>OU426987.1:219974737-221181499 GCA_911387755.1 Chrysotoxum bicinctum
ATACAAATACAATACAAATACAATACAAATACAATACAAATACAATACAAATACAATACAATACAAATACAATACAAATACAATACAAATACAATACAAATACAATACAAATACAATACAAATACAATACAATACAAATACAATACAAATACAATACAAATACAATACAAATACAATACAAATACAATACAAATACAATACAAATACAATACAAATACAATACAAATACAATACAAATACAATACAAATACAATACAAATACAATACAAATACAATACAATACAATACAAATACAATACAAATACAATACAAATACAATACAAATACAATACAATACAAATACAATACAAATACAATACAAATACAATACAAATACAATACAAATACAATACAAATACAATACAAATACAATACAAATACAATACAAATACAATACAAATACAATACAAATACAATACAAATACAATACAAATACAATACAAATACAATACAAATACAATACAAATACAATACAAATACAATACAAATACAATACAAATACAATACAAATACAATACAAATACAATACAAATACAATACAAATACAATACAAATACAATACAAATACAATACAAATACAATACAAATACAATACAAATACAATACAAATACAATACAAATACAATACAAATACAATACAAATACAATACAAATACAATACAAATACAATACAAATACAATACAAATACAATACAAATACAATACAAATACAATACAAATACAATACAAATACAATACAAATACAATACAAATACAATACAAATACAATACAAATACAATACAAATACAATACAAATACAATACAAATACAATACAAATACAATACAAATACAATACAAATACAATACAAATACAATACAAATACAATACAAATACAATACAAATACAATACAAATACAATACAAATACAATACAAATACAATACAAATACAATACAAATACAATACAAATACAATACAAATACAATACAAATACAATACAAATACAATACAAATACAATACAAATACAATACAAATACAATACAAATACAATACAAATACAATACAAATACAATACAAATACAATACAAATACAATACAAATACAATACAAATACAATACAAATACAATACAAATACAATACAAATACAATACAAATACAATACAAATACAATACAAATACAATACAAATACAATACAAATACAATACAAATACAATACAAATACAATACAAATACAATACAAATACAATACAAATACAATACAAATACAATACAAATACAATACAAATACAATACAAATACAATACAAATACAATACAAATACAATACAAATACAATACAAATACAATACAAATACAATACAAATACAATACAAATACAATACAAATACAATACAAATACAATACAAATACAATACAAATACAATACAAATACAATACAAATACAATACAAATACAATACAAATACAATACAAATACAATACAAATACAATACAAATACAATACAAATACAATACAAATACAATACAAATACAATACAAATACAATACAAATACATGTGTATTGTATTTGTATTGTATTTGTATTGTATTTGTATTGTATTTGTATTGTATTTGTATTGTATTTGTATTGTATTTGTATTGTATTTGTATTGTATTTGTATTGTATTTGTATTGTATTTGTATTGTATTTGTATTGTATTTGTATTGTATTTGTATTGTATTTGTATTGTATATTGTATTTGTATTTTGTATTGTATTTGTATTGTATTTGTATTGTATTTGTATTGTATTTGTATTGTATTTGTATTGTATTTGTATTGTATTTGTATTGTATTTGTATTGTATTTGTATTGTATTTGTATTGTATTTGTATTGTATTTGTATTGTATTTGTATTGTATTTGTATTGTATTTGTATTGTATTTGTATTGTATTTGTATTGTATTTGTATTGTATTTGTATTGTATTTGTATTGTATTTGTATTGTATTTGTATTGTATTTGTATTGTATTTGTATTGTATTTGTATTGTATTTGTATTGTATTTGTATTGTATTTGTATTGTATTTGTATTGTATTTGTATTGTATTTGTATTGTATTTGTATTGTATTTGTATTATGTATTTGTATTGTATTTGTATTGTATTTGTATTGTATTTGTATTGTATTTGTATTGTATTTGTATTGTATTTGTATTGTATTTGTATTGTATTTGTATTGTATTTGTATTGTATTTGTATTGTATTTGTATTGTATTTGTATTGTATTTGTATTGTATTTGTATTGTATTTGTATTGTATTTGTATTGTATTTGTATTGTATTTGTATTGTATTTGTATTGTATTTGTATTGTATTTGTATTGTATTTGTATTGTATTTGTATTGTATTGTATTGTATTTGTATTGTATTTGTATTGTATTTGTATTGTATTTGTATTGTATTTGTATTGTATTTGTATTGTATTTGTATTGTATTTGTATTGTATTTGTATTGTATTTGTATTGTATTTGTATGTATTTGTATTGTATTTGTATTGTATTGTATTTGTATTGTATTTGTATTGTATTTGTATTGTATTTGTATTGTATTTGTATTGTATTTGTATTGTATTTGTATTGTATTTGTATTGTATTTGTATTGTATTTGTATTGTATTTGTATTGTATTTGTATTGTATTTGTATTGTATTTGTATTGTATTTGTATTGTATTTGTATTGTATTTGTATTGTATTTGTATTGTATTTGTATTGTATTTGTATTGTATTTGTATTGTATTTGTATTGTATTTGTATTGTATTTGTATTGTATTTGTATTGTATTTGTATTGTATTTGTATTGTATTTGTATTGTATTGTATTGTATTGTATTTGTATTGTATTTGTATTGTATTTGTATTGTATTTGTATTGTATTTGTATTGTATTTGTATTGTATTTGTATTGTATTTGTATTGTATTTGTATTGTATTTGTATTGTATTTGTATTGTATTTGTATTGTATTTGTATTGTATTTGTATTGTATTTGTATTGTATTTGTATTGTATTTGTATTGTATTTGTATTGTATTTGTATTGTATTTGTATTGTATTTGTATTGTATTTGTATTGTATTTGTATTGTATTTGTATTGTATTTGTATTGTATTTGTATTGTATTTGTATTGTATTTGTATTGTATTTGTATTGTATTTGTATTGTATTTGTATTGTATTTGTATTGTATTTGTATTGTATTTGTATTGTATTTGTATTGTATTTGTATTGTATTTGTATTGTATTTGTATTGTATTAGTATTGTATTTGTATTGTATTTGTATTGTATTTGTATTGTATTGTATGTATTTGTATTGTATTTGTATTGTATTTGTATTGTATTTGTATTGTATTTGTATTGTATTTGTATTGTATTTGTATTGTATTTGTATTGTATTTGTATTGTATTTGTATTGTATTTGTATTGTATTTGTATTGTATTTGTATTGTATTTGTATTGTATTTGTATTGTATTTGTATTGTATTTGTATTGTATTTGTATTGTATTTGTATTGTATTTGTATTGTATTTGTATGTATTTGTATTGTATTTGTATTGTATTTGTATTGTATTTGTATTGTATTTGTATTGTATTTGTATTGTATTTGTATTGTATTTGTATTGTATTTGTATTGTATTTGTATTGTATTTGTATTGTATTTGTATTGTATTTGTATTGTATTTGTATTGTATTTGTATTGTATTTGTATTGTATTTGTATTGTATTTGTATTGTATTTGTATTGTATTGTATTGTATTTGTATTGTCTTTGTATTGTATTTGTATTGTATTTGTATTGTATTTGTATTGTATTTGTATTGTATTTGTATTGTATTTGTATTGTATTGTATTTGTATTGTATTTGTATTGTATTTGTATTGTATTTGTATTGTATTTGTATTGTATTTGTATTGTATTTGTATTGTATTTGTATTGTATTTGTATTGTATTTGTATTGTATTTGTATTGTATTTGTATTGTATTTGTATTGTATTTGTATTGTATTTGTATTGTATTTGTATTGTATTTGTATTGTATTTGTATTGTATTTGTATTGTATTTGTATTGTATTTGTATTGTATTTGTATTGTATTTGTATTGTATTTGTATTGTATTTGTATTGTATTTGTATTGTATTTGTATTGTATTTGTATTGTATTTGTATTGTATTTGTATTGTATTTGTATTGTATTTGTATTGTATTTGTATTGTATTTGTATTGTATTTGTATTGTATTTGTATTGTATTTGTATTGTATTTGTATTGTATTTGTATTGTATTTGTATTGTATTTGTATTGTATTTGTATTGTATTTGTATTGTATTGTATTGTATTTGTATTGTATTTGTATTGTATTTGTATTGTATTTGTATTGTATTGTATTGTATTTGTATTGTATTTGTATTGTATTTGTATTGTATTTGTATTGTATTTGTATTGTATTTGTATTGTATTTGTATTGTATTTGTATTGTATTTGTATTGTATTTGTATTGTATTTGTATTGTATTTGTATTGTATTTGTATTGTATTTGTATTGTATTTGTATTGTATTTGTATTGTATTTGTATTGTATTTGTATTGTATTTGTATTGTATTTGTATTGTATTTGTATTGTATTTGTATTGTATTTGTATTGTATTTGTATTGTATTTGTATTGTATTTGTATTGTATTTGTATTGTATTTGTATTGTATTTGTATTGTATTTGTATTGTATTTGTATTGTATTTGTATTGTATTGTATTGTATTTGTATTGTATTGTATTGTATTTGTATTGTATTTGTATTGTATTTGTATTGTATTTGTATTGTATTTGTATTGTATTTGTATTGTATTTGTATTGTATTTGTATTGTATTATTGTATTTGTATTGTATTTGTATTGTATTTGTATTGTATTTGTATTGTATTTGTATTGTATTTGTATTGTATTTGTATTGTATTTGTATTGTATTTGTATTGTATTTGTATTGTATTTGTATTGTATTTGTATTGTATTTGTATTGTATTTGTATTGTATTTGTATTGTATTTGTATTGTATTTGTATTGTATTTGTATTGTATTTGTATTGTATTTGTATTGTATTTGTATTGTATTTGTATTGTATTTGTATTGTATTTGTATTGTATTTGTATTGTATTTGTATTGTATTTGTATTGTATTTGTATTGTATTTGTATTGTATTTGTATTGTATTTGTATTGTATTTGTATTGTATTTGTATTGTATTTGTATTGTATTTGTATTGTATTTGTATTGTATTTGTATTGTATTTGTATTGTATTTGTATTGTATTTGTATTGTATTTGTATTGTATTTGTATTGTATTTGTATTGTATTTGTATTGTATTTGTATTGTATTTGTATTGTATTTGTATTGTATTTGTATTGTATTTGTATTGTATTTGTATTGTATTTGTATTGTATTTGTATTGTATTTGTATTGTATTTGTATTGTATTTGTATTGTATTTGTATTGTATTTGTATTGTATTTGTATTGTATTTGTATTGTATTTGTATTGTATTTGTATTGTATTTGTATTGTATTTGTATTGTATTTGTATTGTATTTGTATTGTATTTGTATTGTATTTGTATTGTATTTGTATTGTATTTGTATTGTATTGCAATAATTACTTACAACTAGCAATATATAACAACAATAGTGAACTAATTAGCGAATTTTTTTATTTTTTATTTAACTACAGAGTTAAATGTCACATCAGGAAGAATTAAATGCAAAATAACCATAAGATTAATTTTTTAGACTCCTTTAGTAGTTGTTGTTAAAAACAGGATGCCATGTGATTAAAGCACATATATTGACTTCTGCAAGAACAAAAATTATAAGTCGTTGTAATGGTTTCTTACAAATATAATATAAGCTTTTATAACATTTTTAAGAAGAAATTTTGGTACGCCAACTTAAAGTTTTTATTTTTGTACAAATATAATTAAATTTCCAAAAAAAATATTGACCCATTTTTGAATTGTTTTGATTTTTAAACCTCGGAATGAATCAAATGTAAACATAAATTTGCCGATTTGCATCTTTGCTCCTTTAACCTTAATAATCGTGTTCGGATTTTTTTCCGTGAGACTTCTTTTAATTTCGAAAAGTGCATTTCTTTTGTTTCGGTATAGCAATGACTGCTCACGATGAATATAGATACCAGTGCCCTTTAGCTTCGAAGTAGCGTTGATGATTTTGTTGACAGTTTCGGTGTTGTTCAATTTTAAAACCATTGTAGTTTTATTCCTATTGCGGTTTGTGAATTCTCGTGATGTTTTAACAGACAAATCTGTATTTTCGTTAAGATCGAGAAGACCCCGACATGTTTGTGTAGCAAATTCAATCTTGTTGGTTTTCTCATCTGAAGGAAAATGCACAACAACAGTGTCTTCGTTGGACCTTTGTGACAAAATTTCGATTTGCTTCTCGAGTGTCTCACAGTAATTTTCAACAACAAAGAGACGTTCCGCCAGGTGAGCATTCTGTGATCGAAGTAGCTGTATATCTTTAGAGACAGCCGAGACGTCATCTTTAGTTGCGATATCCTTTAGGTGTTCTTTTAAACAATCATTAATAATTGATTTAATATCGCTTGCATTCATTTCGAAGTGTAACTGGGAAGGATCTTTTTTACTTCTGGGTGTTTTAATTGGGGATATTTCCGTTGACTTTCGTTTGGGTTGCATATAGCGGCACAAGAGATATGTCGGCTTTCTTATGGGATTTTAAAAGTTTAATTAATCGTACCTTACAGATGTTTTTGAATTAAATTCACTTTTAGGATGTTCAGCTTTACTTATTTTATTATTCAATCAAAGAAATTTTAAATAACTTTATTTATTTTAATAAATAATATGGAAAATCTAACGCACTGATTAAAACGTTGACTTTATGCACTCACTCTCTCTCTCTATAGATTGCAAAACGCCCACACTCTCGATTTGTTTCTTACTTCTAACCCGGATAAAATATTGACCCATTTTTGAAATATCGAATTTTCCAAACTTTAAAATTTGATAAAATGGTTCTATCGTAGATACAGTCAGTTATACATATCTTAATTTCAAAATTTTATAGATTGCAAAACGCCCACACTCTCGATTTGTTTCTTACTTCTAACCCGGATAGGTATACAATAATGGTAAACTTTCCATTCGGGACTGCGGTCTATTTTGTAATATCAGCAAATTTCTCGTGTTCCATTTATCCAGTTAAATAGAACCGTTTGGCAATACGAGAAAGCCAACTTGAAAGGTCTGAATAGCTTTTATAGAATTTTTAACTCGTCACTATGTTTCCTTGATAGTGACGTTGATGCCAATGCTGATATGATTACAGAAGTCATTTTTCTTGGGATGCGTACTTTTATTCCTTACATAATTAAGAGTATAAAGCTTAAAGTCTTGGTTCGATACAAGCTGCTGTAAAGAAGCTATGAGTTTGAGACTAGTTAGTTTTCACTCTTACAAAACCAACCCAACCGAGGAAAATCGGAAAAATTATAAGCAAATGAAACCAATGTAACGCTGTGATAAGAAGAATCAAAATCTTACATGACCAGAAATTAAGGCAAACAATCCTGCAATGTCCCAAAGGTAGTAGACATTTCTGGTCAATCGTCAAGACCGTAAAAAATTCCACTTCATCTTCCATTCCAACGCTCATCTACAATGACAAGCCGATAACTAGATTTTTAGATAAGGCACTTGCAGCTTATTTTTCTGCTAGCTCTATGTTGCCTAATAGCAACATTGCCCCTTTTGTACTTGAGAACGTAAATCATTCAATTCGCACTCGTACAGTTGCAAGAGCCCTTCGAGATCTTCCTCCTCCTATCGACCAATTGCACTTACGTCCCTTCTTTTAAAGGTCATGGAATCGCTGATAAATCATCTGCTCAATAAATATCTCGAAGATCGAAAGCCACCCCCTCTTCCTCCGGCGGCAAAACCCATTTCTAGATGAATGGGTTCGTAAACAATTTGGAACAATCACAATTCTCATGAGATCCACCTTATATAACAATGCATGTAGACTGTTTGGTGTGGATTTTGGGTGCTGGCATCATCGGCCTTTACTTCTTTAAGAACAACTTGGTCATCACCGTGATGAGCGCTATCGGTCGATAGTTTCCAATTTCGTGTGACTCAAATTGGATGATATGGACACCGACGACATATGGTTTGAACAGGATGGCACTATGTGCCGAAATTTTGCTCGAGCTCAAGCGATTTGAACAAATTTATATCAAGCGGAGGATTTGACCCCGTCAGTCTTCTTTTTGCAGGGTTTTCTTATAAGTCATAGGTACATCTACTAAACTGCAATGAAGTTATAAATTTGGTTTTAAGCTTGATTATAAGTCACCCTCAAGCGGACAGTATTGAAAACATTTTTTTACAACCAATCATTTTTGGTTTTTGAACCAAATTATATAATTAAAGTTTGTACGTCAGCTCTTTCGTTTAATTTTTCAATAATGTTTGCTAACACTTTTAATATATCATATTATTATGTTTTCTTAATAGGATTGGTCATAAAATATGCGGGGATTGTTTATACTTGTCATGGCTATAAATTAAATACCATCGAGCTTAATTTAAAACTTCTTCTAACTGGGTTTAAAGAAAAAGGTTTATAGGATTCCTTGGAATATCCGCAATTAAGCTACATCTCCAACAACAACAAAAAACACGATCTTTTCTCAAACAAACATAAATCAACCATATTAAGTTTAACACCGTTGACAGATGTAGCTTATACAATTGAAGCCCAATGCTTGTACATAGCTCTAACCATATTTACTTTGAAAAAAACTCTGCTAACAAGACAGTACTAAATACTATACTACATTAAAGATGGAACGAAACAAAAGTTGTAAAATATTTTTTTTAATAAAATATAATAAATTATAAAACCTAATAAATCTTCAACGTCCAATCGATGGGATGTGTTTTTCCTCTTCGCCTTTGTCAAAACCAATGACAACCAGTCTAGCCTGAGGACAGACTCAATCAAGATAATTATTAAAAAAAAAAAAACACATACGAAACACAGATACATTCGCCATATTGACTTTATAATCAAACCACTTTTATCGAGATATATCTGTATGAGACTTTTGCTAAACGGCTACCATACTCGGTTGGGCTATGGCATGAATGAAGTTGTTCCTAATTAGAGGCTAAGATTTTCATGTTGAATGTTTTTTTTTAATAAATAATAAAAAAAAAATATTTGTATTTCTATGCTTGTCATCTGGCATAATTATTCTGACAGTGTGTATAATTCTCCTCATAAGGTATTCGTATTATGACGATTGCCTTAAGATTACTCAAATTAATTGCAAAAGTAAGAATGATTTGTTGGTCTCTTAGAAGTGATTAAATATCAAATAGTTTTTGGAAAATTATTTGTAATTTTCATTATTTTACTTAACAATACTAACTACAATACTCTTACTCGTATTTAGATGTTTTTCTTAGAAACTAGGTAAAGTTTTATTTGTTTCTATGAGAAATTCCTGTGTTTTTATTCGTTTAAAGGACTCAAGACGTTTAGGAATATTTTTGTTCCATTCTGGGACTTAAATGATGTTGATTTTTATAGCATAATTTTTTCATAGAATATTTTAAGGCATGTTTAAGGGTTAAGATATTGTGGTGTTTGGAATTATATATGTTAATAGAAGAATTTGTATTTTCAGAATTTTTCGGAAGCAACAAGAAAATGATGTGTTGGTGTAGCCATAACGAGGACAAAATTATTTCTAAGGGCATTTTTTGACGATCTTAAGGAATTTAATTTTCGAAATCGAAGATTGTAAGGACTTGATTCCTTTTTTCAATCATAAATTTGGTAAAAATAAGAAGAGAAGAGTTATTCTTTAGGCAGAGACGTCAGTTATAGATGGTTGCATTCGAAATCTTCACTTTGTTGCACAGCTAAAAGTGGGCACAGTGGAAAAGTCCATTTAAATATTTAACAAAATGCATGACTTTAGATTAAAGTTTTCCAAGAAACATGAATTCTTTGAAGATTAATCATGAAAAAGTTCACAAGAAAAAGGCAGTTCTTTAGCCGTGTTAGTAGCACGGTAGAATCAAGTTTCTAAAATCAATATAAATACATACTGTAATTGCAGTGCTTTGACAGTTCTGGTTGAAAACTGTCTTTCTTTACTTGGGGGGTGGCCGTGGTGCGATGGATGTGTGCTCGCCTGTGAACCTCATGATCACAGGTTCGATCCCTGCCGTCGTCTATGTCATTTTAATTCCATTAAAAACCTTCTAAAAAATTATCATCAATGGGTTGCTGTTTACTCATTATATGTTGTTCAGGCATAACACTAACAACATGTAATTGAGTTAAACTAGTATACCCAACAAGGATGAACACGAATAAAATAATGTGAATCATAAGCGACATAAAAATAAGACACGGCATTCTCCGCTTTAGTTCAGCCGCCATCCCTGGAGATAAAATAGCTGAGACAACAACCTTCAGTCTCAGAACATCGTGCCACACATCTTTCCTATCCTTCTTTCTCTTCCTTAACTTCAAGCCCGCGCTGTGTTCAAACATTTAAAGGGTAATCATAATCCCTTGAGCGCGTGTAAATTATAAAAAAAAAAAAAAAAATGTTTATTTATAATTTTGCTTAAAATAACTACCCCTAAAATGCCTGAGCGCATTGTGAGCGTTTTAGGAAAGTTAAAGAAGATTTAAACGAAATGTCTGAACATCGTAATGTGGTGGGGCGGTAGAGTGGTATATTGAGGTTGGGTAATTCGTTTAGTGCGTCGGATATTCGTTTAATCTGACTGAAAAAAAATCTAAGATTTAAGAAAACGTCTAAAGTTGGGATCAAGGTTAAACTGATGAGTATTCACTGGATATTTCACTAGATATAATGTTTACAGACTTTTGGAATACATTTGATAGAGTGAATCATAAAATACTGCTTAAAAAGCTTGAATCTTTTGGTTTTCATGTCAGTTACTTAACTGGTTGAAAAGCTAACTAACCGTGTTAAATATGGGAAAATCGGTACTGAAAACTCTGTGAAAATTTTCAACCCCTCAGGTGTTCCTCAAAGCAGTCATCTTGGGCCACTTCTGCTCTTGTAATCTATTAATGATTTGCTTCTACACATTTCTTATTCATTATATGTTTAATATTTGCAGATGATGTTAAAATTTATAAAACAATAAAATCCCTTTCTGATTGGTTTCAACTTCAAAAGGATTTAGACAATTGCTTGAATGGTTTTATTTGAATGACCTATCTTTAAATCAATATAATTAAATGTAGGGTTCTGTTATTTTCAAAATTATGCTTTCATTTTGTTTATGGTAAACAAATTTTAAGCAATGAGCTTGTGAGAGTTTGTAACCACAAGGATTTAGGATTTATATTTGATGCAAAATTAGATCTGTTTAAGAATAAGCAATTCTAAGGATTTTAAGTGTCCTTTCAATTTGAAGTGTCTTTTCGTTAGTTTCATTCGGACGGTTTTAGAATATTATTGCATTGTTTGGCCTCCATATTATAAAAAGGAGTATAGAAAGAGTTCAAAAACGATTTACGAGCTTTTCGCTTCGACATCTAAAATGAACCGTACTTGTGCCTGCGTATAAAGCTCGATGTATTTTGTTTTAATTAAAAAGTCTTGAGTCTAGGGGGGTTTACTTTTTGATCTGTCTTGTACATGATGTTGTAACTGGTCATATTGATTGTCCTCCTTAACGTTTTTTCATTAAGTTATGAAATATAAAGGCTTTAGTTTAGCTAAACCAAAATTTATTTATTTAACTTGAAGAATGTTTTTGATTCCGAACATGTTCAAAAATTAGTCTGTAATTTTTTGCATGAGAAACAAAATGCACGAGCACCTTCCGACCACTCTCCTTGTTAAGAACACGGAAAAATTCTTTGGCGGACAATACAATTTTATTTAAATTGAGGCTACGGATTTGCTGTAAGATAGGACAGACCGCTAATGGAGTACGTCTTCATTTTGGTTCAAATCGGGTCTATGTAGGCTGTGGTTAAGTTCAAAAGTTTCAGTTCGTACTTTAAAGCTTATCTTTGGTATGAGCTTTAATAATTAAAGTTTAAGAAATGTTAAATCCTAAATATTTAAATTCACTAACATTAGCTCCATCTAACTTCCAGTTCCAGGCACTATTATCAGATCGGTTTTGAGGTCTAAAAATCACTGTTTTTGTCTTGGTGATATTGATTTTTAGGTCCCATGCATCATATAATTGTGTCAGTTTATTTACCTGTAGCTGCAATGTCATTGGGTTATTAGTAAATATCACTAAGTCATTCGCGTAAAGTAAAAGCTTCACATATAAATCACCAAAAACAGACACTTTCCGGTAAGTGATTGTCAATATCAGGGATATACAATGTGAACATCAACGGGCTCAAAGTACAACCTTGAGGAACACCTATTTTTGATGTTAATTATTTAGAATTGTTTTTACCATTGCATAGTACTGCTGACATATTTTACAGAAACTGTTCATAAACCCAAATAGCCTTAAATTCTACAAAAGAGGTAGATAAATCGCCTCGCGATGCTTGTAAGAACAAAAATTTGATCAACTGTTGACAAGCCAGCCCGAAAACCAGCCTGAAAAAAACTCATAATATTATTGCTGCCGATCCAACTTGAAAGCCTAACGTACAATATTTGAGCAAAAAAGTTTCCTTAGTGACTATAGAACAGATATACCTATGTAATTTTCAGAAAGACTTGGGTCACCTTCTTTAAAAATAGGAGATGTGCTTGCCAAACAGAAACGGACAATGATATCGAGATCAGAATCTTTTCATACGCTGCCGTTCTAAACCCTCATCCATATGACAAGGACATGAATCTGGAAACAAATATGAAAAGCTAAGAGTACTGTCATCAGCAAAAAATTTTAAGTTATTAGAAGTTTCAGGCAAAATAATATTGATGAATATGAGAAAGAGAGTTGGAGACAAAACGGAGCCCTGTGGCCTATCAGCATATATTTTATGAACTTCAGACTCAAAACCGTACTACACAAATTGTATTGAGCGGTTAGAAAGGAAGTTGCTAATCCAACGAAGAAGAGAATAATCAATACCAAATGCTCGCATTTTCGTTAAGAGGGCTTGATGCCAAACTCCATCAAATGCTTTTGAAACGTCAAGTGGAATAATGTTACTTTCTCCAAAACCATGTAAAGATTTGAGCCACTGTTTGGTGATACTCGTACATACTATCAGATCAGCAGTAGACATATTACTATTAAGCCCATACTGCCGTTTATTAAGATGCTTTCGTTCTTCATAGAAGAAGATTCGCCTTTTTTAGTTACAGGCTAGACAAATACTGTTTTCCATCCACTTGGAAAGAGACCAGTAGAACAGCACAGATGGAAAAACTTACGCAATGGTTTTGCCAGCATCACAGAACATCTCTTCAAAGCAATGGAAGCTTGCGCTCCTAAATGAATAAATTAATTCCTTTTTTCGTGAACATTGTCTTCTTCTTTCTCACATATTTTTGTCATCTTCTGAAAAGCTTTATTGAACGAATATTAAACTTTTTCTCTTGTTTAATATTGTTCTTAGTTATTTTTTTAATTGAAAGAGAAGTAAAAAAACCAATTGATCTCCATAAATTTAATTTCAAATAGATTGTTAATTTAATGGTGCATTCGATATCACCGTTTGCAGTGGCGTTCTTAGAGGGGGGCTTAAGGGGCTCAACACCACCTCTCCCCCAGCAAAATGTTATACTTTGCTAAGTTTTCATATGTATAATAGAAGAATATTACTTTTTTTTTATTATTTTTTCGTTTAAATTTTATATTTGTTTAATTTTGGTTTAACTTTTTTTTTTAACTTGTCTTTTTCATTGTATTAGCTACAACCGCTTGTGCTACATAAACACATAACTGTAGCTCACAGAAAAAACGAAATTCTATAAATATACTCGTTGATTAAATTGATTCCATAAAATTCAATTTTCGTCATTAAAACTTGAAAAATAAAGTTTTATTCTTTAAAAAACAGCTGTTGTAAATGTTTAAGCAATATTGGTGAAAGGGGTTATATAACACGCAAAGTTTTTAAACGTAGTTTTATTTCAATATTTATTTAGATATGAACACAAATGTGGAAGGATGAAAGTGCAATACCAGAAACTGTTCTAGCGTTCGCATCCATTTTGCAGTCGGGATTTCTATTATCATTTTAGAAAAACATTTGAAGTTCTTTATGTGCTACCAGTGACGTCTGCTGAGCCAGAACGTTCATTTTCAACTTTGAGACGGTTAAAAACGTTGCTGAGGGCCACAACAACTGAGACCAGGCTCAACGGATTAGCTTTGTAGAACATTCACAAAGAAATCAAAGTTAAACCTGAAGATGTGGTGAATTCATTCGCAAATAAAAATAAAATGCACGACTGGATCGCACGAACTTGCTCTTATGTAAAAGTATTTTGGAATTTAAGATACATTTTATAAATATAAAACATGGATTTAATGAGATAATAATGTTCAAATGCATAAAATTGCCGTCTGGTTTCCGGAAAAGTATGAATTTATGCAAATAAACCTTAAAAAATCGTTTTGTTATTAAATAAATTTTTTATATAAGAAATTTCTCTAAAATTTTTCAAGAAAAAGAAAGGGATGCGAATTTTAAGTATTTAATAATATTGTTTTTAGGAAATAATTTCAAAAAATAATCGTTCATAGATTTTGAAGATATTGATTTAAAATTTTTTTTTTTTTTTTTTTAAAAACGCAATAAATATTTTTTCGAATATTTTTATATACAATATTATTTTAAACTTAAGGGGACTCCTGCTAAAAATTTTGGGTTAAGATCCTTAGAGCCGTTAATGAGAAAGTCGAAAATCAAAAAAACGGGTCTATGGCAGGTACCCATAATAACATTTTGCCCCAAAATTTTTTTTGACCAAAATGTAGTCCATGTCCATAATATAACACTTAATTTTTTTTATCAAAATCGTTAGAGCCGT
Organism: Chrysotoxum bicinctum; assembly: GCA_911387755.1. NCBI lineage: Eukaryota > Metazoa > Arthropoda > Insecta > Diptera > Syrphidae > Chrysotoxum > Chrysotoxum bicinctum. The sequence continues at coordinate 219,989,838 of OU426987.1, forward strand.
TTTCGAGATAAATAAGATTTTGCATTACGGGTGTATGGGGGGTACCCTTAGTTTTGGAGCTAAAAAAAAAATTTCAATTTCTCCTCTAGGGAAGCACCGAAGACTCTTAACTACCGAGATTGAAAGAAATAGGTCCAGTGGTTTAGGCTGTAGTTCGAGGTACAGACATACAGACACACTGAAACATGTTTTTTGTGTACTAAATTTTCCTTAAAATTTTTATAAAAAAAATTGATATGCAAATTATTAGTATTTAATAAAATACATTTTAAAACGTAATTTAAAAATTTAATCGTGTATTGGTTTTCAAGATATTGAATTTTCAAAAAAAAAATTGTATTATTTTTTTAAAAATCCAAAAACTATTTTTTCGAAAAAAATTTTAGTTTGTATTTTTTCAAATGCAAATCAGCTCCTGCATAAAAATTTTGGTTAAAATCGTTAGAGCCGTTGGTGAGAAATTCGAAAATCAAAAAAACCGTTCTATGACAGGTACCCCTAATAACATTTCCCTCCAAATTTTTTTTTCATCAAAATATAGTCCATGTCCATAATATCACCCTTAATTTTTTTTATCAAAATCGTTAGAGCCGTTTTCGAGATAAATGAGATTTTGTATTACGGGTGTATGGGGGGTACCCTTAGTTTTAGAGCTAAAAAAAAAAATTTCAATTTCTCCTCTAGGGAATCACCGAAGACCCTTAACTACCGAGTTTGAAGAAAATACATCCGGTAGTTTAGGCTGTAGTTCGAGGTACAGACATACAGACATACAGACAGACAGACGGAATCGTCGGACCCACTTTTTTCGTCTTCGCTATCATCGTAATGTCAACTTTGATCAAAATCTCGAGTTCGATTTTTTTTCCAAATGCAGAACTTGCCCTATAGTACCTATATATCGCAAGTAAAAAAAGAAGAATGGATCTAATTTTCTCACCAAATTATCATACTTAAATCTGTTTTTTTCAAATGAAAAATATAAAAAAAGTTTACAAGGAAATAAATGAATAAAATTCATTTCATACTCGTAACTTATTCATACATACAAAATATAAGTTGGTTGATAGTAAGAATGGCTTTCATTTTTTGATAGTTTTAGTGATACCTTGAAGGAAAATTTTTATTAATTTTTTTCACTGAACACCCCAAAAAATAAATTCTGCGTACGCTACTGACCGTTTGGTAATTAAGTGTTTCTAACTATTTTATATAATGAACTTATGCTTATGTTTTTGTTTCTTCATCTTTAACTACATATGATTATTATAAAATAATATTAATTTTAATTAATATTTCTAAAATATAGATTTTTTTATCTTACATAAAAATGTACTTTTTTAGCAAGATCTTCCATAATAATCTTTTTATCGTGCAAGTTAGGCCCCAGTTATAGCTTTCATTGAAATGCATCATTGAAACAAATCAGTGGAATGCTGTCTTCATTTTTTTGACAAGCCAGTTATAGCAATCATTGAAAAATTTGTCTCAGTAGAAGATCCTGTCAGTGGCTGATTATAACCAATTCTATGCATTTGAGGTTAGAGTTGATCATTGAAAGGAAAACTGACATTTGAAAACAGAAAGAGAATCGAACACATTCAGTGGAATGATTGTGTTCCATATTAAAGAAACGAAAATCAGCTGTTCATTGAAATTGATTTCTATCAGTGAAATAATAAAAGTGAATTTAAAAGAAAGTTTAAATCAGAATTTTGTATTTTATAGAGTAAATAAATTCTACTACTCATTATCTTCATTTTGGTACCAATTAAAGCCATTATAGTTTGTTTGTTCGTCTTAAAAATGGGAATAAAAATTTTCAATGATGCATTTCAATGATAACATCATTGAGAGAGCATAAACTTAAAATTTATAAATGATAGCAGTTTAACCGATATAACTAAGTATGTCCTATATATAAGGGTTTAATGATTTATCATCGCTTTCCTTACAAATTGTGTCTTAATATAATTATTTCATAAATTAATAAAACATTTTCCCATCTTTGGCACTGCCACTTTGCGAAGTCTTCACTTGCCAATAATAGTATTTTTCAAATTCATTTTTATACATAAATGTCATAGCTCATAAAAACCACAATGTGCTTTAACTCGTTTAATTACTGAACTATGGCTAACATATAGTCCGGTAAATCGCGTTGTAAATGATTAATTGAACACACATTTTGTACCCAGATCGATGATAACGCCCATAAAAGATTGTGGGTTTTTGTGAACTTTAAAGCTTATCGCATTGATCAATTAATTTAAAGACTGACAACTAAACATACCCTAAGCAGAGCTACGGAGTTGCGTGAGCGATTCAAAATGATCTATAATACTGTTCAAAAAAGTGGGGCAGATTCTCACTGAAAGTGGAATAACTTCTCATGTGATGCAAAATGCAGTGAAATCATTTTTCTGCACTACCAATGACAACACCTGTCAAAACTGAAACAAATCCATTACGTGGAAAATAAGCCTCATCGATGGAGCAAATGTTGTGTGAAAATAGTGTCATCCATCATTAAAGTACCCTTCGATTTTTGAGTGAGGTGAACTTTATAGGGATGTAGAAAGCAATCCAAATGGAATATACGCCAGTTTGTCTCTTAAAACAAGTTAAAATGTTCAAAATGCTCAAAATCTGTATGCGATTTTGGATTTTCTTCTACACTTTCACTGAAGGGAGTCATATTTACGATAACAATGATGGATGGGCCCTAATAAACATCTGTAACGCAGTCAAAATATTCGATTTTTTCGTTGGCTTCCGATTGACATCGTTCACATAAGCGAAAAAAAACTAAATATTTTAATCGTAGTCTTCATCCAGTCTATGGCTTGACAGATGGAGAACAATCTATATTTTGATATTTAAAGAATATTTAATTCGAAATTTTGCATTTTGTGATTTGACAGATAAGGAACAAACTGACGTATCGAGAATATTTCGTTGCAAATGTCAACCAACTGCCTTGAAAATTGCATTTATATGTGCAATCTTCCGTAAGGTATCGTGCAACATGAAACGTATAACCGTAACGCGTTAAACGGAACGTATACGTTAGTCTCTCTTTTTTGGTTTATCCTACCGCCACCATAGATGCTTACACATCAATTAACTCAATCGGCAACCTTACTTCCCTGACTCTTATTATGGAGCTCGCTAATGAAAATGGGATGGTGTTAATCTTGCAATCAACTAACGAGCCACCATTTGTGTATAACCACTATAAGACCGTATGACAAGAAAATTTACATATCTATACTGTTAGGCTTGCCTCATTGATTGATGCTTAAACAGCTTGCTTTCTCGAGAAACATCCATAATAAATGTGCCATTAGATATTGCTAATAGAATTATGGAATTTAGTATATTTATGTTCGCAATCAATTTCGCTAGATCTTTCAATGCGCATTTTCCATTGCATCTAGAATGCAGTTATCAGATGGTCGTTAAAGAAAGTATGACTGTCAACAGTTAGTCATAATAATGACGGTTTTATATGCGCACCGTTTTATAAGATTGGCTATATCATAACTGCAAATGACAACAATCTTAGGAAAACCATTTGATTTAGCTGGCAGCAGGCACGTGGATAGTGTGGCAAATTATAATTCGATTTTGTCACACGTACGTATATAGGCGCACATAACTGTACATAATTCTCCAGCAAGTGCTTAGAAGTATCATCATTGCGAACTGGCGCGATTGTTTTTTCACGAAAAAAAAACTTTTTAAAAGAATTTTTGTCAAATCTGACAAAAGCTGTGGTGTCAGTTCGTAAGACCAGGGATGTCGTGGGTGGTAGTAGGTCAGTGGATCACTGTTGCAATCTCTCTTATCTTTTATTATTTTTTCGCTAGTTTTTAAGATCGTGTTCTAAAGAGCAGTCAGTTTCATTTATGCCCAAAAAAATGTAAAGGGTTTTCCAATAAGAGGTGTTATTTTGATATTCAAAGAAAAATGGCATTTTTGGAGATAAATGATCGGATGTTTATTTCATTATAAAGAAGAAGGTATGCCGTTAATAATGAAACACAACATCAGCCAAATGGCCGCCAAGACCACGCTTACATGACCATATCCTTTTCATGAAATTTTCCATAACCAAATCGCAAAGTGGCTGCCCTATGTCCTCGAGAGCCTCACGAATTTCATCTTTGAGGTCTTGAATCGACGTTGGGCTGTTGGCGTAGACCTTATCTTTCACGTGGCCCCAAAGGAAGAAGTCGCAAGGTGTTAAATCACAAGATCTCGGTGGCCAATTGTGATCACCTCTTCGAAAGTGGCTGCCCTATGTCCTCGATAGCCTCACGAATTTCATCTTTGAGGTCTTGAATCGACGTTGGGCTGTTGGCGTAGACCTTATCTTTCACGTGGCCCCAAAGGAAGAAGTCGCAAGGTGTTAAATCACAAGATCTCGGTGGCCAATTGTGATCACCTCTTCGAGAGATAACACGGTCCGGAAACTTTTCCCGTAAAAGATCGATGGTTTCATTGCTTGTGTGGCACGTAGCGCCGTCTTGTTGAAAGTAAACGTTGTCCAGATCAATACCATCCAATTTAGGCCATAAAAAATCATTAATCATCTCTCGATAGCGCAATCCATTGACCGTAACTGTTGCTCCAGCCTCATTTTCGAAAAAGTAAGGTCCAATGACCCCGCGGGACCATAAACCGCACCAAACAGTCACGCGTTGAGGATGGAGAGGCTTTTCAACAATAACTCTTGGGTTTTCCGAGCCCCAGATGCGACAGTTTTGCTTGTTGACGTAGCCTCCGAGGTGGAAATGGGCCTCATCAGTCAAGATGATTTTTCGATGAAATTCCGGTTCATTTTCATGCATTTCAAGGACCCAATTTTAATAATTTCAATGCGTTGTTGAAGCGTGTATCGTTCCATTTTTATTAATAGCGTAGTTTCTACTTGTCAAATGTCAAAAAATGACAGCTTGAAAAGTGACAGCTACCGAAATAGCGGGCTATTCAAAATAACACCTCTTATTGGAAAACCCTTTATTTAACAGTAATATTGGAGCTTCAGAGAATGCCCATCAATTACAATATTGCCAACTTTGACAGATGATTTTGGCGATATTGTTCAAGCTACATCTGTCAATTGGCTGTCAATCTGCCTTGCCAAATCAACACGGAGAGTAATAGATTAAATTGATTTAATAAATAGTTTAATTGTTTTTCGGTCGCCATAATCGTCCATCCAAAAGGAATATTCACAACGTGATATATAAATTCAAGTTTACCGGTTCAGTGAATAATTCGTCAACACACTTAGGTCAACGAAACGCAAGAACTGCTGAGAATATCGCCGCTGTCCTTAAGAGTGTGCAAAAGTATCCGAAGCAGTCAATTACACACCGCGCATAAGAACTCGGACTTTTTCAGCACAAACTTCAGCTGACTGACCCAGGAGCGCAGAGTAAACGACTACAGAGAACGATGTGTGTTCACTTGTTTGGCTATCAAGTAATTCCAAGTTGACCTCAATTTCGGTACTTAGCGACGAGGCCCATTTCTGGATGAATGTATGGTTCGTCAAAAAGTAAAATTGTCGAATTTGGGACGATCACAAATCACAATTCACACGAGATCCATTAAATTGCAATGTATCCACAGGTGACAACCAGAAGCTAGTGCAAGTTCTGGTTCTCAAAATATTTCTGACCAAAGTGATTTTACTGATCTTTGAGAATTTTGAAAAATTCATGGACTAACCACTTGTCTAAGAAAATCACCAAAAATTTAAAGTTCCCCAAACGTATCGAGACATTCATCGAATGAGAGGTCTATTCAATTCCTATATAACCATCCGAACATTAAGCTTCTGAGTGGTCTGGTTATCGAAATATGCCGGTCCAAACTGATTTTATGGATTTTCGAGCCCAACTACCTAATAATGTTTTTGGTTGGCGCTATTTCCGAAACCAAGCCTTGTAAGAGGTTCCGGTTTTCAAAATCCCCCTTTGAATTTTCCACAGCTATCCACAGGCGAAAACCAGATACCAGAAGCTTCTGCGAGGTCTGGTTCTCGAAATATTTCCAACCAAAGTGATTTTACTGAATTTTTGAGAATTTTGAAAAAATCATGGACTAACCACTTGTCTAAAAAAATCACCAAATTTTCAAAGTTTTCCAAACACATCGAGACATACATCGAATGAGAGGTCTATTCAATTCCTATATAACCATCCGAACATTAAGCTTCTGAGTGGTCTGGTTATCGAAATATGCCGGTCCAAACTGATTTTATGGATTTTCGAGCCCCAACTACCTAAAAATGTCTTTGGTTGGCGCTATTTCCGAAACGAAGCCTTGAAAGAGGTTGCGGTTTTCAAAATCCTCTTTGACTTTCTCACAGCTATCCACAGGGGAAAACAAGAAGCTCCTGCAAGGTCTGATTCTCGAAGTATTTTCAGAATTTTGAAAAAATCATGGACTAACCAGTTGTCTAAAAAAATCACCAAATTTTCAAAGTTCCCCAAACGCATCGAGACATACATCTAATGAAAGCTCTATTCAATTCCTATATAACCATCCGAACATTAAGCTTCTGAGTGGTCTGGTTATCGAAATATGCCGGTCCAAACTGATTTTATGGATTTTCGAGCCCCAACTATCTACAAATGTTTTGGTTGGCGCTATTTCCGAAACGAAGCCTTGGAAGAGGTTCCGGTTTTCAAAATCCCCCTTTGACTTTTCCACAGCTATTCATAGGGGTAAACCAGAAGCTTCTGCGAGGTCTGGCTCTGGAAATATTTCTAACGAAAGTGATTTTACTGAATTTTTGAGAATTTTGAAAAAATCATGGACTAACCAGTTGTCTAAAAAAATCACCAAATTTTCAAAGTTCCCCAAACGCATCGAGACATACATCTAATGAAAGCTCTATTCAATTCCTATATAACCATCCGAACATTAAGCTTCTGAGTGGTCTGGTTATCGAAATATGCCGGTCCAAACTGATTTTATGGATTTTCGAGCCCCAACTACCTAAAAATGTCTTTGGTTGGCGCTATTTCCGAAACGAAGCCTTGAAAGAGGTTCCGGTTCTCAACATTCCCCTTTGAATTTTCCACAGCTATCCACAGAGGGAAACCAGAAGCTTCTGCGAGGTCTGGCTCTGGAAATATTTCTAATCAAAATGATTTTACTGATTTTTTGAGAATTTTGAAAAAATCATGGACTAACCACTTGTCTAAAAAAATCACCAATTTTTCAAAGTTCCCCAAACCCATCGAGACATACATCGAATGAGAGGTCTATTCAATTCCTATGTAACCATCCGAACATTAAGCTTCTGAGTGGTCTGGTTATCGAAATATGCCGGTCCAAACTGATTTTATGGATTTTCGAGCCCCAACTTCCTAATAATGTCTTTGGTTGGCGCTATTTCCGAAACCGAGCCTTGAAAGAGGTTCCGGTTTTCGAAATCTCCCTTTTAATTTCCCACAGCTATCCACAGAGGAAAACCAGAAGCTTCTGCGAGGTCTGATTCTCGAAATATTTCTAACCAAAGTGATTTTACTGAATTTTTAAGAATTTTGAAAAAATCATGGACCACTTGTCTAAAAAAATCACCAAATTTTCAAAGTTCCCCAAACGCATCGAGACATACATCTAATGAAAGCTCTATTCAATTCCTATATAACCATCCGAACATTAAGCTTCTGAGTGGTCTGGTTATCGAAATATGCCGGTCCAAACTGATTTTATGGATTTTCGAGCCCCAACTACCTAAAAATGTCTTTGGTTGGCGCTATTTCCGAAACGAAGCCTTGAAAGAGGTTCCGGTTCTCAACATTCCCCTTTGAATTTTCCACAGCTATCCACAGAGGGAAACCAGAAGCTTCTGCGAGGTCTGGCTCTGGAAATATTTCTAACCAAAGTGATTTTACTGAATTTTTGAGAATTTTGAAAAAATCATGGACTAACCAGTTGTCTAAAAAAATCACCAAATTTTCAAAGTTCCCCAAACGCATCGAGACATACATCTAATGAAAGCTCTATTCAATTCCTATATAACCATCCGAACATTAAGCTTCTGAGTGGTCTGGTTATCGAAATATGCCGGTCCAAACTGATTTTATGGATTTTCGAGCCCCAACTACCTAAAAATGTCTTTGGTTGGCTCTATTTCCGAAACGAAGCCTTGAAAGAGGTTCCGGTTCTCAACATTCCCCTTTGAATTTTCCACAGCTATCCACAGAGGGAAACCAGAAGCTTCTGCGAGGTCTGGCTCTGGAAATATTTCTAACCAAAGTGATTTTACTGAATTTTTGAGAATTTTGAAAAAATCATGGACTAACCAGTTGTCTAAAAAAATCACCAAATTTTCAAAGTTCCCCAAACGCATCGAGACATACATCTAATGAAAGCTCTATTCAATTCCTATATAACCATCCGAACATTAAGCTTCTGAGTGGTCTGGTTATCGAAATATGCCGGTCCAAACTGATTTTATGGATTTTCGAGCCCCAACTACCTAAAAATGTCTTTGGTTGGCTCTATTTCCGAAACGAAGCCTTGAAAGAGGTTCCGGTTCTCAACATTCCCCTTTGAATTTTCCACAGCTATCCACAGAGGGAAACCAGAAGCTTCTGCGAGGTCTGGCTCTGGAAATATTTCTAACCAAAGTGATTTTACTGAATTTTTGAGAATTTTGAAAAAATCATGGACCACTTGTCTAAAAAAATCACCAAATTTTCAAAGTTCCCCAAACGCATCGACACATACATCGAATGAGAGGTCTATTCAACTCCTATGTAACCATCCGAACATTAGGCTTCTGAGTGGTCTGGTTATCGAAATATGCCGGTCCAAACTGATTTTATGGATTTTCGAGCCCCAACTACCTAAAAATTTCTTTGTGGTTGGCGCTATTTCCGAAACCGAGCCTTGAAAGAGGTTCCGGTTTTCGAAATCCCCCTTTTAATTTTCCACAGCTATCCACAGAGGGAAACCAGAAGCTTCTGCGAGGTCTGGCTCTGGAAATATTTCTAACCAAAGTGATTTTACTGAATTTTTGAGAATTTTGAAAAAAATCATGGACTAACCACTTGTCTAAAAAAATCACCAATTTTTCAAAGTTCCCCAAACCCATCGAGACATACATCGAATGAGAGGTCTATTCAATTCCTATGTAACCATCCGAACATTAAGCTTCTGAGTGGTCTGGTTATCGAAATATGCCGGTCCAAACTGATTTTATGGATTTTCGAGCCCCAACTACCTAAAAATGTCTTTGGTTGGCGCTATTTCCGAAACCGAGCCTTGAAAGAGGTTCCGGTTTTCGAAATCTCCCTTTTAATTTCCCACAGCTATCCACAGAGGAAAACCAGAAGCTTCTGCGAGGTCTGATTCTCGAAATATTTCTAACCAAAGTGATTTTACTGAATTTTTAAGAATTTTGAAAAAATCATGGACCACTTGTCTAAAAAAATCACCAAATTTTCAAAGTTCCCCAAACGCATCGAGACATACATCTAATGAAAGCTCTATTCAATTCCTATATAACCATCCGAACATTAAGCTTCTGAGTGGTCTGGTTATCGAAATATGCCGGTCCAAACTGATTTTATGGATTTTCGAGCCCCAACTATCTACAAATGTTTTGGTTGGCGCTATTTCCGAAACGAAGCCTTGGAAGAGGTTCCGGTTTTCAAAATCCCCCTTTGACTTTTCCACAGCTATTCATAGGGGTAAACCAGAAGCTTCTGCGAGGTCTGGCTCTGGAAATATTTCTAACCAAAGTGATTTTACTGAATTTTTAAGAATTTTGAAAAAATCATGGACTAACCAGTTGTCTAAAAAAATCACCAAATTTTCAAAGTTCCCCAAACGCATCGAGACATACATCTAATGAAAGCTCTATTCAATTCCTATATAACCATCCGAACATTAAGCTTCTGAGTGGTCTGGTTATCGAAATATGCCGGTCCAAACTGATTTTATGGATTTTCGAGCCCCAACTACCTAAAAATGTCTTTGGTTGGCGCTATTTCCGAAACGAAGCCTTGAAAGAGGTTCCGGTTCTCAACATTCCCCTTTGAATTTTCCACAGCTATCCACAGAGGGAAACCAGAAGCTTCTGCGAGGTCTGGCTCTGGAAATATTTCTAACCAAAGTGATTTTACTGAATTTTTGAGAATTTTGAAAAAATCATGGACTAACCAGTTGTCTAAAAAAATCACCAAATTTTCAAAGTTCCCCAAACGCATCGAGACATACATCTAATGAAAGCTCTATTCAATTCCTATATAACCATCCGAACATTAAGCTTCTGAGTGGTCTGGTTATCGAAATATGCCGGTCCAAACTGATTTTATGGATTTTCGAGCCCCAACTACCTAAAAATGTCTTTGGTTGGCTCTATTTCCGAAACGAAGCCTTGAAAGAGGTTCCGGTTCTCAACATTCCCCTTTGAATTTTCCACAGCTATCCACAGAGGGAAACCAGAAGCTTCTGCGAGGTCTGGCTCTGGAAATATTTCTAACCAAAGTGATTTTACTGAATTTTTGAGAATTTTGAAAAAATCATGGACCACTTGTCTAAAAAAATCACCAAATTTTCAAAGTTCCCCAAACGCATCGAGACATACATCTAATGAAAGCTCTATTCAATTCCTATATAACCATCCGAACATTAAGCTTCTGAGTGGTCTGGTTATCGAAATATGCCGGTCCAAACTGATTTTATGGATTTTCGAGCCCCAACTACCTAAAAATTTCTTTGTGGTTGGCGCTATTTCCGAAACCGAGCCTTGAAAGAGGTTCCGGTTTTCGAAATCCCCCTTTTAATTTTCCACAGCTATCCACAGAGGGAAACCAGAAGCTTCTGCGAGGTCTGGCTCTGGAAATATTTCTAATCAAAATGATTTTTTGAGAATTTTGAAAAAATCATGGACTAACCACTTGTCTAAAAAAATCACCAATTTTTCAAAGTTCCCCAAACCCATCGAGACATACATCGAATGAGAGGTCTATTCAATTCCTATGTAACCATCCGAACATTAAGCTTCTGAGTGGTCTGGTTATCGAAATATGCCGGTCCAAACTGATTTTATGGATTTTCGAGCCCCAACTACCTAAAAATGTCTTTGGTTGGCGCTTGTTCCGAAACGAAGCCTTGAAAGAGGTTCCGGTTCTCAACATTCCCCTTTGAATTTTCCACAGCTATCCACAGAGGGAAACCAGAAGCTTCTGCGAGGTCTGGCTCTGGAAATATTTCTAATCAAAATGATTTTACTGATTTTTTGAGAATTTTGAAAAAATCATGGACTAACCACTTGTCTAAAAAAATCACCAATTTTTCAAAGTTCCCCAAACCCATCGAGACATACATCGAATGAGAGGTCTATTCAATTCCTATGTAACCATCCGAACATTAAGCTTCTGAGTGGTCTGGTTATCGAAATATGCCGGTCCAAACTGATTTTATGGATTTTCGAGCCCCAACTACCTAAAAATGTCTTTGGTTGGCGCTATTTCCGAAACGAAGCCTTGAAAGAGGTTCCGGTTCTCAACATTCCCCTTTGAATTTTCCACAGCTATCCACAGAGGGAAACCAGAAGCTTCTGCGAGGTCTGGCTCTGGAAATATTTCTAATCAAAATGATTTTACTGATTTTTTGAGAATTTTGAAAAAATCATGGACTAACCACTTGTCTAAAAAATCACCAAATTTTCAAAGTTCCCCAAATGCATCGATACATACATCTAATGAAAACTCTATTCAATTCCTATATAACCATCCGAACATTAAGCTTCTGAGTGGTCTGGTTATCGAAATATGCCGGTCCAAACTGATTTTATGGATTTTCGAGCCCCAACTACCTAAAAATGTCTTTGGTTGGCGCTATTTCCGAAACGAAGCCTTGAAAGAGGTTCCGGTTCTCAACATTCCCCTTTGAATTTTCCACAGCTATCCACAGAGGGAAACCAGAAGCTTCTGCGAGGTCTGGCTCTGGAAATATTTCTAATCAAAATGATTTTACTGATTTTTTGAGAATTTTGAAAAAATCATGGACTAACCACTTGTCTAAAAAATCACCAAATTTTCAAAGTTCCCCAAATGCATCGATACATACATCTAATGAAAGCTCTATTCAATTCCTATATAACCATCCGAACATTAAGCTTCTGAATGAAATATGCCGGTCCAAACTGATTTTATGGATTTTTGAGCCCCAACTACCTAATAATGTCTTTGGTTGGCGCTATTTCCGAAACCGAGCCTTGAAAGAGGTTCCGGTTTTCGAAATCTCCCTTTTAATTTCCCACAGCTATCCACAGAGGAAAACCAGGAGCTTCTGCGAGGTCTGATTCTCGAAATATTTCTAACCAAAGTGATTTTACTGAATTTTTAAGAATTTTGAAAAAATCATGGACCACTTGTCTAAAAAAATCACCAAATTTTCAAAGTTCCCCAAACGCATCGAGACATACATCGAATGAGAGGTCTATTCAATTCTCATATAACCATCCGAACATTAAGCTTCTGAGTGGTCTGGTTATCGAAATATGCCGGTCCAAACTGATTTTATGGATTTTCGAGCCCCAACTATTTAAAAATGTCTTTGGTTGGCGCTATTTCCGAAACGAAGCCTTGAAAGAGGTTGCGGTTTTCAAAATACTCTTTGACTTTCTCACAGCTATCCACAGGGGAAAACAAGAAGCTCCTGCAAGGTCTGATTCTCGAAGTATTTTCAGAATTTTGAAAAAATCATGGACTAACCACTTGTCTAAAAAAATCACCATATTTTCAAAGTTTCCCAAACGCATCGAGACATACATCGAATGAGAGGTCTATTCAATTCCTATATAACCATCCGAACATTAAGCTTCTGAGTGGTCTGGTTATCGAAATATGCCGGTCCGAAGTGATTTTATGGATTTTCGAGCCCCAACTACCTAATAATGTCTTTGGTTGGCGCTATTTCCGAAACCAAGCCTTGAAAAAGGTTCTTGTTTCCAAAATGTCCAGTTAGATTTTCCACAGCTATCCACGGGTGAAAACCAGAAGCTTCTGCGAGGTCTGATTCTCGAAATATTTCCAACCAAAGTGATTTTACGGAATTTTTGAGAATTTTGAAAAAATCATGGACTAACCACTTGTCTAAAAAAATCACCAAATTTTCAAAGTTTCCCAAACGCATCGAGACATACATCGAATGAGAGGTCTATTCAATTCCTATATAACCATCCGAACATTAAGCTTCTGAGTGGTCTGGTTATCGAAATATGCCGGTCCAAACTGATTTTATGGATTTTCGAGCCCCAACTACCTAAAAATGTCTTTGGTTGGCGCTATTTCCGAAACAAAGCCTTGAAAGAGGTTCCGGTTTTCAAATCCCCCTTTGAATTTTCCACAGCTATCCACAGAGGGAAACCAGAAGCTTCTGCGAGGTCTGGCTCTGGAAATATTTCTAATCAAAGTGATTTTACTGATTTTTTAAGAATTTTGGAAAAATCATGGACTCACTTGTCTAAAAAAATCACCAAATTTTCAAAGTTTCCCAAACGCATTGAGACATACATTATGTACAGCGGACGGATTTGCAAACAACGTTTCGGTCGAAAACCTGTTTGGTTTAAGCCCAAAAACCGATTGTCAGTGATGTGTTTTTGGATCTGCTTTAAAATCGCTTTTCAAAAACTTTTGAGGGAAATGGCAGAATTTAAATGGGTTTATAATCTAACGCACTACAGTTTTGCTTCTTGGGGATGGTAATGATCATAGCTCTCTTCCATTCCAATGGAAAGCCAGATGTGGTCAATACGAAATATATCTAGTAATATTATGAAATATAAAAGGCAAAAATAGTTTCACAAATTTAGGATTCAATCCATCTAGCCCAGTAGCATTAGATTTGATGGACAACAGTGCCTCGACGACATCAGTTTCAGTAAAACTTTGAAAAAAAAAAAATATTTTGTTCAAGGGTACTGACTTTTGCGAGGAAGTGACAATTCCGAGATTAGTGTGTATTTTTTGGATTGAAAAGTGCTTCTAATCTTAACCTTTTACACTCGCAGAATATCAATCCCTTCATTCCTTTAGACAACATGCACACAGAAATGGTTTATAGCTGCCTCTTATTTATTTATTTATTTTGTGAATTGGAACCACCCTGCACATATACAATAACAAACACTCAAATTAAATTAACCGTTAACATCAACGATTGGAGAAAAAAAAAGTATGTATTTAGATCATTCGAACATTAAGACAAAACATAAACTATTTATGTAACTATAAGCCTAATGTCACGCACCGAAAGACCGGGGATCGAATCACCCCTGCTACAATTGATAAATATTTAAATTTCGAATTTAAAAGCTAATCAACTATCAACGTTCATATTAATCAATTTTGTTGTAATTCACAATGATCCCGATCATTCTGGATGATTAAAGATTTGTTTCAATTAGGTCGTAGTATGTCGAATTTATCAATTTATCAATTATCAATTGATGATTAACAGTCGTATGCCTAAGTTATCTTAACACAAAGTTATTGTTTCAGGGATACCGCCTCTTGTCATTAAAAAGAGCTTCTCATTATGGGCGTTCGTTTTCACTTAATGATTCAAGAATTGAAATCGATAAAACCTATAATCAACAATATTGAACAGAATACTCGTATCTCGTATCTACCAAAGCATTGAACTCTCGTGCGGATACAGATTCATGCAGCTTTTTTAAAACTACATACCTAATCCACTTGTTCGTCAAGCAGTAAACTATACGATTGATATGTTAGAAATCGCATATACGCCCCCTTAATGACGATATTGGCACGAAGTCAAACATTAGACTAATTCAATAGTTAGCCACTGACCACACGATCGCTTGAGTGTTCACAGTGGTAATATTGTAACCCACATCTCGACCCAGTGATCATCATCATCATTACTATCACGAAACTGATCGGCGGAACATTGCAATTGGAAATTACTTAACAGAATACACCCATAGTCTCAGAGTCCACCCACCGCATCCGCAGTCACAACCGTTGGAACTGAAAAACTGTAAAACAATGTCTCGATTGCGATTTTCAAATTGCTGCCCGCCACAAATGAATACGTTTCGATTACGGTCTCAATCGCGGCTGCATCCATATCATTAAGGTAGATCGGCATCGCGTATACACAAAACTGTGCGATCG
The DNA here is from genome assembly GCA_911387755.1 of Chrysotoxum bicinctum. Lineage (NCBI taxonomy): Eukaryota > Metazoa > Arthropoda > Insecta > Diptera > Syrphidae > Chrysotoxum > Chrysotoxum bicinctum. Next base: position 220,005,029 of record OU426987.1, read on the forward strand.
TGTGCCAATTGTGGTGAGTTTTCGATGCGCTTTTAAATTGGACGCGCGATGATATTTTTTTTTTTTTTGCAAAACTGTGAGACGAGTCTGAATGTCTGTCAGTCGAGTCGGTCTGATTGTTTGTCCTGAGGCCAAGAGAAGCAAATGGAATGTTGGATAAAGGTCAATTTGAGCGATTGACTGATGGGCACAGCCAGCAGAGAGAGAGGCTGAATAATTTCTGACCAATCATCATTACATCATCAATCAGCAATTATCGATTGCAAATTGATGTTGATTGCGAAGATTATAATGATCATGTTTGTTATTGTATTACCAGTGATAATCAACGCGCCATCCATCGACCCGTTAATCGAGATGGAGACTGATCGATGCGTGATCGGGTGACCACAGAGATTTCTCAGACCATGTATAGGTACCTAAATATGTATATAGGTACTTGACAGTTAGACGAGTGTGTTGATGGTTGGTTGGCCTTTGGAGAATTCGTTAGCGTTTGACTTGGATCGTTTTTGACACGTCCAATTAACAATAAAACCATTTTGCAGGGCCAGAAGATATCTAAAAAAGAAAAATATGTTGAAAGTTGATTTGTGGTCTGAAGTGAAGAGAAAGTGAAACTGTAGAAGTTGATGTCAAATTCGACCTGTAAGGTTCTTCGGTGTTCGCTTAAGAATTTTTAACAAATTTGTTTTACATTTTTTGTGAAGTTGCGAAGGGACAGCACACCACATATTTTTCAAAAAAGGTGTTTTGTCTTTTAATGATAATTCCTTCGATCTATTTCACTTTACTTCTACATATTAATAGATACAACGTTTTCAAAAACCTCCTGTTTGTATCTTCTTACATTTTCATTGGAAACCTTAAAAAATCTATAAGCAATTGCAGTCATGTTCACAAGGTGTTTTCTCGAGAAGATCGCAGAAGTTCGGTCTTTCTTTTGGCCTCGAACATAGGGGCTGGAATTGGTAGAATCTCTTGGCTTGGGTGTTGTTTGTCATTCGATATATGGAGCCAAACTAATGTAGTCAAAGTGTTTGACTTTCTGGACTGAATACATATCTTGGTACCGCCAAAAGAATTTGCTATTGAATCTTATCCTTCAATCCCTCGAATACAGTTTCAATATATACGTCGAAGAACTTATATTTCGCAAAGAGCCCAGAGCCCAGTATCAGCTCTTTCCTTCGGCTAATCGTTCAATACTCGGTCCTGTACAGCAGGACATACAGTTTAAGGGTCTTGTAAGCCATGCAGTTTTACGAAAGGTTGAGAATAGACTATAATATCGATATCATCATAACCTAATAGCTGGACAAATTTTATGAAAACAGTGCCCTCGGTATTAACGCTTGCCCGACGCTCCATCTGCTTCAGATCGAGATTGAAAAAGTCACCATGATAGCGCTTCTCCTTGTCAAAGCCCTGTATATATTTTCATAATTTCGGAGGAGCTATTTGTTTCATATTCCACGGAATATTTTCGATTGTCACGCGATACATTTAGAATAGTTTTCTCAAAATACCAAGTTCATCCATCACCATATATGCGTAGAGTTCATGACGATAAATGCTTGTAAATGCAACTTTTAGGTCCCGCCGGGGCAGCTTTTTTCCCGGGTTGTGATTCAAACTCACAAAATAATGCCTAATGTACCTAAAAATCTTTCATAAGGAACAATCGCTGCATTGTGATCTAACCTTAAGAAATTGATTTTAAAGTTTCAATCAAACAAACCTAACTTAACGAAGAATGTATTTTTGCAAACTGACATCTGTCATTAAAATTAACAAAAGAAAAATATTTGCAAATGACGAATGACAAAAAGTCACTCAATTAGTAATTAATAAAAGAATTTGTTTATTTTGATCTACACGCATATTATGATTTTTTATTTTGTCCCGAGCAATATGTTTAAACCCCGGGATTTTTCATCATTTTAGCCATTTGTCCCGTCGAGGTGTAAGAAAAATCTGGCAACCCTTCCGTGAACGCCGTTTTTGTAATCTGTAGCAACACTGAAGGAAATGTCAAAATTTAACATTCGATATTCTTTATAATTGCAAAGAAAAATTAGAAACGAATAACAACTGGCAGTACGAAATGACATTTGGTAAGCTGTCAAACAAATTTAAAAATTTTACACCATTGTATTTTTCTGTAGCAAAAGTAAAAGTGCAAAAGTCTTGTTATATTTCAATCAGTAAGAAAATGCAGCAGTTTTACACTTTTACAATAAAACAAGACTAGTTACAACGGATCGTGAATATCCCTATTGAAATTGGCTCAACTACAATAGATGGAATTGGTCTATTATAATTGTAAAAGTGCAAAATTGTAAAATTTTCTTAGACTCTAACAACAAAATATACTGATGCAAATCTTACCCTAAGATAGTGTGAAATTTGTAGTTTTGTTTGACAGTCCAAAAAATGTCATTATTACTGTCATCTGTCAATTAAGTCTGGAATTGAGTACAGAGTACACAAATAATTTAGTTCTAATCAAATTTTGACATTTGCTTCAGTGCTGCCACAAATTACAAAAAGTGCGTTCAAGATCTAAATAAATTAAATAAATTTGGTGGTGCAACAGCTCGAAGTGAATCAGGACCTAGTGACTTACAACTCTCAACCATTCCTGTGTGTAACGGAGGGGACCTACAATTTTCTGCCGATTCCGAACGGCTAATGAGTAGCACTTTCCATGACAAGAGGATATACTCTTAGAGAATTTGTCAATTCCTCGCAAGACACAGTACACCCCTGAAAACAGGGGCTGAGAATCCAGCTCGAGACCTTCCGCATGTCAGTCCAACGCACTAACCATTATGCCAAGGTGTACCACGCGTTCAAGATCTAGCAAACAAATAAAATTTCTCGATTCTATCAGAACTGTCATAAATATAAAATAGAGGGTAACGGCTCGTATAAAGCCTGAACCTAAGTTCTTACAACTCTCAATCACTTCTGCTTGCGAGTTAGCAGGAATGGAGTAGACCTACAATTTTCTACAAACTCCGAACGGCCAAAAAGCAGCATTTTGTTGACAAGAGGTACTCTTGAATGATTTGTCACTTTCTCGCAAGAGGCAGAACATACCTAAAAGAACATTTTTGCACCGGCTGAGAATCAAACCCAAGACTCTCTGCATGACAGTTAAATGCTTTAATCATTTGGTAATGCCAAGGAGTTTCTGTCATATGTTGTAAATCCATTTGTTGTACAATTTAGATTGCAAAATATTTAAAACTATGTCCAATATTTTACAAGAGTCGAATCTTACCGATTGCTCTTTCGTAATTTCATCAGCTAAGAATCTATTGGGCCACTTTATGAGTTAGAAGAATCAAAAAAATCTTGTTTCTAATGTATAATCAAAAAATATGCTCTATTTTTTCACCTAATTTATTAGAACAGTTCAAACTTACTTATGCTATGTGAGGAGCATATAATTGCAGAACAGATATTGAATCCAATTTTGCAAGCAGCAGAATGCTCACTTTATTGAAAATGGACTCAACATAAATTTTGACAGTTCGAAGTGATTTCGAAGTTTTCGAACTAGAACAAAATAATGGGTTTTCATTTCGACTGAAAGTGGATTTCGATTTCTGTTCACTTTCGATCGAAATGTAGAACATGGCTAAAAGTTTCTAAGCAGATGAACTTCATGTTTTAACTTCATATATAAGTTGGTTAGTTCTCATAGTTCTTATAACAAAAATTTTAATTTCACTAAAACTTTATTTTTTTCCTAACCATAAAAATTGATATCTCATAACCGAAATTTCATGAGAAATTAACACAAATTTCTTTGATCTCGCCCGCACAAAACCTTTATACTCAACGAGTAGCAAAGCAAGACCAAGACAAATTTATCTGTGACGACAGATTGCCTATAATTGTTCCCCTTTTCCTATATCTATTTAGCGCGAAATTCAATCAATCCAACCATAATTTACAAGCTCATAAAAATCAACTCGGGAATCATTCAAATTTTTAACGCTTTATTACCAGGAATGGAACCCATTTAAAGCTCACACATTAACGCTTACCTTTTGAAGTTGGTTTTATCTTTCTGCGGAATATGGAATAATAAACAAAAACAAAACCTGCTAATTTAACCACCTTCAATCATGTTCGCTGTCAGATGATTTACGATTCTCTTTCATCTGAAATTATTCGTATCCTACATCAGCAATCTCTGAACTGACATGTTGTGAAAGAACTGTCAAAACAAGAAACCAACACATTTTTTCATTTGACTGATGGGTCATAAATTTTGCCTTTTTTTATTTTGATGTTGAGAAGCTTAAATTAATTTGCGTAAAATTTCATTGTGGAAAATAAACTCTTTAAATTGAACTTTGTTTTCGTTGATCAATTAATCCAAATCAAGTTAGCGCAACTGGCAGCAGTTTAACTGCTAACAGTTTTAATCTTAAATAAAATTTTGAAATTTTATCAAAAACTAATTTAAAAAAATTGGGGTACATTACAGAAGTTTGTGAAAGGCTATTAAGCTTGTAGTTTATTATTCCTTCAACGTGTCCTCCTGTTTATCCTTTTTTTTAACAATCGACTTATTTCGTAAAAGTTGTATTCAAGCAATGTTCCGCCAGATATTCAAAACATTTGTTGTCTTATGCTAAAATAAATATTGGCAGTTAGCGCTCAAAAAAAGGGCGCGTTTTTTTGTTCAAGTTCGATGTTTATTTTCAATAACTTTTAAATGAAATACAATTTTATATTTTATTGACTGATTATGTTATATGGCCTTTAATAATATAATTGTAAAGAACTTGATGTCGGCTCCTCTAAAGGACATTTTGCATAACAATTTTGCAGTTTAGTTTCTAACATTGTTGTAAAGCATCGCATTGTGGTCGATTTATTTATGTGCACCTCTTAGTACTCCCATGTGAAGAAATCGGGATGCGTTAAATCAGGGAATCATGATGGTCAGACGATATTACCACTTTTTGATATTATCCGGCCGGGAAAAATTTCTCGGAAAATTTCTATCGTAGCACGAGCTGTGTGTGATATGGTACCTCTTGTTGGAACCACATGTTCTGTTGCCAAAATTTATCCAATTCGGGCACAAGAAAGATCCCCAACAAAATTTCTCGGAAAATTTCTATCGTAGCACGAGCTGTGTGTGATATGGTACCTCTTGTTGGAACCACATGTTCTGTTGCCAAAATTTATCCAATTCGGGCACAAGAAAGATCCCCAATAACTGTTCCAGCCTTGCCTATAGAATCCTCAAGGAAATATGGCCCAATGAAGCCACAATTCTGCATATTAACAAAGTCGAAATGTGTTTCGTGGCTCATAATAATAGATGCGTTTTATTATTCACAAATCTATCTGGATCCGGATCTGGATTAAGTTTTAACGTGTATTACAAAAACAATTTGGGATCCTGTTTTCTATCGGGATCTATTTCAAATATCCAAAAATTAGTTATTACACTGACGAGTAGATGGCTTTTATGGTAAGGTAGTGTAAGCTATAGTGTAAAGAAAAAAGACAAGACATAATTTAAAATTTCCAAACCCAAGGATAAAAAGAGACGGGCTTATAACACTGCTGTCAGTAAGATCCGTATCGTTTTATTTTCAAGGGATGATCCAGATCCGCATCCAGATAGATTTGTGAATAATAAAACGCAACAACATAACTCATTGAAATTTGTGTCTAAATAGTTTGTACGACCCTAAAATATCAATTAAGGTTGAAAAAGATCAATATTTCGGTATTCTCTTAGGAAATTAATCTTGAGGCGAAACATGAAAGTAAATAATTTTTGCAACATCCTAAGGATAATTTATATAAGCATGCATATGTATGTATACAGTAATGAAATGTAATGTGATACATTTTACATTTACATTTTTACTTTCGTTCTGTTCTTTCGGTCACCACTGTTCTGTAGTAAATTTATTATGGTTAATCCCCTTACCGATTCGAGGCACGAACCTTTTATGTTGAAGAAATATTAGTAAATTGTTAGCAGACACCAAATATCAGAACCACTTTTGTTGTAGGTTTGAGAACTAGAAAATTAAATACATAATTTACCGTTTCAAATCTGCACCGCTTCAGTGATTGCATTCAGTTTAATAATTAAAGCCAAGTTACTTCACGAGGTTTTTGTTTCTTTCTACACGTGGAAATTGATCATAAGGTATTTCTTCATGTAAAAGTATGTCGTTTTACGTTAGTATGTTCTTAAGGTTAAGAGTACTTTTGCCGCAAGAAAAAAAATCTGTACCAAATTTTCTAGTTACGAAGCATCCGTTCGGAGAAAATTATTTTCCGATTTGTTCGAAATCGGAAAATTTTCTACCGAGGTACCCTGTCCGATTGACATATCGGAAAATATTCCGATAAAGTGTGACACTCATCAACGCATTGTCCCCTATTACACGATGTCTCACGAGACGAGGCTCACGTAAGTGCGAAAAAGAAAGCAGATATGAGGAAATGAGATGCAAAAAAATATTCCCGGTGAGTACCGGGCTGATTTTTACTAGTCTCATTTTGACGTTTCCTTTTCTCAAATTCGTTTTATGTTGTGTTGTGCATTAAAAAATACGAACAACAGTCAAATTTGAGACATGAGTCTCATGAGACATGAGTCAACGTGTAATAGCTTTTGCCTCACGGGATACAAATTTAAAAGTAAAGTCAAAAATGAGACATGTCTCATGAGGCAACGTGTAATAGGGGACATTGCGATTAAGTACATATAGCAAAGAATTTTTGACAGTTGTGCGTTAATTTTCTTCGAATTGCGATTGTATGCTTCATTTTTGTTTGTTCTGAAGTGGATACAGTGGATCAAAAAAGAAATCGGACATACAAGTTTTGTCTCTTTAAATCACAAAATAAAATTGATGAAGGTTTGAAAATAGCGTATTTTTGCATTTATACATAGTTTTTACTATAAGCTCTGGATATTTAGCAAAAATTACAGTTTTATTAACAAATTGTCATCGGAATTTAATTTAAAAGAAAATAATCGCAAATTTAATATCAAAAATGAAATCGGACACTCTGTGGTATACTCATTTTATACTCATTTTTTTTTTGTTTTTAACGGGACAAATATAACACTTTAAGGTTCTTAAAATTCCGTTACATATGTCAGATGTTAATTCGATTTGAATTTTATGTGTTATTATTAATAAGGTCAAAATGGAAGAACAATTTTGATATACAACGATAGAAGTGCGAAAAATAGTGATAAAACATTTTTAAAAAGGTAACTCTCTACGTGCTATTGCAGAAATTGTAAAAAGAAGCAAGTCTACGGTAGGAGACATCATAAAAAGATTCAAAACAACAAAATCTGTTGAAAATTTACAAAAATCTTGAAGACCAAAAAAGTTTACTGCAGGCGATGAACGTTGGATATTGTTATAAGTTCAAAAATAAACCCCAAATAGGTGCACCAAAGTCGACGGCGGAGGTAAGAAAATACTGGCAATAAAATTTTAACGCTGAAACAGTAAAAACAGTAGTGCAGAAAAGTAATTTTCATGGAAGAGTGGCAAGAAAAAACCTTTTATCAACAAGAAAAACCGAATCAAGAGAAATAGTTTATAAGGAGCTGCCAAAATACGAATTTGTCATTCTGGAATCGTGTTTTGTTCTCTGTTTCTATTAAATTTACTCTCGTCAGAGACAAAACGCGAATCCAGAACGACAAATTCGTCTTTTGGTAGCTCCTTATAAACTATTTCTCTTGATTCGGTTTTCCTTGTTGATAAAAGGTTTTTTTCTTGCCACTCTTCCATGAAAATTACTTTTCCGCACTACTGTTTTTACTGTTTCAGCGTTAACATTTTATTGCCAGTATTTTCTTACCTCCGCCGTCGACTTTGGTGCACCTATTTGGGGTTTATTTTTGAACTTATAACAATATCCAACGTTCATCGCCTGCAGTAAACTTTTTTGGTCTTCAAGATTTTTGTAAATTTTCAACAGATTTTGTTGTTTTGAATCTTTTTATGATGTCTCCTACCGTAGACTTGCTTCTTTTTACAATTTCTGCAATAGCACGTAGAGAGTTACCTTTTTAAAAATGTTTTATCACTATTTTTCGCACTTCTATCGTTGTATATCAAAATTGTTCTTCCATTTTGACCTTATTAATAATAACACATAAAATTCAAATCGAATTAACATCTGACATATGTAACGGAATTTTAAGAACCTTAAAGTGTTATATTTGTCCCGTTAAAAACAAAAAAAAATGAGTATAAAATGAGTATACCACAGAGTGTCCGATTTCTTTTTTGATATTAAATTTGCGATTATTTTCTTTTAAATTAAATTCCGATGACAATTTGTTAATAAAACTGTAATTTTTGCTAAATATCCAGAGCTTATAGTAAAAGCTATGTATAAATGCAGAAATACGCTATTTTCAAACCTTCATCAATTTTATTTTGTGATTTAAAGAGACAAAACTTGTATGTCCGATTTCTTTTTTGATCCACTGTACCTCGAACGAAATCTAAGTTCCGATCGGACCGGACTATCGTTTCGGAACTTCTTTCGAACGGATACCTCGATAGGACTGGTTGTTTTACTAACATCTGAGACGACTCGTTGGGTAATCAATCAGCCAACAATCCTAATTTAAAGGAACTCAAAATTGCCCGAGAACATTGTCGCGGCCCGTAAATGTGTACAGCAGAACACGAGGCAGTCAATTCCTCGCCGTACAAAAGAACTTGCCCTTTCGCAGACTTCAAATTGGCGAATTTCGCTTCGGGACTTACATCATTTTCCATTGGTCGTCCAGAAGCGTCTGGAATCGTCCAGAAGTCTTCTCAAACCGTTCCATTGGGAAAAAAATACTCTTCTGAGAAGAGAAATTCGCTTCTCGATTTCAATTCAGAATCCACTCAAGAAGCACTAATACACATACCCAAATGTCAAAAGGCAACTGTCGCATATTTTCACCAAAACGACGACTAACTAATACAAAGGCAAAATTTCAAAGTTGAGCAAAGTAGCGAGCCTCATTCCATGGGATTTCAGAATGAGTGGATCCTTGAGTGAAACCAATGGAAAACGACATTAGCCTACAGCCGCACAATATCCAAATGACCCAATAGCTCAAAGTTCATAACCATTGACAACCCCGATTTGAGTATAAGGTTATGACGCGACTTGGCCACCAAGGCCATACGCTTTTTCTTGTGTGGTTTTCTGAAGTCGCAAGTCTGCGAATTATTTAAAATCGACCAATGCCCCTAAAGTGAACATAACACTGGCCATCGCTCAAATTTAGCCGGATCGATGCGGGTCATTAAAAATTGAACCAATCGGATCCTTGCCAGCGTTAGAAGACGAGGTGGGCGTTGGAACGATATCATATTCCATACATAATAGCTTTGTATATAAAACTTACAGTCCTATTATGAGTATCAATTTGATAGTCGATAATTTCTATCAATTAGTTAATAATTTGGTATTATGGGTATCAACTGGTAATTTTAGACCGATTGTGAATATCTACTTATCAAACTTTGTGAATGAGTTTTGTTTACTTTGTTTGACGCTTCGCGTTTGAAATATTTATTTGTTTTTTGTCGGCCACGAAACGGTAAATTCTTTGTGCGAAAATGTAAGTTGTTCTTATAAAAAAATCATCATAACTCTTCAAAAAACAATTCTATTGAAGTTTACATTTTTTAAACTTTGTTTCGATTTTAAAAATCCTGAATAAACTTGTATGTTTACGTTTCAATCAAGAATTTGTGGTTGATAAGAAAATTGATGTGTATCTATTTTGTTGATATCCGTAATACCATGTCTATCAAAAAAATCATTCACAGTAATGATAAAATCTAATAAAATTCAGTCGATAAAAAATGTTGATAGTTGATAGTCATAATACCAACTCATTCAATTTGTTGATATGTATCAAGTATCTAGTTGATAGTTGATAGCTATAATAGGGCTGATAGTACTATCAAGAAGACGGAAGATTGTGGCGACATCTTAAGGCTAGGGACTGCAATTGCTAGATTTGTCTTTGCTAAATTTAATAATAAAATATTCTCTTTTTTACTACTTGTTTTGTATGTTATTCTACTCTCCACTGTAAAAGCGTGTGCTAATTTCTGCGCCACCACCAGGCTAGCGTTCGCAATACAAAATCACGCTCCATGATAATACTATAGGTTATATACAGGGTGATTTGCATAAGGTGTGACAAAAAGCTAGGGCGTGTAAGATGGACTTAGACAAGAAAAAAATCGTATGGGAGGGGGGGGTCTATTTCCCCCCGTTTAGGCTGTAGGGGCAATTTAAGAAAAAAATCACTTAAAACAGAAAAAAAATTATTAAAAAATAACGGTGATACCTACAGAGTAATGCTATAGCATTTTGAAAAGCCAGAAATACATTCTTTAATTTTGTTTTTAAATAAAGTTGTTCGAGTGAATAGTTTTTGAAAAATTAATTTTCAAATTCAAAATTTTGAAAAAAAAATTGAAAATTTTGGTATTAAACAATTTTTTTTCAAAATTTTACGTAGTTAAGTATTATTTTTTTATTCAATATTCAATGCTCTTATCAATTTTTGATCAAACACAAAAAACCGGATGTCAAAATGTTTTGTAGTTTTTGAGAAAATCAAAAATAACAAAAACTACTTTTGTTCTAAGAAAAGCCTTTTATTTTAGTTTTTACGTTTCTGGATTCCTAGGTGAATTTACGATTGAAAGGATTAACTTTCATTTTACTATTTTTTTAATTATCGGTCTTATAAGCATACAAAAATGTGACAAAGTACTGGATTAATCATTTTTCACACATTTTTTCATTGAGAACACCTGCGTGACCGTTGGATTTCAAGAGGAGGTCCAATAGAATGGCCGCCTAGATCGCCAGATTTAACTCCGTTAGAACTATGTGTACGAAGTGGAAATAGAATCTTTGGAACAACTGAAACAACAGATAGAAGTGGCTGGAGTCAAATTACAGGAAAATTTATCAAGTATAAATTTATGTGCAGCAATAAGAAGGCGCTATAATCTTTGCCTTCTACAAAATCGGGATCATATCGAAAATTTTTTGTAACAAGCTTTAGTTAAAAAATGGTTAAAAATTGAAATAAACAGTAATTATGTATTTTATCTAAATATGCATGTATTTCTTATTTTAATTGATTTCAAAATTCAGGAACATTTTTGTTCTTATTTCGCAATTGCATTTTTCTGTCACTAGTTAGGGCGTGTAACGTTGCATTATTTAAAAAAAACATTCGCAGGTCAATATTAATCCAATGCTCTCACGCAGGTGTTCTCAATAATGAAAAAATGTGTGAAATATGATTAATCCAGTACTTTGTCACATTATTGTATGCTTATAAGACCGATAATTAAAAAAATAGTAAAATGAAAGTTAATCCTTTCAATCGTAAATTCACCTAGGAATCCAGAAACGTAAAAACTAAAATAAAAGGCTTTTCTTAGAACAAAAGTAGTTTTTGTTATTTTTGATTTTCTCAAAAACTACAAAACATTTTGACATCCGGTTTTTTGTGTTTGATCAAAAATTAATAAGAGCATTGAATATTGAATAAAAAAATAATACTTAATTACGTAAAATTTTGAAAAAAAATTGTTTAAAACCAAAATTTTCAATTTTTTTTTTCAAAATTTTGAGTTTGAAAATTAATTTTTCAAAAACTATTCACTCGAACAACTTTATTTAAGAACAAAATTAAAGAATGTATTTCTGGCTTTTCAAAATGCTATAGCATTACTCTGTAGGTATCACTGTTATTTTTTAATAATTTTTTTTTTCTGTTTTAAGTGATTTTTTTCTTAAATTGCCCCTCCCGCCTAAGCGGGGGGAAATAGACCCCCCCTCCCATACGATTTTTTTCTTGTCTAAGTCCAACCTACACGCCCTAGCTTTTTGTCACACCTTATGCAAATCACCCTGTATACAAAGCTAATAGCATACATTGCCCTTTCAAATAAAAAAAAAAAGAATTTTGTTAATACTTTACATTTCAACACCTATAGTGAAAAACCCTTTAAAATATTATTCTCGGTTGTATTTCATTTTGTTGATTGAAAGGTTTAATCGTCGGTAAGCTCACAACAAAAAAATTTTGGACAAAAAGGGACTGGAAAATATTTCTTGAATCCAAAAAGTCGCATTTTCAAAAATGTTATGCAGATACTACCCAAGTACAAGTAACCAAACGGAATAATTGGCGTAAAAAAAAACAACAGAAACCTCATTCTAGTTTTTCATAGTTTCAGTATTGTATTTACGAATATATTTCTTGCATATCGAACATCGTTTTGTTTTCTTAACGTTATGAGTTTTTTTAAGTGTATATAATATTTTTGTGTATATATATATTTTTTTTTATTATTTCAAAGAATTTAAACTTAAACTAGAACAATGCATGGAAAATAAATTAGGAAAAAAAACTATATAAGAAAAAACAATCTCGATACACATGAAAATAATTATACACTCCTATATTTATATAGACATAAAGTTATTATTCTAAAAATACCAATTATACATATAAAATATATTTATAAATATTTAATACACATAAGTAAAAAAAAAAGCAGGAAAAGGACTGATATATCTAGATTATCATTAAAAGGGGAGAAAAAATATCTGCTTTGCTAAGCAATTTTCTTAACTATAAGTACGTTATTATTTTTGTTTAGAAAATAAAAATGCGCACAATGATGATAAATATGATGTCATGTTGAAATTAATTAAAAAAAAATAAAATAATTTAGCGACAATATCGTTAAAAACGGGTGAATTCCGCATGAAAGACATTTTTATTTCTAATTTTTTTGATAACTTCAAAAAAGTCTTCCCTTGCTCGTATGCTTGTAGATTATTATTGTTCTCTTGTAAAAAAATATGTTAACTAAAGCAAAACAAAAATAAAAAAAATACTGTCAAGTAAAATCTCTAAAAAGTTTGTACAAAAATTTGTTTCAAAATGTTTCATCTGTTTTCATCTGGGTTGAGTGTGTGAACTAAAATTATAGGAAAATATTCATTTTGTGTAGCGAAGCATTTAGCTTAAAAAAATACATCAATTACTAAAAAATATTAAGTTTTAAAACTTTAAATATAAAAAAGTAAACTATTTACAGAACGGAAGTTGGTTCTAAACAAAACAAAAAATATATTTTAAAAAGTGTTTAAGACTAAATCTTCTTCCATACGAATTGGAATACGTTTGTTTTTGTTTTTTTTTTTTGTCTGTATTTTATTATTATTTTATAATTTGTTTGCCTTGCTTTACATTTTATAATTGTATTTTTTTTTTAATTTTTATTTTCTTTAATTTATAACTAAGATTTGTTTTAATGCTATTACTAAATCAATTTTTTTTATATTTGTGTGTGATTTTTATAAATACTATTTAAGCTTTCTAATCATTCGAATACTTTAGGTGATGCATTTGATATCATGAATGTTTGTTATCAGTCAGTTCAGCCCATCGGACTTCAAAGAATTTCCTCATGCCGTGTCCTGCTTTGCCGACAGGTGAGTCATCTTCGTTAAACATTTCGCAATTGTCAAAGATTTGCCGCACATCTACACAGAAATCTTCGCGGGTTTTATAACTGAAAGTAAAAACAAAGAAAAATTTGTTTAATATTATGTATATTGTTTTTGTCAATGGAAAATAGAGTTTGAAAAATGTACATTTGTGTTTTGACAATTTTTTAGACTTTGGAAATAATTGCGTATCTGATGCACTCTTATGCACTATTGCTCCCACTAGAGCATGCAAGGCGTTCACATTTGAAAATAACTACTAAAGGCCTATCTAAGTATGCTAATTATTTTTTTGTTATCAATCACACCCAAAAATTGCTGTGGGCTCTTAGTCTACAAGTAGATGGAAGCTGGTAGTGGGACTCTAAATTAAACGAATCTTCCATTTCAACTTGGCGAATTCTAAAAAGTTCTACCTGTGTATATTACCCCATAGATGGAATGCCAGGTGTTCGGAAATGACGCCGAAGTCTCGTTGGATTTCGCACACTTCAAAACATAGAAACATAACATTGATTTCGTTACCTCCCCAACCATTCGTCCCGGGAATGGGAAAAATCATTAGCGGAATGGTTGAGGGTTGTAAGTCACTAGGTTTAGGCACTCTACGAGCCATTTACGCCCTCCTATTTTAATGTTGACTATACTAAATTAAATTAATAAAATTCACAATGAATTCATTTCTGACATGAAAACTCCTCCAAACCTTTTAGTAAAAAAAAATTCTTCCATAAACTTACCTTAAATCTTGAAGACGTTTTTTGATTGTTGATAGATCCATTGGAATCTTAATAATTTTACGATACGTTGGGAATTGCTTTGTATTCACAGGTAATAAAAATGGCCAAGAGTCCTCGTGTAACTGCAATTTTAGAAAAAATTTAATCCATTTGTATCATCCGCCCATTTAAAATTTACAGCAAAAGAATACGAAACAAGTTAAAAGAAAACTATTTTATTTTTAGATGAAAGAAACTCACCTCCATTTCCCCTAAAACTGTTTTGCAAACGGCTAAATCCTTCATTAGCTTCTTGGTGGCATGTTTTTCCTTTTTTTCTTGTTTTAGTTTTTCTTTAGCCTCGTTTATAACTTGTTGTTGATTCGTCTGTTGCTGTGGTTGTTGTTGTTGCTGTTGTGGTGGTTGTTGTTGTTGCTGGTGTTGTTGTATTTGTTGTTGGGGAATCAATGGAGTTGTTTGTATTTGTTGGGGTGGCGATGATACCATTTGTGGTGGTTGCGCTATTGGTGGTGGTTGTGCTATTGGTTGCAGCTGTTGTTGTTGTATTTGATGCGGTTGAATCTGCGGTGTTGGCGGCGGGGGTGGTTGATGAATTTGTTGCTGTTGTTGTTGTAGTTGAGGAAGCTGTTGATGTTGAATTTGATGCTGGTGCTGCTGTTGTGCTTGCTGGAGCTGCTGTTGTGCTTGTTGGTGTTGTTGCTGTTGAAGTTGTTGTTGGAGTTGAAGCTGTTGCGACATCACTGGTGGTTGTGGAATAATCATAGATAGTTGATTGCTCTGATTGCCAATATGTTGCGGAGATAATGCATGTACCATTTGTTGTTGCATAGGCGACATATTCGGGATTGGATTGGGTTGTGCAGCACACAGACCAATGCCTCCGACACCAACTCCTAGTTGTGTTGCTTCCATGCTTATATCTACATAGTCATTATTGATGGCCATCGGCGTTGATGGACGTGTCATTTGAGTTTGGAAACGAGGAGCATCAACGGAATTGTTGTGATGTTCATCGAAGGACGTCGATGCTACTGAGTGAGCAGGACTAAAATAAAATTTAAGTTTTTCATTAAAGAAAAAAAGAAACAAAAGGAAGAAAACTCACCTTAAAGGCGCCACAATAGAGTTCATGGACTCATCGTGTGATGAGTTCAATGACTGCGATGAATTGTGCTGTTTTAGATCCTTATTGGAAGGCTTTTTACTGGGACGTTTCTTCGGTGGCGGTGCCTTTGATATACAACCGTGACAATACCACTTGCCTCGTGGCACCTTCAACAGTGGCGGTATGTAGCAATCATGATGATATGCACGTGGACACAATTCGCAGTATATCATTTTACCCACTGGAGGAGGCCGATGGCCGCCACAAACAATACACTTGCGTTCATTTGTCGCCTTGTTTACACATTCATAGCAGTACCTTAAGGAAGAAGGACAACAAAAATAGTAACTATCTGAGCTATTTTGGAATGAAATTTATCTTACCAATCTCCTTCAGGGATATTATCCATTTTCGGCTTGAAGCAATATGTATGATAGCCTTTATCGCAACCATCACATAACAGCAGTTTATCCTCATTCTCGCCAGATGTGCAGAACTGGCAATTCTGTAAGTAATTGTTTTGGGAAATTGTAGTACGTTTTGTGCTTGGTGTTGTGGTTGTTGTTGTAGTAGTAGTTGTTGGTGTACTAATTTCAGTGAATAACATCTTCGTGATTTTGTGGTTAGTAGAAGAGGTAGGAGTAGTAGTAGAACACAACATCATTCCAAAGGACCCGACTTGACCAGTTGATGTCGTTGTCGTCATCGCCGTTGTCGCCGGCGTTATCACTGTCTCACTTATTGGATCACTCATCATCGATTGGTCAAGGTTTTTGGTAGTTTTGTTTGCCTTCGCATTTGGTGACTTCGTTTTCGATTTACTTTTCGAAGACTTTTTCGATTTTTTCGACGACGAGGAGGATTTTTTGTCAGCTTTTGGTGTTGTTGTCGTACTACTCTCCTTATTGTTAGGGGTGCTAGTGGTAGTGGCCTTACAACTTTCACCGTTTTTACTCGACTTTGATTTCGATTTTGATTTTTTCTTTTTACTTTTATTAGGCTAACATTTTTTTTAATTTGTTCATTTAGTTTAATTAGATAGTTAAATGAATTTTTTTTTAATTTTTGTTTAATTTTATGTTATTCAAAGCCACAAGAAGCGTTAACAGAAACAGAAAGAAGTACCACATACACCAAAGATATAGAAAAAAAATATAAAAAAACACCATTTATGTATAAAGAGTAGTAGGTAAATTTTGTTTTGTTGTTTTTTTTTTTAATCGAATTGAGTTTTTTGTGTGAGTGTGTTTTATGTTTTTGGTTTGTAATTTTAGCGTGCAGAAAATACATAAACGTTTATCATGTAGAATTATATAATGTTTCATTTGATACGTATTTCGTTTTTTTTTTTTTAATTTATTTAAGGATATCAGCAGGCAGGCAATTATAATTATATCATTTATAGCCACGTTAACATTTATAATTATATATTTTATCCAAATAAATTTTACATTAAATGCGGAAAAGAAAGAAAATAAAAAAGAAAAAATGTAATTAGTCAAAACATAGGAATCAGTATTAATTAAATTAAAGTAAAATACGTATAAAACAAACTTAATGCTATAAGTGCAGATAGTTCAACAACAACAAACACTAACAACAACAAAAAATAAGGATTGTGCTTGGAAAATAAAAGTTAGTACGGAGAAATTGTGGAGTAAATACTCGTATTGGTCCTTCTGCCCGTGGAGCATCACGTGTTTTTAAACAAGACGGATGGAAGGTACATGCTTATGAGCAACTCAACAGCGGACGAGAAGAGAGTGTTGAAAGTCGCTGAACTTCTAGCAGTCTGAATGGCTATCTTTACATTTCGCTTAATGTTTGAAAATCTTTTTTTAAATTTCGTAAAAGGTTCGTTTAATTAGAGAACGGCGAAAGCGTACTGAAGACAGAGTTTTTGAAGAAAATGAAGAGGTGAAAAATTATATTTCGATTGAGACAATTTTCGAATTCGTATACAGCTGAATGTAAAAAGATGGGAAGGTGTAGTACATAAATTATCTTTACATTTCGCTTAATGTTTGAAAATCTTTTTTAAAATTTCGTAAAAGGTTCGTTTAATTAGAGAACGGCGAAAGCGTACTGAAGACAGAGTTTTTGAAGAAAATGAAGAGGTGAAAAATTATATTTCGATTGAGACAATTTTCGAATTCGTATACAGCTGAATGTAAAAAGATGGGAAGGTGTAGTACATAAATTATCCAGAAAAATGATATAGTAATAATTAAAACAAAACACTTTTTATTAAAATTGATCGCATTTATCCGATAATTTAATAAATCACCTTCTTTTATTCTAATTAGGTTTGGATTTGTACTTAAAAAAAAAATCTTAAAAGGAATTATATCAAGGAATCCAAATAAAGGAGATACAAATTTATAGTTCTCTTTATATGAGGGATGTTAAGCAACTGGCAGGTCAAATGTCCTTCGGCGGTGGCCAGAGCACTCGCAGCTGCTTCTATTGAAAATCATTGTTGTATGACGTGACACTTTGGGAGCAGAAGGTCTTAAAGAAAAATTTCTAACAAGTTTAAGAATGGTGAACATATTTTCAATTCACAAGGCATAATGCCTTGTGAAAGCCTTTAAGCGAATGCTAAAAGTATGAAATACAAATTTCAATTATTTCTTGCCAAATTCGTCAAGAGCACTTCTTTTTATATGAAGTAAGTGAAGGAAAATTAGAAATAGGCCCAAAAGAATGATTGATAATGTAACTCACTATCGCAGTGTCACATTTATCCATGAAGTGCCGCACCATATTTTTAAAACAGATTTTCTTTATTTTTTTGGACGACAACAAAATTACTCATTTTAGTAAATAAATACAATATTATGCTTATTTGTGAACTATGTACACTTTTAAACACAATATAATAAAACCAGAACACTTTATTTGGTACGCAGACCCAGGCCAGGATCGTTGCTGCCTGTAGAGGTCAGTTCCTAATAGGAGATCATGCAGCGAAGCTAGGCGTTCCTTACAATACTCGCTGTCATAGCTGTAGGAACCAGGGGGAAATGGAAACAGTCATTCATTTCCTCTGCAAATGCCCTGCTCTGGCCAAATTTAGAACACAATCGTTAGGAAGGGAATTTTTTGACGACCAAAAGGAAGATCAAAGGCCTATATTGCGAGTGTCAGTCTATGTTCATTCGATTCGATAAAAGCCGATCGTATTAAAACGTTGGATGCGTTCTGTTTTACTGCAGAGCTTCGAATATATGTTTCTTTTTTTTCTGAACACGTTCTGAACGTGCTCTATGAGCTCAAAATAAAATAACTGAGCAAACAAAGTTAAATGGTTAACACAAGCATTTGACAGTTGGAAATGGAAAAAAAAATGGAGACAGCTCAGGGCACACTTGGTTCAGAACATGCTCGACATACTCGGATTCTCTTCTGAACTAAAAAATAAAACGTCTAATAAGGTCTAAGGACTTGATCTCTTTTCTCAACGTTACGAATTGGTTCTAGGACGAACTTCGGTGCCCTGCGTTTAATTCTTTAGACCACGAGCTAGCGGACCGAGGGCTTTGACGGAGATTTATGGTGCAGGAAGGCCGGATGATCACTCAATCGGATCAGCTACTGCTGCAGCACTAGTCAATAAGCTGCCTAGCTTCGCAGTGTTTCGGTTACGTAAATTGGTCCGGTTGAGTGAGTGATCTGAAATCTGGATGATTGTAAAAAAGCAAACACACAATAAGACAAATCAAAACCTGCTACATCCTTTTTTTCGACCTCAATCAAATTGTGATAAATTGCCCATTGATAATTGATGTTATCAATTCCATTCACAGGTTCAAACGAGTTATGGTATCAAAACTGGGCACTTTAGAGATAATTGGGATAAAGGATAGATTGCCAGTGGTCGTAATTTCTACCTTCCTACCTATATAAATAAATTTGGCAGCGTAAAAGTTCGCACAAACAATGGCCTGGTGATCTATACCCCTAACCATTCATGTGTAGGAATGGAGAGGATATACACTTTTCTGTCGAATTCAAATTACCAAGATGAAGCACTTTATCATGACAAGAGACACTCTTGGATAATTTGTCACTTTCTAGAGAGAAAAAATTCTGGTAGACAGAATATGCTGGGATTTGTCTCCAGACCTCCAAAGTATTTTATGTATGTATTATTAATTAACAAAAACACATAGTAGGGTCATCCATTTTATGGTTTCGAAAGTAAATTTAAATAAAACCCATTATAAACCCAAATAAAGTACCAGAAATGACAGTTTGTTTTGACGTATGTATGTGAAACAGGGACGTCATATTTGGGCCACGAATTGAATGACCCTATATTTTTCGCACATGAACTGTAAACTATGCTTACTTTCTCAGGAATATTTTATGAGACAAATATCACGATGCACATTTTAGACGGATCCATTTTGATTGTTTGCTCCTGTTTAAAAATTTCAACGAGAGCCGTGAAAAATCATTAAGATTTGAACAAAAAGCATTTGTCAAGCCTATTTGACGATTTTAAATTCTGCATCGCGAAAAAAATAAACTTTCCTCAAAATACAACCGAAAGAAGGAAAAATCCCGGAACCCCCATAGGAAGCGGTTAACTTTTTTTAAACGACAAATACAAAAAATATGACTTACATAATTTAGTATTTATTGGAAATAATTTTTTAAGTATGTACTAACAAATTACTGCAATATGAATGTAAACAACATTAATTTACTTTAATATAAGTTTTTCGGTTGGTTGCAACACCGCAGCAAGTAATTTTTTACCAGTATAACAGAGTTTGTTAGAATTGTTAAAAGCAAGGTAAAACGATGGGCACCTTAATGAATTCAATCTTTTCCTCTTTTATTTAAATTTACTTTTATCAGAATAATACTAGAATATATGTTTACGTTCTACGAAAATATCTCGTTTCTGAAAGTCAATAAATTAAAAAAAAAATAATAGAACCACCACACTTATAGGGATAAAAAAAACAATTTCTACACAAAAAGCAAAAAATAAGCAAGTCTATCATAAGTTAAAAGCATTGCAGCACCGGGCACAAATTTATTAGATGAATTTATTAAAAAGCAAATTAATATATCTTCTACGTATTCAGGGGTTTTTGGGTTAAAACGTATTAATCATCACTTACCGCTTTCATAATGCTCTTGTCCCAGGCAACACACGACTCCAGCACATACAATGCCATGGCTAACTGAGCAGTAGTATGCGAACGAGAAACAGCTTCTCGCCATGACACCAAGCCCTTGGGGATGTTCTCTTGGGGCATATCTCTTTCGCTGTCACACACACTGGCTGGTGAAGCTGCTCCAGAATTATCTCCCGATGCACTAACAGAACACGATTGCTGTTGTCCCCCGTTATCACTGCTATTACCCGAGGCATTAACGCTAGCATTGCTTTGTTGTTGTCCAATGGATGTGCCATTATTCTCCGAAGAAGAAGACGTTGATGAAGAAGATTTCTGATTTTGTTGATTTTGTGCGATCACGGCTAGATGGGCATCGCCCGTTTGACTGCCTAATGGTGGTTTCAGATATCTTCGTTCGATGGCCGCCTCTAAGCTGGCAATACGATCACGAATCATTGGAATTATTGTCACAAATTCTTCTTCGGTTATGTCCTCCTGGTCGAGTGAGATTTCATTCTCTATTCGTGGAGGCAGAACCCAGTGTTTTATCTGCATTGAAGCACTGGCAATTTTATCTTCAAGTGCTTCAAGTTGTTCCAATAAAGCCAATTCAACGCGCTTCGCAACTTTTGGATTCCAATCGTTAGGTCCATCTGGCAGGACTATTTTTGTTTCTTCGTTGTCATCCTCTTTGGAGGTGAGCGAATATGGTGTCGCCAATTCGATTTCTTCAGAAAGAATTCGACTTAAACTCTGCTTTAGTTCACGTTCTCGCAAACCTTTCTGATTCAGATTGTCTATTACGTCTTGTATCAACTCGAGAGTGTCCACTTTCCACCACCCGTGACGGTATTTGTGTGGCACAAAATTACTCTCTAGTTTCTTGGGAAACCCCTCGTTTTTTATCTGCTCTAGCAGACGATGCTCGTCCGGTGTCATTGAGAGAGGGGTTGGAATGTCGCATGTGATGTAAGCGCTAATGTTTCCCAATGACATGTTGGCTAAATTTTGAAATGATATTCCAGTGGCTTCATCAAGTTTCATTTCAACTCGACCTGCTTTCAGTTCGGCACCTGCGCTGGTTGTATTAGTGGTGGCTACTTCTGCGGCTTCTTCTCTCCCTCCACCTCCGCAGGTATCATCAAGAAAGGGAAAAAACTTCTGCTCTTTCAAGTCATAGCTATTGTCATGTGAAGGGCCGCTATCCTCTCCAGCCGCTTCTTTCAAAGCATGGGCTCTAAGCTTGCGCTCTACCATTTTCTCATCGAGACCTGAAAGCGATAGAATAGTCTCATTGTCAAAATGCAAGTCAACTTTGCCGTTCTCAAACGGCACTGTAAAATACTGAGCGTTATTGGCAATGTCCCAACGATGACCTTGAATTTGAATAGCACTTCCACAGTGGATGTTCGAATAAACTCTCTGGAAATATGGAGTCTCTCCCTGCATTTCGGTTGTGGTCAATGGCATTTCACGATTGGCAATGGAAAACCATCGATCAGCCGGCATAGCTGGTGGTTTTAAATCAGATTCGCCAGTGATTACAATAACTCCATCATCTTCCTTCTTTATACTGACATCGGCTTCGGATTTGATTTCTCGATTGTTAGTATCACAGACATTCTCTTCGTTTTCTTCGATTCTGACCGATGGTGATTCGAACTTATCTAGAACGATTTCATTCAAATCGCCGACATTTTGAGTGAGTGGCGGAGGTGGGGGTGGTGGAAGTAATTCAGAATCGTTTTTAAAACAACTCGTTGTATTTGGTGGGTTCGGAGGGAAGCCATCCCCAAGTGCCGACATTGACGTCTCATTGTTGCTCTCATCTACTTCCATGCATTCGCTTTCTGTATCCATTTTCACGATTGTATCGGTGCTGGCCTTTAACTCGTCTTCAGCGGTTTTCTCTTGATTATCCAATTCTTCCTCCTCTTTCGATGCAACGCAATAGTCTTCCTCCTTGACATCATCAGTAGGAGCTTCAATCTTCACTGCACTTTCAAGAATTCCATTGAATTCGTATATTTCATTCTGAGCCGACTCCAATGCCTCGATGAAAATGCCGCCTGCTTTTGGTAGCTTCCAATACCTCCGCCAAAATCGATCTTGTCCAAAGCAACACGCCCTTAGTTGATTTGTGCTCTTTTCTAGAGATTCCTTGCAGTTTATAGAAGATTTTATCATTTTCTCTAGCTTCTTTTGCACTTCGTCGGCAGTCATGCGATTATCTTCATCTTCTTCAATATTAGTCATCTCGCTCTCAACGTCACTCAGATCATCATCCATGCCTACGTCAGTGGAGGCGTCATCACATCGTGAGTTATTCTTTTTATTGATCAACTGGCTAAGATCAGATGGAACTGTCGCTCCATTTTGATAAGTCAAGGATTCTTCTAATTTTGATTTGACTGGTGTGTCCACACTGCTCTTTGACGGGCTATCATATGTTACTTTCTCTCCCGGTGTAGATGGTGGAACCAATAGATCGGGCTTGCATGGATCAACTGTTTCCACAACTGCGTCCGAATCAACTTCCTTAGCTAAACTTGTTTCAATCAAAGGAACAATTTGACAATCGTCTAAATCCATTTTCTCCGATTCGTCTTTGTTGCTGCTGTTGTTATTTGTTTCACCCTCTCCAATAACTACAACTTCCGACGCAGTTGCGTTAGATTCCTCCTCCTTTCGAGCCAGCTCGTCCTGCTGCTGTTGCTGTTGTTGCTCTTCTAGCTGTTGCTGCAGTTGCAATTGCTGCTGATGTTGTTGTGCAGCTATAGCTGCCATAGCAGCTTCTCGTTCGATTTGGGCCTTTTCATAGGCTTCCAAGCGAGTCTTTCTTATGTGCAGTGACTTATATTTGCGGATTTTCATATCAGTCATGTATTTCTCTTTCTTGATTTGTGCGCATGACTCAAGACTTCCATCGATTTGTTTGAGTACAGCTTTGTTCATTAGCAAGTCATTGCAGAGATGAGCTAGAATTTGGGTTTTCTTCGTTGGATTCAAAGCTACAAATGGCCGATCTTTTAAACAAATCGACAGCTTCCACGTATCGTTCTCATGTAATAGTTCATAATATTGCTGATTCTTTCCAGTGGTCACGTTTAGAGAATCAGAATCCATTTGATGATGATCTGGGATACGTTTCTCCTTCTCCCGGTCAAGTGTTATGCCATGCATTTGACGGACCTCACCCGTAGCTGTGGCATACAAATATATTCGCAAAATTTCGGAAACATTTGAATTGGTGATGTCGGCATTGCGGAGTGATTGGCCCAAGAGTGTTGTATGCCGACCGGGATTCGGAATACCCGGATCTTCGATGGCACACACAAGTAAATGTGTCATTACAGAGAGTAGTTCTTCTTCGGCTTCAACATTACTGTCGGGCACGAGAGCGTCATGAAGATTCTGAAGTGTTGGCAGGGATTCCATATCTAAATCAAAGCATATCGTATTTAATTAAATGCTCTTATCAAATAACTTTCAAATTCCCAATTAACTTACCAAAACCAAGAGTTTCACCGAAATTGTGCAAAAACTCGAAGACCATCAGTAGATCAGCCATTGCTTGACCTGGTAGTCGACAACCAGCAATTCGCTTCAGCTGAGGCAAATCAACTTGATCAGAAATTTCAGAGTCCTCTTGTGGTTTCCTTAAAAACAGAAAACAAAAATCATTAAAACATAGAGTAATTTTAATTTTAGGTGTTGTATATAGTAGTTTGGCGAAAGATTGGAAAGAAAGAGCCACATCAGTACATTAATTAATGCAATAGTATGTCATATCTTAAATCTCCATCCGGTTAGTATGTTACTAAGGTACGAGAACGAGACAATGGATTGCTCTAAGACTTCAATGACAGTTTTTAATCTTGAGAATATAAGCACATGACGCAAAAAAATGTATAACTGTTCGACAAGTCGGCACTAACAACCACAGAACTTTCAAGTTCTAAAGAAATGTCGTATCCTAATCAAAATCTCTAAATCGAAAATTGTCTGCAATCACACAGTAATCTAGTTTTAAAACTTCCAGATGAATCTACAATGATAAAAGCACTCAAGGAATGTGCTCAAAAAAGGAAACTCGGCCTTCTGCCGTCTGACCAACATTGATGAGAAGGAGGACCGAACTAAACCAACAGACATATATCTTGCAATAGAATCTCCGTATGAAAACATAATTGCAATGGGAGACGAGGAAGTTTTGTTATATGGTGACCCAGGTTCTATCTATCACCGTAACTAAAGCCCATCTATTTCGGTCCATTTCAGAGATTTCACTGACATTTTCTATTTTAATCATTTTAAAATGTTTATGTAAACAAATTATCGAATATCGAATAATCCAATTTTAAAATCTAGAGATTTTCTTTTAAACTAAAATATGTAGTGAGGAGACAATGTACTGGACGGCATTTGTCAAACGGATTAAAAAAGTGAAACTGGAATTAATTTCAAATCGAAAGAACGAGGTCAAAAACGCTTTTATGACAGAATTGAGTTTTTGAAGCATTAAATTATATGCGGTTTATGGTTCCTCGTTTGACAATGCTATCAAGATCAGAATTAAATGAGCTTATCATACACTGCCGTTCTAAATCTACCACCCAAGTACAAGAAAGTGAATCTAGACACAAATATGAGAAGCTGAGAGTACTGTCGTCAGAAAAAGAATATCATTGATGAATATAAGAAATAGAATCGGAAACAAAACGGAGCCCTGTGCCACACCAACAATTATTTTATGAATTTCAGTCTCGAAAACCGTTATTAATAATATAATCCTATATTCTTGAAAACAATTTAAACTGTTCGGTGGGATAAACAATCAGATTATCAGTGGACTTATTGCTACGAAAGCCATACGGTCATTGAAAAGCTTTCGTTCTTCGAGATATTCCTTGAGCAGATAATTATCAGCGTTTCCATGACCTTGGAAAGAAAAGGCGTAAATGGAATTGGACTATTGTTAGAGGCGGAAGAAGATAAGCCTGCTTGGACAAATGCTGTTTTCCATCCACGTTGAAAGAGACCAGAAGATCAGAACAGATATTAAGGCTTTCGGAGTGGTTTTTACAGCGTTAAAGAACACCTTATCCGGGCCAGCGGATTTGTGTATACCGAAATCTTTCAGTACTCTTGGAACTGTACGAATGAGAAAGAAGGTTTGTCCCCTAAAACTCTTTACGCTTTCGAGTACAGGAGGAGTCACGACACTTTTTGAGAGCGGCGAATTAACAGCAAACTGTTCTGCAAGAAATTTGCTTTTTATAGTGAGCGGGCAAAAGGAGTGTCATTAAAAACGAGCGTTCGAATCGAAGACGAAGTAGTAATTTGTACAGTTTTTACAAATGAACAAAAAATGTTACTATATTTCTGAAACTGTAGTAATGTTTGAATTAATCGTTGGACATGCGAAAATTTGGTTAGTTGAATACGATCATTACGCATCTTTTTAGCTTTTTCGAACTTATTTCAGTTTTCCTTAGAAGGGTTGGCATTATAACATCAGAAAACTTCTCTGATTCTAGTAACATCTTTACAGGTCGAATCAAACCAAGAAGTCTCCTTTGGTTTGAAAGTTTTTTTCTTATTCAGGATAAGGATTCAGGATTCTTTCCAAGTCTCTATCAAGGAAGACTAGTGCCCAGTTAAAGTCCTTGAAGGTGGTGTCTGATCAGAGTAGCGTAGCCTAGAAGAATTGTGTACATAGAAATCGCTCGTAGCAATGATAATGGGAAACAATTCTCTGGATAAAGTCAGACAGCGCATCGAGTTCGTTAAAAGACGAGTTACTATCCAAACTGGGACTGCGCTAAATAAAATACGTATGGATGATGTGTTTATGTACAGTGAATTTAAACCACATGAAATTAAAGTTTGTATTTAAACAAGTTAGTGTCGTATTGGCGGTTGAAGCTGATAACCAACATCATTACGTGCATATATGTCGAGACCATGGTGAAGGAAAAATAAAGGCACTAAGCTATAAACCATTCAGACCGAATTCCGAGTGATCAAAATGTTCACCCATCTGGGTTTTACTAAGTGGCTGCTGGCCTGTTTTTCATAGTGTGGACATATTTTGGAATAAAGCAACAAAGAAAGAGTAAGATTAATGAATTTTAAATAAATTAAATTAAATTAGCTGTTTTGGTCACAGTAATTAGCAATGAAACAAAATTTCTTACAAATAATTTTTTCGACGTTTCGCCAGGGATTGCTGTCTTCTTCAGGGGTAAAATTTTAGAATATTAAAAATAATTTACATTATTTGCGGAACAAATGGTTATAGCACTTCTAAGTTTAAGCTAGCTTCTTTATTAGAAGTGCTATAACCATTTGTTTCGCAAATAATGTAAAATATTTTTAATATTTTAAAAGTTTCCCCCTAAAGAAACAAGAAGGTAAAAGTATATGTAACAAATTTTGGTTCATTGCTAAAATTACTGTGACCAAAAACCTTTTCTAATCAACATAATATTTAATAAATTTTCTCTTAATCACCTCAAATAAAATGTATTCCTCATATATTATATAATGCATTCTTTTAAAGTCTTTACAATCAAAAATTAAAAAAAAAAACTATAACACTCCGCTTACCTGATCTGGTTAAGTATTTCAGCATCACGCTTTCGAGCAGCTACTCTCTTTTCACGTAAAATAAGTCTATCCAATACCAATTGATGCTTTTTCTTTTCACGATCTTCATATTTTCGTCTAGTTTCTAGCTGCCTAATGAGTGTCATATGTTGCCGGCGTCGTTCTCGTTCCTATCATCAATTACATAACGAATTTCAATATTAAAAATGATTAACAAAGTTCAAATTAGTTATTGCAAACAAAAACGCAAACCGACAAAGTATAAGTGTACTAAGTTCAAAACACATAAATACTGTTTAAAATCATGCACTATTGGTGTTAGCTTGTAATAAGTAGGTAAATGTGTTTTAATTGAATAAAAAAAAAAATACAAAATTGTGTTAAAACAAATTTGAATATGGAAAACTGTTTTTGTGTATTTTTGTTTAACTGAATGTTTTATTCTTTTAGTACATGGATAGACCCGGACCAGGAACCAGTGTTGCATTTCATACATTATTTTTATGAGTTTCGGTTTCAGGGATGTACAAGTAAGTTCGAAGATACGTATCAACATTAACTTGGGGCAATTATTCTGAAACAGGTAGCACTTTGTTTTTTTTTTAGACTTAAGTTGCAAGATTACAAGTATCTTAAGGTCATTTTACGGCTCCGTTTAAAGACCACATTCCGAAGGTCAAAATTAGATTACTTTTTGCAAAATTACGCGGAGAAAGACATCAATTTCAGTTCGACAGCTGTCGACTAGACATTACTTTTCAATAGCTCGCTAAAAATGAAATTTAACCAATTTAAATCACATGATCTCGGTGTCCATTAGCTTTGTCGATAACAGAGCTCAGACCTATTCAATTCATTCAATTTTAGAAAGAATAAGTTGTTCACCTTCTTGCGATGAAGTTCAGCTCAGTATTTATTGGAAATAGCAATGAAGTGCGCCGTTTTTATACCAAATTCGATTGAACCTTTGAATGGAATGATTTCCGGAATTGAGGACATATTCTCACGAAATCGTCCAGTTTGTATTGAGTTCAAAATAGGACGTAACAAGTTTTGATGCGTCTCATTGTTGTTTAGCACAATCCTCAGGAATCGGACATATCACTCACCAGACCACCTCCCACATTCGAAACCATATGCCATGTGTGAAATTAGCCAGCTTGTTCACTGGTGCTGAAGAGACAACTAATCCCACGAAGTGATCGTCCGGCCAGTGTGCACCATAAAACTCTGTACCGGCCGTACAAATTATTTGCCGTATAGAAATTTAATTTATTTTTCGTCTGATACCAAAACTCATATCGATGATGTATGAAATTCATTACTAGGTTTAGGCTAGGACTATCAAATTTAGTAATGAAATTTAAGTTTTAAAGCATTAAAGAAAATTTAGAAAAAAAACTTTTTTTTATTTTTTTTGTTCATACCAATTCGACAGCGTAGAGCAACTCCTTCTGCTTGTTGAGTTCCTGCAGATAAATCTGCGTGTCAGTTTTACATATATATTTAAATTTCAATTATATTAAATGGACAGTAAATAAAACTAATAGTAAAAGCATAGTCGAACTTTTCCTGTCATTTATAAAAGGTTCTTAAAGATTAAAGCGGGAAAGATGTGTTTGTTATAAAGTGGGTCGGGTCAATTAAACATGAAGATTATTTATAAATAATTCACAGTCTTGACGATACCTATGTAGATAAATATGAAAGAACACAGATAAAAAAGCCAATAAACTTTACATAAATAAATATGTATGAATGAGTGAAGGACTTATGATAAACAACAATTTATGGAAATTCCTTATTCTTACAATCTTAAATAACATACAATCGAACGTCTAGAACCTATAGTGACTGAATTTGACAAGGACAAAGAATTTATCGAGATTTGAGTTAAAGGGTAAAACAGGGAAAATATAATTATAATTTAAGATACATTCAAGCCATATGAACTCTAGCAGCAGATCGAAAACCTCCTATAGAAAAAAAAATTATTGAATCCCAAACACCAATTCCTAAAATACTCTTGACATTTCTTGATGATTTTATTCCAATGAAAATTTGATGCTGTCAACTTCAGAATTAAATAACCACTTTACATGATGGTCCTATAGAATTTTTAACTCATAAATCGAAATGGAGAAACACAAGAAAAAACTGAATGAAATAAAATAATTCTTTAGTTAAACCCTGAATGAATTGTATATTGAACTCGATGGGCCATCATACACTATATTAATTTTGAACCAGGCTTAATTTTGCTTTAATATAACACAATGCTAGCAAAAATATATAAATATTATCTCGTTTACAGTTTATAGCTTTGATGAAGTGTTGCGCACTCGAGTGGGATTTAAGAGAAGTTAATTAATAAATTCGATATCAATAGTCGGTAAACCGCATTATCCATATTGCTCCTACGAATACAAAGAATAAGGGACACGGAATTCAAATAAGAGTATAAATAATAATGAGAAGCCTCTCTGAACCATCCTGAATTCTGAATAAGTTTTAAGGTTGTCTTTTAGTTGCTTTTTTCGAAAGATCGCTAAGTTCATCAAGAGAGAAATTTTCTACAGGGTGTGGAACAAAATAATGGAAAAATTAGTTACAGACTAAATTTATTTTTGCATGCACATTGTTAATAGTATTTCTCACCATTAGTATTTTCCTCATCATTGTACAATGGGTAATGGGTCATTTACAAAAGGGTCAAGAAAAATGCTGAGATGTATATTATTGGCATAGTTTGGTGTTTTTTTAAGTAATATAAAGGGTGGGCAAAAAACAAGTTTCTTTTTAAAAATACAATAAAAGGAACAAAATTAAATTTTATCCATGTATTATAGCTTTATTAGTAGGAGCAAACATTTCCATTAATTATGGACAACGTCGTTCAAGTGACTGCCCCGGTTGGCTTTGCAGTAGCGCATTCTATCACTCCAATTTTCCAAGACCTTTTTGATGGTTTTGGGCTGCAGTTCACGGATTGCTTGGATGATATTGGCTTTAAGTGTTTAAATCGTTTCCGGTTTGTTGGCATAACATCGGTCCTTCACGGTTCCCCACAAAAAAAAGTCCAAAGTTGTCAAATCGCAGCTCCGAGGCGGCCAATTGTCATCACCAAGACGGCTGATAACACGATTTGGGAGTTTGGTGTAAAAAAGATAGATTGTGGCATGATCTGTGTGGCATAGCGCGTCATCCTGCATGAACCAGAATACGTCCAAATCCATGTCTTCAATTTCAGTAAAAAAAAGTCGGTTAACATGACTCTGTAACGCCCACCGTTGACCGAAACGTTGTTGGTCCGAGCCTCAATTTCAAAGAAAAATGGTCTAATGATGCCACCACCCCACAATCCGCATCAAACCGTCACTTTCTGTTGATTGACTGGCTTCTGAACAATAACGTGCGGGTTTTCCAAGCACCAGATGCGGCAATTTTGTTTGTTTGCTGTAGTTGAGTTGATGTTCGTGAATTGAGTCTCACACTCTCGGCTACAGCAGCCGCATTCTCGTCTATGCGCACCATACGACGACGGGGACCATGAGTGGTGTCCACTGACATACCCGTCTCACGAAATTTTGCACAAACTTGCGTACAGCAGGCGCGGTGGATGCTTCATTTCGACCAAAAACTTCTTTTTTAAAAAACGCACTGTTTGGGCTACACAGCACTCATTTTGGAAATAAGTTTTCAATATTTCCCGACACTGTTCAAGCGTAAAGCGACTCATTTCGTTCCGCGGAGGTATGATAATGACTTTCTTTCAAGATTTCGGGCGGGAAACCGCTGTCAGTGTCAAAATAACCTATTATTGACAAAGAAACCAATAAATAGCCCACCCTTTGGAGTGATGTGAAGAAGGGAGTGTCAACAAGATATTGGAAAGATTTGAATACAATTTTGATGAAGTAGATTCTTTGTAGATTTATTTTTATTGAAAAAAATTATCTCACATTTTTTTACTACCTCAAAAATAGCGGAAAAACATCGAAACCTACTGAAGCAATTCTGAAATCGAACGTTCCGAAAATTTTAGTTTAATTTCTGTTACAGAAACTTTTTTCCAAGGAAGGTTTCCTATTGTAATGTGTTCTCCTTTTTTTGTGGGAGATATGCCTAACCTACAACTAATAGCTCAAGTATGCAGACTGACCTTAAACCAGAGTTAGCAGTAGCAGGAGTATCAATGATATTATGAATTACGAAGGTAAATTTTAAAGACGAAGGAGTTCTGAATAACTTATAATTAAATAATATAATACGCAATATAATTGATTATTCAAAAATGAATTCGGGTTCCAATAACTTCTTCTGTGGTATATTTTTTGAAACGTGTAGTCTCTCCAAATTTATATCCCCTAACCTGTTAACTCAATTTGGAAACAAACGTCAAAAGAACGGAGTATAGTTTCAAAAACCATTTTAGGTGAAACAAGCTTACCCAAATGTATAGCTTATAAGAGATCTCTGTTATATGTAACCAATTAGAGACGATCTACAATCATCGAATTGGCTGTTGTAGAAATTGGATGTTTTTGATTAAATAGAACAATTTATACCTAAAATAAACTAAATTTAAGCTACAAAACAACAAAAATATCAAAAACCACTCACTAGAAGATAAAACACATCAAAAAATACGATTCAGTTCTGAAAAGCTCTCTACAAAACTACCAACAACAAACAACTCTTCACACTTATCTCAAAACATAAAATGTATTTTAAAACAGACAGAGAGCACAAAGGGAGACATAGATGATTGGACTCTGATTAGACACACTGTTTTAATGATCAGTTGCGATGATAACTAAAAGAAAATTTTCACAAAAAAAATCAACCAAAAACGAATAAATAAACAAAACAAATAAAACCCTATCGCAACTAACCAAAATCATACTAATTATACAGATATTGTCTACTACTAAGAAATGATTTACTAAAAGTATGGATGACTTAAAGTATGCAATACCTGTTCTTTAGCTAAAATAGCTTCTTGCCTTTTCTTTTCTTTTTCCTATAAAACAATAATAACAAACGAAATATTAGATTTGTTTTTTTTTTTTGCTGTTTATAAATATAAATTAAAACAAAATCAAAGTAGAGAAAAATTAAATGAGTTTCACATTAATAAAGAACAAGAAAACTCCTACCTGTTGCTTTTTTAGAATTTCTTCTTGTTTGATACGTTCGAGTTCTTCTTGGCGTTTTTTGCGAGCCTAGTAACAAAAAATAAATTATTTTAATATAAATTTTAAATGTTTGCTATTAAAATAAATTTTAAACAACGACGTTAGGAAGAAAAAGAGCCACACCGCTCACCTCAAGCGCCTGCTGATTCTTCAGCTCCTTCTCTTTTCTTTGCTGTTCAAGTTTTTCGTTTTTTTCCTGACGTGCTTTTTCCTTGTTTCTAGCTTGTTCCTCTTTTGCAATCTTTTTTGCCTCGCGCATTGCTTGTTGTTGTTTTGCAATTTCAATTCGCTGTTCAACATTTAGTGTTTGGCGAGTGAACATTTTTAAGTCTTCTAAGCGTTTTGCTACATCGGCATCTGACATGCGAATGTATTCTCCATCGTTCGCATATGGTGGAGGAGCAGGCTGCAGAAACGATCCAACTATAGCTCTTGAAGAGAAGCTAAAGTTTTCACGACTTAACTTCGAAGGATTTTTTTCCATATACTGCGAAATGGATAAAAAATAAGTAATGAAACAAAATATTCTTAAACTTGTCTTTAAATCAACTTACAGAAAATATCTGGCCAATTGTCTTTAACTTGGTGGAACTTCCAGGACCGTAGTAGCAAACTTCACCACGAATCTGTCCGGCTTTGGTTAGACCTTTGATGACGGTCTCACGTTTCCATCCCAATTCAAGGGGCGCTCGAAGTTCGGTGATGTTAATAATTTGTGAGTCTTCTCCCTCAGATTCTGAGAGTCCACTCTCAGCAGCTACGCTTTCGGAGTCAGTGGATACATCAAGTTGTGCACTAGCTTCTGTTAAGGCCTGACGTATTTTTTCCTAAAACAAAAAAAAGAAAATCGTTCCAACAACTCGTCACAGAACCTTCTGAAGAAAATCTTACAAAATCAGCACCCTGTTGCATCAGCTGCTGGGTGGACAACATGGGCTTTATACCGACAGCTCGACTTTGTGCCAGTAATGACGCAACCGTGTTTTTCTTCGGTTTCGACACTCCACGGCCCAGGTTCCTGGGACGTCCTTCTTTATATTGCGGTTGGGAGCGATCACTTCCGCCACTGCCACTAGAGCTGCCGGAACCCAGTGCAGCCGTTATTGAGCTTAGGCTTTGTAAACTATTCGATGCACCACCGGCTGATGTTACATTACCGCCAGTGCTGAGGTTTAAGCTGCCACCACCGGCTACTCCCCCAATACTAGTACTGCTATAGTCGTTACTTGATGATTTATTGTCTGGCTTCATGGATAGATTGAGAGGAGCATCGAAATCATCAGCTGCCGAAATGGGCGGAGCAGTCTTCATACTGAGATTCACTCCAGAACCAATCATTCCCAAATGATCCGAATCATGTGGATCTTTGGATTTGCTCGTCAGATTATAAGCCCCATTTGACGTGATGGTTGGGGGTAGTTTAATGACCTCTACGCGGTCGGCGCTGCCAGTCAGATCGGTGGCCATTCCACTATTGCCACGGTTAGACGTCAATGATGATGATGAACCAACTCCAGAATTAGATGTCGCTGATGGAACACTCAGATGACCGCCCAGCAATGATGAAGAACCAGGATTCGTTGTAGACTGCGTTGAACCAGATAGACCAAGCATCCCGCCTCCAACGCCGCCACCAGTACTGCTTCCACTACCAGATGATGATTGCTGCTGCTGGGCGGCATTAGCAGCTGCTGCCATGGCTGCATACTCCATCTCGAGACGTGCCCGTTTAGCTGGACTTAAGCCTGGAAATGCAAGCAGAGGATTTGATGGATCGAGAGATATTGTCTTTTTGCGTCCGCGATTTGTAGTACCAGGGATTTTGGGGCCAACTATAGATGAGGTATACTTGATGATTTCGGTATCGGGTGGCAATCGGACTCCCAGCAAGGATGGTTCACTGGAAACGAAAATACGGGAAACAACAAAATTGTTTTGGGTTTAGTTTCATTGAAATTCAATCTACACACACAGGAGATATTATAAACACACATACAAAAATAAATAATAAGGAAAGACAAGTATTTTACAGAGAGACTACTTAAAATAATATAAATAACATAACATCAATGTGAACATCAAGGAAGCTTACTTTCCTTCCAGTGCAGCACTTTGTATATTTCAACAATGGCAAAGAAAAGTATACGAAAAAAAATATCACATAATGAACAATGATTGGAGTAAATGTGTTACGGAGCGTTTCATACTCCGCGCTGTGATATCCTGATGGGGGACAACATTTTGTTTTTACTTCTACTCACCTCAAGATTCCGGACGGCATGTAGTCCTTCACTTTGCCAGTATTGGCAGCGAGGCAGGCGTTCATTGCGGCTTGAACACTCTGTTGGGGATTCAGGCCGAGATTACCAAGTTGTGAGAGTGAGTTGAGGGCATTTAGTGAGTTATTCTTGTCACGATCTTTGGATGAGCTGCCGCCACCACCACCACCACTGCTATTTCCACCGCTACCCGAATGCGAACCCATCATTGAGCTGTGATGGCCACCTGCAGAGCCGGTATTCGTTGAACCACCAACCATGTGATGATGGGACAAAGATCCACTGGATGATGATTTGTTGCCAGAAAGGCCTTGATGTGACTGGGATGAGTGATGAGCCGATGATGAGGACTTTTTCGAGGACGATGAAGATTGAGAAGAGGCTGCTGCCGAAGCGGCTGCCGCTTGCATGGCCAAGAGTTCTTTGTGCAAAGTAACTGGATCGTAAGCAGATGAAGAGTCTGGTTGCATGCTTGATGTTATTGATGACTTGCCATAACCAGAAGACTGCTGAAATAACAAAATTCAAATTAAAGTAAACACAAATATATAAATGGGTTCAATCAGGGCCAGAAATTACTTGTCGATCAAAAGCTATCAACAAAAAATAAAAAGTCTAGATCTTGAAGTGGTTTATGTATTTAACAAAATATGCCTTTTTGAGGTAAGGCAAGGCCG
Organism: Chrysotoxum bicinctum; assembly: GCA_911387755.1. Lineage (NCBI taxonomy): Eukaryota > Metazoa > Arthropoda > Insecta > Diptera > Syrphidae > Chrysotoxum > Chrysotoxum bicinctum. The sequence goes on from OU426987.1 coordinate 220,040,371, forward strand.
TTTCTCATTCTGCGACGGTAGATGCATGCATTTTGAGTCAAGATTTGATGTGATGTCTAGATAGAAAAGGTTTCGTAGGGCCTTATTTTTTTTAAAACCTAAACCCTGTTTCTATAATGGTAAATGGGGACGAGAGCAGCTAGGGTCTTGGAAATAGTCCCGTCGCTCGCAGAAAACGGCACTAGTTAGAACGGTATCGATCAATGTAAGAGAAAGGCGCTGGTAAGCAAATCAAGCTGAAACATTTTGAGATCTATCCAAAATGATATCAAATTGATAAAGGTAAAGTTTCATGACTATTTGACATGGTTTTACATATCACATCTGTTTTAAAAGAGGGTCTTTTGACAATCACACAGTGAGATCGCCATCCGCATCAGAAAACCATCACCACGGTGCCATACTAGGCAGCTTGTGGCACATTAGAGGAAACCAATCCATTGTATAATTATAATTGAACGGTCTTGACCTTCACTTCGGAAGGGTCGTTAACAAACCATTGATATATACGAGGGTATAAGCTATTTTTATGTACGCTCCATCACAAAATCTTACCATATGGGAGGATTAGTCTTATCACAGCTGTGAACGTACTCAATTATGATATGTTCCACTGAAAAGCCCATATTTAAGATAAGGATTTTTTGCAGGTCTTCTTAAAACGTTATTGAATGTTAAGTTTCTAGTTTATTTTAGGGTCCATATATCGCTTAGCATGGAAAATATTCATTCCGTGATATAGTCTGTTACGCCGAAGAATGGATTCGGTTAGGACTTTGTTGAATCCCCCCTCTACATCTATGAGAGGAAGTCGAGTAAGAGGAAAATATTTGTTCCAGTTGATAGTTTTCTCAATTGTACGCACTACCTCATGAAGTACTGTACCGCGAGCTTATCATTTAGATATGTATGTTGGGAAGTGTGGAGTTTTTCAACGGGACGTCTCCCACGAAAGAGGTTAAGCTTAAAAAAAAGTAAATAAATTAGATAACATTACGGCTTGTAGCAAGCCTTAACCTAGTGACTTACAACTTTCATTCATTCCTGTGTGCCTGTTAGCAGGAATTGAGGGAACCTACAATTTTCTGTCGATTCCGGACGGCTCAAAAGCAGCACTTTTATGACATAACATATACTCTTGGAGTATTTTTAAAAAAGGCAGTACCCATTTGAAAAAAATGTTTACAGCGGCTAAGAATCGAACCCAACACCCTGTGCATGCCATATCACTAACTATTTGCTAGGTTAAGCTTGTAGATCGGAAATCCTTCGTGGATGTATAATCTCTCCGGGACCAAATGTTACGCAAGGCATGCTTCAACACCGTGGGCACTATTTCAACAAATCTGCGCAACGAACGATATCGACACCTCAGGCCGTTCCCATCGTTATGCAATATAGTCCTTCATGTGCTTGAAGACTAAATACATACTAACAATAGACAAACAAACATCCATCCACCGACCGACTAGGACAAAACTTCACTATCAATATTTCCAACTTCGAAATAGTTAAGGAGCTCACCCTCAAGCCAAGCCATTGTGGATGCTAGAGCGCTTGGCCTAAGTGACTGGAAGCAACGTGCTTGGGTTCGTAGAGGATGGATAGCTGTCGTGTCTTAGGCAGCGACCCTTCATGGGCCAGGAGTTAGCCGTTTAAGGTAAGTAAACTAAACTTTTAGAGCTCAAACGAAAATTCAAAATCTTGGTGTGGACAGGTCCGGTTATATTCGATATCTTCTCCTTAGGTAATATAATTCATTCAGTTTACATCCTGTAGGACGGAAAACAAACAAAAGGCAAATGCCCATACTTTGTGGAAGTAGATACATTATTTTGTTTAACTATCAACTAGAATATTAATCATAATCCCTAAATAACTCAATTGCATTTTCAACAAATAAAAAAAATATGGTTTTTTTGTGGAACTAATTAATTATGAAGTATCATAAACAACCTCGACAAAAATTCATTGCAGACTTTCGTTTTGTTCTACGACTTTAACAACATCCAATGCTCTAATACACATAATTCAACTAGAGCTCCCTTCCGAATAACAAAATTGCATGCGTTTGTGTAAATTTTGTTAACCTAAGCCTAAAATCATGAAATGAAAATCAATACAATTTACATTATGAATAATCCAGTATAATTAAATAACGAATATTTGCAGAACCAAAAAGCGCAGATATCTTTCGATTTCGACAGCTGATTTGGTTAGCAAAAATCCTTCCTCAAACGCCCTTCGCTAAACAAACACACACACACACGTAGCCACATACAAAATAATATTTAGATATTAACCACAAATAATTGGATATTCCGTTGCGATTTGAAACTTGTGTCAAAATAATTCAATATTGGTGGAGTTGGAGCTTTATATGCCTTTCGCTATCGCCACCACCCACCCTTGGTTTGCGTTTCCACACATTTCATTTTGTTGTGTGAATTTGGGCAAACACATAGGATTCGTTGGTGTATTTAGCTTTGTTGCATTATTCAAGATATGTTATATGGGGTTTTGCCGAAATAAAAAATAATGCAAATCTCAAATTAATCATTTCGCATTTGCGGGGGGCTGGCTGAAACATACATATTATATTTATACCTGTAATATTCTGTTTTGTCGTAGGAGTTGGTCGGGCGGGTCATATAAATTTGAATGGGTTGGAATCCGTAATTAATATTTGTGAAAATTATTGTTCAATGTTAATGCGGGCAGGTATTATTTAAATTGCAATGCGGGAAGGAATTCATATATATGCATTTTATTGTATACATTATTGTGTACTGTGTTTTGATATCTATCAATATAAATAGAATATTTTTAATTATAAATATCTAAATGCTTGTCATAGAGTTCAGTTTTCGGTTGACAGCGTTTTCACATTACGGCATCTAAAAACACATTAAAGTGTCATTTAATAAGGTTTGATAACTGAAATAACGTTTAAAAAAAAAAAAACAAACAACGTATTTCAATACGAACATGCCCTTAAACTTTTTTATGATCTGTCAAAATCTAAACGTCACTTTTGCGAAAAATTTCAACTTATGACTTTTCAAGACGAATAGATATTTCAAAATGAATTTCGGGGGAAAGATAACTGCTTTAAGATGTTGTATCAAGTTTTCTAAAAAAAAAAAATTATTTCATTTCATATTTATATTTGAAAAATTAGGTTTTTTTCAGTTTTAGACGTGGATATATGAAAAACTTAAAATGTGCGATAGCATGAAATTATTTTTTTTTATATTTTACGAGCACTAAAGGGATTTTGAGTACCCTTAATATGTTTGAGGACATTGCGAGCGTTTAGGAAAGTTGGAGAGGATTTAAAAGGAAATACCGACGCACATTGGTTTTGAATGATTGAATATCGCAATGGGAAGGAAATATTGGACCGGGTAGAGCCCACTACACATTAGTGTAGTGCATCTAAAGGAATGATCTCTGAATTTAACAGAACGCCTGAAGTTGGGCTCGAGAGTAAAATGGGGGCATTCCCTTAAGCCCCAGTATTAGGGTTGAATTGTTTAAGGAGAGAATGCAACTGGCTATTTCACTAGAAGAATGTTTAAAAAAAATAACGGCAAAATAATGAAATACAGGAAACGTTAAGGCGTTGCTCGAAAGATTCAAATGTTTCTTTTTTGGATTCTATCCAAGAGACTTAAGTGGGTTATTGGAGCACCTGCTTTATAGTTGCAATTGCCACTCATGCATTAAATTCTAGTCGCTTTACGGTTCTTCATTTGACAATGCTATCAAGATCAGAATTTAATGAGCTTATCATAGGCTGCCGTTATAAATCTACCATCGAAGTATAAGAAGTGAATCTGGAACCAAATATGAGAAACAGAGTGTACTGTCGTCAACAAAAAAATTTAATGAAATAAAAGTTTCAGGCAAAAAATTATTGATGAATATGAGAAAGAGATTCGCAGACAAAACATAGCCCTGTGGCGCATCAACATTTATTTTATGAATTTCAGTCCCAAAACCGCCCAGTACAACTTGTATTGAGCTATTCGAAAATTAATTTCTAATCCAACAAACCAGAGATTCGTCAATAACAAATGCACGTGTTTTCGATAAGAGAGCTTGATGCCAAAATCTATCAAATACTTTTGAAATATCAAGTGCAATAATTAATTTTTAAATCAACTTCCCTGAAAGTTTGAGCAAATATGTATTGAAGCTTTTTTTTGTATGTTGTTGTATTAAGTGTATAAAAATGAATAAATAAATTTGCTGGTGCAACAGCTCAAAGAGAACCAGGACATAATGACTTACAACTGTCAAACATTCCTGTGTGCGTGTTACCAGAAATGCTGGGAATAACGAAACGAGGATTTATATAGTGCAGCGGTACAATGCCTTGATGTCCGTCATTTCTATCTTTAGGGAATTTATGCTGGAGTTTGGTGGCAATCTGCCGAGTAAATGGACTATTATAAGGCTAGTAAACATGTTTGCCGAATCTGGAAGTATCGCACAAAGACTATATAATCGCGGCTGTAGCCTCATCAATACAGGCAAATTCAAGCGTTTGGACTCCAAATTACGAGCAAGTTAAACCCTCTGCCTGGGCGCCTAAGATTTTGCCAAAAAATTAATGAAATGTTCGAAGAAAACAACTTGATCAATTGCTTGCTTACATGTGTCTGATCTCATTTTGATCTAAACGGCCATGTAAACAAGAGAAATTGTCGTATATGAAGTGACTCTAATACAAAAAATGATTCATTAGACAAAACTGCACTCCCAGAGCGAATCACTATGCAGTTTCATCAAGGTGCATTATCGGGCCATATTTCTTTTGAAGAAAACGGTGTAACAGTTACTGTTACTGTCACTGAGGACCGTTATTTAAAGATGTTGAAGTAGTTTTTTTTTGTTACCCACAAATGCGCCGAAGACGTATCCCTTTCCGCAGGATTTAGTTCCATCAGGATGGAGCAACTGCATAAATCCAGTCCGATTATGGCTTGTGTCCCTTTATAAGACAATAATAATGATATAGGGAGCAGAGCAATGAAGCCTATCAAAGGTGAGCATATGGATATCATAGTTCCGGGCCGCAAAATCTTCTAATCCAACCCCAAGAGACGCTGAGTAGATGAAGATTGCGACTCTGGTGGCACACTCATGTTCACATGTTGACGATGATGTCAACCAACTAGTTTTAGAAAATTGGAGACAACTACCTAAGAATCGAACTGGGTTGAAGAAGCTTGTTCGTCCGAAAGTCTGGTCCTTCGTGGATTAAAAAAATTCCAAATTTCTAACCTTTTGGGTTAAGATTTAGGGAGTATTTCCTCAAATTGAATTTGTTACATAGATGTCTAAAAGTTTTCCATATGGCTTAGAAATTTATTGGAGATATAGGTTAGCTTCGGTTGGCTGCCAGCAGGAAAACCGAGATAATAAATTAATAATGATGCGATACAAAATCAATTCAAGAGACTACTTTCTTACATGTTAAACTGCGAGACTTCTAATGTATGTATATTTATCATACCAAAAGGACCATTGTAGTAGAAATCTCCCATATGGAGAATACATTTTTGGGATAGCGCAGGACAAATACACAGAAGGTGAGGTATAGATTCTTAATCCTGTAAATTGTTTCGGTAAAAATCGTTTGAAAAAACTCTAAACCGAGCTACGTGGTTGCCGATGAGATAGTGTTCGGAAATCTGCTTAGATATATCTAACACTTGGACCTCTTCAAATTCAGCTTTCGGTAGATCTCTTCTTTAACCGAAAAAGTAGTGATGGTGTGGCTTCAGAATTAGTTTACATCTTCCTATATTTGCCATATCTAGTGAAATAGGTGGCGGTATTGTTCCATTTTTGACGAGTTTAGGCATTATAATTTCCTGAACTATGTGTCCGGCACTCAGAAAAGGTATGTTGTTATAGAGCAGCTTGGAAAAGATGCGGATATCTGAAGTAGATTCATGTTTTCTTTATGGCCAAAAGTTCCGCCTGGACAGGTCGCATTTGATAAAACGAATAATAAATAAGTTCTGATCGCAGAATGGAAATAGATTTGAATATGACACAGTTTTAAATGGTTAATTACAACCCGACAAGTAGCTGACAAGCGAAGGGGTCGAATTCTAATAAGCAAGGTGCTCGCAAAACAAATTTTTAAGGTTATAAAAATGATTGTTGTGGTCAATTCAATAAAAAATTGTGTACAATCAAAATATGTATAGTTATATACATCAAATATTAACGTATGTTCATATACAATTACATACATACATATATATTATAGTATTCGTGTCGATTTTATTTAAAAATACGTTGTCATTTAAATAAAAACATCTTTCGATTTTATAACTTACCTTATAAGATGAACCACCTCCACTGGAACCCGAGCCCGATGTTGGTGTTATTGTGGTTCCTGCACCAAGGCCATGCATACCAGACGCTGATGAGCCCCCACCACTGTTCATACTGTTTGAAAGATTTTGCTGATGCTGCTGCTGTTGTTGTCGTTTTTCCTTGCGACTTTTACTTGAACTCGATTTACTATTCGACGAGGACGAGCCTCCGCCACCCGATACTCCTGCTGAATTGCCACTATTCCCACTTCCACCAGACCCAGTTAATCCCAATGCCGAGGGAAAAGCAGAAGCCAAATCTGGATGAGGAAATGGTGACAACCCTGATGCCTGTAAACGACTAAAGTAATCTTGTGCTGCCAGTTGTGCCACTGACCACCAACCTGCAAAATTATATCAAAGTCAATTTAAAAATTGGGTCATTGGAACAAAATAGCAACAAAAACTAAAACTGATGAAAATGCATGTTTTTTTTTGTTTTTTTGTCTCGGAACATGACAGAGATGTGGTATTCCAATGAATACAGATAATCTATATTTTGTATCCCATCGGGGTTTCAAACTCACTTGCTGGATGCAAACCTGCTAAACTTGCGGCTTGTGATGCAGCAACTGCCATTGTATTCTGATGATGATGACCAGCAGCGGCCGCAGCTGCTGCCGCCATCGAGTAACGATCGTTAGATGAACTTGGACTTGGTAGTAGTCCAAGACCAGCGGCTGCAGCCGCGTTGAACTGCGAACTAAACAGCGGGTTGGATGCTGCTGCTGCAGCTGCGGCTGGATCTCTGCCCCAATATGCTAAACAAATAAGAAAATTCTTGTTAGAAACAGACTACGCTTACATATAATCGATTTGCTATAGGTATGTATGTTTGTGGAATACTAACCAAATAATGAGGCCGCGTCAAGGAGTGACTGGTCGTGGCCAGCACCTCCACCGCCACCACTCGAAGAGCCCGACTTGCTACCGCCGGACTTTCCATCTCCTCCATCGTTGTTCTTATCCATGTTCTTCATTTCTGTTTAGATTTGTTTTGTTTTTTTCTTTTTTATTTTGCTTTTCGATTGCAAAGAAAAAATATCTTTGAAAAATGTCTGTGTTTTATCAGAAGTTAGGTTTTCCTCCAATGTTTGTCTCCATATTGAGAGTATTTTTGTTGTTACATAGTGACAGGTTCTGTTATTTGATAAGAATCTGCAATGTCATTTAATTATCTGAAAAGAAAGAAAGAGAGAGAAAGTTGCTTTAATTTTTCATATTAAATCACTTAACTTTATTAAAGATAAAAAGATTAAAAATGCATTTAAAAAAAAAAATCAAACAATATTTTTTATTTAATATTCCCATTTCCCACCCCTTTCGGAGCGGCGCATATCATAACGATTATGGATAAAGGCCTGCGGTAAAAACTCTCTGTGAATTTCCATATATTAGCCAAAATGAGATGACAATAGTGTATCAATTAGCTCTCATTTAAAAAAAAAAAAAAAAAAGAGTATTTGACAAAGAAAGCAGGAGAAACTTTGGCGCCTATTTGATTTGAGTGTGTGTGTGGATTGGATTATATTTCTCTTACAATCCAATTTACTAACACTAACACTATCCAACATTTTACTCTTCCACTGGAAAAACTTTCATCAATTTAAAGAGAACATTCCAGAAAGTGAGAGTAAATCTCTTTGCGCAAAATCCGCTCTTTTTTACTATAATATTTTTTTTTTTGGTTTTTACGATTTCCCCATTCTTCGGCTACACATTTTTCATTCATACTTTTTTGTGCTGCTTACTTCTACACTAATACCTACATACATAACAAAAGGTGGAAAGGCTGGCTATTGAATATTGTATTATGTAAAAAGGAGTAATGGCAGATAAGAATGAAAGCGAGCGAGAGAGACTGAGAAAGACACATTAGAGACAATGAATTTTTATTTTTTGTGTGCAATTTTGTATAATTTTTTGTTGTTATTATTAGCGTGGGTGGCTTTTGCACTTGTTAATTATAATTTTATTACGAGAGATGGGGGCGAGACGAGTCAATTAAATCATCAACAAGTTTTTAACTTGTTTTTTTTTTTTTAAATCATACTTAAAAATATGTACTGTACCTATACGTGCGTACCTACTTATGTGAGTACACATGGTGTTTGCGTACGTTCATAGACCTGTAGCTATAAATACGCATCATTTTGACTACTTAAATAGCTGTCCTCTCGTTTTATGTTCAAAATTGATCTGAAAGTTCTCTACCTACATACATATCTAGCTTATTTGGAGACAAAGTTAAGTAGCTCAACTACCTACCTATGTAGATATCACTAAGTCAGCGTCATTGTAATGTCCACGGAGGGTTGGGCAAAATGATCACGTCAAGCGTTGGCAAATTTGTTCTCTATATAATGGTTGATTTGAGGTTTTGTGACAAATTGAGATCGATTAAGCCGGGTACCTACGTATGTAGGTACATATGTATATTAAAGAAGATTCTATAGAATGAAAGTTGTGACTGACCAAAACTACCTATACCTAGAAAAACGTGTGCAAAATGACAAAGTGACATTGTACCTATGAAAAATTGAATGCCTTTTCCAGGAATTTCTTAAACGCCTCATTTTTTGATTGACTTTCGATTAAGTATGTATGTATATGGATGTAGGTTAATGTTTCATTGTTTCATGACCTTTTTCTTCTTAAAAATTGTGTGTTCTTATAATATTGTGCAGGTAGTATAGATCATGAAAATTTTATTTTCTAGGAACGTTGTATCAGTGGCCGGTTTTTTTTTGGAATCCAAAGCGAATCGTATATAAAGTGTGGGTAAATTTTAAGGGCCGATGTTGATTTTGAATAAAACACAAATTATTTAGGAAATTATTGTCATTTCTTTTTATTATGATAATATTGGTATGGTTTAATTATGTATGGAACAAAATATCGGCCAAATGACCGCCGCGACCTCGGCGGCACACCTCAATCCGATGGTCCAAATTTTCGATGACGCTGAGGCATAATTGAGATTCTATACCGTTAATGTGTCGAATTATCTCATCCTTTAACTCTTGAATTGTTGCTGGCTTATCGACGTACAACTTTTCTTTCAAATAACCCCAAAGAAAGAAGTCCAACGGTGTAAAATCCCATGATCTTGGCGGCCAATTGACATCACCACTACGTGACATAACACAGCCATTGAATTTGTGGCGCAAAAGAGCCATTGTTTCGTTAGCTGTGCGGCAAGTGGCACCGTCCTTTTGAAACCACATACCGTCCACATCCATATTTTCCAATTCGGGCCATAAAAAGTTCGTTATTATCTCACGATATTGAACAAAATTCACAGTAACTGCCTGACCGGCCCCATTTTCGAAGAAATACGGCCCGATAATGCCGCCAGCCCATAAACTGCACCAAACAGTCACTCTTTGTGGGTGCATTTGTTTTTCGACAATAACTCTTGGATTATCATTCGCCCAAATGCGGCAATTCTGCTTATTGACGAATCCACTGAGGTGAAAATGTGCCTCATCACTGAAGATGATTTTCTTCGAAAATTGATCATCCACTGTTGCCATTTCTTGCCACCATTCTGAACATTGACGACGCTTGAAATGGCCAAGAGGCTTTAGTTCTTGAGTCAATTGCACCATGTAAGCGTGTAAATGCAAGTCTTTATGCATAATGTTCATCTACGACGAGCGTGAGAGGTGCAATTGTTGGGCACGACGACGAGTTGAGGTGGAAGGCTCCTCTTCAGCCACACTATCGCGAACAGCAGCAATATTTTTTCCAGTTTTCTGCACGATTTTTCCGATTGTACGAACATTTGGACGATTAAATTGACCGAAAAAAATCACGAAGTGCACGATATGCATTTTGATTTGAACGCCCATTTTCATAATAAGCCTGAATAACTTTAAAGCGTTGCTCGATTGTGTATCTTGGTTCAAATTGAGTTAGTCTGAAATTGAGAAATGTCAAATGAAATGCAGAAAAAAACTTGACGTTTAGGTGTGGTTCACATTCAACTTCGGCCCTTAAAATTTAACCTTTAGTAGCAGATTTGATATTTGGTATACTAAAGTTTTAGAGTTTCCTTAGGGAAAAAGCAATTTCGATATTACCAATTTGATAATTTTAAAGTACATAGTTTACTAGCTCATTCTTAATTTAAATCATTTTCTAACGAGTATCGTACTAAAACAATTTTCTTCTTCTGAACACACACCTAAAGTAATGGCAGTTCATGTAAAAATCAAAGTAAACAGACCTGTTTTGATACTTGGAAATATCAAAGAGTCATATGAAGTTAGCACGATACTAAAAAAATAAAATAAGTAATCGATGATTTTAACTTTAATAAAAGGGTATAGAGAAAGTATGATGCTACATTCGAATACAAATTGCAAAATCGTTGTTTTAACCTAGTTTCATACTAAACCAGCCTTAACATCGTACTAATTCGACTAAAATTTTGCGCCACTATTTTTAAGTGAGAAAACATTGATAACTAATTTTTGAAATTCCTAAATTTGCATACAGCACACAAAACATGGCTGCATTTCACCAAACTAGGACTGTGTCAATCAAGAACGATTCGATTTGTTTTGATCCGTTAATCATAATTCATAAGGTATTGATGATTGAAATCACAAATTTTCATTTTAATCGATACCAATATCAATCATTTAGATGATTATCGATTTTCTATTCCAATCTCAATCATTTCAATGAATATTGATTTTCGATATCAGTTAACTCGATTAACCAAGATTTACTCGATTCCATTTGTCCCGATTAAATCAATGCCGACTGTAAACGCCAAACGGACGGTGGAATGGAATTTCTGGGTTGAACTCGACATTGAAGAACATGCTCGAGTGTATTGGTTGTTGGTTGTTGATGTTGAATTGTTGTTATTTGAGGAATCAGGATCAGGTTTGTTTACTGTGGGAGTTTTATTACTGTAGCTGCACTTTGATTTTACATTAGAAATATGATCAAAGTGCATCCATATTGCTCTTCGCTTTTTACCTAAATCTGCCATCTTACAAACAAAAATTAAAAATTAATTAAATTTACACATTCTTAAAAATTACTGTTGTTCATACATTTCTATTAAATTATTAATATTTTTCGTCGAAAAAAATGGTCAGTCTTTTGTTTCTTATTCGTATTTTTGTCAGTTAAAGAATTTTTGTTTCATTTCGCTTTGATTTTACAACGAAACGAAATTAATTAAAAATTTGGTTCAAATTGTATTTGATCAAATTCGGTACATTATTGAACTGGAATCTGTCAAAATTTGGAGATTGAATTTCATCAAAATGAAAATCAAATCGCAACAATATGGAATCATTTAAGTGAGAAGAAAATTATCGAATGATCGATATTATCGAATCAATTTGGTAATCGATTGTTGAACAATTCGATCATTTAAAATGAACAACTTACACGGCTCTACAGTAACCTTACTTTTTTGTGTTTATTTTGACATTTCTTTTTTGTATATGTAAGTATTACCAGAGCCGGGTAATTTATGGGACATTTTTGGGGAATTTTGCCTTTTTGTTCATTTCATAAGGGAATCGTTCGTTGTAATATTTAGATCACTAGCGTACTTTAAAATCAATATTATAAGCGTGCTACCTTAAAGGAAAGCCGCCCGTATTTTGTCTTAAGAGACGCAATTAATATTGCTGGTGGTGTTATGAAATACTTATTGACAGTCCAGTTTTTGGAGATTTTCTTATATCTAAAAGGTAGTAAGTATACATACATAATTTGTCGAACATGCTGTCAAACATCACTTCTCATTAAAATTCTTACCATGGCGGACTAACTCAGAGCATAAATGAAATACTAGTTGAGCAAATTTACTACCATTTTTATATTTAAAAATCTACAGAAAACTTATATTAATCTACTAAAACCCACCTGAATTACCGCTAATGCATATATGACTCATTTTGAAATATTTTCTTACGATATGCACAGCTCCAGAACTTCATTGAAAATGAAATTTGCTTGTGGCTTGACAAGCATGCGTTCACATTCTCAAATATGCTTGTCAAATCAGCAAAATATCAAAATATTTTGATATCATCAAGCATGTTTGACAATCCATTTGATGAAGCGTTCACATTTTCAAATTCGAGCCAAACAAACAGCATTTGTCAAACATATTTTAGAATGTGAACCCCCCTATACAAATTTCAGCCAGAGATATATTATAGCGAGGATTTTTAGCTGAACAGTACGCAGTTCACGCGCTAAACTCAAAATGTAATCTACTACCTTATATAAAAGTCTCCACTTACTCTAGCGCGTGAAATAATGTTGAACACATTCTTTCACAGATAAACTTTGACATTTGGGTAGCTTTGCAATATATCTGCGAAGCGATTTAGTAAGTTTTTCTATTTTTTTTGCAAATTTTAAAATAGATTACATAGTAGAATACATCGAAGAAAGTTTGTCCCGTGAATTGAATTCCAAAAACAAAACAAAAAGTGCCATAAAACAAGAATTCACTTCGGAAGAGAACTTCTTTTTCTTACATACAATTATTACCTAATCCATCCTTTTGTTTCGTATCCATTCCATTTTGAGAATTTTTATGAAGAATTTATTAACAATAACGATGGCGGAATTGGAATGAATAAATTAGCTGTTATCACTCAGGTTGGAATTTCTATTTATCTCTCCAACTTCAAAATTTATCTCGGATTTTATCAAACAATTTTAGAGATAAAAATTGTAGAGATAAAATTTATTTTAGCTTGAACTGCGTACCTGGTTTGAGTATTGAAGAATCTGCATGTGGGGTTATTTTTCAGGCCAAGAATACTCAAGTGTCTTCTTAGTTTTCAGTGACCCGTGAGAAGTCCCGTTACTATTCGTTCCTACTTATTGTCTAGGTACCCAATGAAGTGAGACATTATTGTTCTTGCCGAATACCTTCAGTCTGCCTACACATTCCCACATCAACTTATACGTGATGGCGTATGAGCTTAGTGCTTTGAGTGCGGCTTGGCTATCTGACATAATGGCAATGTTTTGGTTTCTGGAAAGTTTGGTTCTAGGCCCAAAAATTCCAGCACCAGTCCCTTCTGTCGTTCTCGAACCATCCGTGTACCATTTAATGGCATTGACTTTGATTGTGTAGTTTTTCTATTTCGCCCACCCACTCTTTTTTGCAACTTAACTACAAAGTTGTATTTTATAATCATTTCATCCCTAGAAATGTCTATAAGGTTAGTTACTGCCGACTTACAAAAAAAAACGTTATAGAACGATGACAAACACTTTGTTCTGGCCTAAACAGAATTATGTGAAAACCGACAAACAGTGGATACAAAATGAAGCGAGCATTCCACGATAAACATTCTTCAAGAGCTTAACGAATTTTAACGAAATGTTTTTTTTTTCCACTAATATACAGGTATTGCGAAATTTGATAAAAAAAATGATAGACATGATAGACTTATGTACTTAATCAAACAGTAGGAATAAAAAGTAGGAAAGAAAGATAAGCAAGCTAAACAATATTAGATAAGTCAATTGTACGCCACAGCTTTCTTAAAGCCAGAAATTCATTATTTCAATTTAAATTTAATGAATTTATTTCAAAATGAAAAAAAAAAACAATATTGACTCATGTAGTTTGAAGTTATCCGTTGGATTTATCCCACAGTCAGTGTTAGATTATGATGATTGATTGAGGATTCATTTAACAGGTAATTAAGAACAATTCCAGAACAAATTATTCAATCACATGACGCATATAATCGAGCTTTTTCCGATTTTATTTTATTTATGAATCAACTTACAGAAGTAGTTAATAGAAGAAAATTGTATTCTCTTTTGGAGATTTCGTTTCTAATCATGGACTTTTAATAAAGTTTCACTAAGATCTATACACAACGGACATCTGTTTACAAGAAATTTTATGCAAAACAAATTCAGTGTTAAAAGGAAACTTCTGTCCAGTCGCGAGTTTAGCAAATATAATCACGTCAAATTTGAATCTGTTCTTTTATGTCTCGCGCTACAACTTAAACGCATCTCTCCCCGGATCTCCACTAGCAATTAAATAAGAGCATGTTCCCAAATTTCATTTGTTTGAGTTTTGCGAGTTTTGATTGAGGTTTATGTTTTTCTTTCAAGCTTGGAAAATTTCTGATTTGAAATTCTCCAAAGAAGAATAATAATAAAAATAATTATTTTCAATTCGAAAACCTGTGGAATCTGAACCCTTGACAATCTTCACTATAGTAAAAAATTATCCGATGAAATACTCCATCAAAGAAATTTGACAGTTATACTGCTCCCTTATCTCTACTTTTGATATTGTGATGGATTTATCGCTAATGGAGACGGTTTGTCAAGGACTTAAGCAATTGAAAGTTCAATTGATTCGACACTCTCATTAACAAATGCACCGATTTCAACAAAAAAAATTACACAGGTGCTTCTTTAAAGCCCATCTGTTTATTCTTGAGCCTAACAGTCAAATGTAGAGGTACTTTCTTTGGCCGCACTACTCGAATGTGAAATAGTTTGCCTTTTCGAAAAAAATAACCCTAAAAAAAAAAGAATCCTTAACAAAAGTTTTTTTCATAAATTTCAATTTTATCGAAACGGTGTTTTTTAGATTTCGATTGAGATACATATATTCGGCTTTATGGACTGATAGGGAATTTCAACGTAAATGTACACCACAGAACGTCATTCATGTCAGGAATCTACCGGATGTGCAATAAATTATGAATAACTTTGCTACAGTTATAGCGGTTTGCGATTTTTTTTTTTCAAAATTAGAAAAAAATTAATTTCCTCAAATATCTGAACACAACGACCACGAATAACCGTTTGTTATTATTTTTATAATATTCTAAGACGTTACTAGGTATAAGATAGGTGGTATGTTTGCACTTGTTCTTGCAGTCTTTTTATTATAATTTTTAAATTATTTTTTTTTTAAACAAAAACGATTGAATAATTCTTTTCACCAAACTTTGAGCATCTGTAAAAAAGTAAGTATATGAGAAAATTATGTATGTGGCCAGTTACTTTAAAAGCTTGTCTATGTAATGAACTTTCTAAAATGGTACAACACATTACAAAGAAATAGTTCTCCCCCCTATTATGGAAGACAACTCAACTATAGTTTAGTTGTACCCCCCTATTATGGAAGACAACTCAACTATAGTTTAGTTGTAATTCTTAAAATTGGTATTATCTATTACAACCAGTTGACTGTCAAAGCACAACCAGTTGTCGATTAGCAGACAACTAACAAAATGGTCGACTTTTCAGTTGTCTCTTCGTATTATGTAAGTAAGTTGAGTTGTGCTTCAGTTGTAATAAGCGTCAAAATCAGACAACTGGTTCGAAGCAGTTGTGTAGAACATTTTAATGAAAAAATCTGCATTCGGATAAAAAATATGGACACAAAACAGTAAGTTAAACAACAATTTTGATAAAAATAGAATGAAATGAGTGTATTTTAGTTTGAAAACTACATGGCCATCACAATTTGAACGACTTGTTGCTCTATGTTAGCTGAGCATTTATCCATTTTCCACAAATGAGTTCCTCAATCACATCACTTTTGGCAACTTCCTTCGCTCATGAAACGAAAAGTTTTAGGAAAACTATTTCGAATCAAAAAAATGCATACTTTAGGAATAGAAGTGTACATGAGTTTATTAAATATACGGATATTATTTTTTATTTTGGCTACATTAAGGAAATTTTCATCTTCCAAGCCACCGAAAAACAAATTGAGAGAACTTTCCATCACACAATTTCTTATTCTTGGTTTTGTATGTATTTCATGTTGAGCAGCTGGTTTTGACAGCAAATCGACTCCTAAAAGACGGCAACGTATTTTTTATTTACAACTGATTTTAGTTGACTTGCATAATATGAAAAATTTGTTTGGTTGTCTAAGAGTTGAGTTGTGTTGGTGACAACTCAACTAAGTTGAGTTGTAATCCATAATACGGGCAGTAATTCTTAAAATTGGTATTATCGATCACAACCAGTTGACTGTCAAAGTACAACCAGTTGCCGATTAGCAGACAACTAACAAAACGGCCGACTTTTCAGTTATCTCTTCGTATTATGTAAGTAAGTTGAGTTGTGCTTCGGTTGTAATAAGCGTCAAAATCAAACAACTGGTTCGAAGCAGTTGTGTAGAACATTTTAATGAAAGAATCTGCTTTCGGATAAAAAATATGGCCACAAAACAGTAAGTTAAACAACAATTTTAATAAAAATAGAATGTAATGAGTGTATTTTAGTTTGAAAGCTATCACAATTTGAACGAGTTGTTGCTCTATGTTAGCTGAGCATTTATCCATTTTCCACAAATGAGTTTCTCAATCACATCTTCCACTTTTTTAGTAGAACTGACACTATCGATTGAGTCAGTCCTAAATCATTGCCACTACACTTTTGGCAACTTCCTTCGCTCATAAATCTAAGAGCAGTAGCAAGCTTAACAATTGGTGGAATCGCTGAGGAACGTTGGTTGTTTTAGGAAAACTATTTCGAATAAAAAAAATGCATACTTTAGGAATAGAAGTGTACAGAAGTTTATTAAATATACGGATATTCTTTTTTATTTTAGATACATTAAGGAAATTCTCATCTTCCAAATCAGCGAAAAACAAATCAAGAGAACTTTCCATCATACAATTTCTTATTCTTGCTTTTGTATGTATTTCATGTTGAGCAGCTGGTTTTGACAGCAAATTGACTCCTAAAAGACGGCAACGTATTTTTTCATTACAACTGATTTTAGTTGACTTGCATAATACGAAAAATTTGTTTAGACTGCTTTTAAACGAAGCAATATTACCTTGCGATTTTTAAGCCCGTGGGAGAGAGATGTGTGTGGTGGCGGGGGTACACAAAATTGCTAGGGTTGGAAAAATTGCAGAGTTATCGTTCTTTCTTCTTTGTGGTTTTCTTTACTTGTCAGGTATGTATGTATGTATTCTTTATTGAGATTTAGTCCATTTTACATTTACATTTTTTTACATTTATTTGTACTTAAACTAATATAAAACATTTGCCGACTTATAATTGGCCGAGCTACACTAGTAATTATTGTCTTTGTTATTATAGTAATTATTGTTAACACTTTTTTAATTAATTGGAAATTTCACAGCAATATATTTTGTATGCGTCCACTCAAAAAGACGCAAGAGTTCAAACTTGTCAGGTATGTTTCATTTCTATTTGGCGTTCGCTCAGTGAACTTCGATCTACTCACTAGAGTAAAGAGTGCGGAGAGATGACTCCTTTTCAATGAAGAAAAGTTAACTTTCATTAAAAATCGCTGTGTTTAAAAGCATTCATGCAATCGAAGGGAAGTCAAAAGAGAATCAAAGATTAAAAATCGATTTCGTGTAAAAGCAGTCTTAGTTGCCTAAGAGTTGAGTTGTGTTGTGTTGATGACAACTCAACTAAGTTGAGTTGTAATCCATAATAGGCGCATAAGAATTTCAAAAATGAATGTTATTATTAAAAAACTGTTCATAAGCATAAAATTTATTTTTTAATAAACTAAAACAGTTGTAGTTGTAGCTAAAAACAGGATGCCATGTGATTCAAGCAAATATCAGCTTATGTAAACAAAAATTATGAGTCTGTACTGGTTTCTTAAAAAAATAAGCTTTTATATACAAAATTTTTAAAATATTTTTAAGAAAAAAATTTAGTACGCAAATTTAAAGTTCTTATTATTGTCGTAATGTCAAGTTTGATCAAAATCTCGAGTTTGATTTTTTTTCCGAATGCATAACTTGCCTTATAGTATCTACATATAAGTGGCAAGTAAAAAATCGTATGGCAGGTACCTACCATTATTTTTGGTCTTAGAAAAAAAGGAAAACAAAAACCGTTGGGGGAATTTAAAAGTGATATCTACCAAGTTTAGAGACAATTGACTGTAATCGAACAGACTTTGATCAAAATCTCGAGTTCTTATAAGTCGAAAGTAAAAAATGTAGGGCTCGCTTATTTACTGACATTATTAAAGCATTTGACAACTATAAGTTTCTATTGAGAAAACTGGAAATAGTTCGATTTCATGGTTTTATACTCATTTGGTTAGGTCATATCTTGATAATAGGTGGCAAAGCGTGAAGTTAGATTCGGCCCTAGCGAGGTATCCGTTCGGAGCGGAAAATTCTCCGATTTCGTACGATTCGGAGGATTTTTGCTTCGAGGTATTCTTCCGAACAGCTGTTCGAAATTTTTCTCCGACATTTTTTTAACGCACCCGGCGAACTGCGTTGAAGTGCGATCAAATGCTTTATTTGTGAAATTTTTGACAGCTTAATGCAATTGTTTTTCCGATTTCGTCCGACACAAATACTTCGCGGAACAAATTATGCCAACGTATTTGTGTATTTTTATTCTTTCCGATAGGATACCTCGAAAGCAATTTGAACCTCCGACAAAGTATGCGTTGCGGACAATTTTCTGCTCTGAACGGATACCTCGCTAGGGCCGATTTTTTTTTTTTTTTTATAATGTACACGCGCTCAAGGGATTATGATTACCCTTTAAATGTTTCAGCACAGCGCAGGCGTGAAGTTAAGGAAGAGAAAGAAGGATAGGAAAGATGTGTGGCACGATGTTCTGAGACTGAAGGTGGCTGTCTCAGATTTTTATCTCCAGGGATGGCGGCTGAACTAATGCCGTCTTATTTGTATGTCCCTTATAATTCGCATTATTTTATTCGTATTCATATTTGTTGGGCATACCTACTAGTTTTAACTTAATCACATTTATTAGTGTTATGCCCGAACAACATGTAATGAGTAAACCAGCAAACCAGCCATTGATGACAATTTTTAGAAGGTTTTTAATGGAATTAAGACGACATAGACGACAGCAGGGATCGAACCTGTGAACATGAGGTTGACAGGCGAGCACACAACCATCGCGCCACGGCCACCCCCCAAATGATGACACAAGGAGCCAATTTAGATGGTCCACAAGGTTCTATATTAGTTCCTTTTTTCTTTTTTTTTGGTAGGTATATATGTACATATATAAATTCACTCTTTGATCTTAGTTTCAAGGGTTCGGTGACGGCTTTTGCTGCTGACATTAGTTTCTTCTATAGCTCAAACAGTCCTTTAGACCTTATTTCAAACGCAAATTTGGATCTTTATTTATTGACACACTGGTTTGCTTCACATAATTTAGTAATAAGCTCCAAAACTAAGTGCATGCTCTTCAG
Organism: Chrysotoxum bicinctum; assembly: GCA_911387755.1. NCBI lineage: Eukaryota > Metazoa > Arthropoda > Insecta > Diptera > Syrphidae > Chrysotoxum > Chrysotoxum bicinctum. The sequence continues at coordinate 220,059,997 of OU426987.1, forward strand.
CTTATCTTCTACAAACATATCCAATGTTTACTTTCACGCACAGCAGTGTCGCCGATTTGATCTTTCTAATTGCTATTACTCGTCTGGGCACGAGTACGATAACTTGGCCGCCAAGATTTGATGACGGATTTTTGTAGAGGGGTCAAAAATAAGCACTTTTTACTATGGGAGGGGGGGGTCTATCTCCCCCCGTTTAGGAGGTAGGGGCACTTTTAGAAAAAATGGTTTAAACTGAAAAAAAAAATATAAAAAAACAACGGCAATACCTACAATAAAGTGCTATACTGCGTTTGAAAGCCAGAAGATTGTTCTATAATCCTGCATTTAAATTAAATTACTAATATCAATAGTTTTTGAGAAATTCGCATTTAAAGTCCAAATTTTGATAAAAAAACGTGAAAAAAAATGTTTAGACCGGTTGTTTTCAAAATTGTGAAATGAAATTGTAAATTAGCTTATATGTGTTTCATATATCTATCAGTTCTTAATCGAACACAAAAACCCGCATGGTTCTATGTCTTCTGGTTTTTGATAAAACCTCCGTTTAAGAGGTAGGGGCACTTTAAGAAAAAAATGGTTTAAATTGAAAAAAAAAAAAATATTAAAAAACAACGGCAACACTTACAATAAAGTGCTATACTGCGTTTGAAAGCCAGAAGATTGTTCTATAATCCTGCATTTTAATTAAATTACTCATGTCAATGGTTTTTGAGAAATTCGCATTTAAAGTCAAAATTTTGATAAAATAACGTGAAAAAAAAAGTTTAGACCGATTTTTTTCAAAATTGTGAAATGAAATTGTAAATTAGCTTACATGTGTTTCATGTATCTATTAGTTCTTAATCGAACACAAAAAACCGCATGGTTCTATGTCTTCTGGTTTTTGAGAAAATCGAAAATGACTAAAACTACTTTTCTACAAAATGTTTGATATTTTTTGCTTCCTTACATAAATAAATCAGTGCTAGCTTCCAACATTACAATATATAAACAGTAAAGTATGTATGGGGGGGCATGCTGCCCCCCTGCAACCCCCCCTGCTTGGGCACACTATAGGATTTGGGGTAGGTGCGAGGTTGGGTGCATGCAAAGTTTCTTTTGCATTCACAGAATCTGTATTTAAAAAAATTCAAATTTATTCTATTTATCCAATGTCCACTAAATACATATAAAATACAATAAACGATCTTGAAAACCAAAACAAACTTCTGACCATGTTCACCAATACATGGCACTATTTTTCTATCGAAAATACTGCCTAGAAAGGAAATATAAGGACGACTGGGGTTCGCAAATAATAGAGTTTTTATCAGATGTAAAAAAAGTTTACCCTTGTTATACCGATGGTGATATATGTGAGGGTTTACAGTTAAAAGACATCGATCCTCCCACCCTTCAGAGCGAAAATTTAGAAAGTGTTTTACCGCCAAAACATCCTCGGCTTCCCACCATAAAAGAGTAACTCAACGAACTCGAAAGTTATAGTACGGACGATGGCTTTATTGACGAGACTTACACACCTTTTTAATACATTTTGACCATTTTTAACTAACTATGACTGACTAACTCCTGACTAACTGACAAAATAACTGACCCAGATGCAATTCTACCTCCTCATGGTGCATTCTGGGTAACGCTAAATGAATTGCGGTACTGAACTAACAAAGATTCATTATGTTTATTAACATTAATCCTTAAAATGGAATCACCGTCACCACCAAAAATCAAAAAAAGTAGTTTTGGTAATTTTCGATTTTCTCAAAAACTAGAAGACATAGAACCATGCGGTTTTTTGAGTTCGATTAAGAACTGATAGATACATGGATCACATATAAGTTAATTTACAATTTCATTTCAAAATTTTGAAAACAATCGGTCTAAACTTTTTTTTTCACGTTATTTTATCAAAATTTGGACTTTAAATGCGAATTTCTCAAAAACCATTGACATGAGTAATTTAATTTAAATGCAGAATTATAGAACAATCTTTTGGCTTTCAAACGCAGTATAGCACTTTATTGTAAGTGTTGCCGTTGTTTTTTAATATTTTTTTTTTTTCAATTTAAACCATTTTTTTCTAAAAGTGCCCCTACCTCTTAAACGGAGGTTTTCTCAAAAACCAGAAGACATAGAACCATGCGGGTTTTTGTGTTCGATTAAGAACTGATAGATACATGAAACACATATAAGCTAATTTACAATTTCATTTCACAATTTTGAAAACAACCGGTCTAAACATTTTTTTTCACGTTTTTTTATCAAAATTTGGACTTTAAATGCGAATTTATCAAAAACTATTGATATGAGTAATAAAATTTAAATGCAGGATTATAGAACAATCTTCTGGCTTTCAAACGCAGTATAGCACTTTATTGTAGGTGTTGCCGTTGTTTTTTTAATGTTTTTTGTTTCAATTTAAACCATTTTTTCTAAAAGTGCCCCTACCTCCTAAACGGGGGGAGATAGACCCCCCCTCCCATAGTAAAAAGTGCTTGTTTTTGACGCCCCTACAAAAACCCGTTATCAAATCTTGGCGGCCAAGTTATCGTACTCTCCCCCTCGTCTGGCTTTAATCTATAATCTTACATTTTCTAAAATGAGAGTGTAGATGAATTTATGTAAATACCTGGGACCTACCCTTGACTCTAAGTTGAGTTTTGCAAATCACGGTGGTGAATATTACTATTCATTTTACATACAAATCTAACTAAATTAAGCCTGTTACTAAGGACCTTTGAACGAAACAATACCTATTTTATTTTATCTTTTAAAAAATAACGTCCCCCAAATCAACATAACTTATTAACTCTATTTATTAACCCCCCTTCAAAATAATGTTGGTTGCGACCTTGGCCCAGATGATACATTTCCAAATAAACCAGAGACAACTCATCGATCAATAATCTTACTTAAAAGTCCCTACATACACACATGAACATAGATATACTGCTTTACTTCTGTACTGATCCGCTAATGTTCTCTGTTGGTTTCATCTCAGATGCCGATTGACCAACTATCAATTCCGTCTTGATTCAAATATAACAATTACATATAATTTATTCATTAAAGGTAAGTATGTAGGTGTCTTTTATTTATCAAAAATCATGCTCTTTAGAGGTTAAAAGTTGACTTTTATTGGTGTTGACATAAATTATCATATTTTCAAAGACCAATCCAAAAATAGATAATATACCTATATACTAAAAAAAAACAACAACAAATTAAACAACGCGCTTTTTGCTTTTTACTTATTATTACTCACTATATTTGTGCTTTTTTTGTTATTGTACTATTAAAAGTGTAAACTCATGGAAAACCCCCATAGAAGGTCATTCGAAATCGAAAACAACAACAACAAAAATAGCAAGAACAATAGCAAAAAAAAAACCAACAACCCAAGTGTCATCCAACTTACCCTACTCTCCAGAGAACGAAGAATAAAGAATGGGGTAACAAATAAAAAATCAATTTATGTTTGACATTTTCTCTTATGGTAGTTCATTCTATTTTTTGTTTATTTTTCTTTTTGAATATTTTTTTGTGAGTGTATTCCTTTATTTCCTTCTCGTCGTCTCGTCATTCCAATTTCCAATGCAAATGCAAAACTCTTCGAATTAAAACCAACTTAAGAGAATGAGTGCAACTTAAGAGAGAAGGTCAAAATTGAATCGAACACCATACCACAGCACACCAATACTACAAACCACTAAGCCCGCATTTGACAATAAATTCACTTTGTTTTGACGAAAAGAAACAAAAGAAAAACAAAACTGACACTTTACAAACACACACAAATATCCGAGCCGTTTTACTCACGCTCTCTTTATTTTACCACAAAACACACACACCAACTCATACACAAGCTCGCACACACCAATTCCAAATTATTTAATTTTTTTCTTTCGATTTTTTTTCATAGAATTTTTAACTGTAACACTTTTTTATTATTACTGCTCTGCCTCTGCACATTTTTTTCATAGAAAGATTTAAGTTTGTTTTTGTTTTCGATATTTTGTTGTAAGTAAATAATTTAACATTTTTTTCATACGAGAATTTGCATATATATGCAATCCACATCCACACAAACGCTTATAAGAATTTTCTGGTGGTGTGGCCCGAACCGAAACCGAAAAACTTTAATTCATTCTTTTATGCACTTTACACACATTTGACGGTGAAAAAACTACATTCCCGTGGGGCGGCATCACTTAGTGAACAATTTATTTATGTTTTCCGGTTGAATTTGTTAATATTTATTGATAATTTAACAGTTTTCACAGCGCGATATTGGATGGTAGACCGTCTTTCAAGATGGCGACGAATACGAAACGAACTTGCTGTTGGCTGGCTGTCTACGATGGCCAGGCCACGGTGAGTATCGGAGGGAACGGGAAGCAGTAGCACACAGCACAGCACAGTACAGCAGAAACAGCGCGAGAGTGGTATGGTGTGGTAGTGGGGATTTGTAGTTTTCGTTTTCGCACAGAATTGTTTTATTTTTTCTTATTCTCTTTTTCTGACGGTTTCTCGTTATTTTTATGTTTTTTTTTGTTTGTCTTTTCTACTGTATGTCGGGTCGACTTGATTCCTTGGTTATGTTATGTGCGGAGGGTGACCAGATTCCAGATTATCAATTAAGACAAATGCAACTAATAAACACTTGCTGCGTTCGAAATTAAGAGAATGATCCTTTTTTTATGAAAAGGGAATCGGGATTGAATATATGATATGTGCCCTAGTTTATTTTTTGGAAGGGACGAAAATAGAAACATGCCAATTTATAACTACATATTACAATAGTTTTTTTTCCCTTAAAAATATGAAATATTGAACTCTTTGACAATAAAGTGGCCTCCATCCAAAAACTATTCCAGAGCGAAAATTAAAAAAGACGAGACTAGAATTGAGGTCATTTATAACAGTTCTAAAAGTTTATAGCCAGTTAATGCGTATTTATAGTACCTAAATATGTAGGTATGTCCACTGGGACTAGCGTTGCCAGTCGTCCCGGATTTCAGACAAATTCATCTGTCCCGCCGGGGCAACTTTTTCCCGGCTTGTGACTCAAACTCACAAAATAATGCCTAATGTACCTACCTAAATATTTTTCATTGATAAGGAACAATCGCTGCATTGTGATTTAAACTTAAGAAAATGCTTTAAGAGTTTCAATCAAGCAAACCTAACTTAACGAAGAATGTATTTTTACAAAATGACATCTGCCATTGAAATTTACTACGTTTATATGCAGTATCGAAAGATCGAGTTGGATTAGGGTCGGATTTTTGTCCCAGGTATTTCGTCATTCGAGTTAAGAGCTCGATTCGGAGTTGAGTTGAAATGGTCTTGAGCGATTAGGGGTGTGTTCACATGGAAGAACATCTTGTTGCATGGTTTTCAAAATATTTTGAAAACCTGGATGGTTCGTGCAACCAACCAACCTGTGTGAACAGATGTTGACAAAACTTTGACACCCCTATTATGGTTGTCAATTATCAATTGATATTTGATAAAAATTGAAATTCGATATTTTATAACCCAATTAAAAAAAGTTTTGATCATTGATAATGATGCTTACCGTTGTGAACAGAAAGAAAATTGACTAATATTGCCAGATAGTTTATAATTTCTTAAATAAAATTGAGTTTAAAAGTAAAAAATTTCAATATTTATCAAATATCAATTGTTAATTGACAACCATAATAGGGGTGTGATATTTTTGTTCATTCTGTAAATTGTCTCGGCCATAAAACATTCAACGGAAAAATGGCATCTATACCAAATAATGAGTTTTAAAAAGATTTTTTTAACTTTATAATTAGAAATTTACCAGAATTGTGGAAAATAAAATATGAAATTTATAAAGAATAAATTTTATAAGAATAAAACTCCTAAAAAAATATAAAGAAGTGGAAGAAAATGCAAGTTTCATGCTTTCTCCCTCTTCAAGAATATAGTTCATAATTACGGCTGCCAAAATTTGTATCGCCGTACTGCTTCCTTTCACTTCTAAAATATAAAAATAATGATGTTCGACAACATCAGTATCCTATGTGAACGCAAAGTAGTGAGTACAGTTATTTTCCCATGGAACCATGTTGTTCAACCATGTTCTTCCATGTGAACCCCCCTATTCTGAAACAATTTGTTAAACCAACCCCTCGACCCAGGTTTTTTGTCTCACATTTCGACTCGACACCGCTGAGCGAGGATCGAATCGAACGAAGCTCATTTCAACTCAATACAGGTATACAAAGAGTCGAAACGAGCTTCAAACTGGCTTCAACACCTCATATAAACGTAGTAATTGACAAAAGAAAAATATTTGCAAATGACAAACAAGTCATTTAATTAATAATCAGAATTTATTTTTTTTTATCTACCGGTATATTATGATTTTTTTATTTTGTTCGGGCAATATGGTAATTTGTAATTTTTATCAAGATTCAGAAAACTGGGTTTCGGTACTCTGTCATTTGTATAAAAATTAAGTAAAATCTCCTTGTGTCGAAAGATTTTTTGAAATATTAGGTTAAAGCCGTTCTCCTCTTTGCGGAACCTGGAAAGATTTGGATAACATCTCGAGAACCACTGTCTTCACTTTATTCTAAAGATTCGTTAGCTACCAATCATATCGAATCAGTAATTATGGCGTGAACGAGTCAAGAGCTATTGAATGCTGAAATAAAAAGACGAAAATGAAGATACATTGCTTATACACAGAGCAAAGCAAACGATATCATCTCTAAGCTGTATTTCGAATAGAACCCTTAAGGATCACGCAGGTTGGAAGATTAAGAACAATTTGAATATCAACTATAAAAAATCCTTATACATACTTAGTATATCGAAAAAATGAGAATGAATAAAGAACTTTTTGTATGTACATGTTTAAAGGCTGGTGCAATTTGCCGTATGTTTAGCATTTATTAATCTGTCATCATGCCTCATTAAAATACCGGAAAATTTGAAAATTTATTTGACTGCTTTCCGAAGATAATTGGATCATAAAAATAAATATATTTGGTCTTTGGTGATGCTACAGCTCGAAGAGAACCAGGACCTAGTGATTTACAACTCTCAACCATTCCTGTGTTCGTGTAACCACTAATGGAGGGGACCTACAATCGTCAGCCTATTCCGAAAAGCATAAGAGCAGCACTTTTTATGACAAAAGGATTTGTCTCTTAGAGGATTCGTCAATTCCTTGCAAGAGGCAGTACATTCCTGAATTTTTTTGCTGCGACTGCGACTGAGAATCGAGCCCAAGAACAAGGCCAATTGGTTCTTAGTCCCCCTACATTTCAGAACCTACCAGTAACTAGGACATATCGGTGGATTAAAAACATCCGGAAATCCGTTAACAATATTTTTGCTTCATTGGCAACGAGTTGAATTTCTATATTTTAATTTGAGTCTTTAATCACATGGTTTTTAAAATTTAGGGATTTCGATCCCTAGTCAAATTTTTTCTTTTGGTGTGCGTATTTCGTATAAATGTAAATCCCTCTTCAAATACGGATTCGAAGAATTTGATCTCTGTCAAAAAAAAAAATCGTTTTTTTTGTTGTGAAGGAACGTAAAATCTGTCGAGAAATCGAAATCTTCACACAGAAATGGATTTCTCATGTGTAAAGAAAATCGACATAAATCAATTCAAAATTGTGTATGTTTGAGTTTTACTTTACTTGTCAGAAGAAGAACGTCATACTGAAGTCTGTCTTCAGAAATAATGACAAAGAAATAAGAAACTGGAATTGATTGGTCAATTTTCCACTGACAAACATTTTTTAATGAACATAGTCTGTCTTCTCAATTCATGGTTCTTCTTGGACTAAATATGCTTTCTGTTCCTACACAAGCAATCAGAAAATTACTACCAATAGTATAACGAACAAAATTTTCAAATTCATGGAAATTTATAAATAGTACTGAATAATCTTCCTACAAGACAGCACTGGTGAGTTATTACACTTAATGAAACATTTCTTTATTTATAAAGTATTTTTTGATATTACACATGCATTATATATGACTTTGGTCACACTGGTTAAATTATACATCGTTCAAAGTGATGTTATGTTGTTGTTGTTTTTGTTGAATTCAGTTGTGAGAATGCATGAAGGTGGTGGTTTTTAAATGGAATCTTGTTCAAAGTATTTTTGTTATTTTTTTTTGTTCCTCCACTTTTGTTTCTCTTTTATTTATTTTTTGTAGGTATTTGCTTCAATTTATTGTCGTTTTATCATCGCGCATTATATTTATTTTAATTGCTGTCTATACGGGGGGAGTTCGTCATCGTCACCTCTTACCACACACAGTTCAATGAAACAACAGAAATGATGAATATCATTAAAGATTAAACTTTGAACGTTTTTTTTTCTTTTGGCTTCTTTCATGTTTTATGTGAATACGTCCATTTATTATTTAGAAACGTCACTTTGACACGAAATGGAACACAATTGAAATTATTTTCAGTAACTACAATATGAGTTATAATGTAAAATTTAAAATTATGCATTAATAATGAAAATGAACTTTGAATCTGTCCACTTTTTCGTGAATTAAAGTATGTGACTGCTATACGTACATATTTTCATTTTCTGACTACGCCATGAGTTGACAAAAATGGAAAATCGAAACACAGCAAGACATTTTGCTGTTTCTACTTTTGCATGGTGGATAAGATATTAAAAAAACAAAAAAAAAACAAGCCAGTAAAAACGTCGAGAGAAACACGATGTGAATACACTGTACCTACTGGCATCTGGCACTGGGGGAAGAATGGGATGTCATTTATGATTGCAGGGAAGGTAAAGGACACACAAAAGTCAGCTCAGAAAGAAGAATCTCCTTGGGAGAGGGAATCAAAATTGTGTATCTATCTTTTTGCGGAGCAATAGCAGTCAGTCAGCCTCAGAACTCAAAACGGATTCACATCCTATGAGAACAAGCAGCACCCGCCGTCGTTGACGGTATTTCATTTGTTGCGGTGTGGGGATTTGGGTGGGGGAGACGTTTCGAAAACATATATACATATGCAGGATAGTTCAGTTATTCTGTGGGGGACAAAAATGAAAATGCCCTAAGGAAAGCAGAGGTTCTATGAAAAAGACATGGTAGGTACCTATACGAAGAGAAAAGTTTTCCATGTGTATCTACTGCAATATGTGTCCCTTTAATATGGATATAGGTACTTACAACACACCTATCTGTACTTATCAAAGCAATTATTAGGAAGTTTGGCCAAGTTTTAAAAGAGTTTTTCGAAATCGGTTTAACACAATTCCTGTTTTTAAAGAACGGTGCTGGTGCTGGATATGGAACTTGTGGCGGCTTATAGCTCTTATTTACTTAAAAAAAAAACACTTCGCCTTCATGACTCCAGTATACACACAAGATTTAATAATATTGGATTAAGACCCATTTGCTGATGTACCGTCTTTTTTATTTCATATTTTTTACCTACTCAATTTAAGTTTACAGAAAAGGTTTATTAACGTACATTATGACCAGTTTACACCAACCACCACTATGTTCAGGCAATAGGGTATTCACGATCTGGTCTAGTAAAAATTTCAAAGTGCAAAATTGTAACATTTTCATACACTTCAACAGCAAAATAGGTATAGTGACCAAAATGTTACAGAACTTTGGCACTTTTACTACACTGTAACCTCATTGCAAACGGAAAAACACAATGGTCTGAAGTTTGTAGTTTTGTTTGACACTAAATGTCATTTCATACTGTCAGCCTCTATTCATTTCTGAAATTGTGAAAACGGACGTAAAACCTATTAAATTTTAAGAAGTTTAATGAAAGCATTTGAATATTACAAGTCTACACTCTATGAACATTAGTGGAAATAGACAATAAACGATGCTTGGAGCAGAAGTAGTGAAAAGATACTACACAAAACGCCCAATAGAAAACGACATACCTAATTACATATAACTTAGACCTTTTTAACACCAGAAAACAAAAAACTGGACTTTAACGTTTTTTTTTTATTTCATTTAAAAATTCTTTTTATATTTCATGATTAAATGAAACCGTAGGAGAAAATAATACTTTTTAAGCCTCTTAGTTGAAGTACACACGTGAGTTATAAAAAGAAAAGCGACAACAAATTTAAATTGTTGACTGGAGCTATTTTGCTCATTCCAATTACTTTATGTCCTTCACTCGTAAAACCTAAGAAACTAAGGAATAAATGTTCTTAGTATGAATGGAGTATTAAGCGATATATATACCATGATGAAACAGTTACATAACATTGACTTAGACGATTTCGGTATCAAATTTGTGTGTAAACCTACACACCATTTAATTTGCTTAAAATTTGTTGCCAACTCAAATTTTTGATGGAGTCCTTTAGCTTGATGTGATAAAATTTCAACACATACCAACTTGCTTACAATTATTGCATGAGATCACAGATTAACTGTGAAATTTTCTGCACGATACGATACCGGCATAAACTTTGCAATGTCACATACACAACGTTAAAATGTTGTCCCATTGATACAATAACATTATTACGATAGTATCGTCTAAACGCCGGTTTAAACAGAAGCTTGCTAATACTTCGTTTTCACCAAAAGATAATCGGAGATTTAAGACAAGGCATTCATGTGGTGTTACCACCGCACTAAAAGATTAAAAACAAAAAATAAAAAAAAAATGACAGCATCTATCAAAATGTTAATGCCGTTTCAATTTTTCTTATAAAGTGGGAACGAGAGAGAGAGAGTTTCATTTGTGGCAAACGATGAAAAATCATCGAGATAATTTAGCACGATATTAGGTCAGTTCGAACTATAGAACAACTGATCCAATGAAAATTTAACAAGATTTATTTCTTTAAAATTAAATATTAAATGTGAAGTGATGACCTTTACATCTTCCCTAACCCTTTCTTGTTTCAAATAAAAATAATGACAAACATCATAATATAAAATAAAATATGTAAAAGTAGTTTGAGAAAGCCTCCCTCTTTTACACGAAATTAAAACCTAGGAGTTATCCCCTTCGCTTTAACAAGGTAAACAATAATTGATAATAAAATTAACCTTAAAGCCTTAATACTTATTGAATTGCGAAAGAAGAAGGGGTCATCTGCTTCCGAAATCTTTTTTTTTCGAGGAGCTATGAATATTTAAGGGAAAATGTATTTTAAAGTTGCCATGTTTAATTATGTTAAAGAATAAAATTCTTGGAATGAGTATTCGAACTCTCCTTGCTGTATTCGTTTAAATTATACTCCTCTGAGATTATATTTTAACCTTTTCAAAATTAACTTTATGTTCGAATTTCGCCCAACATTTTTCGTGGAAAATTAGACAAGATATAAAAAGAATTTCTTTACCTTAAATTGTTAAAATAAATTCTTTTCATTAAATGCAATGGATCATAAAATCTACGAATTATGGACAAAGTACAAAAATGTTTGTTGTTATTTCTACCCTCATATCTTAAATAATCCCTTCTATTAAATTATAAAGTTTTGTACCATCATTATGAAGAAGATGAGGATACCTTGAGACTGTTCGGGAACGTAATTCCTGGCAATTTTGTTAATACTTGGAATAAATTTCTGATATATAGAACAATTGCTTTGTCTCAAGGTAAAACATATATGAAACATCATTGGGAAATTGCAGAATATCTGTTATGGACATAAACTATGTAACAGAATTAACACTTTACAGACCATTTTCTTGAAAAACTGCTCCTAAAAAGGATTGTAAAACTCAAAAAAAATAGAAGACTTATCTCAATTAAAAATTCAACGGTTTTCTAAGTGCATTGATACATAGATACTGTAAGAAAATCACTGAAAAATCAAGCATGGTCTATTTTTATAGTTAGATCAAGTCCTTGTCCTTGCCAAAGTTTAACGCTTGGGACTTAATTACAAAATAAAAAGGCAACTATCTACCTCAAAAGAATAACGATACACTCAAATCGTATGTTTTAGAGTATGGTACGAGCAATGAGAAATAGAAAATTGAAGCTGGTGTACCACAGGGAAGTGCCCTGGGACCGAAACTGCATTTCTTATATACTAGGATTATTCCGTCCAACAACAATGGTATTTTAACTACATTCAGGATAGAAATGAAATGTTGGAGACTTATAAACGTATTGTAGAGACATTAGAAAATTGCAAAACGACTTCTTAAAAGTAAGAGATTGGACGCCAAAAAATAACTAAATGAATTTAATAAAAAGTTTAATAATGCCCCTAAAGGAGTACTAAAGACTGCTTTGGCGTATACTGCATCCAACTAAGAATGTTCAAAGAAAACAAAATACAGAAACCATTCTTAAGTTAAGTCCTTTATGGAATAATATAAAGCCCCCTAGTATATGAGGAGTATAATTTCAAAACTCTTCTATTCCACTTTTTTCCAAAAATGAGTTAAGTATGAGGAAATTTTCTTTAGAACAACCCGGATCTAAGTATTTAACTCATAATTATTAAAACTGGTTATTTCCTATACTTTTGAGCACTTGAAAATCGAAGTTTTTTTCAAAACTACACTATTCCACTCAGTCGCTTAAATCAAAACTCATCTATTCCCATACAAACACAATTTTGCACCAAAACTCTTCTTTTCCTAAGCAAATCATTAAAGTCGCTTTCAAAACTCGTGTATTCCAATGACATAAAAAAAGGCGGGAATTTGTGTCAATCAATCAAATTGTGCACACGAGGTTGATTTGGGAAAAGGGCGGAAGAAAATTCGAATTTTCTCAGCCAAAAAAGCTGATGAAAGAAATAAATAGTAAGAACTGATTGCATGCATTGTCTTCAAATCAGTTATGAAACCGATAGCTATTTTTTACAGATATGCTCCCAAAGAACTTCCACATATACCACACTGCAAGCATAAAGGCAATAAGTTTATTGAATCTGAAATAAATCAGATTTGTGAACAACAAGATGATAATACGGATCTTCGAATATAAACTTTTAAAATAGTTTTTCCTAGTCTTTAAGGAACATGACTTCGTTATAAAAATTGAAACTTTTGAAGTTTTTAATTTGTTTTTTGTTTCTTTTTTTATAAGTAATTAGTCAAATGCTGTGACTCAATTTTTAAGTTTTTTTATAATTAGTACATTTTTGTGATTAACTTTGAAGATTTTATGTTTATTGTTAAGTTTTTTTTGTATCTTTTCAATATTTTTTTAAATAAACCAAAATGAAATAAATATTTAAAAAAGGTTGTTTTCATTTCAAAACTCTTTTATTCCAAAGCAGGTTGAATCAAAACTCAACTATTCCAATCGTTATTTTCAAAACTCATCTTTTCCAAATTAAAATGATTTTTTGTAATTTTTAGGTTTGTCTAAAAGGTTTGGGACCATAGGAAATAGATAAAGATTATGGCGAATTTATAATTAAGCCTTTAAGCCAATAGCTAATTTCATTTTACCAACTTCTAACAGTTTTTTTCGTTTTACTCAATATTTTAAAAAGTGGAATAGAAGAGTTTTGAAATTATACTCCTCATATATGGAAAAGCGATTTACAACGTGGCTTTCAAATAGGAATGGGCACAGAATTGTTTCGAAAACCTGCTTTATCATACAATCAATGACTGAAAAGTCACGTTAATACTGTGCTCTTCATACACTCCTTTAGCACAGACCTCTGAGCCTAAATTTAGATGCATTAACAATCCAAAATTAAATAAATTAAATTAGAGGCCATTGCAGCCCGTAGAGAGCCTAAGCCAAAGCACTTACAACTCTAAACCATTCCTGTGTGCGTGTTGGAAGGAATTGAGGGCACCTACAATTTTCTGCCGATTCCGAATAATGAGATTTTATCTTACATATTTATTTCTAACATCTATGTACTAGATTATAAATTAATCTTTCTGAATATGAAATTTCGTTTCGTTCTTTTTGAACGTGAGACTCTTTGTCTCACTTGCAAAAGGGAAACCGCATTTGTATTATGAAAAGTACTGTTATATTACATGTACTTTCTAAATCTGTTTATACGGTGAAATAATACATTTAATAATATTTGCAGATAAAGATCCAGTTTTTAGTGTGCGATTAAAGTTAAACTCGAGTTAACTGAGCCTAATCTTGGATGATGTCGCAATGATATTATAAACCAAGTCTTTTATAATTTTAAAACAATTGGAAAGTATTAAAACCTAGTGAAATATCATTTGTCGACCTTTCATAGATACTTAATACCCAAATAAAGCTTAGTAAGCAAATCGCGTTAGACTATAATTTCTGTACAGTGAGAAAATTTGATTTTTTAACTGGTTAAGGTTTGGAAAGAATTTCGAAGAAGAATTTAGAGCGATCTGCGTATTTTTAAAACAAAAACACTTAAGGTTAATTTTCTATGCATTTGCAACCTAGGTGAACTATACATTTGGTATTGTTGTTTATAAACATCATTACATTGGTGCATTCTACCGACAACTAAATTGAGATTGAATTTAAACCACCCTTAATCTTGCTCAAAATTCGAGATCTATCATATACAATTGATGTTCTTAATAGGTAGTTTTCCAAATCCAATTTACATAATGTACTGAACGCATTCATTCGAAACTTCATTTTCATCGTTTTACACGATACACGTTAACTTAAAAAAACGAGCTAATCCAAAATTGACTTTTTACTATAAACATAAAAGAGATTGCTGAGATCTATGGGATAGCATGTTTCTGAAGTGGTCTATTAAATGTATATCGTTTTTTCTTTGGTTTTGGAAGTATTTCTAGTTACCTTCGCGAATTCAGCCATGTTGTTTTCTATTCAATCACTTCAGATTAATAGGTGAAATCTCATCTTAGTGGCAAACAGAACACAGAATGAGATCAACAATGATGTTAATTGAAGATAAATGTCACTTTAATTTTGTATGTGTCAAAGCGCGTGTTAAATATATAAACATTACAGTTGAACTCTGGACAAATATAAACACACTTACGAGTACATAATTATTTATTAGATTTCCTCAGACAGTTGTCTATTAAGCCAGTGTCTACATAGTTCAATAGTTAGACATAAATATGTTCTATTTAATTATATAAAATGTAACTTTAGTCAAAGTTTCAACAAACGATTCTGACGTCTGAATTAGACCAGATCTTAGACAACAATAACAAATGTTGGAAGGGTGTCTAAAATTAAACAAAAAACCGAAAAAAAATTCCGTCGGTTTGTCAAAAATGAAAAATGCTTACATATGTAAGGAAACCATTTTTTTAAATGAAGTTCACCATGTTAATGTGGGAAGAAGATTTTTTCATATTCCATTGGGTCAAAAATGGAGTGAAATCTTCTGAAAAACCAAACGATATTAGATATTTACAAATTAAACAAGCCTGTTATTGTTTATTTGAAAAATGTATCTTTCAATTGTATAAAATCATATTGTTTTAATAATTTAAACGTATGTATTGTATCTTCTTACTAAGTATGTTTGTATTTATGTATCGGTAACTGTACTTATTCTTTTAATACCTACATACATATGGACGAGGCCTACCAAAACGTATTAACATTATTTATAACTCCAGTGCGCGATCATAGAGATAATAATCATGAGGCCTATGGGGTCAACAACCTATATACGATTACCTCCTCGAGTAAAAGAAGCTTCATAAAACGAGTTGGTATACGGAATGAAGTATACGAAAAAAGCAAACAATTGTAGAAAATGTAATATAGTCGGAGGCGGCGGCGGCGGCGGCAGCGGCAGCGGCGACGACTACGCGAAGTAGAGTGTGAAATCATGTGATTGCCTCACTTAATTTATGATTGCGAAAGGTCTGTTGGACAAGCACACTTCAGTACTTCACTGAATATTGCTTCTGATATTTAGCGCAGAAGAAAAGTTTCTTAGAATTAAAAGAAAATTGAGTTTCAAAGCTTTGTTTTTTTGTATAATAACGCCAGCAAAATCTAGATTTTTGTAAAACACTAAATTAGAACAGGTCAAGGCCGTGGCGCGTGGCCAGGCAAATATTAAACAATGTGATGAAATGAAACTTATTGATCAAACTAATTCTCGGGCAGTGTCAAATCTTCAAATATCTATCTAAAAAATTGTCTGCTTACAATTTGAGTAAGAAAGAAACCGAATGAATAACAACAAACTTAAATAGAATAACAAAAATTAAATAATAACTTTTATCCGTGTGATACTTTATGTGTTTTTGCAAATAAACTTTGATACATGTTCTACATACATGAAAACAAAAACAGAGCCTTCTGCAAGTTGACGTGCTTCGTTTACTTTTAAAGGCAGAAAACTGTAATAACAGTTATAATTTGGCAAGTCATTTACATGTTAAATTCAACAACTTGTTTTTTTTTAATTTATCTATGGACTAATGTATGTAGTTAAATCCAGAGATTTTCGTTGCGATTTCTAACTTTGTTATCGATAGTTTCAATTAAGACGTCAAAATATTATACGAGAAACAGATTGGCACAGCAACTTCAACAGCAACTTTGACAACCACGTCACTCTTTTTAGAGCCAGTGGTTTTAAATGGCTTTGATTACATTAACACAGCAACTTCGACATCGACATCAACGTTAGACCTAAACCCTAAATTTGCTGTCGCTGTGCAAATGCTACCAACTTTTAAGGTGAAATTTGTCAGTATTTTATCAACACTCAAATGAAAATGTGAGAAGAATTACTAAAAACAAATTAATTTTAGTACGACAAATTGCAAGTCGTTTACATTGATGCAATTTACGTTAATTTTTATCAAATTATATACCCCAAATTCATTCCGCATTTGAAACTATTTTGATTATATATGCTGTCAAAAACGCTGTTCACGTTGTAATCTATTTCACAAGACTTTTGATGTTGAAGTTTTCGTTGCTGTTAAAGTTGCTGTTGAAGTTGCTGTGTTAATCTGTTTCTCGCATTAGTCAACTTTCGAATCGATTGGTTTATTACAAAATAGAGAAAAGAGTTCAGACCCTTGAACAAAGTTAACTTTTATTAAAAACCTCTGGCGCAAAATTTTAAACATTTAAAATATGCTCTAAATGAATTTTAGAATGGGAATCGATTCGAAATATTATGTTTAAAATGAGAACCGACTTTTTGTTAATCTTAAATGACATAAACTATACTTTAACGTTAAAGAGGTCGTCTAACTTTAACAGTAGCATATAACTACTTAATCTTTTAAAAGTATACTTTACATAGATTCACAATGCTCATTTCATTAAAAAACAAATCGAAGTAAAAATGTTTGCCGATGTTTTATTTGATTTTTTAAAAGATGTGCTTTGTAAATGGAATGAATATTAAAAATGCAAAACAATCGTACAAAAGTGCTTCACGATCTTTAATTTTGCAATATTGCAAAATTTGCAATACTGCCCAAATATGGAAATGGTACTTTTTTGTACTAAAATTTCCAAGCAATCTTCGGCATTGGCCCGAGAGTGATTTTATTCCAATATTTTAAAAATAACTGCATTTCGAGGGCGATACAATTTTACAGGGATCTGCTGATTATAGGTAGGTATTTATGTATGTATTAATAAATTAATAACTCATTGTTCAATTAGTTCAGATTTTGATTCGAATTTCCTTTTTTTTAGTTCCGAAAGTAAAATTTCAAAGTATGATATGATTTTATTTCAACCGTGACACAAATCACTTCGATAAAACAAACGAATCGACAGTTTAATGATCGTTTAGCCAATTTTACACTTCGTCATTTTGAGCTTCCAAGACTGAAATTCCTCCTGAGAAATATGAACATTTTTTCACGAATTTTTGCATCCAATCTAAATCTAGAATTCGAGCAAAAAGTTGAGAGGACTTTTTACAAAAAAGCAATATGTATATTCCTCTATTGTTAGTTTATAAATGTCAAAATATGTATATCAATTTGTTGAGGCTGAGATTTGTTTAGATGTATTTTTGTAAAGCAAAAATTGTTATTGTGTGAGATGTATTAACATAAGTGTCAGGATTATTGTGAACAAAATTTCACTACGAAACTAAAAATGGGCACAAGTTTATAATTTAATTTGGTCACTCCTAGTTCTTCCTTTTGTGCACTCCTTTTTCACTCGATTTGTACTCTCAACACTCCAAAATCTTTCCATTAATCCATCGACATCACAGCCATATTTTGATGGAATTTGACAGTTTATGACTTGATAAATAGAGGACGAATTCAGGTATGACGTACAGAGTGTATTTCGTACAAAATGTCAGTCGAAAGCCCTAAAATTGCTCTTTTCCGGAGCAACAAATAAAATCTCTTTTTTATTCATGGCTTACAATAATAGAGTATTTTGTGAGAACTATCAAAGCCACAAGTCAATCTTATCATCGAAATCGAAATTAAAATCGAATAGGAACAGTATTGAATCATTTCAGTGAAACGAAAATGATCGATCGGTTGAAATGATCGGATCATTTTCTTATTCGATTGTTGAACGATTCGATCATTTGAAATGAACGATTTACACAGCTCTAGTTCAAAGTGATGTTTATGGAGCTTTGATAACAGCTTTGATAATGCCGAGAAAATATTCTCAAAACCCTTATTTACAATGACGCATTGTCAACGGCCTTGGCTTTGATGAAAGCATCGCTTCCCAAACCGTTCAAATACCAACCGTGTGCTGTTGGTTGACATGTGTTTCTTCTGTTGTTCTTTCTTTCTGTGCGTCCCTCTCTGTTGTATTGCCTAAGCCGATGGCCTCAGTTGCCAGTGCTTTCAGTGTCTCTACTTCGTAGATTCATCTACGGAGTAGTGTAATATGTAATGTAATGTACAATGATGCAAAATTTTAATGGAATTAATAAGATTTTAAAGCTGTTTAAGTATGCAATCAGGTTAAAATGCAAATTTTGCAAATTTTTATCATAATTTCTCTGCCCTTTTATCAAAGTTAAAATCATCGAATAGGTACCTATTTTTTTTTAAGTATCGTCCTAACTTCACATTTGACATTTACAAACGTCAAAACCGCTCTGTTTACTTATTTTTTTACATGAACTGTCATTACTTTAGGTTTGTTTAGAAGCAAATTTATTAAAGAAAATATCCTTAGCACGATACTAGATAGAAAATGTTTAAAATTAAGAAAGAGTTAGTAATCTACTTTTAAACTAGCAAATTGTTAGGTAGGGAACCGGACTCCCAGACGTATAGTGACTTACAAATCTCAATGATTCATGTGTGTGTGTTAGCAAGATAGCAAGAATAAAGAGGACATGAAATTTTCTGAGAGATTTAGGGAATAAAATTAACTTGAAAATATCATATTTAATTTATAATTTTATATCACGACGAAAATTTTTGGCGCATCCCTATCAACGTCGAAAACTTAGATTTCTTTTTAGGTTCGCCAACAACCTGCACAATATTTATGCAAAAATCCTCAGCCCACATTTTCAAGACTAAATAACATAACATAACAGCTCTTCTAGGCTACACCTTGTAGTCACTAGTGAGTCAGTATACTTAATTAAGTAGTTACATTTATATGCTACAAACCTTGATAGAAAGCAGTTTCATAATGTATCTAAACATCATTCGATCATAAATTAATTAATACCAGTTTTAGGACTAAACTCATACATCAAATATGTAGATATAATGTTTGTCCGTTGAGAGAATTTACACGAGATTTCATAAGACTCCGAAATAAAACTTTCAAACTTTCAAAGAACTAGGTTGTTCGTCGTTGAAAATGTCACATAAATCTCCATTAAGAATAAGAAACGACATATAGCTCATTGAGCTGATTCGTATAACGCAACTGCGATAACATCACGGTGATGATAGGGCCGAACAAAAGGCCCAAGGTTTACACAAATACAATTAAATTTTTCTGAAAAATAATAAACAAAACAAAATCCACCCTCATATTCAGTCTGTCAACCCCGAATTAATAAACGCTGCCTAGCGTGGGTTTGATTCCAACCAAATCCATCCATATGTGGAATTGTGGGCTGCTTATATAGGCATACATTTACGAGTACATACATAGATACATACAAATTTTAAATTATGTACCTTTGCATGGAACATGGCACATCGATTCGATAACAAAAACCAACATTCACTTCGACAATATTGTAATAATTAAACTACCGTATATAGGAAAATTGGTATTTATGTACATTTGGAAGTATATTTTCATTAAACGTGGCAAATATAGATTCACAACATTGATTTATATCGGAACATTTCTGTTTTTTTTTTTTTTTTGGAATCGTTTATACAATTCATACACCACTTCGCAGCGCCGCCGCGCGTCGTGTTTAAAAATTGTCATCAATATCAAATAAAGGGGGTGCATTTCAAAAATACCATCGATGCCACATAAATATTGATTGGGAATAGAAAATTATTTGAAATGGCAAAGTTTATTAATATGTAACAGCGTTGCCAGTTACCAATAATGCAAAAGACCTACGGATTGCTTTCATTTGATTGAATACTCGCGTGTGTGTTTTATTATTTTATTAGTCGGGATGAATAGTGGAGAGCTACCAGAGGCACTTCATCATTACCAGAGACAGAGATACATCAGGGTTCAGAGGATCTGTATTCTGTACCTTTCTCGAAAGAGAGAGTATCTCTGAGAACAATATTTACTTGTTTTTAGTTGGAATATGTTGGGATTCGAACCTCAGAGCCCTGACGTGAAAGTCACACGGACTAACCATTTTTATATTTTGTGCGTACAAATGGGGTTTCACTACCCTAAAAATGTTAAACAGGTTTCGAGCTTTAGGAAAATAAGGAAGGATTTAAGGGGAGTATCGATGCACATCGGTTTTAAAGTTTTGAATATCGAAATGAGTAGGAAGAACAAAGCTAAGTAAAGCATTCCACATTCGTGTTGTGCCGCTAAAGAAAGCACTCTGTGTATAAATACAATAACGGTAAAATAATTAAAGACAAGAAACATTGTGGCGATTCTCGATGGATGCACATGTTTCCGCTATTGTGCTATCACCTATTTTCTTTTTTTGGATTATATCCAAGAACCTGAAGTGGGTTATTAGAGCACCTGCCCGAATATGGAAATTGTATTTAAACTTTGGACAAATATAGCCAGATTAGAGGGAATGACAAATTTATTGCATCGTCTAAGCAAGCCTAAATACTAAACAGCGTTTTTGGCACCGTGGTGTGTTATAAAAATACCGAGAACTGAAAGCTGTTTTGCTTCTTCAATACAGCATAGAGAGTGAACCCCTTTTCAATGACATGAGACAGCATTAAGTTTTTGAAGCATTAAACTCAATCCGAAAACAAGTTCGTGAATCTAGAAATGAATATGAAAAGTTGAGTGTAATGTCGTCAGGAAAACAATTCAAAGGATTAGAAGTTTGCATTGTTCCAAAAAGTGTTCGCATTCTGTACATAAACTTTTCAAATGAAGAAAAACTTCAAATTTCGCACGCTATGTAGGTAAGTTCCTTGAGGTTCCTTTACACCTGCACGCCGTATTTCCCTTTAACACTGTTGGCTTTCAAATTCTGCAATTCCATCAAGCAAGCAGCTTCCCAGTCATCCAAACCAATAGCTCTGGTGTCTGAGATAGATAGATAGTCTCTAAAATCGAGGTTCGGTATTTCTTATGGGGGAGTGGGACTAAAAGACACTTTGGGCTGGGATATTGCATTGTTATTCGTTCACCCCATATGGTCAATGTTGTCAACGTGTTTTAAAGTTTGTACTACATCTTCTTCCCCATTCGTCCTTCTCACACACTGGACCAACAATTCGTCGAGTAATTTTTAATTCGAGAAAGTCCAATACCAGCTCTCTCTTTCTGCATATTAACAAACACTTATAGTGCCGTTAGTCATGACTGGCGTTGAAAAAAATGCCCTTCGTCTAACGCGTGAAAAGTTTGAACCGATTTATTTCACCAAACCGTAGTAGCAACGATTCCCTTACCGATATATTTAGAAATTGTGGCGGTCAATAATGACATTTAGTCTTAGGTTGTGGACAGATGCATGCTTATTTGTTTGTTATTAGCAGGTATTTGGTCTATGTAATTTTGGTTTACTTTAGATCAACAAGTTTCGATTGTTCTTCGTTAATATCATCCGAATACTCTGGTAATTTGACACATCTGTTGTAGATAGTCCTGTGTTAGCCGCGGTTCCTGAACACATGATAGTAAATCTCCTTGCCTATGTGAATTCTTGGAATAGGTGTTTTTAGTAGTTGCGAATTACACTGCGCTAAAGTTTCAGTGTAAAACGACAATGTAACTCGACACAACTATAAAAATTTTCTCAATGAATAGAAATATGATGATTCTTGACCTTAAATTCCTTGATCCTTTAGATGATCTGTGTCATAGTGAGAAGATTTGGTTTATGCAGGGGTTCTAAAATATTCCAGGCCAGAACCTTTAAATCCTTCTACATGAACCACGTTAATGTACTTAATTCACCCGAAGAATTTTCCTATTACACCAATATAAAACCTCCGCATTTATCCTCTATAAGTTCCATGCTATGCTTATGTTCCATACACCAGTTATCCGATGATAACTAATATATAGAGGAACTCTTAAATTTGCTCGAGACAAAGCCTAACAATACTCAAACTCTGTTTTAATCCAAAGAAACAGCATTTGTCAACAGTTAAACTTAGTTTTATCTCAGTGTTAGTATAACTGATATGAACGTGTATAAAGCCGAGCTTAAGTACTTCTATCTCAAAAACCACAAAGGCCTAGTATCGTCATAGTGTTATTCCGATTCATTCAGCGAACGACGTTCTTTTGAAATATAGCATAAATGTAGCGTTGATGAATGAATTCTTGAATGAACAATTTTAAAGAAGTCAAATGACAAAACCTTACCTTCTTCAAATAATTGTTTGACCACATAGGTTTGCTCCGGCCGATTCTTCACCATCAAACGCAAGAGTTTAGCAAGTGTACGAAAAATAAGCATTGTTTTAATCGGATCATCTCTAGTTCCTTGCACGGCAACGGGTTTTCCATTTAAAATTCCTAAGTTTTTTTCCAGATCTGGCTTTAAAAAAAATTCTTCGGTCGAACACAAAATAAAGAGGAAAAAATCTGATTTGATCTAGTCTGAAAGGCGATACTAAACATATCTAATCAGAAATAATGCCTTCATTCCTATCTTCCCTTTACTGGTTACATATTTTTGTTAAAAAGCAAGTAGATATTGGTATGTAGGTGTAAGGACCGCTTAAAAGTCACAAATCAAATATCTAACAGTTGTTATATTGTCGTTTTCATTTGGTCACTGCTATATGATTTTTTTCCATTTAACTGCTCGGAGTGATGTCTTAAGACTGTTTATTCTTTATCGATTTCTCACTTTGAATAAACATGTAAAATGTACATAGGTATTATGTCTTTTTGTGGAATTATTTTCCAGTGATAAATGGTTGAAGAAATGATTATTGAATGTCCATGTTCAATATTGTTTGCGCAAAATTTGGCAGTGTTTATCTCTATCCATTGGAATCGAAAAGGAGTAGAATATTTCAAAAAACGAATGGAAAACGACATTATGTCATTAAGTGGTTGACAGTTGTGAATCAAACTTAACGAAAAATTATTAAAGTTCTGCATTTGCATTAAGCATTCAAGCGTTATCGTTAGAAATCATAGCAATATTTCCGAATGCATGAGTCTAAGCGCGATAGCGTTAGTTCGGATTTACACTACTGATTAATTGTCATAAGATTATCTACAGTCAAGAATCGGGCAAACAATTTTAAGGGTGGTAACGCTGATATAAATCCCTCTAAGCCTCAAATATAGACTCAGTGTATACCTACCTAAATTAAATTATGTACACCCATTTTACGAGTATCCATCATTTTATAGTCTTTTGAAAAGTCAGTCCACCAATGATGTGAATCATTTGATCGGAGTTTTCGATGTTCCCATAGCAAAATGTTTCGATTTTAAAATTAAAATAATTGTAAAAAAAAACTGACTGCAAATACTCTCAACTCTACATAAAACATTGTTATTCAACAGCGACACTTCAACATCATTACCAATTCAGGAATTCTCGAAAGGCCTACAGTGGATCAGAGCTGCCTAAACTAGTTCTAAAAGGAAGTACATTTAAAATTTTCATCATTTTTTAAAAAAAGGAGGAATAAAGTAATCAATTGTGGAAGCGCACAAATCTAGTAGGCAAATCAAAACCTTTGTGCACCTGAATTGTGTAAACGCAGAATTACTGGTTAGTATAAAATAAACTAAACTTTTCTTTTAGTTTTTAAAAAAATATTTTTGGAGGCTGAACCTCTTTATTTCGATTACAACTTAGAACTAACTACAAAATGTTTTACTTAAAACTATCTAACCTACTTATGCCTCTATGCTGCGGATGTTCCCACAGGTGGTGTTGTGTTGCAGCAATCTCTGCTACGTGCTGGAATGCAAATTTGTTCTGGTTGTTGTCTTGTTTCCAGACGCAGCGTCAGCGAAATTATCGTGAGAAGGCGTCATTAATCATTTCCACAATTTTTGCAATTGTTTGCCTTAACGCCTCCGCCCTCTAAAATCGAACGTCCTCGTTCGATCGAACCATTTCAATATGTTGGGGAAGGTCGTTTATCCCCAGTGTCCTAGGTGTCGGTGCAGGTTCGTTTTTATTACTGCTTGTCGTTATATGTCCCTTATTTTCTCCTTCAGATACTTCATTTTCGATGTTAATTTCCTTCTTGCAGATGATAGATGGAATAACTCCTTTTTTCCAAAGGGTGATTACGATGACCACTAGTATTAATGTTAGTAATGATAACACTGCCGCAGATTTTTTTTCATTGGCTACTTTCAGTTCTTCTATGTATTTGATGTTCTTTGCTTCTAGTTCTTTAAGCATTTCCAGAGAAAGCAACTCTTCTATTTGGGGCTTTATAGCTGGTGGTTGTAGCATGGCAGGAAGTGGATTATGTTCCGTCATCTCTGATTCTTGGAGATGTACTGTTGGGCTCTAACGGTGGCATTATGGAATTGTATTAAGTATGTTCCATTAAGGGGGATTTCGCTTTCATCGATGTAGATTTTGTCATCAAATTGGTTTAATAGCACCATTCCAGGTGTGATCTCTTCTATAGCTGGAATATGTTGGTTGTTGATTTCGGTGCAGGAATGAGGCTTACTAGTCAATAAATTATTAATACAACTATCTTTACTTAGATCTATTACGTCACTATGCTTACATATTGATAGTGAATTGAAAGTCTTACATTTAGTATTAATTCCATATGAATTAGTATTACATTTTAAAATTTCGTTAAAATTTGTTTTAACAGCAGTTTTTCCTTTTTTGACTGGTTTTATAAGAATTCTTTTACATGTTTCTTTTTCTGTCGTTAATAAACTTAGAATGTATAAAATAGATTTATTATTTGAAGCAATTTTTACTTCTGAAAATTCGATAGCTTCAATTACATTATAATATGGCATGTTTTCTTTATTTAAAATATCTCTTATTATATTTATCTCCAAATTAGACAAAATATAAGTATTTATTATTCCTGCTCTTGCCCATTGCATAGAGTATTCAATATTTTTTACTTCTTCTCTTAATGATTCTAACTTAAACTTGAGTTCTAACATAAATTCTAGTTTTACATTTTCATTAGATTTTAGTGCTTGAATAATATTGTTCGTAACATTACTTATTTCATTTATTCTATTATTAATTAGATTATTTATGATTCGTTGTTTATTATTGTTTGCAAGAGCGTTGTTGACTTTGTCTTTCATTATCTTAAAGTCGTGTCTATCCGGAGTTCCGGCAATCCATTTCCAGGCAGAGCCCAGGAAATCTAAGGATCTCTTTCCTCTGGATTTGGGAATAAGTCTGTTCAAATGAGATTGAATGTGTTTAATTTCGGCGGATAGGATAGGTAAAATGGAATCGGGTTGGGGTTCAATCTTCGACATCATGCGACTCAATTCGTTGAGTGCCTGTTGGTAATCCTCGATATCGATTACGTGCACCAATTTGAATGTGCCAGCTTGTAGTTTAGCAGTTCCGGTATCGATTGCTATTAACTGAGAATTTGAATAGTCAAGCATCTTAACATCGGCGAAGATTGGCGTGATGCAAAGCATAAAACACCAAACTGATGTGCCGGCCAATGGGATGTGTTCCTTTTTGCCCATCACGGGTTACTAGTGGATCCCTCGTTGACTCCTTGCTTAGCTGCACTGTTGACTCCGTGTTTTATTATTTTCACACTTTTCGCTTTCCTTTTTATATTTTTATTTTCACTGTATTTTGATTGTCTTCTATGTTTATTAGTTACACGCTTTCCTTTTCTATATTTTTATTTTTACTGTATTTTGATTGTCTTCTATGTTTATTAGTTACACGCTTTCCTTTTTTTATATTTTTATTTTCACTGTATTTTGATTGTCTACTAGTTACAAGCTTTTCTTTTTTATAGTTTAATTACTTTTACGCGGAACACCGAACTGTACGATTTTTATTAATATGAGCACGGGGGCTACTTAAGATCAGTGGCTCGTTTATAATTTAAAATACGCACGGAAACGGGTCCCTGCTGCTCGGGCGCCAAATAAACTAAACTTTTCTTTTAGTTTTTAAAAAAATATTTTTGGAGGCTGAACCTCTTTATTTCGATTACAACTTAGAACTAACTACAAAATGTTTTACTTAAAACTATCTAACCTACTTATGCCTCTATGCTGCGGATGTTCCCACAGGTGGTGTTGTGTTGCAGCAATCTCTGCTACGTGCTGGAATGCAAATTTGTTCTGGTTGTTGTCTTGTTTCCAGACGCAGCGTCAGCGAAATTATCGTGAGAAGGCGTCATTAATCATTTCCACAATTTTTGCAATTGTTTGCCTTAACTTATACAATAACATATTTCCAACGACAACTAAATCAAGAAGATTTACCATACACATATTTCGTTGATTTAGTAGATTATCAATTAAAATCTCAACCGTATACCGAATCGAACTAACCTAAACACTTATAGCGCTGAATGCATTCATAAGAAGTGCGAATTTTGTTTGGTTCTTTTGACATAAATAAAACTCTCCGTTTAACTTCCACTTCCTTCAGAACGAACAATTAAGTTAATCTTTTTGTTAATCGTTGTATGACGCGGAAGAACTATAAGGATTTACGTTTTTGATCTAAAGTCAGATAAGCCTTTGGTGGAAAGATAACATAACGCACACTCTGAATAACATTAAATTACTTTCTCGAAATTCAAATAAGTACGAGTAGTCTATTGAAAATTCTAAAAACGACAGCCCTGGAGAGGACATCTAGAACATTATTTTGCTGTTATGTGATATAATAAGGGAACACAGGAACAGGAATAGAAATAGGGACACACGAGCACGACACACGAATTCATTTGAAATGAGGATTTGTTAATTTTTTTTCTTTGGTTTTCTATTGCCTTTGTTGTTGCGGGATCTCAGTGTGTCTCTTTATGATTCCTACTGTTCTCTCGCTCATTTTCAACAACCCTATACAAGCACAAATACCTAGCAAAAGAAAAACTACGACCGCATCAAGGGAACATAACATTCAGCTATATAGAATACCAAATGAAACCGAGCCCGAGCCGTGGCCCGTAAGGCTGTAAGGTGGTGGTAGGTAATTCCAATCCCATGGAAAATAACACACAACAGAGGGGCACAGGGTAACAGGGAGACAAAAGGGATAACCATTGAAGAAGAAGAGGAAAAAAAAAACAAATTTATTTTGAGTATACATCTGCTATAGTTGGACACGTTCCACAATGCAACGAAATGGAAACAGCAAAACTATTCCTTGATGTATTACCAAATAATGCAGGAGTAGGAACACTGTGCCTGATGGTGCTGGTGCCTGTACCTCTTTCTACCTATACAAAATGAAAAAGGGAAGAAAATTGAATAAAGTGTACCTATATTTATATGTAGGTATCCCGTTTTTGGTGCGGTCGAAGAGCGGGACGGGACGAGCACAACGGGCGTGCACTCACTGTGCGCGCACTAAATAATATGGAAATGCTAAATGCATTTAAGGTAGGTATATGTAGGTAGTGTTTCATGTTCATGTTTGGCAATAAATGTTGTGTCATACTCATAATATGTATAGATAATTTACAGTATGAATTTAAAAATACAATTGAAATAAAAGAAACAAAAAATTATTAGTGCAAATCCACATTCAATCATGAAACCTTTATTGGTAGTTTTCATACACATATTCATTCGATTTTTTTCTGACAGGTTTTATTTCCAAGGACCATGACTCTACGCCTATGTATCATTGGAAAGGTCTCCTTAGGAGTTTTTGCTATTTTTTTTAATAAATTGCTTCTGAACGCACCCTAAACAATGAAAGTTCGTGAACAGATCTTTTTGAAGTTTGTAAATTTGACAGAGTCATATCTTTGTATTATAATAATCTATAGTATTATCATGGAGCGTGATTTTGTATTGCGAACTCTAGCCTGATGGTGGCGCTGAAATTAGCGCTAGATTTTACAGTGAAGAGTAGGATAAGATACAAAACAAGTAGTAAAAAAGAGAATAATTTATTATTAAATTTAGCAGAGTACTGTCCCTATACTAAAGATGTCGCCACAATCGTTCGTCTTCTTGATAGTACTATAAGTTTTATATACAAAGGTCATACCTATGAAGTTACAAACAATGATAACTTTGGCGGGTCGCTGCTTGTTTGAGAATAAAAAGGCAACGCAGTAGCAAAACCTTCCCTCGAAAAACGAAAAAGGTAAACAATTCTTCCCATACTGTAATTATTCAGAGCCATCGACTTTAAGGAGGCTGAAAACGCTTTAAATTTGTTTGAGAGTAACATTTTGAAGTTGACTTTTGATCCCATATCCATAAACGGTGAATGAAGATATAACAACGGTCTATACGGGCCAGAAGATTAAAGTTTCAACGATTGAGATGGGTAGGTCACATTTAAGGGATGTATAAATGAGCTCGGAAAATATTTGAGTTTAAACAGACTTCGCATATATGTATGTATGTAGGTAAAAAGCGACCTCAACCCGCGGAACTAAAAACTCAAAAACCTGTCATTGAGAAGTTTTATGTCTTCCGGAGTACGAATTCGGGAACTTCAATGATAAAGTGGGAAGGATGTCTTCCTTTAGACGGTTAGTTAGTTAGTTATTTATGGTAATTAATTGGCAGCACAGCATACACGAAACGATTATCTATTATCTCTGATAATTTTCTCGTTCAGATTAGATTTAGAGCTGAACTATCGAACGAATGAAAATTATGAAGCGCCCAGAAGAAGTTTGACGTTTTAGGATACGTTGCAGCGCAAAGCAATTGGTAGAAGAGTATCGAGCTAGAAGACGGGAGGAGAATAAGATTCTAAGTTCAAGGAAGAAGAAACTCGCGACGCAAATAATATATTTCAGAAAAAAGCCAAGCGACGGACAGACTACTGGTTTTAAGACCAGAATGCAGAATCTTGAAAACATCAAAGGTAATTGTGCATCATGTAGAGTGAAGAAGACAGCCCACTTCCAGTCAATGAAGAACCAATTCCAGAACTCAGTAAACAACACAAGAGGTATACTAAACTTTAAAGAAGGTTAATTTTATCAATGCCGCAGGATCTAAAGGCACATACCATACAGAAGTGATGTTTTGGTTCAAAAAGTAATCATCAACCAACTATGTGTCGAAGGAAATACGTCTGATGTCTGGACTGGACTATAATCTTCATATTCTCCGTTTACAAAAAAAAGATGATCCTATGTCTTACAAGAAATCAAGATAGTACTAAACGTCGGTCGCTTATATGATATCCATATAACTAGTGTGTCAGCATCTTAAACCCTTCTACAATATTATAATTGGTAAGTATCATTGTGACTTCTAGCTCGCCGGATCAACCAAAGACTAAATGAGGTAAATCATAGAAAGACAAAAAAATATCAAGTCTAGAGTTACCACATATTCATCGACTTAAAAGCAGCCTTATATGATAGTGATTTTATTGTCTTAGCTCTATTTGGATAAAACGGGCATACCGGGAAAATTGAAAATTGTGTCGCGTTAAATTGGTGAATACTTGATGCAATGTATGAATGTACTAGGGAATACCTGCTACAAACTACTCCAAACATCCAAAGGTTCGGCCGAGGAGATGCGCTTATATTTGACTCGTCGTCAAACAACCTCATCGTCGATTTCAACCTAATCGGATATTCACAGCGTTTCGTTTTAATAATAGAGTCCTACGGCAATTCAAAATAAAGCGAAATGTTTTCGTCTTGAAGAAAATTAGAACAAGACCAAAAGTGCATTCTACCGACAAACGAACGGCGGGGACAAAACATTACTATTGATGTAGCAACAAATTTGAAGTAGGTAAGGAATTCATACATCTCGGAGTAAATATTACCTCCACGGACACCGCTTTAGTGGAGTGGAGATCCGACAAAAGAATTACCCAACGAAACATCTGATACATACTTCGGATTCCCGAGATAAAGGACGCGCTGTTCAAAACAAAGGCTATATGTCAAGAAAATCAATTGTTCTTTTTTTCCAACAAATTCGGACGAATTGTACCTTCCCCAATTTCCACATATTTAAAACAAATAATTTTGGGTTGTTCATTCATTAATTTATCTTTCAAAATATTATATAATAGTATATTCAATTGAAGGGCTTGTTCCAAAACTATGTTGTGACAAATAAATAACAGACATAATAGTTAGTGTAGAGTTATTTCGACCAAATACAAAGAGAAGACAATAGGCGTTTTTCTTTTTAATGCAGTATAGAGCTCTGAACAGAGTCCGAGCATGTCGAGCATGTTCCGAACATCCTCTAAACCAGGCGTGCTCTTAGCGCTCTGAGTTGTTTTTGAAACACACCTAATGACCTAAGCACTTAGCTATCGCCATTTTTTTTAATTTCTGTCAAATGCTTGTGTTAAGCAATTAATTCTGTCTGCTCAGTTATTTTATTACGAGCTCATAGAGCGCACTCTGAACACGCTCAGAACATGCTCAGAACGAAAACAGAAACACAATTTATTTTTTTGACAACGCAGGCTCTGCTCTGAACAAATTCTTAATCGTTATAATCGTATGGGCCATTATAACGTAACAGGGTGCTGGAAGAACTTTTATGTGAGATTAATTATTTTTTATTAAAATTCATAGACATTTTTTTTTCATTATTCATTTATGTATAAATACTAATAATTATTCTTTTGACAATATTTTTTTTTTCACCAACACAAAAGAATAATAACTTCTGTTTGTTTAATTTATCCTTTATACCACTTTACACCACTCGTTTAAACTGTCAACTTTAACACAACAATTGGAGCAAAATGTGTGGCATTGGCACTCGTGAACAAGCTTTTTTGAGTTAGGTAACGAATAATATACAAAAATAAAAACCCAAAGGAATTTAAATAGTTCTTATCAATTTATAAATTCATATTTATCTTTGTATAAATAACCTTATTTGTTCAATAATGAATCCCTGAACCTCATTTAAGGGCAATTTTCTTCAACATTAGTGTCATTTTTCTCAGGTGCTGCAATATTAATTGAACTACAGTGAACATTGGAAAACGTGAACTAATTAAAACCGAGGGTGTTCATATTTTTGAGATTGTTCATGTTTTGGAATGTAACATTTTATGATTAAAATACTATTCCTACCGTATTGTCTTACTACTGCTCTTAAAATAAAACATATTTTCTTTCATTTTATCTTCTTTTTGCTTGCAGTAGTATCTATAGATTTATGAATATTTTTACATTTTTACACATACTGGTTGGGGTTATTAAAAAATTGATTAGATTTCATTTTTAAATTAGAACATTTTACAAATAAAAGTTTTATTTAACAAGCAAAATTTTTAATTTTTGTCTGTTCCGTTTTTGCCAACATTTTAAGAGATACAATTTCTCTTAGGCGTTTATGTCACTTTGGACAAAGCCTTAATCTGAACACCAATCCAAAGCCTTTTTATATATTTTATATTACGCATTGTCAATATTATGGGCCCCCGAAGTTTTAAAAAATTAATTCAGTGTATTTTTATGTAGAAATGTTGACAAAATTTCTGTTCACGTTTTAAAGCTTTTCGATTTGTTCACGTTTTAGAGTAGTCAATGTAAAAATTACAGTGTTCACGTTTTGGGATAGTTCACGTTTTGGGGGGTTCACGTTTTTCAATGTTCACTGTACTATCAGATATGTATGTTTACATAATTAATTGAAATATAAAAATCTCTCGAGCCATAAGGAAGCGTTCAGAATTTATGTTCATTCAAAAAAAGAAGAGATTAAAATGCTGAACATATCACTTCTGGGAATAAAAAAAGTCAAAACAATTAAAATGGCGGATGAAGGTAATACATTGCAAAAGGTATATATATGTAATAATTTTAAAAATATACTTATCCAAAGATATGACTTAAAATCGTATAAACTGAAGTGTTTTTCATAATTAAATCAGACATCTCTGAACAGAGCTTATTTTGTTCGCTCAGACTCTCTTCAGAGCTCACAAGGAAAAACTTTATGTACTTATTAACTGAATGGTGCCAAAGTAATATTTTTCATTAGAATGTTTCTAAATTCAAGTTACATATGTAATGTTTCAGTATACCCCTACTCTAAATATAATCAAATATGAACAACGCTTTTTTAAGTTCGCTAAATCTTAAGGGATTATGACCCCCTTTGCAATGCGCGAGCATTTAGAAAGGTTTTTGAAGAGGTTTTATAACAACATCGCTTGTGATGCACATACCAAGAACTGAAAGCTGTTTAGTTCTCTCGATGCAAGCACCGCTCATGGAGGATGGGACAGAACACAGCGCTGAGTTTTTAATTCCTCATTTGACAATATTATCGGGAACAGAGTTTAATAAGCTCACCATATGCTGCCATATTAGTTCCACATTCAAAGAACAAGAACGTGAATCTAGAAACGAATATGAAAAGCTGAGAATACTGTCATCAGCAAAGCAATGAAATGAATAACAAGTTTCGGACAAAATCATTGATAAATATGAGAAAGAGAGCCGGAGACAAAACGTAGCCTTGAGGCACACTATAGTGAGTATATTATGAATAAATAAATAAGCTTGGTGGTGCCGCAGCTCATAGAGGACCACAGACCACTTTGTTTCGAATGACCACATATTTGACGTCTTTAAAAACACCTGCTAAATATTTAGGTTTCCTTCGACTTCGTAAGACATTTTTCAACCTTTCGTATCTGTGATCTATAAGCCCTACATTCGTCCAAGGCTCGAGTAAAATTTACATATTTGAGCAGGTGGTCCAATAAACTTGACTCTCTTGGATAGAATTAGAAAAACAAAACTAAAAGATGATATAGAAGTATAACACAAAAAACACCGAACGCAATGTTTCTTTCGCTTTCATTATTTTACCGTAATTTTTTAAACATTATTCTAGGGAAATAGCCAGTTGCATTCATTTCCTTAAACAATCCATAAAGGGAATGCCCATCAGTTATCCCTTGAGCCCAACTTCGGACGTACGGTTAAGTTAAGAGATTCTTTTTTAGCTGTACTACACGAATGTAGAATACTTTACCCGGCTTAAAATACAGAAAACTGCAAACATTTGCAACTTCAAATTGTGTTTTGGAATTTTTATTTATTTCTATGTGAAATTTTTCACAAGTGAAATTATGGTAATAGTTTTTTCCTGTGACGGCGTGGAGATGAATTTTCGGTCAATAAAATCAACCGCCAAACTTATTAGTTAGTCTACTTTTACACAATGCATCTAGACTTTTTAAACAACGTAGGTGCAAAAGAGAAAAAAAAATCGAAAAGATAAAACAGACCTGGATAAAATTTTCGGTGCATCCATTGGACGTTTTTTTTCTCTTGTCCGTTTTTTTACAATTCTCATTCATATAAATTCGTTGTGAGAGATCAGAGGAGTAAACTTGGATGCAACGCACAGTAATACTTTATTTTTATTGTTTTTACCCATGTTTAAAAAAAAACACTGACACAGACCAAAGCTGAAATGGAAAATAACGAGAACTATCAAAGTGGATTCATGAGTCTGGTTTCAACGTGTAATAGCGTTTGAATCAGCGAATGAAATAACAAATAATAATTCGGCGAAGGCGCATGCATCTCTAGATTCATCGTGTAGATTAGTACTACGTTTTCACCAAGAGTAAATCCGGGATTTAGGGGTACAGATTTAAAATAAATCTTGAAGTGTTTTCACCAGAGAAAATGAGATTTATTTGACGTTTTCACTCCGACTTGTCATTCAATTGTCAACTTGGACAAGAGTAAAAAAAAATTGCAATTGGAAAAACAATTTCTGAGAAATAAAATGTTTATTTTCAATAAACACCTTATAAAAATGAGTATTACAACTTAAAAACAACTGTTATCACACCATTTGATTCTGAAAAATGTCATGAAAGGGATAATTGGTGCATTGGATAGAAGAATCCATATTTATAGAAAAAAAAAAACGCCGGCAGAAATATTATGCTAGCCAGAATAAAAAAAAACTTTAATACAAAAGAAAATGTTAAAAAAAAAAACAATATAAAAGAAAAGTCTGAGTTAGGATAAGTACATATGTATGTATGTATACATATGTACATATGTACCAACCAAATTCATTTCTTCTATTAAATTTTCCTTTTAGTAAATAACTAAACTCAACAAGTTTGACAGATATTTCTTTTTGAGTTGATTGTCAATGAAGAAAGTGGGATTTACACAGGTGCGTGCTACAAAATAAGGTTTGTTTGTTTTGAAAATCTTCTGATTGCAAGAAGATTTCAAGGAGATTTATTTTAAATCTTCATTTGAGGTGATTTATATTTGTATAGTAAATCTACGAGATTTAAAGAAGATTTATGGTAAATCCACTCAAATCCAGGATTTTCTCTTGGTGAAAACGTAGTATTAGTGAACAACTCGAATCGAATCTAAATTATAAGGGAATGGCCGGTGAACAATAAATAATAACACTTAAAAGGTTCAATATAAATACGAGTATGTATGTACATAAAGCAAAGTCTTCTACTTGTGTCTAGAGTGCGTATTACGAAAACCTTCATATATACATACATACGTATATAATAGAACTTATTCTCGGTTGGTAGATTTTTATTTGTTGCAAAAAAAAATTAAGGTACCTATGATTTATTGCATTAAAGGTGATGTGAAATACCGATTAAAAAAGAGAAACTCACAAGTTTCCCACATCAATTGTACCTATTAATGTACATATTATGTACATTCTTTGTTACTGTTACATTTGACATATTAAAGTTACAATTTGACGTTTTTGGAAAGGTATTGGCAACAAATGAATTTTTCTTCTGAAAGCGATGAATTGATTAATTTATTTTTGCTAGCCTTAATAAGAAATTGAACTCCATTACAATGTTAAGTATGTTAGTTGTTAGTTCTTTAATAAGTAGGCTAGTTTTTATGAATTTTTGTCTAGCTTTAAGATAGTTATAAGATTGATGTGAATAAAAATGAATTAAAAAAAATATTTATTTCTAAGGCCTTAAAAAACAATTAGAATAACCAATCATAACGCCCGACTCGAAATCCATAATAAGACCATAAGCCTCTTCGTTTTAAATCGCTATCGTGTATAGCCTAGTACGCAGATCGCGCTAAATTTTATCTCCCACATTTTTCTCCAAACATCAGCTAAAATCCAAGCCAAATTTTGACATAAGAACTTTTTGGAGAATATGTCACTAAAAACAGCTGTTCTCCAAATGAATTTTTTACAAAGTTTTAAAGAAATTTGGTTTAAAGTATGATTTTTTAAGAATTATGAATAAGAACGAATGAGAATTATTAATTATAAGTGTTTTTAGCTGTGAGTGATTTTTTTTTGGTGACTCCCGTCACCAAATATTCTTCTAAATATTATTCCATTTCAAATTGAAATATAATTGAATAAATGTGCCAGACAATTATTTCGTGCTCTAAATTTTGACAGATAAGTTATGTATATGTACAGTTCGAAGAGAAATTTTGATTTTTTAGCTGGAGCAGCGTATTTCTCGGCTAAAATGCTTGACATAATTTAAGCTTGGCTAAATTTTGAAGAGAATTTTGTATGGGAGATAAGATTTAGCGCAATCTGCGTACCAAGCTTATACCTACAACAAAACTAAAAGTTTTTCTCTAGTCAAAAGAATGTTCAACAGCATGCACTCGGCTCGGTTGACAATGGAGACCGAATCTATGTTTTTAAGACTAAGTTATCGGTAGGAGTAGATAACAAAACTACAGAACAGGATGGGCCAAATAAAATTTTTTTTTAATGCGATGAACATTATTAAATTGTATTCATGTATTATGGCTTTATTAGTAGGTCGTCCGCTTTCAATTGCTGAGTCAGTCAATTGGACCTTGTAAGCGAATAATTCGAGATATTTATGAAGAATTCTCCTCAGGCTAGTACGTAAAATTTTAAGCTTGTGAGGTCGATTGCGAGTTGATGTTTGAGGATTGAGTATCACACTCTCGGCTACAGCAGCCACATTCTCGTCTGTGCAGCAGCTGCGCGCCGTGCGTGCTTCATTTCGGCCAAAAGTTCTTCGACTAGGTACACAACACTCACTTTTGGAAATAAGTTTTCAATATTTCCC
This sequence comes from Chrysotoxum bicinctum, assembly GCA_911387755.1. Lineage (NCBI taxonomy): Eukaryota > Metazoa > Arthropoda > Insecta > Diptera > Syrphidae > Chrysotoxum > Chrysotoxum bicinctum. The sequence goes on from OU426987.1 coordinate 220,096,710, forward strand.
AACGGTGTTCAACCGGATAGCGACTCATTTCGTTTCACGGAGGTATGATACCTACTTACTTTCTCTCAAGATTTCGAGCGGGAAACAGTTGTCAGTGTCAAAATAGCCTGTGATTTGGGAAGAAACCACTACATGGCCCACCCGTTATAGTTTTTCTCCATAAAAAAACTGAAAAAAATTTGTGATGGAGGTGACATAAGGACCTCAGAGTGTTCGGACTAAATGATTAAAATTAGTCTATTCGGGATTATGACGAAAAGAAATCTGCCATATCTAGGTATGTTTATTGATTTTACCAGATTTTTAAAAAAGGTATATCACTTTTGGACTCAAAACTTAAATTACTGAATGTACGATTGCTTTTTAAGCTACACTGCACATATGCTTTCATAGATAAATCATAAATAAATCCATTTCAGAGAGAGTTAACATTTTTACAAACTGTTTAGTAAGAAAAAAATTTCCCTATCTACCGTTATTAAAAAAGCAAAAAAATAGGTAGGTTACCCGTAAATTATTAACCAACCGCATGAGACAATCCCACACTCAAGATAACATTAGCCTACTAATAACTAATGTCCATACGTATGCCCATATACATACATACATACATACGTACATACATACCTATCTACTAAATGTAAATAACCTTTCAGGAAAAAACAAAAAAAAAAAAACAAGTGATGAATGACTAATTTGCACTTCTTCCGTCACGCTCTAAATTCTACAAAATCCACAAAACCGTTATTTCTATACATAATAAAGTTGAATTTCATATTCATTCGTCTTCAAATTCTGAAAAGACTTAAAAGATTTCATAAATCAAACTCTCTTCGAATCAAATCAACAATACAACAACAAAATTCTATAATTTCTATTAAATAAACAATAAATACCTGCCACAATTAAGTGGGAACGCAAAGAAACAAAAAAAATGTAGAACACATTCATGGGTATTAAATGATTCATAAAATAAATAAGTATCTATCTAATCGCATTACGAATAAAAAAAATGCAAGAACTAGATACAAAAAATACATACCCATCATAAATTGTGGTTTTTTTAGTTAGATAGATAGGTATAGGTATATCCAATTAGAAGAATAAAAAAAAAACTTGATTTGCAAATCCAGTACATGTACTAATCCACTTTATGCATTTTTACTTGTTTGCTAAAAATGTATCTTTTGTATATCTAAACATACACACACACAACGTACGCACAACGGAACGGGTGAATATTATTTTATTACAATTTTTTTCTTTCACAAAAATCACCTCAATAAAATTTCAATCTGTCGCCATTTCGCGAAAATATTTTTTTACAAATAAAAATTACATAAAATTTTCAATTGAATATACCTAGGTAGGTATCTCATCATCCGAAATCATAATGAACAACAGATACAATATTTATACATGTATGACCTGACCACCATCATCATCATCATCGTCAACTCTTACTCTACCCGACCGACACAAAAACAACAACACCGACACCGACAACGACGACGCACATTTTACAGATTAATTTTTATATATCTTTTTATTTTATAAACATTTATTTCACATCCATCGCATCGGAATCACTCACTCATTTTTAAAATCCAAGCCAATTTACAGGGAAGAATAATATACAAGAAGAACAACAACAAAAAATCATCTGAAAGATACACAGATACACGAGGCACACAAGAAAAAATTACAATATAATAATTATTTTATCGTCTTCGGGATGCGGCGGCGTTTAGGTAGGTATTTTGCTTTTAAACTACAAATTGTATATTATTTCTCGATGAATTAGCTAGTAGATACTTAACTGGGTTAACAACTTCTCACAAGTTTTAACTCCAATCGAGAAGAAACAATTCATCTGAATCTTAAAGATACAAATAAAAGATTGAAAAAAATTAGTACATTTTTTTCTTATGGACACACAAAAAAAAAACAACAAACAAATGTACTGTATCTTTTTGGATTGCGCGTCTCTGAATCCGAATCCGAATTCGAATCTGAATCTGAAGAAGTACACAACTCTAAAGATTTCTGTTCAAGTGTGCATGTGACACAGAGGGGCAAACACTACACTATACACCGTGTTGTAGTGGTGATCCCTGTCTATAGCTAGCTAGCTAGCTCCTTCTCACTTGCTCTTGAGGTCGTTTTATTGGTTTTCTTTAATTTATTCCGACTCTGTTGTTTTTTTTTTTTTTGTGTTTTCTTCTTATATTCGTTTTGCACTCACACACGATTACGAGACAATTTTTTATTTTAATTATTATCGATTAGAAAGTGCAAAAGATACATCAATCAGTCAGTACATTATTTAAAAGATACTACAGCACTTTATTTATATGAACTTTATCAAATAACTACACAAACCGGAAATAATTCATCGATAAAGAGCATACCTACACACATAGTAATTATCTTTATAGATTTTCTTTGTTCTCACGATTGGGGGGTGTGTGCGGTTGGGGGAGTTGGAGGTGTCAATTGGGGTTAGGTCTATAAGTAGATAGTGTATCTAGAACTCTTTTCGATATAATTTTCCTCCTTTCATGTGGAATTATCGAAATAAACTAAACTACAAAACGCGCTATGGCAGTCATCGTTGCTGTTGCTGTTGCCGTTGCCGTTGCCATTGCCGCACAGCACAACCAAAAAAATTAAGTAAAAAAAAACAGTCAAAGCGAGTCAGCAGAGTCACAGAGCATAGTAAACCCACCGCACCGCACCGTACTGAATACAGGCAACACGAAGCAGTGTGGAACACCACTATCATCATCATCATCATTGCCGCGGCAGTTTTGTTCCAAAGAACCAGCACCAGCCAGCAATGGCAATCCTGTCCCGAGCTGCAAATGTGTACATTTCTCTCTTTCTCACGCGCGCAGTACTCCTAAAGCAAACCACTTTTATATTATCTTCATAATAATTTTTTTTTCTGTTATTGTTCCGATTCCAATTCGATGGTGGTGACTCTCTACTCTGTACACACAACACACAAAATGACGATGACGACGACGACGACGACTTCACAGATACAAAACTCACAAAAGGTACAAAAACGCCACCAGCAAGCAGCAGCAGCAGCAGAGGTAGAGGCAACCAGCACCAGCAGCACCCCGAACTAAATCCGATGTACGCTCGTACTTTATATTATGCCTCCACCCCATGTCCATTCCCATCTTCACAAACGAATATCATCATCATTGGTTTCCCTTCATAGACCATGCATGCACCGAATGAGGTGCTTCGCACTCCCTGTCCCTGTTCCTGTACCTTGTACCCAACACTGCTGCTAATACTATCCTTTCTGCCCACCACCCGTCCATTGGCTGTCCGTCCACCCGCCTCTCACATGTAGAGCTGCTGCTGCGGGCCTGGTCTCTGGATGATGCATGCATAAAAGTACCTATGTTTCATGTGTAATTTATGTTTCCAAAGTAGGATGGAGGCGGAGGAGAGAGCAACAGCGGAGGCAGCAGGCCGGGTGAGCTGAGCATGAGCTCAGTTAAGCCCCATCTACAGCAGCACCAGCTATAGGACACACAACCTCAGCTATGAGCATAAAGTGGTGGCAGTGCAAGTCGTACATAGGTATTTATGCTTTAAAAACTGTTTTCTTATATCGTTTTGTTTTAAATTATTTTTTTTTAAACATTTGTTGGAGCATGCCGATGGTTCTTCTTCCGTTTGTCCGTCCATCCGTCCAACACTCAAAAGAAGAACAACATTTCTGTTAACAACATCTAAGCACACTTGCTATACGATTATTTCCCCCAAAAAAAGAAGAAACTTACTATCCAGAAAAAAAGAGGGACACACACAAATTCTCGAGAGGAACTTGCTCCTGCGTTAAACTTTTGCTAACCCAAAGAAATGAACTGGAGCAATGCATTTGGCAAGAAGGCCAACGCAGAGAATCGGAATGTTACATAAGGGATCCGGTAGTCAAATTCATTTTTCGATGTTTCGTATTCGTTAACTATTTTGATAAATTTTCAATTGGTCTATCAGATGGGTCTATAGACAAGTTCATTGTAGAACAGAAAAACAGTTTCTTCGATTTAGTCAGTCTTCGAGTATTCAACCTTGGTTGAAAGAGAGGAACAAAACTAACGACCTTGACTCATTGAGAAATGCTCTAGTAAATAAAAATATTGATTTCTTCGAGAACCTATGGTATATTTAGGTTTGTTTTTTGGAATATTTCATTAAGGACGAAATAGTTTTCTTTTCGAGTTCTTTAGGGTGTCATAAATTGAAATTTTCGACCTCTTTAAAAACTGCCGGTGACTTGAATTGGTTTTCGAAACGGAAACTGCTCTACCTTTTAGAAATCCCAAAAGAATTGACTGCAAGAAGTTCAGTCTGCTAGTTAATTCCAAACTCCGTCAAAAAGCGAGATTCTTTAAAGCGTCAATGAATATTGCTTTTAAGGTCTCTTGGCCAATCAAATATAGTCGGGAATCACTCCCACCCTGGTGGACTGAAGATCTGTCTATCCTGAGGAAAATAACAAGCACGATCTTCCGTATCCGCCATAAACATAAGTCTTATCCCACTTATAAAAATTGTCTAAGAATTTACAAGCTACCTCTCACATCAGCCAGACAGCAAGGTTGGAAAGAAATTGTCAATTAATTGAGAACATAAAAGATTTTGCAAGGCTTGGAAAAGTGCTATCGAGTCATTCTTGAAAAATCCTGGTCGACAATTGACAATTTCTCCGACTGAGTTCCTTGGAGCTACTAATGGCGACACACTTTCCGGGCTGTGAGAATAGCTCTGAAACGCTTAGATCTTCTATCACGGTAATGGCTCGTGCAGGCCAAATCAACCGTTATAACGAAGGAGGAAATTGCATGGGCAATTAATACTTTCTCTCCATATAAGTCTCCAAAAAAGCAAGATGTAGCAATTCCATGGCTGAAAATAATTTTTAAATGCTCCAAAAGTAGGCAGGCAGAACCATGAATCCGCGAAGGAGTTCCGGCCAATTAGTCTGACTTCTTTTGTGTTTAAAACTTTAGAGCGTATGCTCGACATCCATATTAGAGACATTCTTAACGGATGTCCTCTTCAAAACTCTCAACATGTATACAGTATACCTTAAGGGTAAATCCAAAGAAATATGGCCCTTGATGAGGTAGTGCGTACAACTGAGAAAACTATTTCATTTAAAGAATATACCCTCAGTACCTTCTTAGATGTAGCAATTGCTTTCAAGTTTCAACCTTACCAAGCCCATTCTGGAATCACTCATCGAGTTTGGTGTAGAAGAATACATCAGGGAGTGGATTATATCCATGCTTAGAGCCAGAAGAATTCTAGGTACGTTAGGTACTATGAACTTGACAAAGTACGTTAGTAGAGGAACACCGCAGGGCGGAGATCTGTCCCCTATTCTATTGCTTGAAGTCATGAATAAAATTCTCGTTAAGTTGGAAAGATCTTGAGAAAAGGCGGTTGCTTATGCAGATGACTTGGTACTACTAGCGTCAGGAAAGTTAACTCTTGTGTTAAGTGAAATCACAGAAATGGCTTTAACGAAAGTTAGTAACTAGGCCACAAGTTGAGGACTAGGTGTTAACCTAAACTGGACTAATGCTTCGCTCTAACCCGACTCAAAGGCCAAACACTTTTGCTATCTTTCAGTGCAAAATATCTAGGCGTTATTCTAGACCTTTAGTTGAACTAGAAACTGAATATTGAGAAAGGTTTAAGAAGGCCTACATAGCATTCTATTCCTCTACTCTAAGATGATTTTGTGGACAAACACAACTGTGGTACGACCGATCTTCATGTATGGTTCGATTGTATGGTGGCCCGTTCTTACCAAAGCATATAACATCGATAAACTAAAGAAGGGTCAGAGAACTGCTTGCGTTGGTACCACAGGGGCTCTAAGATCTTGCCCAATGATAATGCCTTAAACGTTTTTTTGAACTTTTTACCACATATTAAGTACAAGTATCTATAGTATTTTGAAGTGCATTAAGACTAAAGGAATCAAACTCTTGGATTGCCAAATCTTATGGCCACAGCAATATTAAGGAGTTGATTCCAATAGAGATCTTTTCGACTCCAACTAACTACTGCACCCCTAAAATGGGCATCAGTAAAGATTCTAAGTTTGTGTTCCCATCAAGAAAGGACTTGGATGATGACGTGTCGTGCCGAAGAACTTCGACTCAACTATCTTTACTGATGGCTCTAAGATGGACTGTGGAGTTTGTTCAGAGGAATCATTTAGACTTTGCTAGTGTTGAAGTACTGGCTATAAGGGAAGACTGCAAGGTAGTCGTACAAGAACCAAACCAGAACAGAAATACAGCTATTATCATTGACAGTCAGGCTGCTGTTAAAGTCATTAATTATACATCATACTCCAAATTGGTCCGGCAATGCCAGGAGGAACTTGCGAGCCTCAATATTAACCACAATATCACTCTTATCTAGATTCCGGGTCATTATGGCATTGATGGGAATGAACGGGCGGACGAGCTGGCCATGAAAGGATCAGCCCTTAAAAAAATCACTTGTGGAAAGACTCAACATTCCGCTCGGAATATGTATGTATGGACCAATGAACCATCCTGATTTCTGAATGAAGTTAAGGCTGCTTTTTAGTGGCAACAATAAAACTTCATCCAATTCGTCGAAAAAGTATTCTCCAGGGGCATCTTTTCTATACTCTGTCCAACAAAAATTGTCAGTACAGGCCTTATGGGAGAGCTTTTTCTAAAGCAGTGGCGCCTGATGCACCCTCACTGCAATGCGTTAGGAAAAATGCCACTAAAAAAAGAGCAAGCCACTGACTTTTCTTAAGGAATTGTTGTTGTAATTCTTTGCCAAAAATTGTACACCCCAACACGACCGTCGTATCCCACTGCTGATGAGATACTGTCAAGAGTGTCAAGCGTCACTCAATACGATCGTGCGCTCTTTATCTACATCAAAACAGAGTTACCATTATCATTCTCAATTGTAATTATCATTCTCAATTGTAAGCTTTTGGGATTTGAAGCTTTTGAGAACACATTTTAAGAAGATGAGTATGTTGAGTGTTGTCGTATTGCTTTTCAACTTAAAAAAAACGCGCTTATATCTTACCGCTTGGTGTTGTGGGAAAAGGTAAATTGAATATTGTTTTCAGTCGTTTTGAATCGGCAGACGGTAGCCCTACGCGTTTTTTACTCTCATTTGCGGCGATTTATAATGTAAACTACGGAATCCCTGTGAGAGCATTAAAAGGCGACACACTTATTCATGGCAATGCAACCAGAATGAGAGACAAACGTCCTATCTTCCCTGTACTGACAAAATTTGTTGGACAGAGTATAGTTCTGGCTAGGCTGCTCATGTAGGTTCGCATGTAGTTGCGACCCGTTTGAATCCGTCCAACCAGGAGAGACATTTATGGTCTGCTAAATAAAGATTCCTTGAAACCCGACAGGTGTAAATTGTTGACCATCTGTCATTTGCAGTCTTGAGGAAACTATGGTGAATTCTTTATTTTTCCTGCTCCAGTGTTGCAAATACCCAGGGTACAATTTGGCCAGTTCATCAGCCATTTCCCCACCCAACGAAGGGTGACTGAATTTGTTTCGCCGAGTAATCTTAATTCACTACGGCAACGAGCAACCAGTTTTAACTTCGTGACACTCCACGAAATGGCTCTAGTTGTCGGTTCGTTCGATGGTTGTTCGTCAGTTCACATGTGGAAAGATATTTTGCGGCCTCGCAAACTATGTACAAGTACTTCCGCTTCAAAGACACTGCAAAAGCTTGGGAGCTTTAATGATCTGTTTATGGATGGGATGTCTGAGGAGATGCTTATCCCAGCTTCCGTTTTGAAATCACCTGTAAAGGACGATACATGATTTACATTTAGCATCCAGTTTTCCATTCATATCTCCCTTTTTGGAATATTTGTAAGTGTGACTGTATTAAAATCTATGTACGGTGAAATATAGTCTGGTTAAATGTCTGTCAGCGAAGTTTACAATGGTTCTGTGATTAGAGTGGCCCCTTTTCTAATTCCTACAATGGATGTGTACGTATATCCATTGTACGTTAGGACTGCGTCTCCATCTCTTGCTTCCGTCTCTTTGCGACAGTTTTGTTTTTTAAAGTGTCCATTCCGTGAAAATGTTGTGTGAAAATCGGTATTTTTGTGGACTTAAGGCCAAAAAAGCTATTTTGAATCAATAATTCAACAAGTCCAATAATAGTGCTAAGTCTTCTATTTGGCTGATTTATTTCATGTTCAAACACGCAATCATCGTATGTTCTACCCATTCCGTGATCAACTTGATCTTGATTCTTGAGTAAGTTGAACTTAATAAGGTTGTAGATGCTATTCCAAATGCAAAATATGCAATAATGCCCCTAGTTTGTCATAAGACAACCCAGATTCTTTGCTAACCGTGAAATCAATAATTTTGAATTTTCTTCAACACTTAAAAAAAAACGGAAGCCATATTTTCTGTAGAACGAGTATTTCAATCATACAAGGGCCTTAAGACATAAGCCAATCTTCTCAGTTTTTTCTTTCTTACCTACAGTAAGCTCGTATGTGTACTACCTCTTGCGAAGAATTGACAAAGCCTCGAAGAGTATCTCTTGTCATGAGAAGTTCTGCTCATAAGCCGTCTGGAATCGGTATTCCTGGTAACACCCTGAGAGTTGTCAAAAAAAACTGGGGCTTTCGGCTTTCAAAAAAAAACCAAGGGCTGTCAATTGTTTTGTTGATAACTAAAAACAAGAAACAAATAATTCTGTGTTTTGATAAAACTTCAGATTTGTTATAAGCTAGTTTTAAAAATGAACAAAAACAATTTGGCGCTGTTGCTGAATATTTCATCTGATGAGTACAACAAACATTTAATTGCAAACATAAACAATAACATGCGACATGCGAATCGACAAACTACAATAAAAGAAATAGATATGAAATCTCATGTGACTTTTGACAGTTTGTTCGTTACCTGAACTCGCAAGCATAAACAATAACATGCGACATGCGAATCGACAAACTACAATAAAAGAAATAGATATGAAATCTCATGTGACTTTTGACAGTTTGTTCGTTACCTGAACTCGCAAGCATAAACAATAACATGCGACATGCGAATCGACAAACTACAATAAAAGAAATAGATATGAAATCTCATGTGACTTTTGACAGTTTGTTCGTTACCTGAACTCGCCACAGCCAAATACCTAAGTCTACTTCAGGGCGAGTTCGGGGCGTCCCAGGTCTCAGAAAAAACGGCGACCCTAGAGTCACTCTTAGGTCTCAAAGAACAAACCTACATATTGTATAATATGTACATATGTATATGTAAAACTTCAAAATAAACGCAATCTGTCTCGGATGATATTTCGGTTTGACGTACATACATATATGTGATTGAAACAGTGATGTCAAGCTTAGATCAGGAATTTGCAGATCCACTAGAGGAACCTAGTCTTAGTTAATTTTGTGAAGATGAACGAAACTTAATGAAAATTGAGTATTGATAAGTTCCTCACCAACTGATAACCAAAAGTAAAATAGCTGGAGCAAAACACAAATTTTCATGAACTAAAGGCAATTTAAAGCAATCTTAAATCAATAATTAAAACAGTGCTTAGTCTTCTCGGTCTAACTTGGCTTATTTATTTCAGTCGTAAATAGATTTATAATGTATTTTTATTTTATTTTTTTCAACAACATACAATTAACACCCATCAAACGTCAACATTATTTATGGCAGAATACTTTTTAAACGTCTATTTTCTCAATTTGGACCTTTAAACGTTCATACCTTAATTTTCCAAATTTTTTGTTAAAAAGCGTTTCATTTGGCGCGTGGAGATTCTGGCGGCCATGTTATTTTGATGACATCTGTCAAATCTGTTGCTTATTATTCAGTTATACAATTAAATAGCACATTCAAATGATAAAACTTTATTATCAAAATGAGTGTTCGTTATCTGTCAAGAATATTGCTTCGATCCGTGCAAGTGCACAGCAAAACCCGAAGATTTCGCAGACTTCAACTTGGCGAATTTTTCTTGCACACTATACACTCCGCAGATGTTCGGTGCTGCATACATGAGATCAATTCATAATTTAAAAATAATCTATTATAACCAATTTAGCCTCGAAATCTCGAATCTTAAATGTTTCGTCGTGAGACGGGTGCCTAAGAGTGGTTAAAAACGTTAAATTAGTCGCTTATTTTAATTGTTAGCAACTTCCTACACTAAATACACAACATCAATAAAATTTTGACGTAACTCATTGAGAGCATCTCAAGTCTACAACTTCCCAGATAGCCACCCGTTCTTAAATCTTTTTCGTACAAAATTTCCAAAACTACTCGCACAAACTTTTATAACGTCTGCTCATGACAGAGATATTTACATAAAATTATTTTTCAGAACCTTTGTACACCATAAAATTAAATAAAAGAAAAGTTTACTTAATTTACACGCCAATTTAGTATGAGAATTCGTATGTCAAGTCACGTACTTAATTACGCTAATAAAAATTAAAAAGTTGACAGCAAAACAAATTATAACAGTTCTGCTCAAACAAGATCATTGCACTGCTCCAACCAGATACATACTTATTATAATTATGTGTATCTCTAAGCTACAATAATTTTATATACATTAGGAGGTAGTAGTAGATGGATAGGAGGCACACAAAAAAAGATACACTTCATTCAAGTGAACAAAGTACCTAAGTGCTCTCAAACACAAGTCATGAAATGAATTCATAATTGCCCTTTGGACACAAACAAAACAACTCGAATCCAAGTTGCTGCTACATACTCGTATGTTTGTATATCTTTCTATAAATTGATTTAAAATATTTGTCTCAAAATGAAATCCAAAACTCTCTTCTAAAGAAGTTCACAACTCAGAGATCGAGACAGCAAGACTGTGTGCGCTGCTCGGTACTCGGTGCTCATTGCTTGGCTCTTGTAGTGTCTTTCAAGTTTATTGCCCTATTAACATGTAAAATCCATCACTATATACGAAGATCTTGAAACTGGCAGTTTTTGTTGCAGTTGTAGTTGCAGTAGCTGAGCCAGAGATCTAGAATGTGCTGAACTATTCGTTTATAGCTTTTAGAATTGTATTGCATTCAGCGTCAGCGTATCTATCTCTAGATCTAGATACTTTTTGTGTGTGTTGCATTGAATGAGGTATTTTGCATTTTGTGTTTCAGCAAAAAAAAATCAAGCGACACACCATCTCTACAATCAAACAGAGAATGGATTTCTGTATCTATATGTCTCATTTTTGATAGACTTCTAGATACATTTTATTACACCATGTTAGTTTAGATATTTCGTTCAGGGTTGCCAATAATTGTTATTTATTTGATCATCGTTTTTTTTTAATTAGGTATGTAGATATGAAATTTTACAAATAATAAAAATGAAGACAGAGTTTTTGGAACGCAGAAGCAAAATGATACAGGGTGAGTTATGTTCCAGTCTTCGAAAGCATCTAAGCAAAACCCAAAGTGGAAACAATTTTGTCTTTTTTTTTTTTTTTTTTTTTTATAATCTACCCGCGCTCAAGGGATTATGATTACCCTTTAAATGTTTCAACACAGCGCGGGCGTGAAGTTAATGAAGAGAAAGAAGGATATGAAAGATGTGTGGCACGATGTTCTGAGACTGTTGGTGGTTGTCTCAGATATTTTTTCCGATTTCGTCCGACACAAATTCTTCGCGGAACAAATTGCGCCAACGCATTTGTGTATTATTATTCTTTCCGATAGGATACCTCGATAGCAATTTACTAGGGCCGATTATCATAAGATCTGGCAGTGTAAAGCTAGTAACACTTCTTCATTTGACGAAGGTTGTAGTATGTCTACACTTTCTATAATATATGACATGTTTCACGGAGTTGATTTCTACAGTAGAAAAAAATCGCGTAGATAACGAAAAAAAAATCGAGATTAGTGGAACATAAACCAAAGACTTGTGAAAGATGGTAGATTGGTTGCCTCGCCCAGGGAAGTCCAACAAAAGATATGTCAGCTGGACCCATTTTGCTTTTTGATTGTGACCACAAAAGAAATTATTAAATTCTCGAAATGTGTTATTATTCAAATGGTTCCTTTAAAATGACACAGAGTCCGATTAAATTCATATTTTCCAAATAATAATCACTTATGATTGCTTGACTTATCGTGTAGTTTTTAATCTGATAATATGTTTATCATCCAAAAACTAACAGTTGCAACTGTCGTTTAAGTCTACTTTCACACGAGGCAACAAATTGCTGGAAATTTGATGACGTTCTCTTTTTAATATTTTCTAAAATCATTTGGATTGGAATGGCTGAGATTTGTAAGTCAGGTTCTCTTTGAGCTCTTGGGGCTTTTAAACGAGGAAATAAAATCTGAGGAGATTTTTGTAGTTTCATCAATCACATTATACATATACATACGTCAAGTGCGAAAAGAGATGTAAAAATAAAAAAATATCAAATTATACTACTATTCTCGTCTTAAACTGAAAGTTTCTAGAATCTCACTGTCCTCGTGTGAAAGGGATCTTATAGTACATATCGGACTACGCCGACATATTTTAGCAAATTACGCCAAATAATAAAAATTAATGAACTTGCGTTGTCTAAAGAATGTAATTTTTTGACAGATATTATATCACTTTGCCATTCGTGTGAGCCCGGTACAAACAAATAAAACTATCGGGGATACTTTTTGTGACCGGAATTTTCAAATAATCTAATCAAACAGCTGGTAACCCTGATTGCATTAGAACAGGGTAAACTGCATACATCATGGTGCTGCTTCTATCCGATTATCTATCGTTGTACATTGTGCGCTCTTTGCTCGCAATTTATTTGGTTGATGAGTGAGAAGTGTTTTTTCTTGCTTTTGTCGTGTACCTACGAGTATGTATAGATACTTACTAGCGGTTGATAGCCATAGCATGACAAGCAATCCCATGAACTGACCTCCTCCAGCCTGTAAAGATGAAGGGGCCGCACTTATAATAGTCATCGTCACCAACAACATCGACTATAGTCAGCAGCAATGACAGCTCCATGGCATGGCATCGTCATCGTCATCAATATATTTAGTCAACCGAACGAAAAGTGGAACGTGTGTAACCGAATCGACTAGAAGTCGACATATCCAGCGTTACACCTCAAGCAGAGCTCACCAGGGCAAAAGGCATGCAGACAGACGTACCATCGCGCGCATTCCCATCATTTATAGGTATATCGTCTTCGACATTGCCATCACCGTTGTATCTTTTGCCTCTTCGGTTAAACATTGTTGTCGTAATTTCTTCTTTTTTTTCCAGTTCAGTTTTATCTCAATTCTCAAAGATACGCGAACCGAAATGATGTTGGTATAGAGTCAGCACCAAGCCAACAACAAAAGACGAAGACCCGGTTGGAGGGGGGGAAACTTAAAAGGTGGAGCAGAGCATCAGAGGGGGTGGACAAAAATGAATATCTTTTACTTTATTTTTTTCTTTGTTCCAACGAAACTCGCTCGCTCACTCACTCACACTCCTTCTCTTACTCTCTCGCTCTCTCTGTCTATCTCGCTCCTCATGGGTTCTGTGTGATTCGTTTTATGTGTGTGGTGTGCCCTGCGCGCGCTATGTAGCTTGCCTTTTGAGATGTCCATAACCTCGAAGATTTGTTTTCTATACAACATCTTGATGCCAGTGAGGTACTTTAGGTGTATGATACCACATTTTAGGGTAGAATTTTACAAGCAATTCGGCGGTGTAATAATTTCTTGGAAATACCTAAAGATTATTGAGATTTGGCAATGTTTTTTGATGAGCGAATATTGAAACAAATCTACTATAATTGGTGAGTGGAAAATGTATCTAGATGCGATACATAAGTAGGTAGGTACTAGGTACCTATTTATTTATTTCTCAAGTTTCAATTTAATACAGCAGATAGCTAGGTAGTCCAAATGAAGAGGCGCAAGTCTTCTTATACAATTTCAACCACACTGAACAGCAAAAGATTCAATTATGAAGTTTCTACTCGTAGTTTAATGTCCAGTTTTGCATCGAATCGAAACAACTTGCCAGCTTCGCGTATTTATCGTACCTACTCGTATCCGCAAGTCATAAGTAAATTGCAATAATTTATTAATTTTTATTGAATCAGAATCGTCCATTCAATTTAAAACTTCGCACGGCCAATGCCTGCTCAACTCGGGTCGGGGTTTGCTTTATATTTTATTTTCTGTCTCTGGTTCTTTGGTCTCCCTCGATATCTTCGATTTATTGTATACTCGACTCGTTGCCGCTATCTCACTCATGCACTTATGAAATTGTCGTTGGATGGATATCCAGTTAAAGATACTTTTTTTTTATTGCTAGCTGGTTATCCGTTTTGTTCATACGTTAAGCTGAATGAAGGGACGCGTCCGGGCGGTCGGTCGGTGGCGAAAGAATGTGTGTGCACACGAAGAATATGAAAATCATGCACAGTGACACGGAGCAGTGTTGTCGAATTTGTAATTATTCTAAATTCTACTTACAATCATGTTTATTTATTAAGAAGGTACATAGTTAAGGTAAGGTGTATCTATAGTCTATTGTGTATAGCGATGTCGAGATTACAAAAAGGCGATATAAATCAGGATTCCCCACAAAGTAGCTTCAAAAAAAATAATTTTTTAAACCATCATTAGTCGCGTTAATAACCTATGTACATACCTATACGTTTACAGAATTTCAAGTATTTAATGAAACATACATATTGACTTTGCGTTAATGTTTACAACGAACTAGAATATTTACAGATTGGTGGATTTGCATTGATAAATTACTTTTTTATTGGTATTCTTATTTTAGGTCACAATAATATATTTGTTGGCATACGAATCCCGAATAGTGTAAGTCCCTTTAAGTTGATAATAAAATAGAAAAATTCTTGAGAAAAAAATTCTCTCAAAAGATTGCATTACTTAACAAAAATCAGTTAAATCCTAGTTATCTTAGCATGGTCTCAATTTTTTGAAAAAAAAACTGTTGCCATTCCAAATAAGAAATAAGAGACAGTATAAAGTATATATACAGTGGTGGTCCAGTATAACGAATGACATAATGTCCAGAGTCAATTTGTTATATCGAAAATTCGTTATATCGAATACATTTTTTTCATACCAATCTTTAGGTAAATATAGAAAGTACGAATGTATTTTTCATTATTTTATTTCAATCTTCATTTAAGAAAAAAAAATCGTCAATGTGTATTTGTTTTTTTGGGCGTTGTAGGTATGTTATAATTGAATACCCGTAAACAACTTAGAACTAAGACTTTAGAGTTTTCAGTGCCATTTTGTTCTGCCCATTGGATGCAATTGTCAAAATTTCCGACAGCTTCGTAATGACTCACTCTTTGAACTTCAGTTTCTGAACTAGCATTTTCACAATTTGGATTTCTTCAACATTGTTGCTATCAATATTTTCGGGTTAAAGCATTACTCCATCTGCATTATTCCAGGACTCCAAACCATGTGTATTGAATTTAGTCTGAAAAACTGATGTAAGACTTCATAGCTTACAAAACAGTTTTTGCTTGAAAATTGTGTTTACCTCTGGGAAAATATTTCTCATAAGAGCCACCGTATTTGCTACAACGATCATATCGTTTTGATTACGGAGAGCTGACACAGGAATATCATACTCAGACATAAAAATGAGAGAACATGTAAAATATTCCAGACGCCACAAAACGTAAAACAACAAAAAATGCAACTAAAAATCCGGCAGAGTTTTGTGCATAGCGAACGAAAATTTGAGCACCAGCTTACATACACGAAGACGAATACGTAGGATATAACAAAGCAAGCGAAAAAAAGCACTTGAGTAATGGAAAATTGTGTATGTATCTACCAATTTTATCATAAAGTAGATATTAACACATTTACAGTCAAGAGTTTCTTTCAATTCCTTGTTGGTAATTTTTTTTTTATTTTCTGAAATTCGTTATTATTTGTTCGTTATATAGAATACCAAATGGACTTGAAAAAAGTGTTCGTAATATCGATCATTCGTTATATCGGCATTCGTTATACTGGACCACCTCTGTAATATGAGACTCTTCGTGGTAGATTTCAAATTACAAAGTTTAAGTTTCAAGATCAAAATAAGTTTTTTTTGTAAAAAAAAACGACATCGGGATTTAGGAGTTTTTTTCCAAATAGCTGGAAGCACTGTGTACGCTATGACATTTGTTAGCTGTATGGACAAATAGCATCAACCAGCATCCAAAAACGTCACTTTTGACGTCTCTGAGCAAATTATCGATAACATATACATAGATAATACTATTTTGGCATCACCATTTTTATCGGGTCTTAGATTAACTCTTGAAAATTATGTGGTCTTAGCTAACTCTGTATAGATTTAAGTAGTTGTTGCATTTGCATGTAAAGCACTTAGTCCTGATGTCGTTTTTTTCTACAATTCTATATGGACTTGCAAAAAAAACACGCCTATTATTCCATAATTATGCGACTAAAAAACGAATCTCTGTAGGTACTTGACGGTACGACCAACTGATGAGCATTTCTTGCGAAACGGGTGAGCTGATTGAGGGGAGGAATGCAATTTGTATTGCTTTTTAAACATTATTTTCTTCATTCGCTTTATACTTCCGATATACAGATTGTCGCATAATTCGTGAAGGAAATATTCTTGGGAATATTCTCAGAAGAAACAGTTGCACAGTATAGGTATATCTCCAATGTTAACATCATACTTTAAGGCCCAATTTTTTCAATCTAATCTAATTTTTTTTGAAAACTCAATATTTCGAAAACCACATGTTTGATTTTTTTGAAACTTGAAAATTAACAGTTTTAAAATACTATCCACTAGATGAAGGAAATTTTTTTCGCGACATATAACTGATATATGTACATATATGTAATTTAAAATATAATTTTTTTACTAAGAATTTATCAATTTTCTAAAACGAAAACAAAAAAGAAACCATTTGGTTTTGAACTTATAAATAAAATCAAATTTTGGAGGTTTCAATCTTATGCAAAAAACTCCGTTTATCAAGTCCTAACGACCATTTTAACGTAAGCGATTAAATGCAAATTCTATATAAAGCTAATTATTTCGTTTTATTTTTTCCTGAGCATTAAATGCAATCGGACCTGTTGTCAGCTTTCAATTGAAGTGTTTTAAGTAGTATTCAATGATAATATTTTGCCTATTTAGTTTAATTGCTTAGCAAAAATTTAAAATTTTGTATTTCGTGTGAAACTTTTATTTGTTCGCTAACGATGATTTCGCGGTTAGACATCAGTGGTACCACTTTACTTCAATTGAAGTAGATCTACTTCTTTTTTTGCAAAATGTTTTAAAATCTACTTCCTACTTCGCACCATCAGCAAAGTTCTGAAATCTACTTCATTTTAAAAATCTCTGTTTCAACCTACTTCAATTTTACAATAAAAAGTCCAAATCTACTTCTTGTTCTTTATTTCACTCTAGGTAATATTGTAATATGTAACACAATCAAAATACACAAATGAGTAATTTTAAAAGCATAGAAAATCACCATAATCACGTGCACCCGAATCTTATGAAAAATTCGCTTGCGTGTTTTTATTTTAAAATTAAATTATATTTAACTATAGTTATTTTAATGTTATTCTTTATTAAAGAAAGTTTTATTAAAAAATTAATTCTTATACAAAATTCTTTAAAATTAAAAGAAATGTATTGACAATTTTAAGAATTGACATTCAAAGATATCGATATAAAAAATTTGATCGAAATCGGTAGAGTCGGAAATAAGAAAGTAGAACATCAAAAAATAAAATGCACGACTGGGTCGCACGAACTTGCTCTTATGTAATAGACTAGGAATTTTAAAAACGAATGTTATTAGAGAAAACTGTTTATAAGGATAAAATTATTTTTTTAAATTCTTTTAGTAGTAAGAGATAAGAACAGAATGCTATGCAAATATGAATTTATTCAAGAACAAAAATTATAAGTCGTTGTAGTGGTTCCTTAAAAAAATAAGCTATTATGTACAAAATTTTTAAAACATTTTTAAGAAAAAATTTTGGTACGCCAACCTTAAGTTTTTATTATTGTACGAATAAAAGTCTAATTTCCAAAAAAAAAATACTAAGCCCTTCTTGAGATATCGAATTTTTCAAAAAAAAAAAACGACTTTTTTTTTCTAAAAATTGAAAAACAATTTTTTCTTAAGTTTTTAAATGCAATGTTTTTTAAACTTTTTTGGAGCTTTTTTATAAAAAATTTCATTAAAATCCGTTATGTCGATAATGAGAAATTGAAAATTCGAAAAAATCGTTCTATGGTAGGTACAGTCAGTAATATCTAGATTTAAAAGTTTTTCTTATTAAATTATAGATCGTAAAGATTAATCAAAAGAAAAAAATTTTTAGCAAAATTCTCGGAACCGTTTTCGAGAAAAATACGATTTTCGAAAACCATTTTTTAACATTTGTATGGAAGGTACCGTTATTTTTAGGTAAAATTAATTTATTTTTCTTATATCTTGTAGATTATTTTTCCAAACTTTTATTTATCAAGTTTTGAAAAAATCGAGCTAGGGGTTTTCGAAATATTGAGTTTTCAAAAAAAAAATTTGAAACTTTTTTTAAAAATCCAAAAAAATTGTTTTGGAAAATTTGAATACACAATAATATTCAAACTGCTGGGAAGCTTTAGCATAAAAAAAATTATCAAAATCGGTGGTACCGTTTTTGAGAAAATTAAAAACAAAAAAAATGGTCCCAAGGGGGGTACAAAAACTACTCATTTTTTTGAAAATTTTTTTCGACCATTACCTAGGTTTAACTAAATTAAATTTTTTGAATTTTTTTTAAGAAAATCGCAGGAACAGTTTTTGAGAAAAAAAAATATTTATAAAATTTCGGAAAAAAATCGTATGGCAGGTACCGTTATTTTTGGTCATAAAAAATCAAATCAAAAAACATCCGGGGGTAAAAAATCAAAACCCATATCTACCAAGTTTGAAGAAAATCGGCCGAGCCGTTTAGCTGTAATCGAACAGACAGACAGACAGACAGACAGACAGACAGACAGACAGACAGAATTGCCAGACCCACTTTTTTCGTCTTCGCTATCATCGTAATGTCAACTTTGATCAAAATCTCGAGTTCGATTTTTTTTACGAATGCATAACTTGCCTTATAGTACCTATAAGTCGCAAGTAAAAAAGGTTCTATAACAGAACAGGAACCGTGAATAACATGTTTTTTGACTAAAATGTGGGAAGCATTGTTGGTATGATCTACACATAATTTTTTTTATAAAAATCATTAGAGCCGTTTTCGAAATAAATATAATATTTCATAATGGCTATATGGAAGAAACCGAGCTAAAAAAAAACAAACCATTTCAATTTCTCCTCTAGGCTGCAGGTTGAGGTGCAGACCAGCAGACAGACGGAATCACTAATTTTTCGTATTGTAATGTCAACTGATGAAGTTTTCAAGTTTAAGTTTCTCCAAAAGCAACTAAGAAGTCATTTTAAAATCTACTTCGTTTTTTCTCAACTTACTTCAATTTTTTCTTCAAATCTACTTCCAATTTGTGTCCGGAAGTGGTAACGCTTTTAGACATAGATATGGTACATTATTTAAAGGTTTGTTCTAACGAAATGACGATCGGTCCTCAATGATGATCCTCAATGCTGTTGATGTAATCACTTAGATTGTGTTATTCTTAATTTCCTTCAGAATAAATTAAGTGATTACTAACTACACACCAATACAAACTTTGCGTCAAATCTTGCACTGCATACAGAGAATTGCCAACATGAGCTATTTATCGTGCTACAAAAACAAAACTTAATGGCGCAAAATTTTAAACAGCCTATTTTTAAGGTATTAGTATGATACTACTTAACATTTGCTAACTTTATAGTAGTTTACTAACTCATTCTTAATTTTAAACATTTTCTCACTAGTATCGTACTAAAAGAATTTCCTTAATAAATTGCTTCTGAACACACCTAAACCAATGACATTTCGTGTAAAAAAGTAAGTAAACGAACCTTTTTTGATGTTTACAAATGTCAGAGTCATATGAAGCTAGCACGATACTAAAAAAATAAACTAGGTATTCGATGGTTTTAACTTTAATAAAAGGGTAGAGAAAGTATGATGCTATATTCGATTAAAATTTGCAAATTCGTTGTTTTAACCTAGTATCATACTAAAACAGCTTTAGCATCGTACTAATTCAATTAAAATTTTGCGCCAATGATTTTATTTTTGAAAGTAATCGGCTTATTTTTTAGGTTACTATTTAGATTTATTAAAATGAATGTTTGGGATAACTAAACAAGGATTTGAGAAGTGCAGCGGACTTTGAAGTCCGTTAGTTCCATACAAAGGTAATTTAGGCGGCAGTTTGGCGGCACTCCCCCGAGTAAATGGAACATTACTAGGCTGGTCAACATATTTGCCGAATCTGGAAGTATCGCACGAAGAACGTACCATTTCGATTCGAAACTTATCCGAGTTGTTAGCAGATGGTCCTAAGTCCTAACAACAGATAATTCATGATGACTTAAACTTGTTTCCGCACACCCGTTATTTAACTCTTTCCAATTGTCATTTGCGGTTTTAAATTTGGCGATTTTAGGCTTCTTTAAAATAGAGATCTTATGCAAAATAAAAAAAAACATTATTATTTTCATTTGTAATTAAATTAAAAGTTCAAGTGGCTTCAACTCAAAACTATTTTTGACCCATGTATGACGTGGTGTCATTAGGGGTGTTCACGTGGAAGAACATCTTGTACAACATGGTTCGATAACCATCAATGTGAACACAAAACCAACCAATGTTGCATGGTTTTCAAAATATTTTAAAAACCTGGGTGGCTCGTCCAACCAACCAACCTGTGTGAAGAGATGTTGACAACTTTGATATTTTATTCATTCGGTTAATTGTCTCGGCCATAAAACATTCAACGGAAAAATGGCATCTATACCAAATAATGAGTTTTGGAACATTTTTTTGAACTTTACAATTAGAAATTTACCAGAATTGTGGAAAAAGTGAAATTTATACAGATAAGAATTTAAAATTAAAATCATATCAAAAACTCCTAACAAAATATAAAAAAGTGGAAGAAAATGCAAGTTTCATGCTTTCTTCCTCTTCAAGAATATCGTTCATAATTATGGCTGCCAAAATTTGTATCGCCACGCTGCTTACGTTAACTTCTAAGATATAAAAATTATGATGTTTGACAACATCAGTATCCCATGTCAACGCAAAGTAGTGTGTACAGTTATTATCCCATAGAACCATGTTGTACAACCATGTTCTTCCATGTGAACCCTCGTATTGTTAGATGGTATTGTATTTCAGGCTATATCTTGATAAACCCTTAACGGGCTTGAACGACATTATCAAATGTTTCAATACATGGAAGTAACAATACCTAGGGTATCACAACGGACCTACATTCACCTAAGTGTGACAGCCCATTAACCTAACACAGTGTTTTTCAAACTGTGGGTCGCGACCCCCTGGTCGCGATCCTTGGGGGGTCGCGGTCAGAAGCCGGTAGGATTAATAAACAAAAGTCCTGTGCTAAGAAAATTAAATAAAACAAAAATTTTTTAGATTTTATTTCATCTTTACCGATGGTAGATTGGCGAGTTTGACTGACATATTAAAAAAAGGATTTAATACCCATCTTTGTCCATCTCCACTATCAGAATCGAGTTCCGGAAAGTAACTTAATAGTTTCTTTTCTAAATTATGCAAACTCTGTACTATGAGATGAATATGAGAGCTTAATGATATCGATTCATCTGATGACATTTCTTCGAGGATTTTTTAAAAGCAGGGAAAATAATCAAAACTGTTTGTTTGTAAAGAATCTGACCACAAACGAAGTTTTGCGAAGAATCCTCTGATATTATCTTTTGCAGTTATAATGCTTTCTTTTATCCCTTGGAGGCTCTTATTTAATATGTTTAAATGGTTAAAAAGATCAGCAGAAATGATAATTTTAAGAGCCATGTGGGATCAGAAAAATAATCCAAATTTCCAGATTTTGAATCTTGTAAGAACATCAATAATTCGGCAAAAGTTCCAAAAGTCGTGTCAATCTTTACCTTTTGACAGCCATCTGACCTCTGTGTGAAAAAGGAGATTTTGATGGAGTGAACCCATTTCATCACATAGAATCCTAAACAGCCTTGCAAAGGCCTTGCCTTTAATAGAGTTCACAACTCTAATCACATCTTTAAGCATATCATTTAATTCAGAAGGTAACACCTTGGATGCCAGAACTTGGCGATGAAGAAAGCAGTGTGTCCATGAAACGTTTGGCGTTATAATTTTAATTTTGCAATGAGCCCAATTTTGTTGCCCGTCAAAGCTTTAGCACCATCGCTACAAATAGCAAAACATTTTTTCCAATCAATCTCGAAGTTGCGAGAGCTTTCTAAAAACATATCGTACAAAAACTGGCCAGTAGTATAAGCAGGAAGAGCTTTGCAAAATAAAATTTCTTCTTCAATGTTTTCCTCTGCTTCAAAACGAACAAATACCACTGTGCACAGTCTGAAACATCAGTAGATTCATCCAGTTGCAAGGCAAAATTTGGACTCTTCTTGAATTTTTCAATTAATTGTTCTTGAATTAATTTCAACGGCCATGTCACTTATTCTCCGCTCAATTGTATTGTCAGAAAGTGGTATATTTCTAAGTTTATCTGCCTTCTGTCTTCCAGCCCAAAATAGGGGAGAGTGGGGCACATTTGAACAATGCTTATAAAATTTTACTTTATTACTCTTTTTTAAAAGTAATTTAAAATTTTAACCACTGTTCAATGTGAGTAAAATATCAAGCCAATTGCTCGAATATTTTAGGTTTTATCAGTCTGGAAAGCAAAAAGTGTTTACATGTGCTCCACTCTCCCCTAATTTCAACCATATCAAGGGCCGCAGGCAAAATAAGATTCTCAGCAATTGTATGAGGTTTCCCTGCTCTGGCGACTTGGTATTCTACTTGATAGCTAGCTAACAACGCTTTCTCATTGGCACTTAAAACAAATTTTAAAACAAAAAGAATGTACCAAACAAAACAGTAAATCAAAATTACAATACATATGTGTGTAGGTAGGTAGCAAAATAAAAAAAAATGACAAACAAACAAAAATGACAATTCTGATGCGTACTTAGAATTCAAAAAAATGAAAATTGCTGCAAGACCTGCTGCAATTTTTTTTTGCAATACGGGAGAAAATTTCATCGCGAATAAGTAAAATCTTGTGTAACTAGACCGGGCTTGGAAGGGGTTCAGTGTATGTAGCTTTTTAAATAACTGACACATTATAATGGGGGGTCGCCAAAATTTTGTTACTAGCAAAGGGGTCGCGTACTCAAAAAGTTTGAAAAACACTGACCTAACATAACCTAGAGGGTATCGTAAAAAAGAATTAAAATAATATAAAATAAATATATTAAAAATAGGATAAGATTGCCATAACAATTGTGACCAAAAAGCTCATGGAAATAAGATTTAAAACTTTTTCAACTTCTCAATAAATTTCAAATTCGTTCATTATATTTAAAATATAATACATACAAGCGCTTTGTAATAAATAACTAATATTAAACTTCTCATATTCAAAAATTTTATGTTTATGTTGAAGTTACAATATCATGATAGGATTAAAAACTGTGAAATAGTTACAAGTCCTGGAGTTTATACAAACCTGGTGGTAGCTGACTCAAGTTCAAGTTATTGTTGTTACTATTCAAATCAAAGGGCACGGTAGTGCCCAGCCAAGTTCTGGCACTACACCCTTTTTTACAGGAACAAACTCAGGCGATTTTTTACCCCTCCCTATCTTCAGTACCACTAAAGTCAGAAACTTCAAATTCCGAATATTTGCTAAGCTAGTCAGGCACAGGCGCCTCACCAAATTTCAATTTTCTAGCACAAGCGGTTCCTGAGATATAAGGCCTCAAAAATCACAAAAACCGTAACTGACTGACTGACTGACTGACAGATCATCAAAATTATGGAGCACTTCCCGACATCGTAGAATCTTGTAATTTTGCAAAACGGTAGGTCTTGTCATGCAAGCTAAATTTGAGGTTTTCCATTCAGGGGGCGTGGTATCCGCCCACTTTCTCCAAATTGGTGTTGGTTGAATGGAGCACTTCCAAGTGCTGTAAAACGATGAAATTTGGTAAAGTGGTAGGAATTAAATTGCATGCAAAGAAAAAAATATAAAATTTGAAGTTCTACATTCAGGGGCGTGGTATCCGCCCACTTCCTCAGAACTGATGTAAATTATACATGGCGCACTTCCGATTGCAGTAGAACAATGAAATTTGGTGGAATGGTAGGGCTCAAATTGCATATAAAGGACCAAGAATAAAAATCGAGGTTTTGCATTCAGGGGGCGTGGTATCCGCCCACTTTCTCCGAATTGGTGTTGGTTGAATGGAGCAATTCCGACTGCTGTAAAACGATGAAATTTGGTAATGTGGTAGGACTTAAATTCCATACAAGGAAAAAAATATAAAACTTGAAGTTTTCCATTCAGGGGCGCGGTATCCGCCCACTTCCTCAGAACTGATGTAAATTATACATGGCACACTTCCGATTGCAGTAGAACAATGAAATTTGGTAGAACCGTAGGGCTCAAATTGCATATAAAGGACCAAAAATAAAAATTGGGGTTTTATATTTGGGGGCGTGGTATCCACCCACTTTCTGAGAAAATGTTTAATTTATATGGAGCACTTCTGATTGCCGTAATTAAGGTAGGTATGTTAGTGTTAGGTATCTTGCCAGGACAAGAAGAAATAAGTGAAGCGCAAATCAAAACAACCAATAACAAAAAGAAAATATACCAAAAGAAATAGGAAGCTTTAAACCAAGTTGAGTACATCCTTCTAACTTTCCGTATCTTTCGAGATTTTGACATGGCAAAATATTAAAATCTTTGCAAAAAGGAGTGAGATCAGACCAAAAACATAAATGTTAAAAAAAGAGCCAAGTTCTTCTATACAAAAACCTTTGTGTAACAAGTCAGCCGTGAAAAGTACTGAGATCTAAAAGTACGCCAAGTTCTTACTTCATGAAGGTTTAATAACGAATATTTAAAGTAGAATAATATTGAAACAGCTACAATGTAATAGAGAAATTTTATTATTTAATGATTACTGACTAAAATTTGATGGGCTTACTTGGCAAGTTTTTTTTCATGCCCAAATTCGAAAGGTTTTAAAAACTTGACAAGTGAACCCATCAAATTTTAGTCAGTAATCATTAAATAATAAAATTTCTCTATTACATTGTAGCTGTTTCAATAAATTGTATCAGGTAACTTTTTTTGCAATTCGTATATAAACAAAGCTTGGTCATCACAATATCGCCTGTAGGTACTACAGCAAACTTGAATTTTACTTACAAAAAACATAAAATATTCTTTGAACACAAGCTCAGCTGGAAAAATTAACATAATATTTAAAGTAAGAGAAAAATTTGGTAAATTGACCAGACCAGACCTTACTTAGGCTTTTATGTGACCGGCACTCGTCACAAATTAATTCGCCTGATTCATACCTCCCACGGTCTGGGGTAAATGCTGCATCTCGTCCAATTTTAGAGATTCTAACCGTTTATATCTTTGAAGGCAGAAGTGTACACAGCAATCGCAAGTATTGGTAACTGCTACTAGCCAGCTGAGATACCTGTACCTGTCTCCTGTTTCCCCATTAACGCCCTTTATTGCTCTACCATTTCGGCCAACTTTAAAATTTAATAATACCTATCCCATCATCATTTTCTCTTCTAAAACGACAGCACTGACCGACAATATTGCTAAGAATGGGCAAAGGGTAGTAAGTAATATGCAGGGTGCAGGCACAGCTCAGAGTAGCAGAAGCACAAAAAGTAGTTGACGACAAACATATCGAATTTATGTAAAAAAAAAAATGAAGTCCATTTCGAATTTCCACCGCAACATATCTAAATACAATAAAAGAGGCAAAGGTTCACAAGTTCCCACCACTCTTTCCCAAATCATAAAATTAGAAAAAAAACCCACAAACATAAAAATTCAACTTTCCAAGTAGAAAAGGTAGGTACCTATCTAGACCAACCAAGTAGATTATATACATAGTAAAGGAATACCTACGAACCAACATTAGGTACCTAGGTATAGAAATATAAAATATATTTTTAAAGGGTGGACTTACCAATTTTAACATTTTCTATAAATGCACAGGTAATCCCATCATTTGCATTTTAAATAAATTAATCCACTTTGAAAGTGATGTGTGCCTAATTATAATTTAAGCAAAATAATAAATGTATCTATACATTGCGTGTCACCGACTTACGGATGATTGAATGACTGACTTCCTAACTGACAGACAAACCACGATGATGGCGGCGCGATGGCAACAGCGAAGCGACGTTCAAATAAAGTTGTAGAGAAGACGAAATACGAAGACGATGACGACGACGACGACGCATCAACCAAAATGCGCTCAAGGCGAACCAATTGACTGACCGACCAACCGACGACGGACCGTTGAACAAACAATCACACACAATAATCTATGATACAACGTTTTATTTTATTGTATCTTTCTCTGTAATATTTATGTAGGTAGGTAGAGGGTACAGACTACAGATAGGTACCTAGCGCTACTTTTCCACACCGTCTTCACATCTACAAACTACACCAAATGCTGCCACTTTTCGCTTTGTATCTGTCTCATACTCAACTCATTTATAAGAAATATAATTTCCACTGTACTCGAACTCAGCTCTTGTCTTGTAGATATATTTTTTTTAATTTTTAATTTCTCATAAAATTAACACAAAAAATTCAAGAAAACACAAAAAAATACACTATATCCGGCAGCGTTACCAGTAAATGAAATTTAACTTGCGAATTCGAATAGTGTAGTTTGAAATTGATTTTTTTTTAATTTTTCACTATGTCGCGGCGTTATGAGAGCAGCAAATTGTATCTAGTAGTGTAACTCTTGGTATTTAATTACTTCGAATATACATTCGGATGTAGGAACGAGTATATACATAATGGATTCGATTAGTTTTATTGGACTTACTTCCAATTGAATTCACTTTATTTGCAAAAAGATACAACTTCGCTTATTTTCAGATACATTTCTATTAATCATACGGATTAGATAGGAATGTTGGTCCGTAATTTTATTTAGGAATAAACGTTTTTTTGTTGGTTTTGTTTGTTTCATTTAAAACACCTGACCGTGTAAAGTGTAATCTCAAAATGTTCACTCCTAACCATTACGAGATAAAAATTTAAACTGAAAACAGGGAAGAGGTCGATTGAATGGAAGTTGGAACTTGGAATTGGATTTGGATTGGAAGTATATATCTATAGTAAGTAAGTACTCTTCTCTGCTGCGGCAAACGGACGATGGCAACGGACACAAATATATATGAACAACCATACATATATTAAATGAACACGGCACGACACAAACGAAAACGTTAACATACAGATTGAGATTGAGCCCACGGGTTACTTTAGTGCTTAACTGGTTGACAGCGGGGCGGGTTTCGGGATGCGGGATTCGGGATATTGTGGACGGAAAACAAACGAACGACAACGATACGTACGAGTACGACGACATTTACAAATTAAATGCGAAGAGAATCTCAATTTTGTGCACATAACACAAACACATTCAAACAAAAGATACAGATACAAATAATTTTATTGGAAACAAAAGAAATCGCCGCTCTCTTTAGATAAATGCGGTGCGGTGAATATGTCTGTTAGAGATACATGGTGGTTCGTTTGGTTAATGGGTAAAGTTGCAATGCGCCCTGTGTTCGCTTCGGGTGAATTTCTTTCTTTTTTTTAATTTATTGTATCAGTGTGTATAGGGTAAAATGTCGCAAGGCTAAATGAAGACTTGGGATTGCCATTGCCGTATAACTTTTGGTCTTATGATTTCATAAGAAAATCTGCTCTTGCAATGAGAATCTGAAGTTAGTGAGTTAAAGAAATTAAAGTCCGTTTTGCCGATTCATGTAAGAAAATATTAATTGGACATGGGATTGTAGTTTGTAGGTTGTAAGACCTTTGAGCTTTGCTGAAGAGACCAACATTTTATTTAGGTAGGTTTTGTGCGTTGGAAATTTAGGTAATCAAATCCAGTGCAAAAAAAATCACATCAACATATAGGTAGGCACTAGGCTTGCCAGACGTCCCGGTTTACCCGCCGGGACAGCTTTTTTCCCGGGTTGGGACTCAAACTCAAAAAATAATGCCTAATGTATCTAAATATCTTTCAGTGATAAGGAACAATCACTACATTGCGATTTAACCTAAAGAAATTACTTTTAAAATTTCAATCAAACAAACCTAACTTAACGAAAAATTTATTTTTGTAAACTGACATCTGTCGTTAAAATTTACAAAAGAAAAATATTTGCAAATGCGACTTATACATAGGTACTATAAGGCAAGTTATGCACTCGTAAAAAAATTGAACTCGAGATTTTGATCAAAGTTGACATTACAATGATAGCGAAGACGAAATGTAAAGTGGGTCTCACGATTCTGTCTGTTCGACTACAGCCTAAACGGCTCGGCTGAATTTTTGTTAAACTTGGTAGGTAGATATCGCAAGTTTAACGAAAATTTTATCCCCCAATTGTTTTTTCTTTTTTTTTAAAGACCAAAAATAACGGTATACCTACCTGCCACACGATTTTTTTTCGAAATTTTATAAATATTTTTTCTTCTCAAATTTCATTTAGTTAAAGGTGATGGTTAATGGTAATGATACGACCGATTTTGATCATTTTTTATGTTAAAGCTCCCCAGCAGTTTAAATATTATTGTGTATTAAAATTCTTTAATTTATATAAGTATTCTATAATTTAATAAAAAAAAATTGAAATCAAGATAGGTATTACTGACTGTACTTACCACAGAACGATTTTTTCGACTTTTCATTTTTTCATTATCGGAATAACGGATTTTAATAAATTTTTGAAAAGAGAAACTTCTAAAAAGTTTAAAAAACATTGCATTTCAAAACTCTAAAAAAAAAAAAAATTAATTTTGAAAAAAAAATCAATTTTTTTTTTGAAAATTCGATACCTCAAAAACGGCTCAATATCTTTTTCTGTAAATTTAATTTTTATTCGAACAAAAGCAAAAACTTCAAATTGACGTACCAATATTTTATCTTAAAAATGATTTAAAAATTTTGTATATAAAAGCT
Organism: Chrysotoxum bicinctum; assembly: GCA_911387755.1. NCBI lineage: Eukaryota > Metazoa > Arthropoda > Insecta > Diptera > Syrphidae > Chrysotoxum > Chrysotoxum bicinctum. Next base: position 220,126,041 of record OU426987.1, read on the forward strand.
TATATTTTTAAGAAACTACTACAGTGGGATCTCGTTAACTTGAACATACGATAACTTGAACATTCCAATAACTTGAAGAAATATTTTTTCCCTTTACGTATTCTATACCTTGAACGGACTATTTTTAGGACTCAATACCTTGAATTTTTCCCCTAAGTACTCTATAAGTTGAACAAGTAAAATTTATACGAACTCTGTAACTTGAACAAAGTTTAATATTGATTTCTTAAACTTTCCAATTTATCCAAGGTGCCTGGGATGTTGATACAGAATGCAAACGGTTTTTGTAAAGGGGAATCCCAGGAAATTTCTTTAGTATTTCCGTATAAGGTTTTATTCTTCATAATCGCTGAATTTCTGAATTTCATTTGAACACGTGCGTATTTCGGAATCGAAAAATGTTTTAATTAAAATTATTTATTAGTAATATCATTATTTATGTTTTAAAATCATTAAAATGAATCATTATTAAATAAAACAACAATTTTTAACTTTATCCAGTAACTTGCACAATCCTTTAGCTTGAACACTCCTGGTTTCGTCCGTGTTCAAGTTAACGAGCGTCCACTGTACATCGAAGTATAATTTTGTTCTTTCATTGATCAATATTTGTTTGAATCACATGGCATCCTGTGTTTATCTATGTAGTTGGAGCTTGTTTCATGAGTTGTTTTAGTCATTAAAAAAATAAATTTTTCTCGTAACATTACGTTCGTGCGACCCAGTCGTGCATTTTAATTATTTTGTCCCGGGCAATATGATGAAATAACGGGATTTTTCATTATTTAAGCCACTTGTCCCGCCGAGGTGCAAGAAAAATCTGGCAACCCTAGTAGATACCTACCTACTAAAAGTTGAATTGATATTTGGCACCGTAAACCATCATAAACTTCTTCAACGTCTAGGAATATAGGTATGTAGGAACATTTTTAGTCTATAGCTGTGCAGCCTACAAATGATAGGTAGGTAATTAATGTTAAAAACGCATAAAATTTACAAATTTATAGTTTTTAACTTATCAAGATAGGTACAGGAAGTTATTTCAATTTGTTCGTTAAATATTTTTCACATTATTGACATTAGAATTTATTTTGTTACATTATTGCTAAAAGTCTGAACACAATCGCTTATAACAGCGTAGTACGGCGAAGTCTTCTCACTGCTGGAAGTGGGCGATTTCTTACATTGCTTTATGACAGAAACTGACATTTATCGTTCGCAGCTTCTGAAATTTCATTTTAACAACATAAAGACAACGAAGAATTTGCAAACTTCAAGATCCTTTGTCTTCACTACCCCCACACATTAAACCCATTAAACCCTGTTCAAATAAATCAATAAAGGTTTCTTTTCTAGCTCACAAAAAATATTCAATAGTTTTGAAACTTGACACACTTATTAAGAAATATCAAGTGGTGAAATGTAAAATAGTGACTTGCAACGGTTGGTATTTTTTTTTTATTTTTATCTTCAAAAAAATACAGTACGAACTCGGTTAACGCAACCCTCGATTCACGCAACTCTCGATTTTCGCTACACTTTAAGGAGTGTTACCTACATCAATTAATGCAACTTCTTGTGTTTATGCATCTGTTCATTAAAATCAAAACATCAAACCAACAAAAACGATTTGTTCGGTTTCAATAATGTTGTTTTATAACATTTTCGTTATCTCTAAAAAAAAATAAGCAATTTCAACTATAATTTTGTATTAAAAAAAAATATAACCCAGTAAGTGCAACAACCTCGGTTATTGCAACTGCCTTTCTATTAGTTGCGTAAATCGAGTTTGTACTGTAGTCGTCCAAAAAATGAAGCTCATACAATTTTGTACAAAATTGGGTGTATAAAGGGTTTTCCATTAAGCGTTTCCGATCTTTAAATTAAAAAAAAAATATAAGTGAGATATCTTTAAAATTTATTTATTTATTTAAAAGCCCCATGTGTACGAAATATAACATCATTTAAATGTCTGCCGCAGTGTCGCAATATAGCGCTCAAGCGAAACGTCTAATTTTCCATAACTTTGGCACCTAATTCAGGCTTAGTGTGATCCATGGTATTGATTATGTTGGCTTTCAGGGCAGTGGTGGTGTGTGGTTTATTGTCATAGGCCTGCGACTAAAGAAAGCCACATAAGAAGAATTCTAAGGGAGTCAAATCGCACAATCTTAGTGGCCAATTCACCTAGCCTCCTCGTGAAATAACCATTTTCAGAAATCGGTCGTGCAAAATGTGGCACAGGCTGTGGGGTACGTAACGCCGTCTTGTTGAAGTCCGCATCATCCAATGTGGCCAAAAAAAAATTGGTTAACATCCACTGATAGCGCTCACCGTTGACGGTGATGGCCTGACCAAAGTCGTTCTCAAGGAAGTACGGACTTATGATGCCGCCAGGAAAAATCCAAACCAAACATTGCATTGCAATTCGATTTATGTTATGTGGATTATGATCGTCCCAAATTCAATAATTTTGCTTGTTGACAAACCCATTCATCTAGAAATGGGCCTCGTCGCTAATTTATAATTTTTCGATCGAAATTGGGGTCAAATTCCAACTGCTCTAGAGCCCAGTAAGCATACCTCGTTGTGTATAGTCATTCATTTTGAGCTCCTGGGTCAGTCATGATCCGAAATTCGCATGTTTTGTGCTCCATCTTTCTCTTACGAACAGCAGCAATATTTTCAGAAGATCTTGCGTTTTCCTGAAGTATGTACATATTGGCAGATTGTTTATTGAATCGGTCCATTTAAATTTCCACCACGTTGCGAATTGCCCTATCGGAATAACGATTATGGCGACCGTAAAATGGGCGAAATCACCGAAATGTTTCCCGAACAGAAGAACCAATCATTTGAACATGTTCTTGAGCGCTATTATTACTCTATTTGGCAAGACAGATTTATTAAATGGCAGCTAATTTGACAGACAAAGCTTCAACAATATGACCGCAATCACCTGTCAAAGCTCGGAAATCCATATTGGAAATAACCATAAGGCCTTTATTATGAATAGCGAATCGAACGTTCAGTTCAAAATTCTAGGCGCGCCGTTTTCGAAAAAATACGATTGTTGAAAACCATTTTTTAACATTTTAGGCAAACTAATTTTTTTTCTCACACCTTGTAGATTATATGAGTATTGAGAAACTTTTATTTATCAAGTTTTAAAAAAATCTAGGGGTTTTCGAAATATTGATTTTTGAAAAAAAAAAATTTGAAAATTTTTTTTGGAAAATTTGAATACACAATTCTATTAAGTTTTTGGGAAGCTTTAACAAAAAAAAAATATCAAAATCGGTTGCACCGTTTTTGAGAAAATCAGAAACAAAAAAAATGGTTCCATGTGGGGTATCCTCAATAACCATTTTTCGGAAAATTTTTTTCAACCATTACCTAGCTTTAGCTAAATGAAATTTTTTGTATTTTTAGTTTTTAAGCGTGGGAGAAAAAATTAAAAATGATATCTACCAAGTTTAAAGAAAATCGGCCGAGCCGTTTAGGCTGTAGTCGAACAGACAGATAGACAGACAGACAAAATTGCGAGACCCACTTTTTTAGTCTTCGCTATCATCGAAATGTCAACATTGATCAAAATCTCGAGTTCGATTTATTTCCGAATGCATAACTTGCATAAGTAAAAAGGAGAACTATATGTGCGAGCATTTCTTGGCCTATGAATGGACTGATTATTTTCCAGATTCCAGGGTGTTTTGCTTCTTTTTAAATTGGTGGTACTGCAACAATGTCTACTTTGACATTAATCACCTTGTTACATCAACAAGTGATACCGATTCAAGCTATAGGATATGTTTGTTTAGCAGGTGTCACATTTTATTCCTTGCCTCTACTTTATTATTAATTTTCCTAGAAAATTTCGGAATTATTTTTACCTTTTCAGCGTAAACAGAATTATTCCTCACATCCCATTAACGAGTATAAGAAGAAAATACTATTTTGGCGAGAGCTTTACCATGCTTCCGTACATTTTTGGTCTTTCAATGTTAATATGACCTGGTTTTTACACCATTTTGGTAGCATTAAGACCATAAATATGGAACCTTCAACTGAACAACATTTTAGCAATTACTGCTACATTTGCATTTTTCCCAGATTTTCCAAACATTTTTAATAATGAATTTATGAGTCAGCATCGTCAACTAACCTTTTAATATGGAAACAAGCAAACATCCATAGATAGTGGGAGGTGGAAAGGTCTCTTCCTGTCTGAAATAATTACATTAGCTTAATACAAGCGTATATTCAAACCAATATTACTAACTGAAGACTAACGTAAATTATCTAAATAACTAAGCCTTTTTGGGTAAGGCATTGGGAAGGGAGGTTTTGAACCAAGGAGGTTGCACAAGGTATTACAAGTATGTAACAGACGGTTCATAAGTTTTTCTACTATAATAAGGTAGTTCTAGGGAAGTTATTTTGAAAGAGATTCATGGATTGGAGATTATTCGGGTGGGTTTGAAGGGTGATTTTTTTTAGAAGCACAGTACAATCGATAGGTATTTCCACAGCTGATGGGAAAAGATAATATGAGGTATACGTTGTGTGGCGTTGTTCAAGGGATTGCATATTAATTAATTTTAAGCGATCTTCGTACGGAGGCAGAATATGCCCATCGGACCAGGGAAGACTAAATGAAGTAGTTTTCTTCGTTTCGCTTAGAGTGACTAACGTAATAGTATGATCAGACCTGTCTTTTATATTCGAGGAGAGTCCTAACAGATGTGGTATAGAAAAATTTAGTGACAAATGGGTCGGAGAACTCCTTAGACCATGCTTGCACAAAATTAAATACAAAGATAACTCTCTTGATTGAAGTATCAGTGTGAAAACGAAAATTCAATTCCTTATCGCAGATAACTCCGAGATCTTGCAGTGAATCAACCGAGGGAAATGGTACATTGTCGATATGATACGTTCTTAGAGGGAATTGCAAGCATTTACGTGAATAGTTGATAACTTGACATTTGTTAAGTCGGCCAAGGTCATTTTGAAGTCAGCTGGAGATGATATAAAAGAGTCATTTATGATAAAATCGACGTCGGGTGTCCCTGTGGGACACCCGAAGCAGCTACCTATGTTTTAACCTTATGAATTCACGACATTAAAATTAGTTGACAATTAAATGTGTTAAAATTGAAAAGAATGAAAGATGCCATAGGCTTTTTCAAGTACAGTTGTAATTTCTTCAACATTATTACCATTTTCATGAGAGCATAAGGTTTCAGAGAACTAACAAATTAATAGCATAATAGATCTGCCTTTTCGAAGCCGGGTTGCTTGGGGTTCATCAGTATTTGATTATAGACGATACGAGTATTTTTTAAAAAGCTTAGGGATAGAAAACAGTTTGGCAATAGGTCGAAAGTTGGACATTTCTTTCTTTGGATCTTCTTTATGAATTATTTATCTTTTCTTTAATAGCACCTGGTGATATGGTAATTGAAAGTTTGACATAAGATTAGCCAAATAAATGAGTGACTATTTTGGGATATCGGAGCATTGCGCTTGAATACATTCGGTTGAGGTACTCATGGTGGAGAGAAAAAGTTGACGTTCTAATAAAAAAGGATCAGAAAGAATCCATTGAAGATTTTGACAGTTGAAGTCACCAACAATTATGACCACATGCCAATGTCCACCAACATCGAAAGCTTGCTGATAGCATTGAATGGACTGAAAATGTCTGATATAACATCTGATTATGAAGAAGTTTGTTTTGGAAATATTTAAAAACAAACTCAATAGTTAGTTAGTTAGTTAGGTACCTCCACGCAAAATGCTATTGGGTATAAAATCTCGAACCACACAACCTCCTACTCTAATTACTCTCGAGTGTCTTCATCGATTGATTTAGTTTTTATCCTATGTAATTCATTAAAATGAGAATTATTTTGATAATTTATACAAACGCCACACACATATTTGAAAAAAGGATAAAAAACTTTCTAGAATGATTTCAAACTATGGGCAATTATTTCTTAATCTTCATAGATGAGGTACCATCAGAGATTATATAAAGGAGATAACAATTTAATACAAACAAAAACCAAAGCAGACAAGATATTTACATATATATATGGGAAGCAGCTTGGGAAGTAGATAAAAAACCTAACTTTTCTAGCATTTTTAAAGGGAAAATTGATAGAAAACAAGAAAATTATACAAAATTATGACAACTCTATTCCAACCAGATACATATGTCTGACCCAATTGTCATCCGAAACTTTATATGTGTTTGTTTAGTTCAAGGTTTCCAGATTTTAAATATATCAATATGGCGGTGAACACAGCATTATAGGCCTTGTCTTTCGGCACCTAATGGCATATTTTGAATTTGAATTTGCATCTAAGGCCAGTTCAACTCATTCTAGAATTGAAGCTAGCTGTCCCTGGAATGTGTAGAACATACACTGATTGGATGCTTGAACATCACGGTTTGCATGACCAATTATCACACAGGTTTTTGTATCAGCGATGAGGCTAAGTTTGTACCCGATGAATAAGTAAACATACAAAATTGTTACATAATGTAACTAGAGAAATACTATTGTATCCACAAGAGGTTAGTTAAATTTGATCTTGTGGTGTCATTGTCCATAGTTCGAAACGGAAGGCGAAACGTAAACCGATTTTTTGTTGGTCTGAAACTGAAGAAATAGATGTGAAATAAATGTGGTTCCAAGAACAATTTCCTGGACGAGTTATTTTGCATTTGGTTGATTTGAACTGCTTACCAAGATCTTTTGATTTGATGCTGTTGGATTTCATTTTCTGGGGCAATGCAAAAGATCGTGTTTGTGCACAAAAGATTGGAAAGTCTCTCTTAAAAGTACAACCGAACCATCGCGCCTCCAAACACTTGAATTTGGATGGCAAAAATCATTCATTATCGTTTAACGAAATTTGGTACACTTAAAAATTTGGGAGGATGAATTCAAAGATACTGAGTGGTACCCCTTATTGTTTGTTCAGAATGGAAGCTTCACAATTAAGGACAAATTTTTTATAATTTAAAAATGGCATTATCAAATTTTTAATATTTATACTAAAAAATTAAATTAATTTTTCGTCGTGTGTCGACTAAAGAGGACTGCGAAAATATTCTTGCACATCTGATATCCCACAAATTGTATCATTGATCATTTACTTTCCACTTTTATAAATCAACTTATAATTTATTTTTAACTAACTGCTAGAATAATAATAATTCGTTTCCAGATTCACGTCCTTGTCCTTTGGATGTGAATTTAGAACGGCGGCGTATGATAACCTCAATAAATTCTGATTTCGACAGCATTACCAAATTAGGAACCAAAAACTGTGTAGAATTGAATGCTTCAAAAAATCAATGCAGTCTTCTGTTGTTAAGTCGGAACCTTCAACGCAATCCATGAGCGGCGCTTGCATTGAGGAAAACGTACAGCTTTGAGTTCCACCTTGTGAGGAATGAACAGTTTCACATATTCGACGTGCCGAAAACGCTGCTAAGTGTTTAGGTTTCGTTCGACGTTGCGAAAAATATTTCACCTCTTCTGATCAGGCTGTAATCTGACCGCCTATATTCTTACAAAACTTGAGTACAATTCCCATATTTTGGCAGGTTCTCCAATAATCCACTTGAGTCTCTTAGAAAAAATCCAAAAATGAGCTCTAAAAATGATACTCGTAGATTATAGAAATATAACAGAAACTTTTGAATCCTTCGAGCACCGTAAAAAAAACGAACTCGAGATTGTGATCAGACTTGATATAACGATTATAAGGAAGGCGGAAAAAGTGATTCCGCAAATTTATCGGTACTATTCTGAGGTTTTTAGAAACAATTTTTTTAGCTCGAAAACCGTTCAAGATTTAAGAAAATTTAAAAAATGTCATTAGGTAAAATCTAGCCAATAGTTGAAAAAAAAAAATCCAAGAATTCGATATACATTATGTTAAATGGTGCCTCTCATTTTTTCGTATTCGATTTACTCAAAAGCAATACAACTGATTTTGAACAATTTGTATGCTAAAGCTGCTTAAAAGTTTGAATATTATTGTGTATTCAAATTTTTAATAATTTAAAAAAAATTTATATTTTTTTTTTTTTGAAATCCTAATATTTGGAAAACCACATGCTCGAATTTTTGGAAACATGCCAAATATCAAATTTTAAATATTTTCTGCAAGTTGTAAAAAAATTATTTTTTCTAAGAATAACGGTACCCACCAAACAAATGTTAAAATGGGCTTATAAAAAAGGTACTTTTTTCAAAAACTGCACTAAGAATTTTGATAATTTTTTTTCTGTTTCGCTTTATTTTTAAGATTTGTAATTCAATTTATTCAATTTTCGAAGTTAATATACAGCATTCATTTTATGGCATAAAGCTTGAAATATTCCACAATATGACAAAATTAAAAAAAAAAATTATTTTATATCAATTCATATTTAGACTTGCTCGTAATTTCAATACCAAGAAAATAACCAAATATTTCATCAACAAAATTGAAAAAAAAATTTGTTTTGGCGTAAACACATGAATTTTCTTCCACAAAAGTCATCGTACATATATCAAAAAGTGAAAAGAACATTTCAGAATATAGCACTTGTGATACAAAATGTACCTTCTTAATATTTGGTTGGATAGCCTTTCAGTTTAAAAACTGCTTTAAGTCTGTTCTGCATTGAATTAACCAATTTTTCTGTGCAAGTTTGTGTAATATTCCCCCATTCTTTGACTAAAACTTCTTTTAATTAGGATTTGTTCCGAATAACATTGGCTCTATTTTTTTTTCAAGAACATCCCACAAATGCTCGATTGGGTTCAAGTCCAGGCTTTAGGGAGGAGTTGCTAATAGGTGGGAAGTATTATAAATTAGCCACTTTTTGGGCTGTATGCTTGGGGTCGTTGTCTTGTTAGAAATAATAGTTATTGGAAAGACCTAGTTTTCTAGCACTTTCTTTTAAATTATATTTAAGAATATTGAGATAAACATGTTGATCCATTGTATTTTCTATTAAGACAAAATTTCTCACTCCAGATGCAGCCATACAGTTCTCCACCACCGTGTTTTACTGTATTAATTGTGTTTTTCGGATTTGAGGCATCCCCTCTTTTTCGCCAAACTTTAACACGACCATCTGAGCCAGACAAGTTACACTTAGACTAGTCTGAAAAAGTTACTTTTGTCTTATCTCTTGTAGGCGGATTATTTTCTATGCAGTTTTCAATTTTATAGCGCTTTATAACATTTTGAATAGTGGAACGTCTTCTAGAAATGATTTTCGATAGTTCAGAGTAAGATTTGTTTTGATTTTGATGAAGATCAATAACTAAACGCCTTTCTTCTCTGGTAAGCTCCTTTCCTTAAATTTTTTGACTCTTTTTGACTAAAAATTAATCACAAAACTTAAGAAATCTAACTTAAACAAATTATTTACATAAACTGCATGTCCTTCTATCGTTAGAATGTGAAACAAAAAATTTACCGTTGCGGGGTTGTTTAAAAATGCATGGGAGTTACCAGGTGTACCATGACTTTTGTGGAAGAAAATTCCTGTGTTTACCTTAAGTTTTTTTTTTCAATTTAAATATGGAAATAATGGTTACTTTCTTGATATAAAAATTAAGAAGAAATATGTATCTGTTAAAATAATATGGAAAATTTCGGAATTTTCTGCTATTGCGAAATATTTTACCATGTTTTCCTTTAAAAGCACGTTGTACCATGACTTTTGTGGAACACTGTATTACGGACTGTATACCTACATACCTAGGGCTATTTTTTCGATTTCTTACTTCCTCATTATCGGTATAACAGTTTTTTTTTTACAGAAGCTTCTAAAATGTTTAAAAAATATGTTTAAAAACTCACAGAAAAAGCCAGTTTAACGAAGCAATAAGAAATATAGTTACGAGTATCAAACTTGTATTTTTTATTGCCCTATTAACAAAAACATAATTTGTGATTTAAGCTTTAGTTTTTCTCCTTCTATGTATATATGTTTTTTGTGATATTTTTCGTTGATTTATTATTTAAAAACAAACCACAAGCTCAAATCGGACATAAGCAGTTGACAATTAATTAAAGTAGAAATAGGATATAAAGAAGATAATTCTTACTTGTTGCAGTAGATTTTTGATAAACGTCACCTTAATGTCTAATTTTAAAAATTAATTTTGTGACCTGACCTTACAGATCATTCCGCAAATACCCTAGATCTGTCCCTCACATCTGATCCAGAATTATAAATACATTTTAAGTATATTACCACCTCTAGGCACATCAGACCACTACATCATATCACCAAATTTCTAATGCTCCACCAACACAGTTAAATGAAAAATTCCAAAAAGAGTATGAGAAAGCCATCTTCCTTTAAAACTTTAACTGGTCACTATGCTTCCACGATACCGATAGTGACATAGTTTCCAGTGCTGATATGATGACAGACGTCATTCTCAATGAATGAATGAAAGCTTCAATCCCCAGAAGGATTAAAGGAGTTAGTTCCAAAGATTTTACTTGCGTATAAAGATATAAATAACGCATACAACGAGTTTCAAGGCTGTTAGTAAAGAACACTTTGCAGATACTTTATTAAAAGTAATACAAAGTTTTTCAGCGGTGAGTTATTTTATTAATTATGAAACAAGAGTTTCAATAGAAGATAGTTTAATTCTTAAAAATGTCACTACGAAAAACCTTGACCATTGAAGAATGTGCAAAAATCGTTTAATAATTTTTAATAATTTAAAAAAAACAAACAAAAACAAAAGAAACACATTTACGAAGCTCTGAACGCTCTGAACTAAATAAGAAACACAATTTATTTTTTGACAACTCAGACTCTGTTCTGAACTAAAAAAGAAAAAGGCCTTATGTTACTTTCTGAAAGACACCGATAATTATGAAAAAAAAACGGAAATCTGGACGGCCAACCTCTATTGACAACAGAGATATCGGGGCGATAAACCGTTTGGTAGTCAGTAAAAGTATAAAAATCTAAGCTTTTGCCACGGCATAGAGCGAAAAGATTGGAATTTGCAGAACATTAATTTTTGGTGACGAAAAAAAAAATCAATTTGGATGAGCCTGGCTGCTAAAAGTATTAGAGAGATTTGAGAACTAAGAAAGTCCCCAATGTGCTTTATCTCTCACAAAATGAATTAAGCAAAGTATGTTGAATTGTTGGACGATGTACTGATAGTTAGACTTTTGAGCAGGATAATGCAGCCATACACAACGCCGCAATTACCAAAAAGTTCTTTCAATCCAAGAAATATAACATTAATGCAGTGGCCAGCCATTAGTCCCGATCTTAACCCAATCAAAAATTCTTGGGGCATCTTGGTATGGTACAGAAAGTTTATACCAATGGTCGTCAATTTGACACATTACTTGAACTTTGCAAAGCGGAATTATACCTATTATAATCTTTGAAAGAATGGAGATCATAGGTATTATTAAAATGTTAACATCTAGTTTTTTTATGAACTGAGAAGAATTTTTTTTTGAGTTGTACCTTTGTATATGTATAGCCTATAGTATTATCATGGAGAGTGATTTTGTATTACGAACTCTAGCCTGAAATTAGCGCTAGATTTTACAGTGGAGAGTAGGATAAGATACAAAACAAGTAGGTACCTAGTAAAAAAGAGAATATTTTATTATAAAATTTAGCAGAGACAAATCTAGCAAACACTGTCCCTATACTTAAGATGTCGCCAAAATCTTTCGTCTTCTTGATAGTACATTAATGGCCAATTTCATAAACAAACACTAAAAGCACTTTTATCAAAAATCCTTTTAAATTTTATCAGACTCTTAAATATTTTTAGTTTCACCAATCTATAAAAGGGAAATTTTAGGGAAATTTTTATTAAAATTGTGTTCTCTTCACATCCCTGGAAAAAAGAATTTGGTTCTTTCTTTCTAACAAGTGCAATGTATGAGAACAAATGAGAAAGCGTTATGTGTTGAAACAAATGCCAAGAAATGCAAAAAAAAAAATGTAAACAAAAATATTTGGAAAGATCCTGTGGGATAAAATCGTAATAAGCACTTAATTTATTTTTTTTTGCACTGATGCATTTGTTTCGGTTCCAAATGTCGACTAAACAAATTCAACAAACAGATTCAAGATTCACAAATGCTTTGGAAAGTCGTAACCTATTTCGAAGTAAGTCGGAGAATGGATTTCTTTTCCTATTCCTGTGAACCCGGAATACACTTGCTCGGCGTATAACTTATGTGTGGCACTTTAGCATTGGATGAAGAATTTTCAATATTTTATTCGAAATAAAAAACATATTTTAATTATTTAAAAACCTATCCACTTTTTATTTTCAAAAATTAAAAACTAAAATGTTGCAAAACAATAATTTCAGCTGCTACCTATATCCAATTGTTGTGATCTACATCTGATGACATTTCAATGACACTTTTAAAATTTAATGAACCAAAAATGGGCATTTAGTTTATAAGGGTGTTTAAAAGCTTGTTTAATTTAAAAGCGCTTGGTGAAACCAAAACATCTCATTTTAAGGCTTAGAAGCCTGTTAAATATTTAAAAGTCCTTCGTGAAATTGGCCATAAGTTTTATACCTATACAAAGGTTGTACCTACGCTTTAATTATTTCTTTTGAAATGTTGTTTTTTTTGTTTTTATGATTTTTATGAATATTTAAGTGTAATGTTTTTTCCTTTTTTGTTTTTTTTTTTTAAGTTTATAAACAAAAAATATTTGAAATAAAATTGAAATTGCAAAAACTAATCATATTGAACAAAATGTCTTGTAGGTATACGCTATATTTAGGTATTTCGTGCACTATTAGTTCACAAGTTAGCTGACCTGTGAGCTAAGCTGAAATTTGAGCTATTGGCATCATAATAAATGAAAGTTGATATTTAGAGAATTGAATAAGAAAATCCATATTTACATTTGGATACGAAATCCTTTCTAAATAGCTGTAAATTACACTAGGTAGAAAAGTGGGGAAAAAATGAAAAAACAAATAACGAAATCTAAATAAAACAAATTCAAAATATATTCAAATAAACGGCACGAGTACGATAACTTGGCCGCCAAGATTTGATGACGGATTTTTGTAGAGGGGTCAAAAATAAGCACTTTTTACTATGGGAGGGGGGGGTCTATCTCCCCCCGTTTAGGAGGTAGGGGCACTTTTAGAAAAAATGGTTTAAATTGAAAAAAAAAAATATTAAAAAACAACGGCAACACCTACAATAAAGTGCTATACTGCGTTTGAAAGCCAGAAGATTGTTCTATAATCCTGCATTTAAATTAAATTACTCATATCAATGGTTTTTGAGAAATTCGCATTTAAAGTCCAAATTTTGATAAAAAAAAACGGGAAAAAAAATGTTTAGACCGGTTGTTTTCAAAATTGTGAAATGAAATTGTAAATTAGCTGATATGTGTTTCATGTATCTTTTAGTTCTTAATCGAACACAAAAAACCGCATGGTTCTATGTCTTCTGGTTTTTGAGAAAACATCCATTTAAGAGGTAGGGGCACTTTTAGAAAAAAATGGTTTAAATTTAAAAAAAAAAATATTAAAAAACAACGGCAATACTTACAATAAAGTGCTATACTGCGTTTGAAAGCCAGAAGATTTTTCTATAATCCTGCATTTAAATTAAATTACTCATATCAAAGGTTTTTGAGAAATTCGCATTTAAAGTACAAATTTTGATAAAATTTGATAAAATAACGTGAAAAAAAAAGTTTAGACCGATTGTTTTCAAAATTGTAAAATGAAATTGTAAGTTAGCTTATATGTGTTCCATGTATCTATCAGTTCTTAATCGAACACAAGAAACCGCATGGTTCTATGTCTTCTGGTTTTTGAGAAAATCGAAAATAACTAAAACTACTTTCCTGCAAAATGTTTGATATTTTTTGCTTCCTTACATAAATAAATCAGTGCTAGCTTCCAACATCACAACATATAAACAGTAAAGTATGTATGGGGGGGCATGCTGCCCCCCTGCAACCCCCCTGCTTGGGCACACTATAGGAGTTGGGGTAGGTGCGAGGTTGGGTGCATGCAAAGTTTCTTTTGCATTCACAGAATCTGTATTTAAAAAAATTCAAATTTATTCTATTTATCCAATGTCCACTAAATACATATAAAATACAATAAACGATCTTGAAAACCAAACCAAACTTCTGACCATGTTCACCAATACATGGCACTATTTTTCTATCGAAAATACTGCCTAGAAAGGAAATATAAGGACGACTGGGGTTCTCAAATAATAGATTTCTTATCAGATGTAAAAAAAATTTACACTTGTTATACCGATGGTGATATATGTGAGGGTTTACAGTTAAAAGACATCGATCCTCCCACCCTTCAGAGCGAAAATTTAGAAAGTGTTTTACCGCCAAAACATCCTCGGCTTCCCACCATAAAAGAGTAACTCAACGAACTCGACAGTTATAGTACGGACGATGGCTTTATTGACGAGACTTACACACCTTTTTAATACATTTTGACCATTTTTAACTAACTATGACTGACTAACTCCTGACTAACTGACAAAATAACTGACCCAGATGCAATTCTACCTCCTCATAGTGCATTCTGGGTAACGCTAAATGAATTGCGGTACTGAACTAACAAAGATTCATTATGTTTATTAACATTAATTCTTAAAATGGAATCACCGTCACCACCAAAAATCAAAAAAAGTAGTTTTGGTAATTTTCGATTTTCTCAAAAACTAGAAGACATAAAACCATGCGGTTTTTTGTGTTCGATTAAGAACTGATAGATACATGGATCACATATAAGTTAATTTACAATTCCATTTCAAAATTTTGAAAACAATCGGTCTAAACTTTTTTTTTCACGTTATTTTATCAAAATTTGGACTTTAAATGTAAATTTCTCAAAAACCATTGATATGAGTAATTTAATTTAAATGCAGGATTATAGAACAATCTTTTGGCTTTCAAACGCAGTATAACACTTTATTGTAGGTGTTGCCGTTGTTTTTTAATATTTTTTTTCAATTTAAACCATTTTTTTTCTAAAAGTGCCCCTACCTCTTAAACGGAGGTTTTCTCAAAAACCAGAAGACATAGAAGCATGCGGTTTTTTGTGTTCGATTAAGAACTGATAGATACATGAAACACATATCAGCTAATTTACAATTTTATTTCACAATTTTGAAAACAACCGGTCTAAACATTTTTTTTTCCCGTTTTTTCATCAAAATTTGGACTTTAAATGCGAATTTCTCAAAAACTATTGATATGAGTAATTTAATTTAAATGCAGGATTATAGAACAATCTTCTGGCTTTCAAACGCAGTATAGCACTTTATTGTAAGTGTTGCCGTTGTTTTTTATTTTTTTTTTCAATTTAAACCATTTTTTCTAAAAGTGCCCCTACCTCCTAAACGGGGGGAGATAGACCCCCCCCTCCCATAGTAAAAAGTGCTTGTTTTTGACCCCCCTACAAAAACCCGTTATCAAATCTTGGCGGCCAAGTTATCGTACTCTCCCCAAATAAACACTAAACCTACAAAAAATAATTGAAAATAAAATCAAATTTAAACAAAACCAATTAAAAAAATAATTATCATGATAGCAATAACAAATAACCAGAAATACCTACTTAATAGGTTCCTACCTTGATGACAATCCATTAGTAAATTCATTGAAACCAATCATTCTTATGAAAAACCCCTACCTACCTACCATTCTGATTAAAAAACTTTATTTGCCCCATTTTTGAGTGACCTCAAAACATAATTATAAGAATTTCCACCGAAAAATACACACACACACATACCTATTCTATGTTCATACACACATTCATGCTTAAATACACTAGTCATATCTAGTTAAAATCAAATCATAATAATTAACGAAAGTACGTGACACTAATAAATATAATTGTTCATCGTTTACCTACTAAAAAATTAATGAACTTACACAAAAAAAAATGTTTTTAATATTTTATTACCCTTGTTCACTTATTCCCATAGATTCATATTATATTAAATGAATTAATAAAATAATTATTATTCTACACTCATACAAGTGACAGGTTTAGTAATTAAATTGTTCATACATTTATATGTTAATTGCGTATTGAAAAATATTTAAAAAAAAAGAAGAGAAATAATATTTTACTTTTATTATCTACTTACCTTTTTGAGGCCACCGCCACTATGCTCCCAAGATGTTTTATTTATTCTTATTTCTCTTTAAATTTTCTGCGTTGTTGTATCGTTTTTCTTTAATTTTTTTATTTGTTAATCTCTAAAAACCACCCCGACACATTCGAGTGACACTCTCAACCACTTCACCACATGCAGGCATAGGTGTAATCCAATAAATTAATTTTATATACCTATATGAACAAAAAATAAGTGGAAAATCAACTTTTTCACTTTTATTTCATGTTTTTCCGGCCCAACTATTCATATATACACCTTCCACTTCTAGACTTTAGTACTTAATTGCTAAAGTGGCGAACAGAGCGAAACAGAAATAGAAACACCACACTGTTCGACCGAACGATGAAAACCGATTCGCGACACAAAGAAGGAAAAAAAATGAATCAAATCTAAAACTCGAATTGAAATCGCAATGGATATATAAAAATGTACAACATCCAGCCAACTCAACAACCGGAACTATCTAAATAGGTACTAAGAAATACACTCGGCGAATTAATCTGACAACAACAAAAGTATAAAACACCGAAAATAGAGCGAAGCACTAGTAGGTAGGTATATCGATTTTTCAAAAATCCAAATCCACCACCAAGCCAAAGGCATCAGCCACATCCGCGAGAACCAAAAGGCCACAAAACTCAAATCCTCCAAACTTCACCAAAACCAAAGTATCTGTCGGATTAAATCGATTCAACTACCAAATTAATGTGTCTCGGAGTTATTTTCACGGCGAATATAATTATAAATTGAAATTTAAGTTTATTTTCCAAAAATGTCCAATTACTGCTTGGCAGAAGCAGGCACTTATACAGACATCTGTGTGTACCTTGGTGTACGAGTGTACGCGATGATATCGAAGGAGTTGGCTCTCTCGCGATATCAAGTTTTCAACTTCAACTATACTTCTACTTGGGTACTTCTGGCTTCTTTTGACTCTGGGTCTCTTGTCTCTGATGTATCTCGTATCGGCGCTACTTTCTGCTGCTGCTGGCTATAATACATATTTGAGACGATGCAGCAGAGGGAGACCGACCACCGACCATCGACCATAGTACCATAGACCAACCAACACCAACGATTGGAATTCAGACGAACAAGAAGACGAAGACTATGACTGTGCTGTCGCTGTGACACAACGACTTTAACTTCCACAGGGTTACCCCTGGGATTTTTCAAAAAGTCGCAGAAAAAAGTCGCTTTTACAAAAAAAAGTCGCAAATTCGAATTCTTTGAAAAAGTCGCATTTTTTAAACAAAAAGTCGCAATTGAAAGAAAAACTCGCATGCCTAAATATTTTTTTTTTTTCTTATAGGAAAAACAATTTAGATATTTTTTTGAATTTGTTTATTTAAACACTTAGATAGGTTACATTAAAAAATAACAAAAACAAAAAAAAACCTAATTTAAAGACTTCATTTTACATAAATTAATATGTATGTAGGTTTTAAGTTAAAATAAATACCTAAAAAGATATGTAAATCACATTAATGTTTCGTTTTTTTAATAAAGTTTCTCTATACTTTTTAATTAGGTTGTTTTCAGGAACCCACTCACTTATATCACAGTCAATGAGATTTGTGGAAGCTAACATATTTTCGCAGGTTTCCCTTTGTAAACGGTTTGTTAATTTATTTTTAATAAGCGTAAGCTTTGAATAAAACTTGCTCAGCGCAAGCGCTGCTGTGTGACAACGTTAAAATTTTACAAACAAATTCGTAAAGGTCAAAGTATAGGTTATCACCTAAACTATTTTTTAAAGTACCAACCTTGTACCAAAACTCTTCTATATTTTTAATTTCAAAAATGTTGCCATAGTTTTTGTCAAACGCTTGAAGCTCTAGGTGTTTGTATTGATCTACCACTTTTTCTGGCTCATTTGTAAAGCTATTAAAATTTGAAACCAACCGAAAATAGTTAAAATCCTGATTTGACCTAATTATTTTTGGATCTATATGTTTTAAAATAGAAAGCTTCTCATCTTAAACATTAAAAAATTTCTTAGCAAAACGTCAAATAATATTGAAGTACTTTTTTTTTATGCAAATAATTTCAAAATTTGTGAGTTTTTTATCCTTTAAGCAATTTTCGGCTTCCATGCCGATATATATTTCTTCAATTTTTAAAATAATTTTCGTTTCGATAATCAATCTCAGAAATAGATTTTCCAAGAACACATTCTTTCAATAAAAAATTTTGAAAAATAATAAATAGAGGATCTTCTATATATAAGAGCACAAATAAGCAATTTGTGATGTTTCACTCTGAAAAACTTTGTTTAAAATATTTATTTTTGAAAGAATTTATTTTAGAAACTTTAAATAAACTAAATTTTCGTTGTTCAAATTTTCGAGAATAATATCAATTTTTGAATTTGTACTTTCTTTAAATTTAGCCCTAATAAAAAAATGTTGCAAAACAACCCATTGCTCCACGATGCGGCATGTTACATGTTACAGACAAAGCACAAAGCTAAGGAGAAATTCCAGGAAATGTCAGTGTCAGTCGTCAGTGCCAAACACGTAAGAGAACAAAAAACAATCTAACAGCGCCCCCGTGGTGGGAATGGGAAAACAAAAAACTACTTTCGAAAACGAGAATGCGAACAGAAAACAAAGAACAAAGCAAAGACAATCATATACTCACACATTCTCAGAAAAGTTTGATGGTAAATGTTTAAGTAAAGAAAAAGTCGCAATTTTAAACAATTTTAAAAAAGTCGTCGCATAGTCGCACAGCACAAAAAAGGTCGCAAAAATGCGACTAAAGTCGCATAAGGGTAACGCTGCTTCCACTTCCACTTCGACACGTCTAAGAGCGCAAATACACCAAATAATAATACAAAAATAATAACAACGACTTAAGGAAGAACAACAAAAAATAAAAGAGGACGAAAGCGAATAAACTCAAGAAATTTTCGCACACGATTCGGTTCGAATCAAACAAATTATTATTACAAACAAAATCCGAACGAAATAAGAGATCCGTTCCACTGTGGTATCTGGTATGCGGTATGTGGAGTGGAGCCTGGAGCTTCCTTCGTTTATACTTTCATACGAAATAACGGCGCGGCGGCGACGCTCTCGTTTCGTTCAGTCACTTCACTACTTGGTTCGGTTTGTTGAATGTGAAATGTGTTGTTCTTGTCCCAGTATCGGCAATGTGGCAAGCAATGCACTGTTTCTCTTTCCAAAAAGAACACGGAAGGCTTTCATGTATGCTGCCCCTGCCATGGTCTGGCTATCGACTCCAAGAGAAATATCGAAATCAAACTGTCACTCTACTCTGTACGTTGCTTGACTGGATGGGCTCATGGGCCAGGGCTGTTGTGTGGATATGGACGAGGGGCTGATAAAATATATACATAAATACCTATGGCAAAGAGTGGCGTCATTTTGTGTTCTCCTCCATTCGATGTACTTGGTAAGTTTTGTAAAGGAAGGAGTAATACGAGCACCTATACGTGCGTCGTCGCCGAGCCGGCCGTCTGTCGTCGTATGAATGGAGTGCAACACATACAACACACAATTTGCGAGGTGAGATGTTTCTCCTGTTGGCTATGCTCCACTCCTGAAGGTGACGGATGTGGTAACCATAAAGGTGGACAGCATTCATATATTAAGGTCTCTCCGTTTCAGTCGAAATTCAAGGAAGAAAAGCTAATTATGAAATGTGGAAAGTTATATCAAACGAAGCACATAGTCAATAAGTTGCTCAAATAATTAGATTTGAGGCGCTTTAACCGGCGTTATCGTTTATTTTGTGAACGATTAAGCGTTAAAAACCGAATATTAATGAGAGTCACTGTATATGGATTATGACGTCGCTCAAATACCCGCCTCGGCTTCTTATGGTGGAACCGATCTGAGTGGTCCAATTTTAATTGATTTCCGCATAGATCCAGCTGAATTTGAGCGATGGCCTTTTCTTATGTAGGGGCATCGGTCAATTGCGGTTTTCATTCCATAGATCTGCGACTTCAGGAAATCCCACAGAAAAAATTGTAGCAAAGTCAAATCGTATGACCTTGATGGCCAATTAACGTCACCTCTGCGAGAGATAACGGGTGTATTCATAAACGCAGAAAATCTGCGCTAGTACAATCGCAGTTCTTTTCTAATGCATTTGTGAACGCACTCACAATGCAGAATGTCTGCAGTAAACAAAAAGTCCTGACTTTATTGCCAAAAAATGCATTCTTAATGAAGGTTGTTTCAAAGTATCCTGGCGATATATTCCGCAGTAATTTAAGAATGTCGAGGTCCACATTCAATGTAAACTTCTTTCTGTTTATTATACAGTGCATATTCGTCCTTCTTATAAGGTGTTTTTCTTTTTTAGTTCAGTATAGAGCTCTGAACAGAGTCCGAGCATGTCGAGCATGTTCCGAACATCCTCTGAACCAAGCGTGCTCTGAGCGCTCTGAGTATTTTTTGAAACACACCTGAACACTTAGCTGTCGACATTTTTTTTTTAATTTCCATCTGTCAAATGCCTGTGTTAAGCATTGTACTCTGTCTGCTCAGATATTTTATTCTGAGCTTATAGAGCGCACTCTGAACACGCTCAGAACATGCTCAGAACGAAAAAAGAAACACATTTACAAAGCTCTGAACGCTCTGAACTAAAAAAGAAACACAATTTATTTTTTGACAACTCAGACTCTGTTCTGAACTAAAAAAGAAAAACGCCTTTAGTGACTGTAAAATTAATTTTATAAATTTCCGCTCTTCTGCAGCCAAAAAAATTCAGCTACACATTGTGCCCGACGCTGACGACAGTTTGACGTTTATGAACGGTATGTACTTACTACGTTTATATGCAGTATCGAAAGATCGAGTTGGATTAGGGTCGGATTTTCGACCCAGGTTTTTCGTCATTTGAGTTGAGAGCTCGATTTGGAGTTGAGTTGAAATGGTGTTGAGCGATTCTGAAACATTTTGTTAAGCCAACTCCTCGACCCAGGTTTTTCGTCTCATATTTCGACTCGACACCGCTGAGCGAGTGAGATTGAGTCGAACGAAGCTCATTTCAACTCAATACCCGTTTACAAAGGGTCGAAGCGAGCTTCAAGCTCGCTTCAATACCTCATATAAACGTAGTAACTGCAGTTGGGCTAGGTTAGTTCGATCGAAAATCTGAGTTTATGAACGCAGATAATGCAGTTCTTAGTTAGGCTGACGATTATGAACTCACCCAACCTTACCCTCAAATCGATCATGGAGAATATCATACCACATGTGCCATAAGAAATTGGTAATCATCGTTCTTATATGCTTGCCATTCGTTTTCTAAAAAGTACGGACCAATGACGCCCTCGGCCCAAAATCTTCAGCAAACGGTGACTTTTTGAGGATGCATTATCACCTAGTGAAACTCGTCTGGGTTGGTGTCGTCCCATAAACGGCAATTTTGCTTTTTAACACAGCAATCGATCCATTTTTTCCTAACGCTCCGAAGCTCAGTCAGCAAAGAAACTACATTGTATATGGTCCTGAACTTTGAGCTTGAGGTTAGTTCCGACGCAAAAATTGCCAAGATTATTTCTGCGAAAACCCGATATCTTATGCACGACGAGGAATCGCCTGCCTCGGGTTCTATTGGCTAATCTTCGGTTCCTTTGACTTACGTTTGTTGGCTGAACGTTGAAGAACGACTTTGAAAGGCCAGCACGTCTACAGTAACATGGGTGCAACGTTTGCACTAATGAACACTCATTTTGATAATAAAGTTACATCATTTCGAAGTGCCGTTCAATCGTATAACTTGCCATGGTGATTTGGCATCAGTAACTAAATAATAAATTTGACAGATGTCAATAAAACAACATGGCCGCCACAGGCCGTCAAAATCTGCAGGTGCCTATTGTAAAACCCTTTAGATCTCGTATGTATGTATTTTAAAAATGATTTTTTGTTTATTTAAGTAAATGTTATTTCCACTGTATTAAAAACTTTAAATTTATGCACCAAAATTTCATTTTTATTTCTTATCGAAATCATTAGAGTAGTTTTTGAGATATATGTATAATTTCTTTCTTAATAGTTACATATATGGCAGGAACGCTTATTCTTAGAACTAGAAAAATTCAGCTTCACCTTAAGGGAATCAACTTTAGTCCCAAATCTGGCTTTGTACAATTTTAGTTCTAATTGAAAGGAGGAGGCTATTCCAGAGGGTTGCTGAGGGAATGAAGAAAGGACACCAAGTAAGAATACAATTGGGTCTAATTATTATTCCACGATTTGAGTTTGAAAAGGTCACCTTATCGCTCAAATACTGTGGTAACATAGTCATTTTAACGAGAAGAGCTATGCATTTAAAACGGAGGAAACACTGCAAGTCACTACCTACCGACAGGTTAACACTTGGATTTATCAGGGTTTAATAAGAGCAGGTTTTGACGGGACCAGCTTGCTACTGAACGTAAATCTTCGTTTAATTTGTTCACTGCATCGTTAATTAAATTCGTAAATTCGAGTAAATATGAAATTTGCAAAATTTTAAGACATGAGGCAAATCATTAATAAAAAGAGAAAATAGCAAAGATCCCAGTATAGATCCCTGTGGCACACCTTATGCAACAGGGAGGAATGATGAAAGCTTCGTATTATGTGAGACGGCTTGAACACGGTGGCTAAGATAACTGTTGATCAGATTGGTGGATTGGTATCGAAAACTAAATTGTGTGGAATGTTTGTGTTAGAGAATGTTGTGTTAAACCGGATCAAAGGGTTTTGAAAAATCAAAGCAGAGATAACTTCTTTTCCTCTTTATAAGCTTTGTACGATCGATTCTTGCTTAAATTTGTTCGTTCACCTTTTGAGTGGAAAGACAGAATTGCTATCGGTCTGAATTCTTTAGAGGTCTTAGAGCCCTTAGGAATTCGAATTATTTTTGCTTATTTCCATTCTGCGAGAAAAGTTGATCTTGTAAAGATTGTCTTGAAAATGTGTTTGATATACTAAAGAATGAAAGGGGAAAGAATTTTTATAAAATCAGGATGAACGTTATCAAGACCAACACACTCAGATTTTATTGGAAAAAAAGCATTACTGTCGATTTTTAAATAAGGTAAGAGCTATAATTTAATTAGTAACTTTAAATTAAAGATTCATATATTAAAAACCTAGAACCCGAATTCGGCATGTCTAAGTTATCCGCTCGCAAAGGACTTTTCACATGAGAGCGACCAACGACCGACGAATGAACGAAAACATTTTTGACATTTCGTTGTGCAACTAAAAATTGGAATTTTATTAACAGCAAAAGAAAATCTTGTCCTTACCCGTCTGTTCTCAAGTTAAATGACATTTCAACTCATGACCCACGGGTTATAACGCAACTTTTTTCTGACTTCTTTCAAAGTGCCTTCAACTGTGATACTTCAAACTGTGATACCTTTAACTGTGATTCCTCAATCTGTGATATATCTGACGAAATGGCTCAAAGCTTTGACCATTTGAAATCTTTTACTTACTTGACTGATATGAACTTTAACATTGATATCGACAATATTGTAAAGATTATATCTAACCTTGACGACAGCTGTATACCAGGTCCTGATGGTATACCCTCTACTATATTGAAAAACTGTGTATGTCACTTGTCATTACCTTTGTCTATTCTATTTAATCTTTCAATGTCAACATGTTCATTCCCATCTATTTGGAAAAGTTCATTCATTATCTATTCAAAGGCAAAAAAGACGAAGTGAAAAACTACAGGCCTATTGCCAAATTATCTGTGATTCCTAAACTTTTTGAGGCTATTATTTGTGAAGCTTTATGTTTTTATGTTAAGTCATTCATTGTTCCTAATCAGCATGGTTTTATAAAAGGACGCTCTACTGTTACTTTTCTAATAGAATTAGTTGAAAATTGTATTGATTCATTTAAAAACAGTAAACAAGTAGATTGTGTATTCACTGATTTCAGTAAAGCTTTTGACAAGCTATCACATCGTGTTTTGCTTTTTAAGTTAAAAAAATTAGGTTTTAGCGAAAATTTTGTAAAATGGCTTCAATCTTATTTATTAAACAGATTTTATTCAGTGCTATTTAACGGTTGCGAATCAAATAAGTTTAAAATCAACTCAGGAATTCCACAGGGCAGTCATTTAGGACCTATCATTTTTATTTTATTTATAAACGACTTACCATCGGTGTTAAAATACTCTAAGTGCCTCATTTATGCCGACGATGTAACAATCTTTAAAACTATTTCAAGTACTCGTGATTGTGAACAATTGCAATGTGATCTTAACTCGTTTTTTGACTGGTGTACTCGTAATTGTTTGTTTCTTAATATCGATAAGTGTAAAACTATGTGTTTTACAAGAAAGTTTTCTTTTATTTCGTTCAACTATTTGTTTAATGGCATATCAATATCCCGTGAAACAGTTATATCTATTCTTGGCGTCACATTTGATCGCAAACTCGAATTCATTCAACATATAAACTCCATTTCAAACAAAGCTAATTCCATTCTTGGATGGATAAAAAGAGAGTCGAAACAATTTTCAGACCCTTTCGTGACAAAGCAGCTTTTTATATCTTTTGTTCGCCCCATTCTAGAATACGCTTGTCAGGTTTGGTCACCTCATTATGAATGTCATAAAAATAGACTAGAACAGGTGCAAAAAAGATTTATTAGGTTTGCGCTCAGGGGACTAGGATGGGATAATCCTTATGATCTCCCACCTTATAACAACAGACTTCGACTAATTGATATACCCAGTCTCGAGAACAGACGTTCCTATTTATGTTTTGCTTTCATTGTAAAATTAATTAACGGTAACATAGACTGTTTGCACCTCAAAGAAATTTGAGGAACATACCGGAGATTATACATATTTCACACTATCGTACCAATTATGAGAAATTTTCTCCATTAAATAAAATGTTTAAACTATTTAATTTCTACAATCATAAATATAACAATTTGTTTGATAAAACAATAATAAATTCATGTCAATTTAAATCAACATTTTTTCAATGAAATTGTTTAAAATATTATTATAAACCTTTGTTAGAAATTTAGAATTTTTTTTTTTTTTGTAAAACTAGAAATTTAGTTATGTTAATAATAAATAAATAAAATCTTATAGCTAAACTATTTTCTCTTCTTGCAATAAGATTATATAAGCTTATAGTCTTATAAGAATCCTTTTCTGAAAACTCAGCTCTAAATATGTCCATATATTAACATAACAAGTCACGTTTAAGAGTTAAGGTCATTTCATACTTCTATGAAAACCCTAAAAGAATTTGAGTTTAATACCTCCTACATATATCAAGAAACAATCTGAAGTTCAAAGAATAAAAGCCTTGCAGTAGGATCCTAATGAGATCTTTAATGCAACAAGCACAACTACATACTCACAAACTTTACTTTTCTAAATTAGTAAATTAGTACTAGACGTAACAAATGTTAAAAAGTTAACCCTGTACTCGGCACAAAAGAAAATAGATCAGCTGAAATGTCAGCTGTTTTTCAAAATTCCCCATGGATAGTTTAATATACCAAAATTTTTTGGATAGCTTTAGATTTCTGCTTCACATCAGCTGTTTCGTTCATCAGCTGATTTTTCTATGGGATTACAACAACACAAACAAATCCGGATACCTATGTTTTAAATCCCATTTGTTTTTTTATTCGTTGGTCGTTGGACGCTCTCATGTGAATAGTCCTTAAGACCTCGTAACCAAGAATTTTATTTGTTTTTATATAATTTTATAGAAGCTAATATACCGAATCTGATGGGTAAATTTTACTAGAACCGTTAAAATATTTGTATAACTTATAGCCATAGCTGGGCATTAACTCGTTAATCCGTTAATCGTTAATTAACGAAGTTAAAATTTTGATTAACGGATTAACTTTTAAGTTAACTTTTAAAAATGTTAACGGACACGTTAAATCCGTTAATCCACGTTAAGTCCGTTAATCGTTAATCCAATGCCTACTATTTAACGCGTGGCGCGAAAAACAGGTTCAGACAAGTATGAGACAAGTGCCGCGCGGCGCGTGCCGTGGGTGAAACAAAAACAGCTAGGTACGTATTATATTTTGACGGCGCGTGCGTGTGAGAAAACTGCGAAAAGATTCGTTTCGTTTGATCATTTCATTATGCCGGTCGTCCACTATGTGCGCGATAAGTTCAACCAACTTCGTTCAACTTTTTATTCAACTCTTTCGTTGGAAAAACGATTTACGACCTCTTACACTAGTGCAGCAACTTACGTAATTCACGTTGAGCAACTAAAGTTGAACAAAATGCGTTCGGAACCCCGTACACATAATTGACCAACTTTCCCATATGTTGATTAACCTCGCACACCTAGCTGATCAACTCTTAAAACTTATTCCAGTGTTGAATAGCTCCGTACACCTAGTTGACCAACTTACTCAAATGTTGAATAAACTCGTACACTAGTTGATAAACTTGTTCGATTTTGACAGAAAAAAAAGTTTTTCGAGTTGATCAACTGCGTTTTCGATATTGTTGTTTAACCAGTTGATGAACGAGTTGATACCTTCGTACACTTAACCAAGGAACCAAGGATCACTAGTTGGGGAAGTTTAGGCAATTGCATTTTCGAGGAAATTTGAGACCAAGCCAATTCCCTGGCATCTCAATTTTTATAAGAGGGGCTCTTAATGTCCCATATATTGGGCTTTTCCTCAATTGCTGAAATCATTTGCAAAATTAATTCCGTGGTCCACTCTGATTTTTTATCACCTTCCATGACGAAAAACCAAAATAAACTACAGTTTGCAAGTTGCAACAACTGCAAGTTCATGGCACCGCAATAGTTCAACCACGTAGACACATTTCACTGCAGCCAATGCAACGCAACACAATATTACGTCAAGAAATCCCAAAGAAAATTAAAAAGTTGATTTACGCGTTGAACAAATAATGTGCAACACATTATCTTGAAAATCTGGCTGAACGTGTTGATCAAACATTTTCAAAGAGCAACACGAGCTCGTACACTACCCGTGCACTTGTTGCGCAATTCGTTGAGCAACGGCCAACAACTAGATCCAACCCGTTGGTTGAACAGAATTGAAGGCACCGTACAATAAAGTTGAATGCGTTGAATTCGAAATTTGTGCGTTGATCGCCTAGTGGACGACCGGCATTACTTAGCGCCGCGCCGGTGCTTAGAGAAATAAAATATAAAAAATGCAATTTTTATCACATGTTAACGGATTAACGATTAACGTTAACTTGCGTTAATTCTTCCGAAATGTAACGCTTTAACGTTTAACGAAGCTAACTTTTTAAGTAGCGGATTAACGATTAACGAAGTTAACTGTTTGATTAACGGTGCCCAGCTATGCTTATAGCCCATATTTTTGTTGATGAAATATCTCGTAACCCTGATCAATTCCTAAGCCCTAATTATGGTTTTTGTGTCTCCTGTAAAATCAACTTCTCTGGGTTACGAGGTATTAAAACGACAATATGTCAGTTTTTAAAACAATTATAAATAAGATCAAGTTAAAAGATGTATAAAGGCTAAATCGTTGTGTGCCACTTATGCATTCTTGAAGCACTTGAACAAAGTGTGTGTACTTAAATCGGGATTTTATTTGTATGTCAGCAAACATTATCATTAAATGGAAAGTTTGATGAAAATTCATTCCTACCCGACGGCTACCTACCTCTCTTATATTGCCCTTCGTTAACTGAGCCTCTTATTTTCTATTTAAAATTATATATTATGTTTCGTTGCGCATTTTACAGTGTATCTACATTTGCATACATTACATACGTATGTATATTCGTAATTTTTAATTTTTATAGGAATTTCCTCTACAAAAAATGCCACTAGTGTTGAGAGTGGCATTTTTGTACGACCAATAAATATATTTTAAGCAACAAGCTAAATGAACATCATTCTACATAATATGATTCTCAGTCCACTCCAGACCTGGCCTTCTATTTCAGGGACTAAACAACCATTTGCAAATATGGGGTGGTGAGGTGCAATTACAGGTATATTATGTATGTAGACTACTCTTGCTGGATAAAATCGATGTAAAATTACTTTTCTCTGAAAATGATTTGTGCATCGGGGTATGATATCATCGAACCACAATCTATGGCTTGTTATCCCTCTTTTGCTCTGATAGACGATTTTTCATTGCTCTGACTTGCGATTGTGTTCGATTATTATCAGTTCCACTGGACAGACAGACAAGTTTATTGAAAATACACATATAAATCGAGCGTTCCCCAAAAAATTGTGGCAACCATTCTCCTGAAATCTCATAACCTCAACCCAATTCTCCCCTTAATGCAACCTTACCGCAACAGCCCAAAGCAAAGGCCATCAATAGATTGAGTTCAGCTTTGGAAACAAAAAAAAAACGCTACAGCACGGTTCTACTATAGTACTAGTACCTACCGCAGCCTCTACAGATTGTCTCGATGTGTCGCACTATAGTCTCCGCATAAATTCTAAAAACGCTGCAAATGAGTGAGTTCAGTCAGAGTCAGAGTGCCTGTGCAGCATGGAGGCTCCTATTCCTAAAGTATCATCAAGGACCCCGCATTGCATTGTTATTGTAAGGACCTATAGTTGCGCTAATTCCGCCCGGCAGCATAGTGTCTCGCGGGAGTGTGTTTTCTCTTACGATGTACCTAATACAACTCTAACTACCTCCTGCGCGCACTCTATGCTATTGGAATCGTATATTTAAATTTGGGTTGGTCCACATTGTGATTTGTCCTTTTGTTGTGTTCCATTCGCTTTTATGCTCCCCATATATCCCATCATCCGAGAACGGGAATCTCGATTATGGGAAAGGGTAGTCGGGGAGCTATTCTCGTATAGCATTGCTCCTGTGCTCCTCACTGAACTTTGTTGGTTTCTGTATGTTTTTTGGTGGTGGTGTTTTGTTTTGGCGTTCCTTCTCATTTACTTATGTATTCGGCGAGGACGAAATATATTTCGGAAACCACTTCAGTTTGTCTATTGATTTTTCACATCTACGAGTACCTATA
The DNA here is from genome assembly GCA_911387755.1 of Chrysotoxum bicinctum. Taxonomy (NCBI): domain Eukaryota; kingdom Metazoa; phylum Arthropoda; class Insecta; order Diptera; family Syrphidae; genus Chrysotoxum; species Chrysotoxum bicinctum. The sequence goes on from OU426987.1 coordinate 220,155,285, forward strand.
TATAAAAAAAATGCTTCGAAAGAAACTTAAGATTAAGAATGAGAATTGGAATTTAAGTTACATTTTAAGGGTTGAGTTGAGGCCTTCTTCCTTAAAACAGACTTCAACCCCTGGCATAAATATTTTAACACCACCTCTCTTTATAATTTAGCTCAGGTTCATGTAAATATGTATGTACTCGTATGAATGCAAAAAGAAGTGCGAAAAAAAAAGTTAACCCTTTAATAATCGTTTTATATAAATTTTGGGTATAAATTTCCATCTCATATTACAAAGGTGGTTCTTTGCATATTTAAATAAAAACACTTCCAAGTTATAACAAGTACTTAAATTGCTGAGGGCTATTTTTTTTTGGGGAAGAATAATGGATTTTAGAAACAAAGTATGAGCATGTTTTTTTAAGGTATACCTACATATTAAAGGTCATTTCGAAGTGGTTTTTATTTTGCAGTATTTATGTAAAACCTCTTTAAAGTTCACTTTTTTATAATAGCATTTTGATAGGACTATTTTTTTTTTATTTATAATACAAATAGAAACAAAGAGCTGAATACTGTTAATTATGGGACAAGTCTTAGTTTTTAAATTAGTGACCCACTAATAGGTTACATACGTATGTACATATATGTGTATTTGTTTAATTTTTAATTTTCTTGCCGAAAAAAGGGTCAATCAAACAAATTTTCTTGAAAAAAAAAGAAAGCCATACATGAAGCAGTCAATTTATCCATTACATTCAGTATTTACATCAGCAAATTGTATGTGTCAACGATTTTCCAATATGGAACTGTCGATGTTGACAGTCTGTGGGGTCCATGTTGTTTTGGCTGTGTGTGCCAAATTTGTTGTTTATTATTGAGGTATTGATCATAATTGCAAGTTACACTTCAAATTATAAAAATGGTGAACATTTTGCGCGCACTGCACCCACTTTACGCAACTTTTGGTGACGAAATTCGAGATGGTCGGGTTCGGTTAGTAATCAAAGAAAAACTAGATCGACCAATAACAATGCCACCGTCCGGGTGCAGGAAGACCCGAGACAGTCAACTCCTCGCCGTACATGAGAGCTCGGCCTTTCGTATTAGACTTTAACTTGACGATTTTTGTGCCGGATGTTGGGCCTTTACCCCAAGATCTAACTGATCCAGGAGCTCAAAGTTAATGATTGTAAACATCGCTGTTTTTTCGCTGTCTGGGCTTCGGAGCATTTGAAAGAGGATCACAATTTTGGTCGAAAAATCGAAGTTTCTGTTTAGTGCGGATATTAATCATGGTTCGTATTTCTTTGAAAATGATGTTGGTAACCCCATCAGCGTCAACAGCGATCGCTCTAGATCAACGAGAACTGATTTTGTTTGCCCTGAATCGATTTATAGGGACGTGGACGACATGTGGTTCCAGCGGGACAGCGCTATGCGCCACTCGACGAACGTGGTGAATACAATGGGTATTCTATATAACCAGTTTGAGGGTAGGGTTATCTCACGGAGAGGTGATGTGAATCGGTCACCAAGATCATGCGATTTGATCCCATTAGATTTTTCCTTTTGTTGGTTTATAAAGTCGCATGTCTATGCCAATGTATCTGAGGCCATCGTTCAAATTCAGTCAGATCTATACGGCAGAGTCATTGAAAATTGGAACATGAACCTTTCATCGACTTATTGGAAAACCCTGTTTTTAAACTGCAGCCAGTTTAAGATTACAAGTTCCTTAAAGTACCCATCCATTTTCTTGCCAAAAATAATACTAAGATGTCTAATTTGAAAAGTGGAACCCAGAGGTGGGCATTCATTCTTGATGGAACCATATACCTGGTCTTGCACTATTGATCGCTATTTGACCTATTATTTTAAGAACAATTTTCTATTACATCGCATAAAAGCATAACGCCTTCGCTTAAACGTTGTTTTTTCACATAAAAGGTACCAGGTCTTTGCAGACCTTTGCAGTGTGTGTTCTCTATCATAATTCTATACAAACAAGTTTTTTTTGATTTAAGTTGCGATAGTTCTATATGAATCTCATCTGTATAGATGGTGTTGAAATCGATGAAAAGGTGGTGGTTTTTAAAGTTTTTTTCTAAGATCTGCTGTAATGTGAAAATTTTTCGTGAGGTGAGATTTTCTGGCCTGAAGCGAAACTAATAACGACTTGTTGACCAATGGCTTCAGGCATTCAAATAATACGCCAGAAAATATATTTTAAGGTATGTTTAGGAATCTGATACTTCTCTAGTTGGCGCAATAGACTACAACTTTCTCTAATTGTTCGGCCATATGTGGCAACTATCATTTCATATAGAAATCCTATGTTCATTTTCCTTATTTCGTTTTTCTTGATTTTTCAAAATCCGGATATCCGGCTGGCATTACCCTCACGGCGTTGTCTTTGTTCATTCATATGAAATGGCAAAGCTTACTAATGTCGTTTTTATTTGGCAATCCGGAAGCCTTCTGGACTCTTCTGAAAGTGTTCATTTGGGAAAAAATGACAGTTCTGCTTCTGGATTTGAAATAAGAATCGAAACCAGAAGCACTCACGCATTCATATACTTAAACGTCAAACTTAACAGCTGTGATTTTTTGTAAGCTAATTATGCGAAGTGTATCTTTCAACAAAATTTTTTCCTGATTTTCATTACTGTCCACATTTTTGATGTTTCACATATACAATCACAAAAAACTTCAGAACCATCAGAATCGAACAAAAAGTGTTCAGTTGGGATTCCGGACCGGAGAGAGATTCCGGATTCCCAAATAAAAACGACATAAGTATTTTGACATCTGAATGTCATTGGTAACTTTGACAACTGTTGAAACATAACTATTAGAAAAACAATAATTACTATCTGGGCACCCTATATTTACAATTATAATTTCAAAAATTATGCTATTTTTCAAGCTAGAACAAACTATACACATTTACAGCCTATTTAATTGAAATCGTATGTGCGCTTTCAGAGATTAGAGTGCACGAACACAGTCGCAGGTGATTTAGTATTTAAGTTTAGCTATATAAGCCAACTATTATAAATTATTTTGTAAGCAATTTAAGTATATAAAAAGTGATGATCGAAAAAAACCGACACAATGTTTAGAAATGAGAAACAGAATTTAACATTGAATTCATTACAACTTATATCTAGATATCTTAGGTATACATGATGATCACCAATAAAATCTAAATATGAAAATCTGTGGTGTTTGGTAAAAACATGCTAAAACCGTAAAATAATTTTCGTTCTTATGTTCACTTAACATCGAGCTAGAACCTTAACGGGTAAATCGATTTTCTTAAAATTTGGAACATAATTTTTTTGAGAATATTCTCATAAATGTTCCAAATTTGAAGAAAATCAGTCGAACCGCTTAGGACTTAGTTCCATGTGAAGTGGACGTAAAAACGTAAATTATCTTATGGACTTATCACGTTTCTACCAAACACCACAGAAATTTTGCCTAGAAAAAATTCGTCAAAAGTTAAAAATAAACTTCATATACAAGGTGGAGCAAAATTAATCACCCTATCGGAAGATATTATAATTTTTGCAAATAGCATCGTACGTCAATCATATTCGTTATTTTGTGAACTAGACAGCTGCAGTTTACAGTCAGACAAGCAATAGAGCTCTATACTCCGCAAGAGCGTGGAATAATTGTGTCGATTTTTTGACCAATAATCGGTCGATGGTGATAGCGAAGCGTGAATTTCGACGTCCATTTCCTAATCGTGTTGTGCCAACTGGGCAAACATTTCGGCGGTTAGCTTCTCGAATCGAACAGACTGGAACCACAGGAGGCCATGCAGATCGTGGCTGGACAACAGGACTGGTCTTTCGGCCGAGAATATCGCGGCTTTTGCTGCTGATGTCGCTGAGAATGAAAAAACACGACGGGCCACGCAATTAGACGTCACCAGGCCGACCCTACAGCGAATTTTAGTGTAAAATTTACGCATGTTCCCGTACAAAGTGCAAACAATGAATCAATTAATGCCTGCCGACCGTCCATTGCATGTGAATTACTGTCATGCCATCCTCAATCTCAACAACGAAGAGGACGATTTTGTGTCGAAAATTATTATGAGCGACGAAGCGCATTTCCACTTGAATGATGATGCACGAAAAGTCATTAAAAAGCCACTGTGTGGTCGTTGTTCACTCCAGAAAATTGATTGATTTGTATTCTTTAGAGGACTTCATCGGCAATACGGTCACTGTTACTGTCGAACGCTACATGGCTATGATAAACGAATTCTTACTGCCGGAATTGCATAAGCGGGGCTTGTTGAACATGTGGTTTTAACAAGACCATGCACACACGAGCCACAATGGATATTGTGAAAGAATAGTTTCCTGGTCTCGTAATTTCCCCTTTTGGCGATTTGGCATGGCTAGAAAGATAGCCCAATTTAACCATCCCAGACTTCTTTCTTTGGAGCTACTTGAAGTAGCATGTTTATGCCAATACGCCTTAGATAACGACAGCCGTTAAGGAGAATATTCGACAGGAATGCGAACAGTTATTACCGGAAATCTTGAGGAAAGTCATGGAAAATGCGATAAAACGGGCACAAATGTGTGTCAACACTAGTGAGGAGCTGCTTGACGGATATAAAGATTTTCATCACTCAAAATCATACTCAAAAAGTAATTCAAAAACAAAATTAGATGATTAATTTTGCGCAACCTTGTATCTACCTACTAACTACAATCTTCATACACATCGTAGTTACATACATACAATTAATAATAGATAACATTCTTTTAATAATCGACTTTTAATTATCACATCATAAGATAAACCCTGGACTATTTATCGGATTAATTAAGGATCCATTTTTGCTTAGAACTCGTTGACAAAATCACTCACAGAGCTCTCATCTCGCATAAGAGTAAATTCAATTCTATATATCTTCCCATTATCAGGATAAAAACGTTCGCTTAGCAGACTCAATAAATTTAATTTTCCATGTGAGAGCCAACATATCGCCTCAATCTCCATCTTCACAAGTTCACAACCACTGCTACGCTGCCCGCCTCCACGTCTCCGCACTTTTATTTTTTTCTACAACACATAAGACAGGTCATTTATCTTTAAGTGATGAAGCAAGAGAAGTCAAAGCAGAAAGATTCCTTTTCTTACGTATGCATAGGCATAGACATACACAAAAATGTATGTGATTTTATGGCTAAACAAAAAGATACAAAGATACTTCTCGTTCAAATTACAAAGAACTGGTTCGCGGTTTCGCGCAAAATGCTGTTGTTAAGTTGTTGCATTGCAACTGAAATGCGAAACGCTGCGATCAAGAAGTGAATTCTATATATCGTTTCCGTCTGGCCAGCCAGACCATCAGCCCAAGCTCTCTCTCTCTCTGTTATCGGCATCGGGTATCATATTAAGAAGAGATGTGCCCTTCAAGAATCAAAAAAAAAAGAAACAAATAACAAAGTTCAACAAAAATTTAAACTGACGAAAACGACGCAGACGCACCTTTCGTGAGGCTTCGGTTAGCCTGATATCATCAGCATCACCAACAATCACAGCATAGAGAGGTGTACGTGAAAATTGCTTGCGAAAGAATCTGTTCTTGTCGATTTTGTTTGGCTTTACTTGTAGCTTGGTGAAATGGTGATTGTGCTGATGCTAAGTGCCAGAGAAGAATGTGTCCATGTGGCAAAAATGGCTTATGCAAGAAAAGTTTCCTCGGGACCGAAAAATTAATATTTGTCTTTTCCGGATGGTCCCATAATATTTGATATGAAATTTAACTAAGCAAAGGCATTTCTTTTGTATCTTTAAAGACACCATTAGACTATAGTCTTATGAGTATGTGTATCATGCAAATTATAGACTTATGCAGATTACACATGAGGTTCTGAGACTCAGTTTGACAGATCGAGATCATCCGCGTTTCTGGACTTGGACAAAAGTTGACTCCTGAACAATATCTTTCAATAAAATTTAAATCTCGAGTTAAGCCCAAATTAAAACAAATTGAAATTTGAGATATACAAAGTGGCGGAAAATTAATTATCCTTGGTTTTTGAATAACTCTTTTTTACTAAATAAAAAAAAAATATTTTGAGCGATGGAAATCTTTATTAGGACCTTTACAAAAAGATCATATCTGCCAGTGTTGATACATATTTGTGCCCATTTTATCGCATTTTTCATGACTTTCCGCAATATTTCCGGTGATTATTGTTCGCATTCCTGTCGAATATTCTCTTTAAGAGCTGCGATTGCCCGAGGCTTGTTGGCATAAACCCGCGACATCGTCGGATTTTCAGTGCCCCAGAAACAAAGATTTTGTTTACTGACGTCTCGTCACACATAATAGGTTCGTTCGTTGAGCCCTGAAGTCACCCTGGGCTCGCCCTAAATCGTTTTTTGAAAAACCTGAAGTCACCCTGATGAGCAAATTCTGTGTTTTTTGAGACCTGTGGTCACCCTGAACTCGCCATGAAGTAGATCTAGGTATTTTGCTGGGGCGAGTTCAGGTAACGATCAAACTGTCAAAAGTCATATGAGATTTCATATATGTATTTCTTTTGTTGTCGTTTGGCGATTCGCATGTTGCATGTTATTGCTTGTATTTATAATTAAATGTTTGTTGTACTCATTAGATGAAACATTCAGCAACAACGCGAAATTGTTTTCGTTCATTTTTAAAACTTATTTATAACAAATTTAAAGTTTTATCAGATCACAAAATTATTTTGTCTTGCTTTTAGTTGTCAACAAAACAGTTGACAGCCCTTGGGTGTTTTTTGAAAACCGAAAACCCCAGTTTTTGTTGACAACTTTGAGGGTTGTCAAGAAAACCTGGGTCAACCCTGGGTAAAGTTGAACGAACGAACCTAATAATTTTCGACACCAAATCCTCTTCTTTGCTGAGATTGAAAATGACTTGACAGTAATTCCGACGCGACGGACGGTTAGCAAGCATTAACTGATCCACTGTTTTGCAATTTGTACGGTAACATGTGATATACTACGTTTATATGAGGTATTCAAGCGAGTTTGAAGCTCGCTTCGACCCTTTGTAAACGGGTATTGAGTTGAAATGAGCTTCGTTCGACTCGATCTCACTCGCTCAGCGGTGTCGAGTCGAAATATGAGACGAAAAACCTGAGTCGAGGAGTTGGCTTAATAAAATGTTTCAGAATCGCTCAACACCATTTCAACTCAACTCTAAATCGAGCTCTCAACTCAAATGACGAAAAACCTGGGTCGAAAATCCGACCCAAATCCAACTCGATCTTTCAATACTGCATATAAACGTAGTATAAATCTTTCACTAATGTCGATTTCCTTTTACACTAGGGATTTTAGGGATTGCGATCCCTTGTCAAATTTTGACTTTTACCACACCAAAAAAATCGATTTTTTTTTGACAGAGATCAAATCTTTCGAATCCGTATTTGGAGAGGGATTTACATGTATACGAAATACGCACACTAAAAAGACAAATTTTGACAAGGGATCGCAATCCCTAAAATCCCTAGTGTAAAAGGAAATCGACATAAAATTCGCTGTAGGATCGGTCTGTTGATGTCCAATTGCGTGGCCCGTCGGCTTCGTCCGGTGTCTGTTCGAGTCGAGTACCAAGTTGGCGCAGCACAATTATGAACACCGACAGATTATTGGTCAAAAAAATCGACACAATTATTGCACATTCTTGCAAAGTATAGCACTTCATTGCTGTTTTTATACTGCAGCTGTCTAATTCACAAATGTCAAATATGACGTACGACGCCATTTGCAAAAAATAAAATATCCCGATAGGGTGATTAATTTTGCGCCACCTTGTGTGAAGATAAAAGCGCAGATAAGGATTTGTTTAATATCTTGTGATTATATTCCTTCGAGCCTAGAGAAGGTTCTTCGGGAATCGGAATTATTCCAAAAGAAGGTAACAAAACAAACATAGATTTCGAGGAATTATTATAGAAGCCTTTCAACTTCAGATCGTGGCCATCGCCGTAAAGTAGGGTGGGAAATATGAGGGTTTTGTAGAGCGTGTACTTTGTCTTAGGTCTGAAGGGTTTTGAAAGGAAATGTAGCAGCGGTTTCCTTAGGTTAATATTCGTCGGATATTTACTAAGGGGATATTTCTTGTGCCTCCGCTCAAAGGTTTATCTAGTATAGCGTTATGCCTTACAAAACTACGTGAATGACATTTTATGTTGTTGTGTCTCGGTCTTGGACAAGGGTACCAAATGAACGGACATAAGCATTATTAAAGTTCCTCAAGTTTCTGAAAATAAAACCAAGCATTAGACTTACATCGGCTTTAGGGATTATACCGAGATTGTTACGTTAGACGAAGTTAGGGTGAAATGGCAGATAGTTTCGCAGCTTACATACTTAAACCAGAGTTGGTTTATTGTAATATCACATGAATCAATAGATTATCTCCCGCTACTCGTTGAAAACCATTTGGAGCTCCTTATGAAGCGAGAGAGACTGCAAATACCTATGTATATTAATGAGATCTAGATTAGATTAAAAAACTCTCCAAGACGGAGCCTACGTCTTTGTGATAGAGCATGACATATGTATGTACATAGAAGATGACGAAATGATTCTACCTCTTTCTCGTCCATACAATTTCTGCAAAATCCGTTTGAATAAACAGCACGTCTCATTGCGTGCTTGCCTTTAAGACAGTGTCAAACAGTTAGAGCATTTCAGTCCAAGCATTGGCCAGATGTGTTTTGTAATCAGACAGTTGATTTGTCCTCATTTACTACGTTTATATGGAGAATTGAATCGGAATTGAATCAGGATTTAGCTCCATGTATACCTGGATCGGATTGAAATAGGATTTCTCGATCCGATCCCACTAAACGAGCTGAATCGAATCGAAAATATGCATGTATACCAGAATCGAGGAATCGAAGAATCGAGTGCATGTACAAAACCATATTGTCATTTCGATCCCATTTCAATTCGATCTCTCGATCCAGTGCCACCATATACCTGGATCGAAATCTCAATTCGGATTCGATTCGATTCCTCAATCTTCTCTTGTAACCGGGGTATCTATTACTTACTACGTTTATATGAGGTATTGAAGCGAGCTTGAAGCTCGCTTCGACTCTTTGTAAACGGGTATTGAGTTGAAATGAGCTTCGTTCGACTCGATCTCCCTCGCTCAGCGGTGTCGAGTCGAAATATGAGACGAAAAACCTGGGTCGAGGAGTTGGCTTAACAAAATGTTTCAGAATCGCTCAACACCATTTCAACTCAACTCCAAATCGAGCTCTCAACTCAAATGACGAAAAACCTGGGTCGAAAATCCGACCCTAATCCAACTCGATCTTTCGATAATGCATATAAACGTAGTAACTACCTACGTTTATATATCGATACCTTAATGCACACATGTGCTATGTCTATTTTTTGCTGTTTTGAGATATTGGTACCAATGGAAAGGTGAGAAGCAGTACTTTCATATTCACTCAAGTTCTATGTCCAAATAAACTCTAAAATTGCTTAAATTTGCAAAAAAGACGAATGTTCTATGTCCCCTATTGAGTTATCGTAAAAGCACAATTGTTATTTGTCCAACATTTTGTGCTATGTCCGCATTATATGTTTCGTATTATGGGCTACGTCTGGACATAGCACTTTTGTGCACTTTATTTTTGGAATCGGAAAAGGCGATGTATGACAGTAATCGATTGAATTCTTTTGTTGAGCTCCAAACTTCTTTCGTAAAAGAATTCATGTCTTAAAATTTAACTTTAAATTGTATAATGAGCACCTATTTGTATGCTGATACTTTTGGCGGACAGAACCGAAATCAAAATGTCCTCGCTACAATGTTTTATGCTGTGAATAGCGCAGGTAGTAATCTGCAAAATCTTGATTTAAAATTCATGGAAAGTGAACATAGTTATCTCGAAGCGGACAGAATTCATATTCATGCAATAATAGAAAGAGCTCGGAAGTCAAAACAGTTTAATCCCCTATGGAGTACAAATTGTTAATCGAAATGAGCAGGAAAAGACCATTTCAATACACTGTTAGTCATCTAACGTACAATTAATTTATTGGTGCTTGATCTTTAAATAACATTAAAGTGACGAATAAGAACAAGTCAGCAACTGGAGAAAGAATAAATTATGCATGTACTAGGGGGATTTTGACTACGAGTACCTTTATTATGTTTGAGAACAGTATGAGCGTTTAGGAAAGTTGAAGAGGATTTAAAAGGAGATACCGATGCACATACACATTGCTCTTGAATGTCTGAATATTGCAATGGGAAGGAAATATTGGACCGAGTAAAGCATTCTACATTCGTTTAGTGCTGAATTTAACAATACGTCTGAAGTTGGGCCCAAGTACAAACTGATGGACATTCCCTGGAAGCCCGAGTATTACGGTTAAATTTTTAAGGGGGAGGAAGCAAAATAAGCTTTTTCACTAGCACAATGTTTTTAAAAGTAACGGTAAAACAGTAAAAGACAGGAAACATTGCGCCTTGTGCTCGAGCGATTCAAATGTTTCTGTTATACTTCTACCACCTTTAATTTTCAAGCTTTTCTTGGATTGTGGGTTATTGGTGCACCTGCCCAAATATAGAAATTATACCCAAGCTTTGGACGAATATAGGTTTTATAAAGCCAAATCAAAAGAGGTGAAATACTTGTTGCATCGTTAAAAGAAACCTAACAATGTTGAGGAAAAATTTTAATTAGGTATTAACCCTTCTGATAAAAATTGGGATAAAATTACTCTTAAAAGTAAATATAAAAATTATTAAATTAAATTAAATTATTTTTATTTATTAAATAATAATAATATACATAGTTTTTGTTTCATTATAACACGTTTTTGTAAAAAAGTAATGTCTTCAGCATAATAAAGTAAGTTATAAATTAACCGTTTAAGAACTAAATTGTGTTCTAAGTCCTATTTTGATAACTGATATCATGCACAAAAGTGCTATGTCCTTACATATTTTATTTTATCATGAATAAAATGGAAAACTGTTAAAGAATTATATATTTTTGGTCATTATAATTTTAAAAAGGTATCAGGCCATAACATTTTTAAATATCAATGCTAAATGAGCTCCATTAGTAGAGTTATGCACGTATCAAAACTTTAACTTGAGTTTGCCAAAAACAGAAAAAATGGACATAGCACATGTGTGCATTAAGGTATCGATATGAGGTTTTGAAGCGAGCTTGAAGCTTTGATAGAAGGCAAATTTACAGGAGGAATTTTATATTTCCTAGAGAATGGTACGGGTTCCGTTTTATCAGGGTTGACTCATAATACACACATCTCTTTTAATTTGGTTAATTTTAACTTGGTTAAAACGTTTTATAGAAGTTCTTTTAAAATGCTGGGATACTTTTCCCAATACGGCAATAGCAACATCGTCCGCATAAGCAATCACTTTTTAGCTCTCCGCTTCGTTAGGTTACGTTACGTTATTAAATAGCGCCAAAAATTTAACATTCGTCCCCACTTAAGGTTGCTCAATAGAAAATTTTTGTTTTATAAAATGTTTACCTCATTTCATTATTCAACAACAAACGGGAGTGCAGTATATAATTGGTAAAAATTTTGACAAAGTGGGTGTCCCTAATTGATCAAGGATAATATGGAAATGATTCTTGGGTGTACTCGAAAAAAAAATTGTTCTACAGTAAGTTAATAGCAATAGTAGAAACTAAGTTACAAATTTAATTTAAAAAAAAAATAACTCGACTATTTAATATCTTTTTTCAGTTTTCAGATATCCAATTTCTATTTAATTTTCTTGGCTATGGTAATTTTGTACCTTAATGTCAACTTTCTACAGAATATACGTAATAATAAACAAAAGTTCAGATGAATCATTGTGCAAAAATTTCAGATAGTTTGTAGGATTCAGCCTACAGCTTGAAGGGGCCGATTAACGTGTTTCCTGTCACATTACACATATTGAAATGTGACTCATTTTCGTAAGATTATAAAAATTTTTAATCGCATCACTTATAAATTAAATCTGATGCTGATTTCTTTTCTTCTATTCTAACAGCTTCCAGTATTTTTTCATCAGCCAAAATTCATATCACTTGTGAAGCGTATTTGAAACTTCTCCATTTTCTCGATGCCTTCAAAACTTATTTCTAAATACTCCATATACTCGTATGTAGCTCGTAGAGAACCAGGACCTAGTGACTTACAATTACAATTCTCAACTATTGCTTTGTAAGTTTTGTGGTAAAAGGCAGTACACAACTAAATTTTGTTCAGGCATTTTTTTTTTTCAAGAAGCAGAGACGCCCCTCATAAACAATCTAATTCTTCTCAAACGGTTGTGTGTTCTTCTCGACAATTTCCAAAGTGCACAATTAATCCCAAAACGATAATTATTATGGATACATTTAACGAAATCGCTGCCGCTTCTAATGTCTTCAAGTGGAATCTATGAGAATTTAAAATTTAAAAGAAAAAAACTCCAAAAAGGGGAACCATTCGACCAAAAAAAAATTTAAAAGAACAAAAGGTAAGACAACAATAAAATCATACAAATAAGCACCTCAGGCCGCAGGATAGCCATTTCGATTTATCACACTAAAGAGCGCGTATTCCATATACTCGTACATACAAATATGTAAAGAAAAGAACGGATGGGTCTTATTTGTAGATTGAAATTGGAGCTTCAATCCGTATTTCTCTGTATCTTGAAAGTAAAATTATTGGAAAGAGTAAATATAACTTTATTCCTTAGCCTCATTAATTCCTATACATATATTCCTACATCGAAATAGCACAATCAGGTGAGTTCTGGGTTTGGCGATGATAATAGAGGTGAATTTTGAGTTAAACCTATTATATTTTTTTCTCTCAAAATGAAATGAAATATATGTATGTAGGTACATAATAAAGATTACATTGTACATTTGCAAAATTTTATGGAAATTGTATGAGCCTATCAACATATCACCGCCTGAGTACTTAAATCCCCCATATCCAAAAAAAATGTTCCCCAGAAAACGAATTTTAAGGTTTAAAAAATAATTTCTTTACTTTCTTCTTGAGAAATATAATGTTTTTAATTTTTATATACATTTTTTGAAAATATCTCTGTTGGAATTTGAAGACAAGAAGTCAAAAACTGTAATGGTTATTTTTTTAAAAATAAAAGTATGAAAAAAGTCAGAAATGGATATAGGACCCTCTTCCATACGAATGCGAAATCGATGAAAACCAAATTGAAAATTTCCTATGGATATAGGACTTTTGTGCACTGAAAGGAGGTAATTCAATATAAGCAAGAATAACCAAAAAATTCACAAACACTGGCATTATTTATTTTTTATAATTTTATTTTTATTGATAAGAACATAAAACAAAAAATATTATAAATTTAGTGGTTATACCTTACTAAATCTCATATTGGACTGTTTCTAAGTCAACAAAATAAGTAAGAATATGCTTAAGTATTTTAATACTAAAGTGTGAAAAATACTTAAAACTAACTTTGGTCCTTAAAATTTTCGAGAAAAAGACGTCTTTTTTAATTCGGAATAGTTTATAAAAATTCGTCAACTTTTCATTGTATTAAGTATTATTTATTTTCAAAAGTTTTTTTAAATTAAAATTTTTTTTTAGCTTTTTTCATTTTATCCACTTCAGTATTAAAAACAAAAAAAAATGCTTAAATTAAATCGTTAAAAATATCTACAAGACTGCATTTAATGCACCCATCTCTATTTACCCCATGGTTAATTGTTTTTCTACTTTAATGATGTCTTTTTTCTTTACCATCGTCAAAGCGAAAACTTACTTTTGCGTTATTGAAATAACCTCCGATAGAAACCTGGACCACATGTTGTTCTTGCATGTTAAAAGATATAGAGCATATAGAGATTTAGAGGATATAGAGCACATAAGCACTGAAAATGTAACTTAGTTGCGATAAAGAGCTAAATGCTCTATATCCCATTTTCTGTGGATATGGGACACTTATGCATTAAATGAATGTTTTAAGAACTCTTCTACAAAGATTGCCCCACTTAGTACAAATTTTGAATATGCGGCAAATAAGCACTAAAAGGACCCACAAATTAGTGGTCTATAGAGCAAACTGGTTTTATGTAACTTCTTTAATAATGAAGATAGATCAACGGGGATAGCGCCAAACGATAGAGAATATTCGAATTAGTATAACTGCATCTTTAAATCAGTTTCCCGAAAAAGTGGTCTGTGGGGCATTTAAGTACTCAGGCGGCGATATATTATTAAAAAGTTTCTTTATTTATATTTAAATCCATTTTAAACCGACCATAAAATTTTGTTCAGGGCTTCTCTGTGGACTAGTGGCTTATGGTCTCATGCACCACCCACATAATATCAACAACTTGTTACTAAATTACTGGCGCCAATTAAAAGTTCTAAATTAAAATCTGTTAACATATTGTGAATGTCTTCGGATCTATAAACTAAATTTAAACTACAATTCATTTGGTTTTATTTAAAAAAAAAGAAAAGCTGAAGAACCTTGGTGTCTATATTATTTCAAATTTATACAAACTATACCTAAATTAAATTAAAACTATACTTAAATCGAAAATTTAAAAAAGTAACAGCCTTGTTTTAATTGTATTAATTGTTTCACCTTGATTGTCCCTAGAGTCGGCGAAGAAAAGTAAAAATTCATTAAGAGCAAAAGCCGGAATAAATACATTTTCTTATAGCTTAACTATCAGAATTCATTTTCCTGTTGTACCCGATCGGACTCCGCTGAACCGAAGATGATATGCTTCACATTGTGATTCAACTCGTGTCGTCTTTGTGTCTTCTTTTTCTTAAAAGAGCTGCCTTTGCACAGTTCTAAAAAAAAGGAAGTGGTAAATAAGCATCAACACCCAACCATTCTGTACAAGTCTAAATAGACGAATGCATGGCGGGGCACAATATAACCTTTTAGATGAAAACTCTCCTAATATTTATTGGGAACTATACATATATTCTGCCTACATACTCGTACTTTCTGTTTAATTTATGTTTCCAAAAGTTTGACACTTTCTAGTTCTGACTGAGTTATCCATTTAAACATTACGTATGTAACTATATGTACTCGGCTTCACGAGTAAGTAAGTGCGACTCATAGTGCATTTTATTGTACATTTCATTGGTAACCGTGTTGGCCAAGAGAACGCGAAGGTATATTCTATAGTTTACACGAATAGATATAAAGAGAAAAAATTCCACGAAGAGAGTAGGTATCTATACCTCTGTTATGCTCTGAAAAAAAAAACTGACAAATGCATTACAAATGGATTATGTTGGACGTTGAAGTTTCATTTCCAACAGAAGTTCACATAATAGCAGTACTTTTTTTTCTTCTGGAGTAAAGGTCATAAGCTACTCTTTCTTAATTTAACATCCACCATTTTAACAAATAGAATAGAAGTAGAAAATGTGCGTTGCACCCACGTTCAAATTCATTAGGTTCCCCAAATGATTCAAAAACTGTCGAGAGGTGAATCATTTATTTTTTATGGTGGATATTGTAAGAGTTTCAGTCAAATCTTTCGCTGGTTTCCTGCAGTAAGAGAAGGTAGAATTTAATTTTAAAGAACATTTCATATGAGTGCTTGTTAATGTTATGCTCGTTTGTTGAATATATTTCCAATTTTAGTTAGTATTCTACAACTCCCCCAATTGTAATCTTGCTATTTAGCTTATATAAACCCAGCCATGCTATCTGCACATGACTCACGAGGCTTACATCAACACTTATTGGGAATAATTGTGAGCTTCCATCTTCTGATTCATCGGAGGACATGAGCTCCTAATTCTTAATAATGCACTCATGTACGAGTAATCTTCCCTTCTATAGATTGGTTGTGACGAGCATTGTCTGGTCTTGTTGTAACTAGAGCCTTTTTATATCAATCCATAGACAAACAGAGTGTACATACAAACCTCTAAATAGAACACCCTACTGTTGTCTTCCATAACTTAAAATAAAATACCAAGGTTTTTTTTCCCAGTTAGGAACAAACAAATATAAAGTATTTTATTAAAAGAAAAAACAATAATTCAATATTCTCCCAGACTACGTTGGATTTGGACCAGGTTTCCTTCGCCACTTCTTTCGGGACAGCATCTCTTTTGCTTTCTCCTTCTTTAAAGTCTTATCGTAGTACTTCCCACTCTTTGTGAAGAATTTCTGTTCACTTCTCATCTCGGCTAGCTTTCGATTCTTCTGCTTCATTATGTTCTTTTTGTTGGCCGATTTCTTTTTGCCCGCTTCAGAGATCTGAACTTTAATTTTGCGTCCCTGCAAATCGGTATTGTGGAGGGCGAAAGCTCTTTGAAAACTATCGACATTGGTCATTTCAACGAATGCAAAACCTCCTCGTCGCTTCTTGGGTATGCGAACACTTTTAACCTCGCCGGCTTGTCTAAAGTAGTCTTCCAGATCTTCCTTGGCTGTTTCGAAGTTCAGATTTGTCACATATAATACAAATCGATTGGCTTTACTTGCGCCGCGCATCAGCGAGGCCAATTGTTCAGTTGAAAGTTTTGTGGTTGGGGTGGCTACAGTTTCTTTATTGTCACCGTCGTCCATGTCCTCATCCTCATTATCTTCTTCATCATCGTCATGATTATCTTTGTCAGATGCTCCATTTTCTAGATCCTCATCCCCAGACTCACCACTAAAATCTCTTACTTCTTCGTCTTCATCTTCACCATCGCTGGGATTTGCATTTTTTGTTTCGTCGTAGGTCCCGTCGAAAATTTCTTTCCTTTTTGCATCGTCGAAGTTTCCCAGCAAATCGGCACTGTCGCCGTTCACTTGTTTGCGTATTTTGTCAGGACGGACGAATTGTTCGACTTCGTAATCGCTGCCACTCGAATCTGTATCTGAACCCATATTATAAATATTTTTTTTATTTCTGCATTTGGATCTTTGAATTTAAACCGAAACACTGCTTAAAGCTTGTGGGTTTGTTTTGCTTGCTTGTGAAATTGAAATGTCATAAATGACATTTGACAACTGACAGCACGTGGTATTCATTTAAGAGAAATTCATCGGCTACCGGCTAAGCACTCGATGAATTGTATTTTCTTCTTAGTGTGTTCAGCACCACCTATGTATTTATTTAAAAACTACTTACCTACTTTGAATATAAGACCCTCTTCACATGAGAAAAATGAGCTTAAAGAGCAACTAAAAAGTTTGTGTTTTGACACAAACTAAACGATTGCCTAAAATGAGTTCCCTATTTTGTGTAACATATAATTATATGCACCTGCGCGGACATTCAACAAAATGGTTAATCTGTTTTCTATAAGCAACCAAACGGTTGTACCACTAAAAATTGAACGTGCGCGCCTAGCCTTAGGCGTTTGTGTCAAAACACAAACTTTTTAGTTGCTCAAACCAAGCAGTTGCGAAACTAAAAATTGAATGTGCGCGCCTAGCCTAAGACACTCTTCACATGAGGAAAATGAGCTTAAAGTAACTCTCAGTTCATTGTGTGGTGAACTATTAAACCCATCAAGTATTTAAAGAGATTTATTTAATAATCTTTTTCAATTTTCACGTAATGTGAGTTAGATCAATTATTTTTTAAGAAAACAATACAAAATTAGTGCTTCTTAAAAATGATCAGAATGATAGCAGTAGGCGTGTTTTTTTGCAAGTCCATAAGGAATTATAGAAAACGACATCGGGACTAAGCGCTTTACATGTTTAATACAATAATTACTTACTGGATTTAGCTAAGTCCAGACAAGCCAAAATAATAAGTGCGTTTTATTATCTTCGGATCTGGATCTGGATTTATTTTTAACACGTATTAGGTGCGTTTTATTATTCACAAATCTATCTGGATCCGGATCTGGATTAAGTTTTAACATGTATTACAAAAACAATTTGGGATCCTGTTTTCTATCGGGATCTATTTCAAAGATCCAAAAATTAGTTATTACACTGACGAGTAGATGGCTTTTATGGTAAGGTAGTGTAAGCTATAGTGTAAAGAAAAAGACAAGACATAATTTAAAATTTCCAAACCCAAGGATAAAAAGAGACGGGCTTATAACACTGCTGTCAGTAAGATCCGTATAGTTTTATTTTCAAGGGATGATCCAGATCCGGATCCAGATAGATTTGTGGACAATAAAACGCACCTATATTACAGTTCTAGTACTTAATCACAGCTGATTATGATAGCAGATTTTAGTTCATTTTCATAACAAATTTCGTTTTCGAAGTTGCGAAACAGACTTTTACAAAAGTTCGAACACGTGAATACCAACCATAAAAGATCTTTTAAGATGGAAATCTTTTATGTTTCATAACAGAAAATCTATAGCAGAATAGCAAATGTGGCTAAACATGTCAAAATAATAATCGATTAAGGGTCAGTTTTTGATAGATAATTAAGCTTTGAGTTAATCAAGGTAAGCTAATCCTGAACTTAAAAAGCATTTTTTCAGTAGAAAATTTACTTTAACTTTTATATGCCCTGTCACTGTTGAAGTCAAAATCAAATTTCTATTTCAACAGTTTTTTAACAAACACCTGTCAAAAATAGTTCAGAGTTTAGATAATTTAACGTATTTACCGAATTAACTTGGAGTTAGGTCGTGGTCTAAATTGGCTGACAAAAATTCTTTAAGGTTAACCCCGAAACTCAGATAACTTCACACGTAAAACTGGGCCTGAATATTTTGTATCGTAATCCTTAAAAAAATTTTTACTAAAAAAATATCTGGTACTGATATTGATTTATGATATCTTTATTTTTATATTAAAAATAAAATCAAAAAACGGTTATGGTTAATATCCAAAAAACATTTTATGTCATGTTTAGCCTTATAACTTTTAGCTTTTGTTTATTTATTCACATGTTTCGACATAGGTAGCTTTAACTTAAACTGTTTTTATATAGACCAGAGTGTAAATGCGACGAGGTATTTGAATTTATTTTGCCAAAACAAAAAACACTGTACGGCCATATTCACACTTTAACTGAAGAAGTTAATAAAAATTAGATCTAGTCAAACCTCTCTACATAGGATTGAAAGAATCTTGATATTTTTATAAATTATTATAGTTTAAGCTGTTTTTACTCACTCAAATAGAAATCTTAAACTAAAAAATTAAGTCAAAGCTATGCATGAATCTACCGTTAGCTGTTTTAAAATAGCTTTAAGCAAAAGGCATCTCTAACTGGCTAGCAAAAGCTCCTTTTTATTCATGCAAATCCTAGCTTTCACTAAGAAATCCAAGTTACAGCTTGAGCTTTTTTTTACTCACAAGGCCTAGTAATAGCTGTAACTAGAGATTTAGGTTCGTATTCACCGAGCGCTCCTAAACGGCTCTTAACTTTACGAGGCTCTTAACTTGAAATTTCTGTGCGGTATTCACCAACCACTCGCAAGTGTTTTTCGAAGTTCGAAAATGAGAGCCACTCTCTCTTGTTCAGGCATACCCAAACTGTGAAATGTTGTGTAATGTTGGTCTTGACAGCAAATGGATACTCTTCTACTTGGCATTGCTCACATGGATTCGAGTCAAATGCGTGCGTGGCACACGCACAAGCGAACAAATTTTCGAAGAGAGCGCTCGTAAGTTAGGAGTGGTCGGGACCACTCCTAACTTGTAAGAGCGCTCGTAGATCTTCACTAAGATTGCTTGGTGAATACGTTTATGAGCTTCTTAAGTTATGAGCGCTCGGTGAATACCGGCCTTAGTTTCTTTCAAAAAAGCTTTTGCTTTTTCTTATTCACAAGATGCAAAGAAATTGGATGTTGTCGACTGAGTTGGCCCGGGCATATCGAGATAGTGAACAACACCAGTTAAGTGAAACTTCGAATTCCAGCCCTCAGGTTTGTGGCAACAAGGATAGTAGAATCTGCGGTTGAAAACCAAGTCATAGCGTTCTCGGGATCGAAGAGGGGGTAAAGGCCCATTGAATCAGTCAGGATTCCTTTATGGATCGGAAGCCTGTTATATAAATTTGTTTAAAAATGCAAGTGTTATCTTATATAAATAATTTGTTGTATGCTTAAGACCCACAAACATGATATTTTCACTAACGTTTTTGATGTTCACTTTCTACACAGACATTTTTGTCGACTATTTGCATTTAATATTGCAATTAATCTTAAAATCAACTGAAAAGTTCACAGACATGACTTATTAAACCAGTTCCCTGCTTGTTAATGGTGATTTTTATTATTTAAGTACAAGATATTTATGGTGGCGGCTGGGGAAAATTTATTTTGTCTTAATCACTGAAAAATTGTTAGTTAAACTTATAGATTGAAGGGTTCAATTACGTATAAGCAATTAAAATAAGATTCATGGTTTTTCAGTAATGAAAACTGATCTTAAAAAACACTCAGGATCAATGATATATTCCCTTTATTTAATGATGTGTGTTATTTTGCAGAGGAAGAAGCTTCGTAATTGACCAATGGTTTGGGGATTCCAACAACCCGGACACCTAGGGTACTGTCACAAGCCAATAACGTTTCTGGTTCTATCGTTATATGTGAATATTGAATGCAAATAAAAAATACAAATTATAAAAATCCATATTTCACAATTAAAGAAAAATATCAAAATCACAAAGTTCCACTTTTCGACATCAAAAAAATTCTAAAGATTTCAAAATTATGAGCCTATTGCAATGACCTGTAGTGTATAATCACTTTTCAATCATCTCGACCCTGAAAATATGTTTATCTAAATAATATAAACTCATTTTGAAGAACAGGTCATTAAGGACCAGATAAAGGATGCTTTGGTTACGGCTAATGTTGAATGTAATGTAATTTAGCCTCTATGAAACAGGTAGGTAATATTTTTTTTTATAAAATCTGAAACACATTTTCACCAAATGTCATACAGTCAACAGTAGTTGGAAAGGTCACTTTATTTGAGAAGAACAAAAAATTAAAAGATCAATTTTACAATGTTTGTAGAGTTTGTTATAATTCATTTAATTTTTGTGTAAGTTTCATTTATTTTAAATCTAAACTTGTGGTAGTTTTTACATTCATATTAACTAAAAATACTCATTTTGAATTTTAGACGTGGAAAACGACGTAAGCTTGTGATGACCAGAAAGAAGAGTGAGCCAAGTGGGTCGGTGGCAGTTGTTGCCGATTGGGTAAGTGTTTTATTTTGTATTCAAATAATTTTTGAATTTAACTTGAATTTAACTCTAGGTTAAAAATTAATCAAATTTGTATCTAAGAAAAGCATCTTTTTCCTATTATTATTTTTTTCTTTTTAGTATTTTAAGAACCTTGTCAAGGAACGATCTGTATTAAGACCTGGAACTAAAGTGAATTATCGAGAATGGAAAATCTATACTGGAGATGAAAGCCTATTCACAGTGGATGGTGTATTATATGAACAAGTATATGTATTCATGGGACTAACTACTTACTACTGGATTTTCTTTAGAAGAGAAACAGAACACATTAGGAAGCATGGATCAGCTCCCCTAACATGTTCATACTGTGGTTGTTGTGTTTATTCGCAAGTGCCAACTATTATAGCGACAGTCAAAGAATGTATAAGACTAGAAGATACCCCTAACGAAAAAAATGAGAACTGATCTTGATTTTTTAATTCTTTAATAAGAAAAATTAAATATACATAAGTAATGAGCATTCCCAAAAAATAATACTTTTGTTTTATGTTTTAAACTTACTCTATAGAAAATTTTGATTTAGATAAAGGATCATTCGAAATTTGTACATAGTATGACAAATCTTGTTTTTCAATTATTAAAAAGTCCAAAAATTTACATATGTAAGTATGTATGTACGAAAACTAACAGCGCAAATCGTATATTCGATTTTCTTTCACGCTACCCTTTCATTCTCCTTTCCGTCGGTTGAATTGCACTATTATTGCTTTTAAAAGATGCAATAGCCGTGTTTTTTTTTTTGAAAGTCCATATAGAATTGTAGAAAAAAACGACATCGGAACCTAGGAACTTCTTTCCAATAAGTTGGAAGCACTGTGTACGAGATGGCATTTGTCAGCTGTATTGACGACTAGCATCAACCAGCATCCAAAAACGTCACTTTTGACTTCTCTGAACAAATTATGGATAACATACAGATAATATATTATTTTAACATCACCGTTTTTATCAGGACTTAGGTTAAGTCGCGAAAATTATCTAGACTTAGCTAAGTCCGTATAGACTTTATTAGTTGTTGTATTTACATGTAAAGTGCTTAGTCCCGAAGTCGTTTTTTTTCTGCAATTCCTTCTGGAATTGCAAAAAAACAAGTCTAAATATTACCCTACGATTTTTAAGCCTATACGCGAGAGACGTATGTGGTGCTGGGGTACAAAAAGTTGCTGGGACTGGAAAAATTGCAAAGACAGCTTTTACACGAAAGCGATTTTTATTATTTGTTTCTTTTTTGGCTTCCTTTCGATTGCATAGTTAGTTAATCGAAGTTCGCTGAGCGAACGCCAAATAGAAATAAAACATACCCGAGAAATCAAGGAAACCACAAAGGGGAAAGAACCATAACTCTGCAATTTTTCATACCCCCGCCGCCGCCACATACGTCTCTCACCTACGGGCTTAAAAATCGCAAAGTAGTATTGCTTCGTTTAAATGCAGTTTATATAAAATCACCCGTGCAATAGAAAGGAAGGAAAAAGAGAAACAAAGATTAAAAATCACTTTCGTGTAAAAGCAGTCAAACTAATTTGACATTAACGGGTGCCTTCACTTGAATAGGAGAATACCGCACAATATTATCGACATTACCGACGATATTATTCACTTCGAGTGAATCTGCAGATGAATGAAAATTTAAAGAAAATTTTCTCCGATGAACAGCAGAATAGGCTGTTAGACAATTTCCTTAAAAACCGTGAAACGTTATGTTCATATTACAATCACTTAGGATATACCGCAGATCTGAAATTTAATTAACTAATTTACTGCATCATTTGACAACACCATAATCGTTGTATGGCAGCTATCCGTTCTGGATGAACTAAAACAACAACTTAATTTGAATAACTATCCTCATTTTTACCTTAAAGTTTGGGTATATTTAAATTCAAGATTGAGTTTTTTTTGTATTAATTTGATGTCTGAGCTTCCAGCTCATTCAATCAGATCCCTAGGCATAAAATCTTTCACAAACAAAATTGCTTTGAGCTTCAAAATAAATAAATATCATTAAGAATGCCATATGAGAAAATCTGTTAAAAATTCTAACCCAAAACAAAAGCAAGGAATTTAATTTTCATTTCATGGGAACTAAAAATTATTTCACAAAAGAGCTGAAGGTCAGTCTCTCCTTAAAAGTGTCCCTTTTCAGCAAAAGAATAATCGATACGTTTTTAATTCACAGCCACAATGCAATAATAGCTTTTGTATTAACAAGTCACTGTTCTCATTTTTTATTTTTACCTTATTTTTTAAAATAAACAAAACAGTTCGAAAACATGCGCAAACGAAGATCATTTATAAGAGTGTTCCTGATTTTACTCTTATATATCCGATTTTTAATTGCTCTTTAGGGCAAGGATATTGGTTTCGAGTAAACTCAATTGATCGAATTTTTTATCAAAATTTGACAGGCATATTCTCCTAACAACTATTCACTTTGCAGCTTTTCCGAGGGCAATATTTCGAAAAATTTTAATATCTTTTAAGTTTTTACTTTTTGTTTAGTCACCAATAAAACTTTATTAACATTTTTTATAAAACTGAATTGCAATTTAAAATATTTGATAAGGCACTCCAATGTTAAATGTCCAAACATGTGATTGAAATGTTTTTTCTTAAGTTTACATAACCATAGTTGAATTATGGATTTTATTGTATTTATGTGAACAAAGAAAACGAGAAAAATAAAATACCGGATCCGACTCAGAAAGTCTTTCTGGTAAGATAAACAATTTTTGGCTAATCAGCGCTTAACAAACTTCCCTTGAAATACATTGCGAATATTAAATTTAGAAGAGAATACCGACATTGGTTCTGAATATAAAAATTTAAAAAAAAGATCCAGAGGTAAAGCGTTCCACATTCTTGTGACACGGCTTGACGTTGACAGTGTGTCCGAAGTTTTTTTTCAAGTATAGACTAGCCGTGTTTCATTATCGCCAGTAATAATATATGAAAATAAAACGATACGAATCATAGTGACAACAGCGTTATATGTACATCTCTCTTTTCTTATGTTAGATGATTTTCCAATGAAATCCATCTACCCGCCGAAGTAAGACTTAATTTTTGGATCCTTGAAATAGATTCCATGAAATGCGAATATTACGTTGGAACTATTTAAGGGTAGGTATGCAATTGCAACTAATTGACTAGAATGCTGCTCTAGTTTCTTTCCATAAAAGAATTGTTATTCCGACTAACTTTTGTAACATAAAAGAAACCACTTCAAACTTCAAAAAAGTGTTATAATTAAACTAAACTCATTTTATTCAAGTAAAATTGCTTACGAGTAAGCCTAACTATTTCTCAAAAAAAAAAAAAAAACTAGATCTAGTTAGTTCTGATATTTTTCCAAAACTAAACCACTTCATAGCCTTGAGCCATGTATGTGCGACCCTTACAACGTGGATTTGTA
The DNA here is from genome assembly GCA_911387755.1 of Chrysotoxum bicinctum. NCBI lineage: Eukaryota > Metazoa > Arthropoda > Insecta > Diptera > Syrphidae > Chrysotoxum > Chrysotoxum bicinctum. The sequence goes on from OU426987.1 coordinate 220,179,914, forward strand.
AAAATATGCAAATATGTATATATGTATATATACAAATTATATTGATGTGTCGTTCATCACTAATTTTGAACTTTCACGTTCCCAAAATTACAGAACGATTACTAACTTCATTCACTTTATATATTTTTTAGTTTTATATTTATTATTATTGTTGATGTATATTATCATTAAGCTGAATTGAAAAAAAAAAAAATAAATAAAAATAAATAATAAAAATGTACCAATTTAGGCTGATGATATACAGAATTGGGTAGTGCATAAAGTATTTATCACCAGTACATTATCGAGAGCCAACACGAAAGCATATTATTTGTCCTTAACAGAAAAAAACGACTTCGTTAGACATTGGACTCAGTTTTCTTAACTTAAACGTATGACAAATTGTATCGATAATGATTTAAAAGGTAATCATTTTCATTAATTATTTCAGCCTCATCGCCAATGAGAATGAAGTATTGTACTCTTTAAGTCTACGACATGAATCTGAAACCCTAAACTACACAATCTAAAAAAGGTAAAACATAATTTTATTTCTCAGAAGCTATTATAAGTTCAGTGTAGTTAGTCATTTATTATATGGGAATTTAATGTTTCGTTGTGGAAGAAATTTCTTACTTGCCATCTATAGAGAATATGCATATGAAAATGCAGGAAGCTTTAATACCAGTTTTCGACCCTCAACGCCCTGCAGGTTTTCCGCGATTTAAAAAGTAAACTCGGTATTCGGTTTTTTTTTTTTTTTTTTAAAGAAACAAGTAAAAGTATTGTAATCGATAGGTTTTAAAAATACCTAAAAAAAATGCAAAAAATAAGGCAAAACGGCTCGAAGATGATCTGAATCTACAGTAACTTACAAATCTCAACAGCGTGTTTTTGACAGAAATAGAAGGAACTTAAAATTTTCTGCGGAGTCCGAACGGCTTAGATGAGAAGTACTCACTTCTTCGCAATCGCAAGGGCAGTACCCATGAAAAAAACCAAAAATCTCCGCCATGACTAATCACTATGCCAAAGTGTAATACAAGATACATGGTTAAGTGATTTTTGATGTTTATTTTCTTTTTGGGGTATGTTTTAAAAAAAAAAAAAAAAATCTTTCGAAATTACTTATTGGTGGCTTTTTGATTTTTATAACTTTTAAAGAAGGGCATTTTGAGAAATCATGGAAACTATCAATATAAGTATTTATTGTTATTTAGTTCAAATTCATCACGAATTTAAGAGAAGAAAATCATCATCTCATATGTAAATATTGAGTGTTTGAATTGGTTTGAATTTTCAAAAGACAACAAGAAGGAGACTATAAGTAAAATTATTTTCATGTAGTGTGCGTCACTCTACCTAAAATAGAAACCTCACAAATTTATTCTTCAATTTATAGTGCGCTTATAATAGTTCATCAGGCTCCTATAGTATTAGTACAATTTATTGGGTAGATACTTAGATTTTTTCCAATTATTTTAGTACTTTATTTAGAGTTTAAATCCAAATTTTCACCCATGGTTTCCTTTGCATGGTTTCCTGATATATCGAACTAAATAGAAAATTTGTTTTTCGAAATTAACAACCCCATTTTTGGAAAATGTGCGCCGCTCCTTTCTAATTTATAAAAAATAAATAGGAAATCATAAAGAATCGTAAAGAGCCTAAACCTAGTGGCTTACAACTCTGAACCATTCCTGTTTGCATGTTACCAGGAGTAGAAGGGACCTACTGACGATTCCAAAAAGCTAATGAGCAGCACTTATCATGACAAAAGTTATACTCTTAGAGGATTTTTCAATGTATCGCAAGAGGCAGTACATACCTGAAAAACTTTTTGCACCGGCTGATAATTGAGCCCAAGACCTTCTGCATGACAGTCCAACGAACTTACCACTTTATAAAGGGACATAAATATGGTACTAAATTTTTCAAATCACTCCGAACAATTAGAACACTATGGCGTATACTCAACTTAAAATTGCAATTTTATTAAAAATGTTTTATATACAAATTTTATTGAAATTAATCAACCTCCATTTCAACTTAGTTCATTTTATTTATTTATAGGTGAGAATAAAAGCAAGATTCAAGGAATTCCTATAACAAAGACTGCATATACGAAATTGAATTTTAAAAAATCTCACCAAACACTATGGAAAAATTGTATTAAAACAAAAATTAAAAATATTTTTAAGTTATTAGACTGGAGAACATGATTTTAATTTAAATTTTTTACATTAATAAATAAAATCTAAGCATGTACAAGAAGTAATAGACTTTAATAAAATTTAAACTATACAAATTTGTTTTTCTTTTTTATGACAAATATATTTAACAAAACGTAAATACAGGGTGCGTTTTATGTTCCAGGTCGATGTTTTTTTTTCAATAACTCTTAAATGAAATACAATTTTATAATTTATATTTTTTTGATTGATGAAATGGTCCCCAAATTGATCCAATTCGGGACAAGAAAGATTCCCAATATCCACAATGGCTTGTCCTTTTAACTAGAAGTTCTCAGTCTTACATGTTGCTTCGAATTTAAAGGCCTGAATTCGGAGACTATTTTGGCTGATAGAGCATTGTTGTCCATGTTATTGATGTAGCCGATCCAATGTCGTGAAGGTGTATTATGGTTTCTTGCAAAATATTTACATGTGTGTACAGCACATTTGATTATATCCTCCATTCGCCCTTTTTGCACATAGGACGAAGTAGATTTTTTCTTTAAGGGTAGTCAAAACCCTTTTACTGCTGTTTTCGTCATAAACCAAAATTTATTGCAATCACACATACTAAGTTCAATAAAAATCATTGCGTCTATTTTGAGAAAATTTGCTTAAAAATAAAATTGAATATGGCAACTCCCCGTTCTTGATAAGGTTATCTTATTATAATTATCTATATCAAATTTGAATCAAATCGGTATACCCGTTTAGGCTCTAGGAGATGTTGCTCAATTGGTTGAAAATATATTCTCCGAGGGCTCAGACGCTCAGAGTGAATTCACAAAGAAGATGAGTCCTCCTACGCCTCTTCATCCTGTTACTCCCTACACAATTCCAACCAGTTAATGCCAGTTTGGATGGATAGTTGATACCTGCTTTCGAGTATTTTCAGTAAATATTATGTTTTTTTCCTCGAAATATTCGGCCATATATTCCTTGAAACTCGATAACTGTCGAGTCCACAGATTGACGGGCGGTATACACGAAACCAATACTTAACTTTATAGAGCAAGTAAAAATCGTCATTCTATTTGCACCAAAATATAACTTTTTTATTAAATTCATGTCAATATTAAACTCTGCTGTTTTTGTATTAAAAATAATTTTCAACCTTATGCTTAGATATCTTAACTATCTTACACATACTCATAAGTAGGTTTGTTTATAAATAAGCTAATTTGCAAAACGATGTGTTTATCAAATGTCTAGGGCTTGTGATAATTTAAAACTTGCTCAAACAAATATATTTATTATTTGTACAAGTGGAGAGCTTTTATATTTTATTTTTGTTTTTTTGTATAAAAGGTTCAACATTTTAAGAAATTTTCTTAGTTTTAGAATTCCATAAAACGTGATCAGAAAAATGTTCCCATCAATCAAACTATTCTTACTCGCTCTGGTGGCAGTCGTTGCAATCGTTTTATGTGCAGCAAAACCAATTGCAGTGTGTGGTTCCGGTGGTTTGGAAAATGGAATTGGCTGTGATGGAAGATTTAATAACACAAATTTAGGCGGAAAAGGAAATATGACTGGAAAAATTGTTAGTAGAATCCAGACTAATTAAAACTGAATGGAATTGTAAATTGTTCAAATTAAACACTTTTTTCAAAATAAATAATTTTTAACTTAAATTTTTATGTTAACTTTTTTGTCGAGGAAAACATCAACAATATTTACCTAGCAGAAAAACAAGGCAGAAATCTGATTCCATCCCAAGACTTACCAAAGAAATAATTACTTTGCCAAATCATATTTAGAAGGAAGGACTGAGAAGAACAGTAGGAATCTGATTAGGCATAAAAGCGAGATTGGAGTACTCATAAGTATATCGAGGGCGGACAAAAATATTTTAGTTTAGAAGCACACCAATGTTTTACCAACGACCAAAGAAAAAATGGTAGGTGGAGATCCTATACTGTTGATATATAGAGAAATTCACTGCTGCTTTTTTTTGAGAGGTCATTAATGGTAACACATTTTCGTTAAAGGGTCACTAGTAGTGACATCCTACTCCAAATCTACCTCGCTGGGAGGTTAGGTCAGGTTAGGTTGTTGGCTGACAATTGATGTTGCTATTGTCACACTTAGATCAATGTAGATCCATTGTGTTACCCGTGAGTGTTATCACTCTTTTCTGATAAAACCTATGTATTCTATTAATCAGTCAAGCCATTTTGAGGCATTGACGAAGTTCAATATGTGTATTCCTGAAATATTAGAAATATCTTCTAGATTATCAAAGAAGTAGCTACCAAGCCATTTCCTTCTCTGGTGGCATAGTGACGGGCAATGACAGACTAGGGGAGGTTATTGCGCTGAAATGAGTTCTGTGATCTCTTTATAGCTCTAGGTTTTAGAGAAGTAGCCAACACTGTGTTACCTTGTTAATGTGTCCAAATTCCTTGCGATTATAGTAACGTGTCTTAAAATTTTAGGTGATATGAAACTTTCGAGAGTCTCTCTTAGTTTTATTCCAATGGTTCACCCTCAAAGTAGAATATCGATCGGTCTCGATAAAATTCTTTGTTGTTATTTCCTGACGAAGCTTCTACCCTGATTTTTAAATAAGTTTCTCTCTTTTCCGATTTTGTGTTGGCAGCTAAACTTCTAAGTTATTTTATGACCTTGAAACTAGTGACATTTAAAAATATACTAGATGGTGTGAGTTGTGTGTGGCAATTCAAACAATAGCGCATTCCACACACTTAAGCTACCACGGAAATATGGAATTTTCACGAGTCATAAGAAAAACAAAACCTTCAGCATGACATTCCAAGACATTCATCGTTTTTATTTCTCCGTTTACTTATAACTACCTTAAAGCTAGACACAAAATCATAATAACTTACTAAACGACTCTATGCGGGCGCTCTAAGTTTAAAGTCAATTTGATGTCTCTCGAAATAGAAATAGTGATTACGACTACACTTTTACCCGCCAGTGGCTGTCCATGTGGTGCTACGATCACTAGTTTGCGCCACTTATGGGCTCAATGCAACAGAGTTCTAAACAGAATAGTTGCAGATTTGTATTGAAAACCAACTTCCAGTCATCGCAATATGGGTGAATCTTGTCGAAGTCACGCTGCAAGAATTCTAATGATCTCGACTTTTGGAGCTATTCTATACGCTATTATGTCCTTGGCATATGCAATTTCCAGAGTTAGACTACCTATCAGAACGCAGGTGTAGATGCTGGATAGAATGGGTAAGTTGAACGATCCCTGCTGAAGATTATTTTTAATGTCGAACATTGAGTATATCATAAAGCATCTATAATAGTGGTTTACTTACGCCGAGTCTGGTCAGCTTTATATAGAGACCCTCTAACCATATATGCCCCTGGTGGAGTATAGGGCATCCACAACGCCAGCTCGCCATCGTGTTCGGTTCCTGGATATGAGTCGCAACTCCCTCCAACTCTTGCCTAGTTGGGCTGACTCCTCCTCGACTGTCCTTCTCCATGAGCTTCTCGGAAGTCCAGCTCTTCTTCCTTCTTGAGTGAGCGGATTCCACTGCATTGTATGCGCCGCAATACAGTTGTCGCCTTTTCGAAGCGTGTATCCGATCCACTCTGCCACTTTCGACGTGTCGTATTATAGAGTCAATAGGTTCCTCACCCGTTTCCCTGAGGAGCTCTTCCTTTGATATACGATTGGGCCAGAAAGTTCTAAGGATGTTTCGTAGACTTCTAACAATGAACGTTTGCAGCTTCTTAGTGACACCTACTATTACTTTCCAAGTGCTGCAACCGTAAAGTAAAACGGATTTGACGTTGGATCGAAACAGCCGCAGCTAGGTTTTAAAGCTTAGAGAGTTACAACAAAATTGAGTTTCTGTTTTGTGAATAAAAGCGATGTATACTTCATTTCCATCGTAAATAATGTAGATATATAACGTTGTTTGGTTGTTCTTAAATTCTTTATCTGTCAAATTTAGGGTTGTTCAATGTAAATTCGCTTAGGTTCTGTTGCGAAACCCACATTAGTTAGAAGAGTTGTCTAACGTGTTTAAAACTATAAAAAAATTAGACAAAGTCTCCCAACTTAACGACTGTGTTGATAAGAGCTGGTTTTGTTGCTTAAATGAGCAACGTTTAAAGTTAAGGTTAAGTTTTTCGATGAAAGGCTCTGATAAGTTACAGAAGCTAGGCTTTTTGAGCATTAGTGAATGTGCTTATTTTCAATAAAAAAGGAACTGTGCACTTTGCATTAAATATACACATACATATGTATGTATGTATGTATTTAGTTTTAACTTACGTCTTTTAGTGGACAAAGTTCCAGGGGCATTATTTTAGTGCACCTCCCATATTAAATCAAATTCGGTTTTTCAACACAGTAAATTATTTGTCCAAAAAGAACAATAGTGCGTCTTTTATTAACAATTTTTTTTTTCAAAATTGAACAAGGCTTGTTTCTAAGGTTCATACATACATACATATGTATGTGTTCATACTCTTACATACATATATAGTATGTATGTATGTACATATTAAAATGAATCACTTTTTTTTTGTTTTTGATCAAATGACGAATTGAAAACGTTTTTCGTGTCTTTGGCTTAAAAATTCCTTAACAGAGTTTTTTATGCTTAGACATAAAATAAACAAATTTAAAGTTTAATAATAAATTATAAAAAAGATTTTTTGTCTTCAGTGACAAAGTTTGCTGAGCTAATAAAAATTCTTTGCCAATAAAGATTATTTTGCTAACAGTAGAATATTTTGTTTGTTTTTTTTTTTTTAATTTATTCAAGATTAGTTTAAACAAATTAATTCAACTTTTTGTACTGATAAGAATATTTCACCATAAGGCACCAGATAAAATTGAATAAAACACGGCATTCGACCATGGTCATGCAATAGGTCTGAAATTGAGGTCTCAACAAATCCCAAAGAAGAATAAATGAACAAGTTGTAAGTTAGATTGGTTGCACGAAATGGTTTAAAACTGTCTGCTGATCTTCAAATGCCAGAAAATATCTATCCCCATGGAAGAATTAATTTAAAAAAAAAAATAGCCATACAAAATAACTGTGTCAGGAAAATAAATAAATAATCTTCCAGATTACTAATCGAAAAGGCCATAAGAGTGAGGTTTTGATTTCTTACGAAACAAACCTGCAGATTGGTCTACAAGCAACTCAATCACACTTTGTTTATAAACAATTATTTTAATAGCAAACTTTCTGCAATTCAAATTGGTACCTTGTTTAAAGCAAGGACTGAGATGCTAAACTTGAATTATAAACCGCATAGAAGTGATAATAGTAGATGTAACCTCTGCAATCGAAATGAAACCGAAGATGTCAACCACTTTTTAGCCGTTTGCCCAATTCTGCAAGAAATTCGAAGGCTTTACTTTTCAAAGAGCTTTCTCAATCTCCAGGAAGCGAAACAAATTTTAAACGGCGAGTGGGGTTGGAAGAACCTTTACAGTTTTATTGGTCATGCCTTAGGTTATCGAAACAATTTTTTAGAGTAAATTTAAAAATTTTAAATATTGTATATTTATGTATCTTTCTCTAAGATGAAACGAGGAAATTTATATTGTAAACTTGTTATTATAATTATTTTAACGCATTCCATTTATTTATTTGTCTACATTTATTTTAATTTATAAACTTTTTTAATCTTTCTTTCTTTCTTTTTTATTCTCGAAAAATGTCAATTTACAGGCAGACGGCAAATAAAATTTTTGCCATGCTAATGTTCTGTATAGTATTTCAAATGTATATCGAGTTTTAGTCAAATAAAGAATTTATAATAATAATAATAATAATAATAATAACAAACCTGTTCAAATTTCTCCTCCTGCTCTGTCAATTTGACGAACAAAAAATCGCTGAAATCTCTGAAAATAAAACTGGCTAAATAATAAACCAGTTTATATTATTCATGGAATGTCGTATACCCTTTTTAATCATTAAACTTAAGAATATTAAGAAAATTAAATTAAATAAGAGACCCAACAGCTAAACCTGAACCAAGTGTCTTACAGCTGAAATGGAGGGGACCCACAATTATCTGTTCAATCTGTCCAATCCGAATGAATCATAAGCACTTTTAATGACAAGAGAAAATCTTAAAGGATTTATCACTTCCTCGCCAGAGGCAGAACCCGTAAAAACATTTTTTTTGTTAATAGGCCACAGAGATTGGCAATCGAAAACATCCCTCTCGCATGCTACGGGATATCTCGACGAGTATGTTTATCACCTCGTAAAATATAATTTGGCATTTTAAAACGTCTTTTATACTCATAACCGTAAATGTGGAATTCAAGGCGCTGAGGTATTGAATGACAGGTAACTTCCTTAGATGCAGTTTATCTGTAAAACTGACACTTGCTGAAATATATTTTTTGTCACCTTGTAAAAGAGTTTACATATGTCGGTTTTATTTGGTAATCCGAGATCTCTCTCCACTCTAGGATCCCAACTGAAGATTCAGACATTTGTTGTGATTGTATAATGGTAAACATCCAATCCATTTGAAAATCAAGAATAATGTTTGTTGCAAGAAATTAGGATACAAAAATCCCAACTGTCGAGTTTGATGTTTAAGTATATAAATTTGTGAGTGCTTCTGGTTTCGATTCTGATTTCAAATCTAGGAGCAAACTTCTCTTAATTTCAGAATCAGAACAGTAATTTTTTCCTTAGTGAACACTTTCAAAAGAGTCCAGAGGCTTCCGGACTGCCAAATAAAACCAAAAGTTGTTGCAGTTAAGCTGATTTCACACTTAACCGATCACAATATGTACATATATTTACACTGTCGATCAACGTGGTCAATATTTTTAACATGTTTACATAGTCGAAGTTAGTGTGTACGTTTCAACTTTGCTATTTAGAGTGGCATTTATGCTGAAAATAATTTTAAAATTATTTTGCGTGCTATTCTTTTCATCTGAACAATTCAACATACACAAACAAAAAAAAAAAACAAAACAGAAAACAAAATAACTTCCATAAGTAAAAAAAAAGTAAAAAAAGAAAAAAAAATGATATGACCACAGACAAAACAAATCAGACAACTGAGTGTTGTGTTGATGAACTCGTTTAGTCTAAAAAATTATCGTTCAGTCCAAACAACTTTATTGATTTAAATCGGGTTGGGTTTGTGTCAACAAAAGTTAATTGTCTTTGTTGATCGTTACGTATACACTTTATCATAAGACATGAATATGATCAAACTTCCCTTGTTTTGTATTGGACGGTTCGAGATTTTACTGGTTTTTGTATTTTATTTTCTGTCATATTTTCACAACATAAATCAAAGTAGTCTAAAATTAGATTTTTGGAGATATGCGAACTACATAAACACACTCTGTAATACGAAAACTATAATATCTAGATGTTGTCTTTATTTCTCTTTAACAAAGAGGAATAAGGCGAATTTAGTCCTTTTCGTAAAATAATTCTCGAAAATTGGCTGTATAACAATTTTCATTAATGACGCTAACTTATTAAAAAAAAACAAATCGGATATTCAAAATTTTGTTTTACATATTAGCTATACTACAAATTAATATGTACATATTTTATTTAATACATTGGACAAGATCACATAGAAAATACCAACTACAATTGAATAAATACTTACATATATGTATATTATTTAATAAAAACTTAAATTAAGAATTGATAAGCCACCGAATGTAAGAAGTGGAGCACAATTTATTTTTACATAAATTTACATTTGAAATTTTCAGTTTTTTTCAGTTCTTATATGAAATTTCAAGCGAATTGTTGAGATCTTGCTTTCAAACAGTATTTGATCTATTAGATCTATTAAAAGGCCACGGCCAGATCCATCTGCCACTTATACCACCACCTGGACTACGAGCAACACGCGAAGACGAAGAACGCATCCCTCCATCAGCATTAACTGTTTGTTTTGCAACATCAATAGCAATAACCAGTAAAACAACTACGAACAGGAACGACAATAATTTGAATTGCATTTTTGTTTTTCGAAAAGTTATTGACTTGGTGAGGTGAAAAAAGTAACTGATGTTAGTCGGGATAGATGTCTAAGCTTTTATACTTAAAAGAATATTTTCTATATATTAATAAGAATGAAAACAATTTGAAGCGTACCTACATATGTACGTGTGCCAATGATGGTGAGGGTAAGGGTTACTTATCAAAAACAATTTTGGCTAATTGCCAACAGTTGTTCAAATATTTTTATATATTCAATTGAATTTACATTTTTAATGTATTTTGAGTTTTATGGATACAAAAAACAAACATTATTATAAGAACTCGGTCAAATGGAACGCATTTCAAAACGCTGACTTTTGTGTGCATTTTTATTTTTTCAATAAATTTTCTAATCTAATCTTAAAAAATAGAAACGTTTATTTTTAAAAAAATTCACAAAGTTAAAAATAGAATGAGTTGGCATTAAATGGTTTCTCTTCCTTTGGAACTTTTTTTATAAGAAATATGTATAGGTGTGGTGTATACATATATCGAGCCTTAACCGCCAATTTATGGTAAAGTAAAAAATGTAAATACTAAAGTGTTTTTTTTAATTTACTTGCGAAATATTGTTTAAAAGCTTCATAAGTGGTTTTGTCTTGTCCAGAGGTTTAATACCAACTCCTGAGTACAAAAGTTCGTTCCTATAGTATTTGTGAAGCTGCATGTCGAAAACTAGTCCGGTACATTTCATTAATTTTTTCCTCTCACAAACTTTGAGTTACCGTATGGTAAGCTGTATCCGATGACATGTCTCAAGAGCAGCTTATATATAGAAGTATTTCGGTCTGCTGGCTGAATCCGGTACTTATTTTCATCAATAGGTGGACACGATAGAAGGCCTAGCTGGCATGAGGATTGAACCTTATTAGCTCGTAGTTTATCCCCAAGTACTTCATGCCTCGTTTGGTTGCCAATGTGGATCCACCAGGGAAATTAAGTGTTATATTTATGCATTTTGCTGCTGAATGGCTGCGTCCAGATTTAGGTGATGGTCTCCTGAAGAAGATTAGTTCTGACTTTGAGGCATTGATTTTGATTCTCCATTTTCTGTAGCACTTAAGTGTATATGGATGTGGGCTTAAACTTAAGTCAGAAGGTTCTCGGAATTATCATAGATGTTCGAAAGTCAGTATTAGCGTTGCCAGACGTCCCGGTTTACTCGGAACGTCCCGGATTGCGGACATAAATTCATCTGTCCCGCCGGGGCAGCTTTTTCCCGGGTTGTGACTCAAACTGACAAAATAATGACTAATGTACCTAAATATCTTTCATTGATAAGACTGCTTTTACACGAAAGCGATTTTTAATCTTTGATTCTCTTTTGACTTCCTTTCGATTGCATGAATGCATTTAAACACTGCGATTTTTAATGAAAGTTAACTTTTATTCTATTAAAAAGGAGTCATCTCTCCGCACTCTTTACTCTAGTGAGTAGATCGAAGTTCACTGAGCGAACGCCAAATAGAAATGAAACATACCTGACAAGTAAAAAAACCACAAAGAAGAAAGAACGATAACTCTGCAATTTTTCCAACCCCAGCAATTTTGTGTACGCCCGCCACCACACTCGTCTCTCTCCAACGGGCTTAAAAATCGCAAGGTAATATTGCTTCGTTTAAAAGCAGTCTAAGGAACAATCGCTGCATTGTGATTTAACATTAAGAAATTGCTTTTAAAGTTTTAATCAAACAAACCTAACTTAAAATGTATTTTTACAAACTGATATCTGTCATTAAAATTGACAAAAGAAAAATATTTGCAAATGACTAATGACAAAAAAAATCATTTAATTAGTAATTAATAAAAGAATTTATTTATTTTGATTTACACGCACATTATGATTTTTACTTGCGACTTATAGGTACTATAAGGCAAGTTATGCATTCGTAAAAAAAATCGAACTCGAGATTTTGATCAAAGTTTTGATCAAAGTTTTGATCAAAACTGTCTGTCTGTTCGACTACAGGCTAAACGACTCGGCCGATTTTCTTCAAACTTGGTAGATATCATTTTTAATTTTTTCCCCCCACACGTTTTTTTATTTTTTTTTAAGACCAAAAATACCGGTACCCTCCATACGATTTTTTTTCGAAATTTTATAAACATTTTTTTTTCTCAAAAACTGTTCAACAGATTTTAAAAATAAAGATACAGAAAAATTTCATTTAATTAAATCTAGGTATTGGTTGAAAAAAAAATTTTTTCTTCTATATTGTTATCGGCTGCTACTATTGACCCAAGGTATTTAAAGGATTGCACCACTTCAAATTCGTGCTCCGCTACCTTGATTGTTTGACCAACTGTTCCTCTCGCATTCGACGCCACCATGTACTTTGTTTTACCTTCACTAATGTGCAGCCCCAGATTTTGTGCCGCCTGCTCGATCTGGATGAAGGAATCGTGTACAGCTTGTTCGGTTCTGCCGATGATGTCAATGTCGTCTGCGTAAGCTAGTAACTGGCTGGACCTGTTGACGATGGTCCCTCTTGTTGCCGTGCCAGAGTCACGGATTGCTTTCTCCAACGCCAGGTTGAAGAGGAGGCAGGCCAAACCGTCCCCTTGTTGGAGTCCATTAAAGATTTTGATTGGTCTGGATAGCAATCCGGCTATTTTTACTTGGCTTGTTACGTTAGTCATGGTCAACCTACATAGTCGTGTCAATTTATTTGGGATGCCGAATTCTCTCATGGCTTTGTAAAGTTCTACCCTGGCTATGCTATCATAGGCGGCCTTAAAGTCTATAAACAGATGGTATGTTGGGATGTTAAATTCTAGACATTTTTCCATCGCCTGCCTAAGGGTAAAGATCTGATCAGTTGTTGATTTGCCTGGAATGAAACCACACTGATATTGTCCGATGACGGTTTTAGCGTATGGGGTTATCCGGTCTTGTAGGATAGAGGAGAGTATCTTATAGGCGGTACTCAACAACGTGATACCTCTATAATTGCTGCACGTTGTGACATCTCCCTTCTTATGTATGGGGCATATTATGCTTTTCGCCAGTCTTCTGGCATTTCTTCTTACTCCCATACGTGCACTATAATATCATGAATTGCTTGACGTAAGGCTGGCCCGCCGTGATGAAATAATTCAGCTGGTATGCCATCGGCTCCCGGGGATTTGTTCTGTTTAAGCCGGCCTATAGCCTTCTCAACCTCTTCTATGCTTGGTGGCGGCAACATAGGGTATTCTTCTTGAAGTAGTGGAGCCTCCACTTCTGCAGTGAGCTGACCATTTAGCAATTCATTGAAGTACACTTCCCATCGCTCCAGTATGCTTTCAGGATCGGTGATCAGATTTCCCTCTCCGTCCTTGCAGTATGTGCAGCGTGGTGTGTACTGCGTCATGTTTCGGACGGATTGGTAGAACTTCCGCGCCTGGTGCGGACCTCGCTCTCGGCTGTTTTCTATTTCACAGATTAGGTTCTTCTCCCAGGCTGATTTCTTTTGTCTGTGAAGCCGTTTTTCTGTTCTTCTGAGCTCTTTATATTCCTCCTCGCGTGCCCGCGTTCTATGAGATTGTTGTTTTTTTTTTTTTTAATTTTTGAAGTTGTTTTAAAAATCCAAAAAAAATTTTTTTTTTTTAAAAAAAACTTCAAAAATTTTTTTTCAAAACTCAATATTTCGAAAACCCCATGCTAGATTTTTTTTAAACTTGATAAATAAAAGTTTCTCAATATAATCTACAAAATGTGAAATTTTTTTTTTTATTTTACCTAAAAATAAAGGTACCTACCATACAAATGCTAAAAAATTAAAAAAAATGGTTTTCAAAAATCGTATTTTTCCCGAAAACGGCACCTAGAATTTTGATAAATTTTGATAATTTTTTTTTTAATTTTTTAATTTTTTTTTTCAATTAATTTTTACGATCTTTAATTTAATAAAAAAAAATTTGAAATTAAGATATTACAGCTTGTACCTACCATAGAACCATTTTTTCGAATTTTGAATTTCTCATTATCCACATAACGGATCTTAATGAAAATTTTTATAGAGAAGCTTCTAAAAAGTCTAAAACACATTGCATTTCAAAACTTTAAAATAAATATTTTTTGAATTTTTGAAAAAAAAATCTACTTTTTTTCTTTTTTTTGAAAATTCGATATCTCCGAAACGGGTCAATATTTCTTTTCGTAAATTTAATTTTTATTCGAACAATAATAAAAACTTTAAATTAGCGCACCAAAATTTTTTCTTAAAAAGCTTTTAAAAAGTTTGTATATAAAAGCTTCTTTTAAAGAAACCACTACAAGGACTTATAATTTTTGTTCTTGCATTAATTCATATTTGCATAGCATTTATTTTATCCTTATGAACGGTTTTCTCTAATAACATTCGTTTTTAAAATTCCCAGTCGATTACATAGGAGCAAGTTCGTGCGACCCAGTCGTGCATTTTATTTATTTTGTCCCGAGCAATATGTTGAAATCCCGGGATTTTTCATCATTTTGGCCATTTGTCCCGCCGAGGTGTAAGAAAAATCTGGCAACCCTAGTCAGTATGCTGAACAGCAAGGGTCCATAAGTTTCAAGCCTTGGGCAGCTCCAGCTCTGATGTTCTTCATTCTCGATGTGCAGTTGTACCAAAAAAGGTCCTGGAAAACCGAAAGGAATGGATAAATTTAATAAGTGCTATGGGAAAGCCAAGTAATTAAAGATTGTGGATGAAGCCTCCAATCCATACGCTGTCGAATGCTTTCTCGACATCCAGAAGGTGACTCGACGTGTGTTTAGTGCAGTCGTGATGTCATACTGGAACTTCAGGAGTGTTGAATGCTTGATTCTCCCAAAAACCAAACTACATGTCAGGATTCAGGAATTATGGAGTTTTCGCTGCAATACTTCTTTAGTTTCCTGAGTATTAGTTTTCTTTCAAGAGTTTGCTTAGGTTGCTGACGAGGGATATCGGTTTGTAGTTTGAAATTATGTTCAGGCTGCGTTTTTAAGGAATCACCACGATCTTTGGGGAAATAGAAAATTGCTAAATCGAGATTTTTAAGGTTTAGTTTAGTTTAGTTTATTTATTTGAAATTGTTACTAACACATTAAGATAAATCTTATAAGGTAGTGAAAGCTTATGAATATAAAATATATGATAACATTTGTATATAATATTAAGAATTGAAATAGCCAAGAAAAAAGTATAATAAAAAAAAAAGAATAAATAATAATTAATAATATAAACATTTATGTACAAAGAAAAAAGAAAAACAATTTAGGCAAAAAAGAAACTTTGTTGTATCTTATTGTACTAGTATTGTATCTTATTATATTGGTATAATAGAAAAAGAAGGAAGAAAAGAAAAAGGAAGAAATAGAGTATGAGAAGTGAGGAGTCTGTAAAAGATAAGTTAGTCGCTTTGATTGGAAATGAAATTATGTAAACTTTTTTGAAATTTTTGTATGTCGCTAAGTTCTCGCAAGTAAGGTGGGAGTGAGTTCCACAAGCGACAGGCAGAGATGAAAAATTGTCTCTCCGATGTAAGACACTTAAAACGTGGATGAATTAAATAAGTTGCTCTGTTTGATACTGAAAACCGAAGTTCTTCATAAAGGTATGTTGGTTTTCGCGTAGTTATGATTTTGAAAAGTAGTATCAAAGTTCGGAATTTGATAAAGTTATCGAAAGACATCTTTAAAAAGCTTCTTCTCAGATGGGAAACATGGTCATATCTTTTTAATCCATAAATATATCGTATGGTGCTATTAAAGGCTACTTTTAACTTGTTTTTGCTGTATAAGTCACAATTGTGATAGATTTCACATCCGTATGTTAACACTGGTAAAACCAAAGACTTAGCTAGTAGAATTCTTGTTTTAATTGGAGTAAACCTCTGCGCAGTCCATAATGTTCTTAGGGTGCCATATGCTTTTCCTACTAATGAATTTATATGGTCATTCCATGTAAGCGTCCTATTGAAAACCACACCAAGATTCCTAGAAGTGTTTACAAATTCTAATACAGTACCAGTTAGCATGATTGACGGAAAATATAGCAAATTGAGTTCTTTTTTGGATATCACAAGGCATTTGCATTTGCTTGGGTTAAGAGCCAAACCGTTATCAGCTGCCCAATTTGAGATCCGCTCGTTCTCGTTAATACAAATGCAAGTTTTCATTAATTGGAATTTCTACGTATTTCATTCGAATTATTAGGGAAATGTAGTATTTTGGAGCGAATGTAACTGGTTGGATGCATACGATTCCCCGGAGTGGTTTTGAGCTGATAGTAGTGTGAAACAGGGGTTCCCACTTAGTGCAAACAAAATGCCTCTTTATGAAATAAGAAACAAGTAATGGTGGATGGCGAAATGAAGAAATCATGGTCAGATTGAAAGTTTTTTAATTGTTGTATCGTACAATCCTAAAGTCAAGAGGTACCCAAACAGTGTTGCTTTAGTAGTGAAAGCTCAACGGTCGGAGCCTACAGTTTTGTACCCACAGCTCAATTTGTATCTGAAGGGATATGAAATAATTGGAATCAAATTTGGAAATTCATTGAGACTTCTATTTCGATATTTTTAGAAATATTTTCTCTGAGAATGTTTGAAGTCTTAACAAATACCTAGTGCGGAAGATTTTTAAAACATGTTTTACGTTTTCAGGTAATATTTTTGATCGTGATGGGGTATATTGTTGAGTCCAACACGTATTCTGGGACAACAGTAAATTATTGTCTGGCCTGCTTCACATGTTCAAAGGATTTTAACTCCCTTTTGCGTCATCTACCCCACTCACGCAACTTATAATAGGTCATGTTCAGTGGTCAGACAGGCATCATGGAGAAATTAAAGGAAAAGCTTAATAACAAATAATGTAGAAATAATTTTTCTCGTACAGAATCTCGCTCTGAATCTAAAAAAACGCCTTTCAGCTTAATGGTTAAGAATATTAGTCTTATTAGATATACATTTTGTGTGAAAAAATGCATGAACTGGACTTAACAACATCTGAGTATTAATCAGGCCAACTGATGAGTCCAAGTATTAGCAACGGGACTAAACGCCAATTTTTGTGGACTTTGGAGAGTGTAAAGCTACATTGAACGAAAAATTTATCAAGTCCAATTAAATAGTTCTAACTCTTCTACTTGGCAGATTTTCAAAAATTAGAATCATTTTTGCATGCAGAACTTTTTACGTGTTAAAATCGAGCCAATCAAACCAACCGATACAGGGGTGACATTCTGTATGGCAAAATCGAACGAACGTTTTTGTACGTGCGAACGGTTTGCTTCGTATTTGCTTTCGTTTTTGAAAAACGAACGATCGCTTTCGTTTCTTTTTTTACAGAATCTGGCCCCCAGGTTTATGAACATTATGTATTTAGGGCTTCACAAAAGGTTTCTCTCAGTTGACCCAATAAATTGACATCAAAAATCAAATTCCAAAAATCTGTACAACAGCATTGGGGACCAGTGGCGGCTGGTGGGTTGTTGAACAGGTGGTGCACTTTACTTGCTCACTAAGTATAGGTATTAAGATTAGAAATCGCAAAAAAAACAACAATTTACATGTATGTATATGTCGATTTTTTATTATTTTGTATAATTGCTCGAAGAATTTCAACCATGTATAAAACTGACACGTTTATTACATTTAGCAAGGAATCATGTTTTTTATTTTTTCACTTAAATGCGTCAAATCGTGGATTCAGATAACTTTATTTTAAAAAGATTTATTACTGTCTTTAATATACGTAATCACTGTTAATTTTATCCCACACCACACACTGTACGTACACAGTACAGAATCGAACCAAAACCAAAATAAAAAACAATTACTAACCTAACTCCCACAAACCTACACTATTTAACCAGTCACGGATAGAGCGAAACAACATTACATATTCGCAGGCGCAGCGCATTCTAGTCAAACATCGGTTGCTGTTGCTGTAGTTAATCTTCGGTTCTCGTGCGCTGCACGAGAGCAGGCTAATTTCTCGATACACTTCAATGAAATATCTTTTGTCTCACGCGTCAGGGATACTTGCTTGAAACTCATACAAGTTATATTAGCAGTCCTCGTGCGCTAGCCGAAGCGCACGAGAATTTTTACTTGCAGGGAAAGTAAGTCATAATAGTAAAGCAAAGCGCTTACATTGTTTCGTCACAATTGGAAATATCTGTTTGTGTTCTTGTATGTTTAAAAAATAAATATTAATATGGGAATCTAAAAATAAAGATGCAGTAATATTTTGTAATTTTTAAATCTTTTGAATTGGTGGTTCAGCGCACGAGCGCACTTAAGGTACAGCCGCCACTGTTGGGGACACGTAAAAATATCAAGTACGACACTTTTTGACAGGTATTCCAGCTGCAGCTCCATTTCTAGTTGCAGCACTGTTAAGCCAGTAAGTGACTTCCAACTGAATGCGAAATTTATCAAAATTGACCGCTGACTGTAATTGATGTAACAGAATAAAAAAGCTAATTATGATTCGTTTTTACTCAACATTTGACAAACTTAAGAGCTTATTTTTATTCCTTACATAAGCTTCCGACTGTTCTTATTAGTCTACCTTCATGATTGTTTTTTTTTTTATTTTGCAACCATGACTTAATGCTGAGTTAATCCAAAATATGCATTGTTTCTCAGAACAGCTTACAGTTGTTTGCTTTAAAATAAATGAATCAATTAATAAGTACACAATTAATAATTTTAGATAGGTATTCTTATATTTTTTGTGATTCATTTTTTTTTTTAAATTCTCAAATCATGGCAAACAGAAATGAATGAGGTTATTGTCAGTTATGCCTGTGACACACATCAACTATAGACACCATAGTACTCGTATACGAATGAACCACATGTCTGTCAGGGTATACTACGGTAATACCAGCTGAGCAAAATAGTATGAGCGTAGTATCGATACTATAGGGTTTTTTGCGTAGTATAGTCTTCTCCTTAGCGAAAACAGCTCTGAGATCAATACTGAGATCTAAAAGTACGCCAAGTTCTTACTTCATGAAGGTTTAATACCGAATATTTAAAGTAGAAAAATATTGAAACAGCTACAATGTAATAGAGAAATTTTATTATTTAATGATTACTGACTAAAATCTGATGGGCTTACTTGGCAAGTTTTTTTTATGCCCAATTCCAGACCAGTGAACCAATCAAATTTTAGTCAGTAATCATTAAATAATAAAATTTCTCTATTACATTGTAGCTGTTTCAATATTTTTTTACTTTAAATATTCGGTATTAAACCTTCATGAAGTAAGAACTTGGCGTACTTTTAGATCTCAGTACTTTTCACGGCTGACTTGTTACACAAAGGTTTTTGTATATTTTAAAATTAATGTTTTTGGTCTGATCTCACTCCTTTTTGCAAAGATTTTAATATTTTGCCATGTCAAAATCTCGAAAGATACGGAAAGATAGTGGGGTGGACTCTACCTACTAAAATCAACTTAGTTTATAGCTTCCGATTTCTTTTGGTATATTTTCTTTTTGTTATTGCTTGTTTTGATTTTCTTGTTCTGGCAAGATACCTAACACTAACATACCTACCTGCATCTGCTAAAAGTCATAAAAAAGCAATAATTGTTGAGGATGCGATGATGTTTTTTTGCAATTTTAACTCCTTTTTTTAAATGAAGGTAGCCCTCCAATTAATATGCTTATTAGTGGTTTGATTATAGTTCACATCACAGTTAAGATTTTTTTTATGTAAGCTCAAAATTTTTTCAGGTATGCAAATGTTTTCTTTTTTCATTCATGTTAAAATAACATAGAGTACCAAATCGAGCACTCTAGTTCTAATAAAAGTCATAATTATTCAAAATGCATGTATATAGTTTAAAATGACAATAAAAAGACACTTCGAATGAAAAATCTTAGATTTTCTATTTTTCGCTTTGAATGTACATTAAGCTTTACCACACTACCAAATTTCATCATTCTACGGTAATCGGAAGTGCTCCATATAAATTAAGCATTTTCTCATAAAATGGGCGGATACCACGCCTCCTGAATGGAAAACTTCAATTTTTATTTTTGGTCCTTTACATGTAATCTGAGCCCTACTGTTCTACCAAATTTCATTGTTCTACTGCAATCGGAAGTGTGCCATATAATTTACATCAGTTTTGAGAAAGTGGGCGGATACCACGCCCCTGAATGGAAAACCTCAAGTTTTATATTTTTTTCTTAGTATGCAATTTAAGCGCTGCCACTTTACTAAATTTCATCGTTTTACAGCAGTTGGAACTGCTCCATTCAACCAACACCGATTCGGAGAAAGTGGGCGGAAACCACGCCCCTGAATGGAAAACCTCAGTGTTTATTTTTGGTCCTTTATATGCAATTTAAGCTCCATTTTCAACCAACACCAATTCAGAGAAAGTGGGCGGATACCACGCCCCCTCAATGGAAAACTTCAAATTTTCGATTTTTTCCTCTGCTGGCATAACAAGATCTACCGTTTTGCAAAATTACAAGATTCTACGATGTCGGGAAGTGCTCCATAATATTGATGATCTGTCAGTCAGTTACGGTTTTTGTGATTTTTGAGGCCTTATATCTCAGGAACTGCTTATGCTAGAAAATTTTAATTTGGTGAGGCGCCTGTGCCTGACTAGCTTAGCAAATATTCGGAATTTTAAGTTTGGTACTGAAGATAGGGAGGGGTCAAAAAAAGGGTGTAGTGCCAGAACTTGGCTGGGCACTACCTTGCCCTTTGATAAAAGTATTAGAAGATTTTGAAGATAATCTTTGTAATATTAAGCGGCAGGTTATAGGGAAACATATTAGGAAAAGTAGAAAAAGTGTAAAATTGAATATATTTTTCTGATGGCCGTTTATAACAATCAGGAAAATTATGTTGTTATCAATGGAATTATGTGACAGTTCAAAAAAAAAAAAGACAGTAGAATGGCGCAAAATTTTTCTTGATTGTAATAGACAGTCAAGGGAACAGGGAGAAATGAAACACAAATCAAATCCCGCGTTCAGGATTCATTTGGATAGGCTTTCTAGAATACGTTGTATCCATTAGTTTTCTGAACGACCATAAGCGGACTGGATACGTTTGGTGAGGAAAATTAAATAGAAATATTTTCCTGTCGACAAATTTGGTTCAGAAATCAATTTGTTTTATTTATTTATTCAACAACTATACGTAACATGGGTAGAATCGATTTGAAATCTTGTTAATTCCAAATTGGTCAACAAATAATCTTAAGAATACGAGTATATAAAATGATGCAATCATTCTTAATTATACTTTATTTTTATAAAAACAAAATCTACAGAAATAACAAACACAAATCAGATAATTAGTCAGCTGTTTTTAAAGTTTTTCAAGGGATAGATTTGCATACTAATTTTGTTAAAATTGCTTGAGCTTTCTTTTTGCCAAAAGCTATTTCGTCATGAATTGTTTGTTTACACGGGATCACAACAACATGAAGCTGTCTAGATAGCTTTGGATAAAAATCTGAACGTGGAGGTTGGAATGATTTGTTCACTGATCACTGATTGCCGTCAACATGAAGGTGTAATGATAACAACACATCAAATTTACTTTTTTACCTGCAAGTGGCAACCACCGAACACTGGTCTCTTCCATTACGATTTTAGTTGCGAGTGTTGTGTTCAAATGATAAAATAAAACCACTGTAATGCTTCTGACAATTAAAACGCGCTGCGAGTCGTGGAGATTAATCTGAAATCAAACAAATGAGTAGAGGAACACCGCAGGGTGGTGATGTGGCTTTTAGTTATTAACGCTTTTAGTTATTAATGCAATTCTGTTTAAGTTGGAGAGATGTGGTGTGAAGGCGATTGCGGATTCGGTACTATTGCTATCGGGAAAGTTTAGCCTGTGGTTGGTTAAATCACAGAGATGGATTTGATGAAAATTAGCCACACGTTCTGTGGACTAGGAGTTAACCAAGCTAAAACTATCGCCCTTCTACCTGCACTTAACGATCAAAATCTGTTTTTGTCTTCCAGTGCAAAATATTTGAGAGTTATTTTCGTCCATAAATTAAACTGATAGATAAATATTGAAGAACGGATTGAGAAAGTCTATATAGCATTCTATGCCTGTAGTAAAATATTTGGTAAAATGTGGGGCCTGCAATCGAAGATGATTTTGTGGCCATACACAGCTATGATACGTCCGATTTTAGTGTATGGTGATGGCCTGCAGTCAACAAACCGTATAATGTTAGAAAACTGAAGAAGGTTCAAATAACAGCTAGCGTTGGCAATACAATCCTGTCCAACGGGTGTTTTAAGTGTTTTTCTTCACCTTTTACCACTCGACCTACATGTGAAATATCTAGTATCTTGTAGCGGTTTAAGAGTAAAGGAATTAGATTAGATCCCAACAGACATTTTTTCCTACTCTCCACTACACTCCTACTGTGCTACTGGGGCATCAGTAATATTTTAAAGTAGTCTTTACAATTAGAAAAGACTGGGAAGATAACGTTGTGATGAGAAACTTCGATAGAACCATCCTTACAGATGTTTCAAAGTTGAAGTGTGTGGCTGCCATTTGTAGCTAAGAGTCGGAAATGACTGGATGAATAATATGCTTAAATCCTGGACGACCCCATCACCCCATTATGATGTATGTACGGTGGATGAATTAAATTCAGTGCAGCAACGGAATCATCAATATGCAACTATGCTTGGCCGAAATATTCCAAATATGCACACGATTGCGACCAGGAGTTTCGCTACCTCGTTCTGGAACTAATGGTGCGCAGGGCAAACATTACGAGTAACACCACATATTGATTATTATCAACCGTTTCAAACGTTCTTCAAGGCAATTGAAGAAACGGCGAAACATGTAGAATTAGCGCGCTTCTTTGATCGGGAACCGGTTGAAGTAAAGTAAGAATTGTTTGATCCACATATCTGTAAAAATACCAACTACTTTATGTTATAGTTTCAAGTTCACACCCAAGAAACTGCTATGGCCTTTTGGTTAATTCACGAGAAACCTAATTAAAGATACCTTGTACCTGCGTTTTCCTTCTTTTGTTTTGAAAAAATAATAAGTAGAAATGTTTATGCAAAATAATTCATTAAGTTTATTGAATTTTTCTTAACTTGTTACATGAATTAACTTGGGTATTAAAAAATGTTCCTCAAAAAAATATATATGTATTTATTTACGTTTATTCGAGCTCTATTTAGTTTTTTTCTTCCTTGAAGATTTGATAGCATCCAGAATACGTGGATATTGATTAAAAATGCAACAGCCGCAATATGAGAATGGAATTATTGCAGTTCCTTCCAATCTACGAGTAATATGGGTTCTGTCTTTCTTAAAAAATATCCAGTGCCATTCTTCGACTCCGAGAATAATGAAAATTTGTTCAAAAAGTAATTCTTCCACCATAAAAAGTTTCTTGTCGCCGGAAAATATTCTCCACTCTCGAATGCTTAGCCTTATTGGACAATCGGTCTGATTGAGTACATTAACTTCTCTTGTAAAAGATCGTCTATACTAAGATGAGAATTTAAAGTTATCAAACATGGCCACCGTTTGGGTATTATATTGATACCGTAACTTACCCAATCTTTGACTTGTGACAAAGTACTACTTGGCCGATCACGCCTTCGTGTCATCATTAAAGGTTTATCTCTGGCACTTCTGTAAAACAAAATAATAAAATATTACAAAAATCAAAAAATAAAAGTTATCTAATACTTACGCATAAATCATATGGATGACAACAAATTCAGCATATTCCGGAACCATTTTATGATGCTTCAAATACAATGTTTAACTTAAATTCCGAATATTTATTTTTTGTGTAACACTTCTTTAATACGTCATGCTTGTTTGTTTACTGAGGAACGATCTACGGTTGAAACTGGTTTAAGTACCAACTCCCTGAGCACTAAAACTATTACCTGATAGATTACAGGTATAAAAATGATTATCGAGCCTAAGTAGTTTAGGGATGAAGTGCCGGCCAGTTATTGTAATTAAATATTTTATGGAATTCTAGGAATTAAAACTGATTAAGCAACAAACAAAGATGGATATTAGTAGACTTCGAGTTCGTCTGCAAATTTTTATATAAAAGTAGGCGGCAAGCTCCATATGTAAGTATATTTATATTTTTTTATTAAAATTATGGTAAGCATCATGTTATATTTTAAACGCTAAATCAGATGGTTTTTTTTATAAAAAATATATAACTATAAAAATCAGTTTTAGCATTTCAGGTTTTTCGGCAATTTTCATTTCGCGAAAATCAATTTGCTAATTTTTGTTTAACGTATCGTTATTTTGCTGTTTTTTTATTTCGCTTTTTGTTAATTCTTTATTTTTTTGGGTTTTAATTTGCTTCTTGATATTTCGTTTAAAATTAATTCGCTTTTTGTTATTAAGCTTTCAAACTGTCAATTGTTTTCGTGTGAAATGTAATAACATGTATTAGATTCCTTAAGACAGATAAATTACAAATAGTTGAATAATACAATTAAATTGAATTCCTTCGTTTTGTACTTTTATTCCTTTTCGGAATAACCAATCCAAACAAAATCAGCTTGAAAAAGATAATTTATTTCAAAAAATAAATGATAAACTGTTGACAAACAAAATTTAGAGAAACAACACGTTTCAGTAAATCGCGAAATGATAACTTGGCGAGTTAGATGAAAGAAAAATAAAAATCGCAAGATAAACAAATTTAAAAAAATATCCAAATGGTGAAGAAAGGATTTTCAAAAATAATTTTTGACGAAATGCAACGTTTTCTTTCAGTAATAATTAATCAATTTAACTGATTATTGAAATAGTCAATAGGTGAAAGTTCAAGTAAGGCAATAATAGAATTTGAGTTTACTTTAATAATAATTTAATTTTAAACAACCTAGTCGCAAAATTTTTAACAACCTATTATTAAGGTAATAGTATATGATATTACTTAATAATTTGCTAACTTTAAAGTAGTTTACTAATTCATTCTTAATTCTAACTAATATCGTACTAAAGCAATTTTCTTAATAAATTGCTTTTGAACACACCTAAAACAATGACAGTTCGCGCAAAAAAACTAAGTAAACAGACCTTTTTTGACTTTTGTAAATGTCAAAGAGCCATGTGAAGTTAGCACGATACTAAAAAAAATGGTTTTCGATAATTTTAACTTTAATAAAAGAGTAGAGTAATGATATATATTAGATTAAAATTTGCAAAATCGTTGTTCAAATCTAGTTTCATACAAAAACTAGCTTTAACATCTTACTAACTCAAGTAAAATTTTGAGCCCTAATGCTTAGGCGTTAGTATGATACTACCTAAGAATTTGCTAACTTTAAAATATTTTACTATCTAACACTTCCTTAATTTGAAGCATTTTCTAACAGGTATAGCTTAAAGGCAATTTTTTTAATTAATTGCTTCTGAACACATCTTAAACAATGACTAAGTAAACAGACCTTTTTTAACATTTGTAAATGTTAAAGAGCCATGTGAAGCACGATACTAAAAAAATAAAGTATATGTATTCGATAATTTTAACTTTAATAAAAGGGTAGAGAAAGTGTGATGCTAAATTCGATTAAAATTTGCAAAATCGTTGTTTTAATCTAGTTTCATACTAAAACAGCTTTAACATCGTACTAACTCAACTAAAATTTTGAGCCCTAGTGTTTAGGCGTTAGTATGATACTACCTAAGAATTTATTATTTAATTTTAAATACTTTAAAATATTTGACTATTACTTTCTTAATTTGAAGCATTTTCTAACAGGTATAGCTTTAAGGCCATTTTTTAAATTAATTGCTTCTGAACACATCTTACATAAGTGACAGTTCGTTCACAAAAAAAAACTGAGTAAACAGAACATTTTTAGACGTTTTTAAATGCCAGTAACCTGAAGTTACCATGATACTAAAAAAATAAAATTGCTGTCTGCAAAATGATTTTAACTTTAAAAAAAATGCTAGATGCTAAAAGTATGATACTAAGGTTCGTATTCACCGAGCGCTCCTAAACGGCTCTTAACTTTACGAGGCTCTTAACTTGAAATTTCTGTGCGGTATTCACCAACCACTCGCAAGTGTTTTTCGAAGTTCGAAAATGAGAGCCAGTCTCTCTTGTTCAGGCATACCCAAACTGTGAAATGTTGTGTAATGTTGGTCTTGACAGCAAATGGATACTCTTCTACTTGGCATTGCTCACATGGATTCGAGTCAAATGCGTGCGTGGCACACGCACAAGCGAACAAATTTTCGAAGAGAGCGCTCGTAAGTTAGGAGTGGTCGGAACCACTCCTAACTTTTAAGAGCGCTCGTAGATCTTCACTAATATTGCTTGGTGAATACGTTTATGAGCTTCTTAAGTTATGAGCGCTCGGTGAATACCGGCCTAAATTCGATCAAAATTTGCAAAATTGTCGTATAGTATCATACTAAAACACATTGTGGCAAAATTTTAAACAACCCATTATTAAGGGCTAAGCAATTTACTGGCAATGTGTTAAACTTTTAGTAATTTACTAACTCTTCGAAAATTTTAAACCTTTTCTTTCGTTTTACTAACTAGTAAATTACTAATAGCCTCTCATTAAAAATGGGTGCATTTGAACACGTCCAAGCAATGACAGTTCGTGAAAAAATACAAAGCAAACAAAACTAAATCTGAGGAAAGGACCTAATAATTTGATTTGTCAGAAGTCAAAGTGACAACCACAATTTATTTCTCCCAAAGAAGTGTAATGAAACTAGTACTTGTAGTTCTGATGAAATTGGAGTCCCACGGCATGTAATTCGGTCTTGGATTTTCAGGTTTTCAAACAAGAACTGAACTGTTGTCTTGTCAAACTTATTCCTGGAGTAAAATTCTCCATCATCCAGCTCTTCAAAAGGATTTGCTGGAGACTTAAAACATAGCACTTTTCTGCACAAAGCTGAGTCTTCAAACATAACGAAATGATTTTGAACGAGGAAAATGACAAGTCATATGGATTTAGCAAATTACTAAAAGTTAAAGTAGCCAGTTTGTGATTTTAGCTTTAGTAAAATGTTAAGAGATAGTAATATGTTAAAATCGTTTAAAATTAGCAAAATTCTTAGTAATTTACTAAAATGGCTTTAACACACTCGTATTGCTAAATCGTTTAAAATTTTGCACCATTAATTGTAAATATGGTATTGACCAATTTATGGTTAACTTCAAAAGTGGAAAATCATATTATTGCTTCGGCTTTCTAGACGTTTCGGCAGGCGTTGCTGCCTTCTTCAGGGGAACTTTATTTAACATAAAAAAATGTAATAAAAAACAAAGAATATTTGAAATTAAATAAAAATAATAATATTTGTGTACTTCAAGATCATCATCTGTCTACTATTATATACTTAATAACAAAACAAGGTCTTGACGTTTAGTCAGACACCAGAGAGCAGTATACGGGAGATATCGAGATATGTTCTGGGTGTCTAGCTTGCGGTTCATGTTGTTGCTGTTGTTAATAATGTACAGCGTTTCAAGTATGACTTATGCTTTGTATATTAACTATTAATATTAAAATTTATATACAATGACTTATGGTTGGAATGCGTTGGCAAAGGAACTGTTTTGTGGTACCAATATATGTAGCATACATTGTACGGATTGTACCCTTTAATACCACATCAGCGACTTTATCTATATCTGGTTTAATTTTAAGTTTTGCATAAAGGTGATAAGCCCAAAAGAACATTTTTGGTTTTGTTGACTACGATGTTTTTAAAATGTCCGTTTAAACCAGGTGCGCATAAACAACACTTTTATAGTAACCAATAGGACAATCTGTGTTTGCGGTATGAGGAGCTTCGTTTTTTTTTTTTTGTTCCACGTTTAATGGAGGAAGGAAAACCATTGTCTTGCAGCATCTTGAATTTCATTGGTGGCATGAAAACTATATGCTTATGAGGTTATAAGCCGTGTTTGTTAATGATGTGCTTGGCTTGGTCGAATAAAAATGAATCAATCTTTCTTTACGCTTTGTCTTTTTGATACCAGTTGAACATTGGAACGTCCATATGTAGTATGTCAATGAATTTTAACATCAAGAAATACTATTTCAGAATTCTTTTCCATTTCAATTGTGAACTGGATCTTTGGATGAAATACGTTTAAAGATTGAAGAATATTTTCAACTTCAACAAATGAATACCTATTAAGTTACTCGAGAGAGGACGCTGCTAGTCTATAGTCTTTTTAGCCCGGAAAAGCAGAAATTGAATGGTATTATTCTTTCACTGATTATATCAAAGAAGTTATAATTGTCCGAAGTTGCGTCCTGCCCATGACGTTGATGTCAGGTGTCCTATTTCGTATTACCTTTTCTTTCAGGTATATAAATTGGATGACAAGGCATATTAGCCTGACATCAAAATTATTGCTAAGCTCCTTATGGCAACTTTGATGGAGCAGCGTACATTCTCCATCGTCATCTTGCACAAATGAATGAGTTTTCACGAAATGATGAAATTAGACATTGATCATCTCTAATATACGAGTATGCTATCATCCACCTTGGAATCGATGAAGATTGTCGACTTGAATTTCCTTGGGTTTTTCCAAGATCTGCCGCAATGTAAATATTATAATATTAAGTCGATTATGAACTTCTCTGGCATAAGGCCACAATGATAAAAGTTTATCAGGTTGTTAATGAAGGACTTTCGTTTTTCACATACTACGATAGAAAAGATCTTGAAAAGTTCTCAGAAACATTATTAAATATCCTGAGAGATTTATTACCCTCATTAGACCAGACACGGACCTTTGTAACTTTGTAAATTGAATTTATTATTCAGATCAGGCTTTTAATGTTTTTTTATGGTTCTATTCAGCGATAATAGAACAGAATAATTACTATAGATTTGTTTATTCTTAAAATTAAGGCGATACTGCATGCTGTCTACTTTATTGATAATTTATTCTTTAATTATGCAATATAGGCCAAGAGTATAAATTATATATTATAATATGCTATTGACTTTGAATGGTGCTTTTATCAAAGAAACTGAAAAGCTGTCAGTACTCGGTTTGTGTGCCAATGAATGAACACATCCTAGAGATCGCCAAAACCACTGCTAAATACTTAGAATTTCATTATCAGTGCAATAAATTGTGCACCCCTTCTGATCTGGCTACAATTTATAGGGCGCATATACATATGTACATACATCCTAAATTAGAGTATGTATACCGTACGTCTTTGAACAGATGCTGTCCGAACTTCTCCTCAT
Source organism: Chrysotoxum bicinctum (assembly GCA_911387755.1). Lineage (NCBI taxonomy): Eukaryota > Metazoa > Arthropoda > Insecta > Diptera > Syrphidae > Chrysotoxum > Chrysotoxum bicinctum. The sequence continues at coordinate 220,209,349 of OU426987.1, forward strand.
TTACTGGATATCAGAACAAAGCGTTTAAGCTGATAGGAAACAGAACTATCATGCAATCATTCCCATCTCTTGAACACCCTCGAGCCTATTTCTGGACGTACAGAAATAAATTTTTTATTCTTTTTTTTATAATTTACTCGACACTTTTTTCCCTTACCATTTCAATTTGCAAACTTTCAAAACCAATGAGCATCGACACCTCCTTCACATGCCACAAGGGTCTATTTTGTTTCGTAGTCTCTTCCTCATATTCAACAATGATCTCGCTGCCTAATCTAATCAAACTAATGGTGTTTGCAGTTTCTTCATAGTTTTCAATTTGACCATATCAGTAATAAAAGCCAGTTGAACTTCAATAACAATAATAACGTTAAATTTTATTAATGCATTAAAAACAGTATTACAACTGTTGCTGCTGTTTTATAAATTTGAAAAATAAAACCGAATAATATCAGGTGGGGAACCTCTCTGAATCATATCACACGTTTAAGATTAAAGTCTAAATAAACATCACGAATGGTATCACCACGATTCAGGCCCATCAACATTTTCACCAATTGCCGAATTGTTATCGAAGACCGAGCTTTTATCAGCATTTACAGACCCATCAATGGTTATTGGTACGGCATTTGTAAAAGAAAATCCAACAGCTATCTCCATACAAAATATAAAGAATAATTTCATTGAGTGCTTCATTATTTTCAACTGAAAATGTTTTAAACTCCAATTAATAACTAAAAACTTAATTTTTGTACTATCTGGCTTTTATATGATATTACAGACTTCCGACAAAGATTTAAAAACTTTTGTATTCAGGCTAATGAGATCACTTCTTCATCTAATTAATACTATTGGAAACAAATGTGTTCATTTATCACTCTTTATTCATACCTATTATAATAAACGGCAAATTATGCATCTTCAACTGAGAAATAAAAGACGATATTTAATAGAAATTGTTCGGATATGAGCATATAGTGGAAACACGATGAAAGTGAAGTGTCTTAGGAGATCTACACACGTTTATTGTCAATACTCAGTTACGAGTAAAAGCTAATTTTTCGATGAAGGTTGATCGTTAGTATGCTCTTCATTGTCATTGCCAATGAGCATTGTTTTTGCATGAGCATTTACACGCCAATACGTCGACGTAGAATTATATGCCAAAATCTGCTGTTAAATGGTACAGTTTAAGATCTTAAATGAAAAGTGAAAATTACCGAATAATATTTGAATTTTGATGCTCCAGAACTACTTCGACTCCCAGAGTACGCGCTGCTGTGTCAACAAATTTTCATTTACACGACCAAAAAAACTTACCGACAATCAGCCCTATCGAGGTATTCGTTCGGAGAAAATTATTTTCCGACTTGTTCGAAATCGGAGAATTTTCTACCAAGGTACCTTGTCCGATTGACATATCGAAAAATCTTCCGATAAAATGTGACGCTCATCAACGCATTGCGATTAAGTACATTCAGCAAAAGAATTTTTGACAGTTGTGCGTTAAATTTCTTCTAAAATTCTCCAATATAAAATAGTTGCGGATTATTTTAAGAAAAATGGAATAGAATGAATGCGATTGTATGCTTCATTTTTGTTTGTTCTGAAGTGGATACCTCTAACGAAATCTAAGTTCCGATCGGAACGGAATATCGTTTCGGAACTTCTTCCGAACAGATACCTCGATAGGGCTGAATATGCTTCGATGAAGGTGTTCATGGTGTGTGTTAGGGGTAAATGATGGGAACCAAAATGAATTTGTTTTTTTCTCAATCTTATACTTTGATTGTGTGTTGACAGTGTGAACATCGTTCGTCATTTTGACTTTTAAGTTGCGCAGTCGGTGGCAAAATAAAAAAAGTGTTTATTAATTCTCAATTCCCGCGAACGCCAAAGTGAATTTATTTGCATCCATCTTTTAAATTACATAAGGCCAAAAAAAATGGAAAAGTGATATTGCATCGTTTAAAATCAGTGTTACACAATGCATTCAACAAACTTAAATCGGAAATTTCAGCTGACAAATGTTGACATTTCAAATTAGTCAAACAAATATTTCATTGAGATTTTGCTGAAATCCAGAATTTGTATTGAGATTCAGTTAAAATCTCCAGTAATTCTTGTTCCATAGTTTGGAATATCAAATACTTTCAGTCAAAATCTCGTATTTCGTTTGCATGGGAACAAAGTACATATTATTATCCATAAGTTTTCTGATCGACCAAAACAAAAATCAGCTGCTATGAAGAAAATTCAATGGAAATATTTCCCTGCCAGCAAATTTGTACAGAAATGTACAATGTGTGGATTTTTTAAAAAAGTCAAATTTGATAAATTCATCATCATAAATTATTTTAATGCTGGAAAAAAGTACAACTCCACACAAACAACAAAATCATATCAGATTTGTAGTCATCTGTTTTTGAAGTTTCTCATGGAATATCTTTGAATAGTAAAGTTTATGGGGACAACTTGATATTTATTTTTTGTCAAAAGCTGTTTTTTCATCAACTATTTTCTTAGACGGGCTTACAATAACACAATCCTATCCAGAATGCTTTAGTAAAAGATCTGAACACGGCCAATAATTAGGCCTAATCGGCGAGATCTTTTATTCTTCTATTTGTTATTCTGCTATGAATTTCCATACAAATGTTTGAGCTGTCAACAAAATCGTCGGCTGAGAATTACAGGGTTCTATGTCGACCGACCCCCATTTCGAGTTATTCAACTTTTAAGTTTTTGATGCTCAGATTTCGTATTAAATGGCTATTGATTTACATTCGAATGATAACAAACGATAGATTATTGATAATAACAAATAAAAATATAATTTATTTGTTTATGTGTTGAGGAATTTCCTTTTAATTGCAAATTAATTTTTTTGCACAAAGTTCTATGAGCCAATTCCATGTAGTTCAAATTTCGGTGAAGGTTCTATGTACCACATAGAACCTTGTAATTGTTATTTAATCATATGAAGATTTCTAACATTTAGTTTAGTCGTTGAAAAAAACTATGGTATTCATAGTATAAAAGCAGCAAAATAGAGTATCTGAAATGATTCTCCAACTAAATATAAAACAATAATTTGATTTTTACATTTTTATTATAGGAAAATATTATATAGTATTTTTAATGCATGTAGCACCTAGTACACTATATAATTAACTTCATATATTTAACAGTTCGTTAACGTAAATAAGAAAATAATGAGAATAAATAATAAATATAATAAAACTAATATTTTAATTATTGATTGAATGAATTACAGGTACAACATTTAAATAAATAAGAAAATAAATAGTAATTTGATTAAACAAACTAAAATTTTAATTTTCATTGTATATTTTATATATATTTTACAGTTCAAATAAATATGTGAATACATTTAAGAAAATTATAGAATATTATAAATTAATTAAACAAACAAGAATTTTAATTAATCATATTGGATATTTGTTCTTGTTTTCATTATATTTTCGAAATTTCTTTATCAATAAATTGCAGGCATGTATTTAAGCATCGCTTTAAATCGTTTGATTTTTCTTGTTGCAAGGTCATTTTTTAATTGTACCTCTTTTAAATTTGGCCATTGAAAAGACCACATATTCTTATTTCTTAAGGCTTTTGAACACTAAGTCTACACTTTTAAGAGATTTTTCAAGATGGGAAGTCTTAAAAAACACCTCGGTAAGGTTTTGTGTAAGTTGATGTTGGACAACTTTCGAAAATGGTATTAATTTAATATTTAAAATCTTACAACACTCGTACACATTTTTAAAATCTAACGGTTGCATTTGCAAAACTGTAAGATTTTGTTTTTTGAATGACAAGGGTGAATGAAAATCGCGATTCGTAAGACGCGTTGAATGCAGCTATGGGTATTACCTATTTCCTAAATTGTAGAATGTCCTGGAGTAGAGAATTTAAAATGTATTATGTTGGATGTCTGGCTGATGCTTATGAAAATCAATTAATATGAAGTTTACCAATAAGTTCCGGTTTTGACATAACACGGTTTAGAATCTTCAGCAAAGCACTAGCAATATCATTTCCTGTTCTTCCCATTGTGCTTTCATCACACAAGCAGCAATAGACGTTATTATTAAGCGAAAAATGTCCTGTAAAGTTATACACATTTAACTTTGAGTGGTAAAAAAATGAGCTTACATCAGCTTTTGGACAGGTAAGTACATTTTGCATGTCAAAGCACAAAACTGGAACTGTATTTTCTCTGTCAACTTGTCTTTGCCTGTATGCCTCTTCCTTTTCCTGAAAATGCGCATTATATTTCAAAACCAGCTCATCAGATACAGTGGTGTTTTCAACTGCCATTTTATGCTCCTCGCATAGATTTAATGCTTCAAGAACTCAATGCTGTCTCCTGTCGCTAAAGCGGAATCCACCCCCATGCCGCTATCCATAAGTGACCCTTGCATTGAGGGAAACCGAACAGATCTCAGTTCTCGGTATGTGCATCACAGACGACCTTGTGTGGAATGACCACATATTCGACGTTGCCAAAAACGCTGCTAAGTGTTTAGGTTTCCTTCGACGATGCAAGAAATTTTTTACCCTTTATTCTGATCTGGCTGTAATCTATAAAGCCTATATTCGTCCTAAACTCGAGTATAATTCCCATATTTGGGCAGGTGCTCCAATAACCCACTTGAGTCTTTTGGATAGAATCCAAAAAAGAGCTTTACAATTGATAGGTGATAGGACTAAAACAGAAACAATTGAATCTCTCGAGCACCGTCGCAATGTTTCTTGTCTTTCATTATATTACCGTTATTTTTACAAACATTGTTCTAGTGAAATAGCCAGTTGCATTCCTCCCCTTAAACAATTTAACCGTAACACTGCTCATCAGTTTACCCTTGAGCCCAACTTCGGACGTACTGTTAAATTCAGAGATTCATTCTTTAGCCGCACTACACGAATGTGGAATGCCTTACCCGACTCTATATTTCCTTCCCATTGTAATATTCAGACATTCAAAACCAATGTGCATCGGTATCTCCTTTTAAATCCCCTCCCACTTTCCTAAACGCTCGCACTGTGATCAATCACTTGTCGATATGCATTAAATTTAACAGTTTTGTCAGATCCTGTGTTCTCTTAATACATATGAAACATTTCTGAAATTGTTAGACTTGGTTTGAGATACTGCTTGTTGCTAGTTTTTCACAAGCTTTTTGTAAACAATATCAAAAACACGAAGAAAAATTCAAAGGTAAATTGATCAACATAGAACTTTGTTGCGTTTTCGGCAATCTGATAAGAATTATAAGGTTCTATGTACAAAATTAAGGAATACAAGGTTCTATGTCAATAAGAAAATGTGTAATTTTTTTATTGGTCAAAGAGAGAATTATAAAGTTCTATCCGCCAATTTTGCTACATAGAACGTTGTAATTCTTAAATTAACTTCATTTTGGTTTTTAGAACCTTTGTTTTTTGCGTTTTACGCTTTATAGGGTGAATTAAGGTGCATATCCATGAATTCATTCGAAAGCGCTTAAAAATACGAATCCAACGACATCCATAACTCATTTTTCGTAAAAATGACTGTTAGAACCTTGTAATTCTGGGCCGACGAAATCTTTTATGAATTTTAATTTTGGTATTCAGCACGCTAAAATCTGTTATAAAATCTGCTAAGAAAACTTTTATGAACTGTCAAATGTTCGAACATAGAAAAAATCTTTTACGAATAGCATTTTTGGTATTCAGCATGCCAAAATCTGTTATGAAATCTGTTAAAAATCATAAAAGAATAAAAGACAAACTTCTGTGACTTTTATCATAAAAGATTTCAATAAGTACACAGGTGCATAACTATTTGGGTGCTTATGAAAACAGATGAACTATTTGGTTGAATGTCCGCACAGGTGCATATAATTATATAGTTAACCGTCGATATGACTGTTTGACATTTAAAAACATCAAAACAGGTCTGTTTACTTAGTTTTTTTGCATGAAGTGCCATTATTTTAGGTGTGTTCAGAAGCAATTTATTAAGAAATAGCCTTAGCAAGATACTAGTTAAAACTGTTTAAAATTAAGAAATGTTAGTAATCTACTTAAAATTTAGTAAATTGTTAAGTACTATCATACTAGTACCTTAATAATAGGCTGTTTAAAATTTTGCGCCAGTCTTTTCAATACTATTAAAAAGTGATTCTTGGCATCACTATCTATATCAAGTGACAGTTCGCTTATCACTCACTATTTGTAATGTTTTGTGTTGTTTCTATTTCAAGTTCACTTTTCCCTTATGGATATCTTTTTTAACTTAAATTAGTTGTTGCACATGTTGAATATTTCTTTAATTTGTTTATAAATAGAGTTTATAGAGTTACATTGAATTCACAGTTAAAACAATTTATATATCTGTAGTAACATACACACAAATTCACCAGGTAAATTCACTTATTTCGCTTTAATTTAAGTTTGTTACATTTAGACAATCTTTACTTTCAATTACAGTTTGAATCTTCCAAATTATTTTCCGTAAATAAATATAATTAATGGCTTTGGCTGGCGGTGAACAAAAAAAGTTTCTTACGAATGGGACAATAAATAAATAATTTACAATTTCAATCCAATACTTAAAGCGACTTTAGTAATAATTGTATCACTGGTCAGGTTAACTGAACTGTTAAAAGATCAACAGTTATTTCTTTTTCTCAGTTATCTGTAAATTAATTAAATTAAAATGGTTTTAGCTCTTACTTTGCTTAAAGCAAAACATACAACGGTGCTCTTTGAACCTGGAATTCGGCTTATGTTGGAATAAAACTTGTTTTATTTACAGAAGCCCAGATTTAGATAGCTTAGGATTAATATAAATAAATGTAGCTGCACACTTATTACATAGAAAAATAAAGCCACTATTAATATGTGATATATTGCTCCGAGTTTATATATTTAAAAATACTACATCACTACCACCATATAGATGTTTAAGAAAACAGTCAACTGTACATAATAAAAAGGAGAAAACCCGGCTTACAGATTGTAATTACGTGAAGAAAATCGGGACGAATTTCCAATCAATCAACCCAATTTGCAGAGCGAACTCCAAATATAAGTGAAACAAAAATATATCTCGCGTCGAGAGGTTATCAAAGAAAATAATTTTTGTCCTATGCTTGGTTTTTCAGGTACACTGGGTTGTTTGTTTGGAAGTAAATTTGTTCTTTATACTTACATACTTAAACGATTTCCGATCCATGAAGTTTCGAAACACGGCGCTTTTCTATTCCATAAGATCTCGGGTAAACTGTTTTCAGTTATCCAGACCTAGCGCTTTGAGATCCCTGATGGATTGGTATTTAACTGAAGGTTCGTACTTCCTTGTCGCCTAGATCCTCGGACTGAAATTGGAAGAATGTTTTGAATCGAGTTGTTTTCCATTAGCTTAGGTTCGAGGTGACAAGGAAGACCGGAGGACGCACGCTTGGTTTAGATATCGCTAAATGGAGTGCACGGCGTCGTAGACTTTGAAAAGTCCCCGTGACACGGCAGTGATTTTTTCAGATCGTGCTTGGATAAGTAATTTATACAGAAGAATTGATGGGGTACCTATTATAAACACCGGCGGATCTAAATGAAAAAGGAATTTCTTCTCTTGTCTATGACCAAGAAATAACTATAAATATTTTCTATATTCTATCGCTTAAATTGATTATATTTATATCATTTTCATACAAAATCATATTCGCTGGGCTCCAATCGAATAAGAAAATTCTGAAAAATTAAAGTACATTTTTATCGTGAACCAATCAAAGTACAATAAATATGTATTTTAATTTAATTGGACCAGCATCAAAACAGTAAAATCAAAGTGGAAACGATCTAAGTCGTTGTCACCTTGTTTTAAAATCGGCCGTAGATGAATTTTGTACAAACAATGGATTTTGCTAGACGTTTTATTTTATACTTTGGTTTTTCAAGTCAACCTGTTTAAATGAAAATTTAAACATGCATATGGGCTTATCCGTGCAAATTTTAACTTTTGCCATGCGTCGAAATATATAGACATTATTATTAAATATTCAGGTTTTATAATATTATATATATATAATATTATATATATCATTGAGTTTTAACTATTCAATTTATAAAATGAACCATCGAGATAGTGCGAAAGTGTTTGAAATCGAAAAAATCATCGAATATTGAGACTTTTGGCTGCGTGCGTGGATAATTAACGTTTTGTATTATTGCAAAAATAATGTTTAACATAAGATTACTTAGTACAATTTTTGTTTTTCTAGATAAATGAAGGTCAAAATTAATTGAAATCATTCATTTTGAGTGCGTGCCTTCCTTATAAATAATCCTATATGATATAAATTTTAGAAAAAACTGCCATGCGTGATTTTTCGTAAATCTTTAATTGTCACAAATTTTCGTGTCTATTTTTTTTACATTGATCATGGGGCATTTTTTTATGGTCTGCATCATTATTTAAGCTATATAGAGTAAAAAAAACTTTGGCTTCAATGCGTGCTTCATTATGTACAAATTTTATGAAGTTAACAAAACGAACGTAAAAAACGTAACTGTTTCAAAAAAGCACATTTTTTACTAGCACACCAAAGCATTGTTTGATTTTACCCTTACAATGAGCGTAATTTAAACTGTAGAAATTATAAAAAAAAATGGTAAAAGTGTTAAACAAATAAGTTTGAAAATAGAAGCTGTGAAGATTAAAAATAAAAACCAAATCAATTAACTCGGTGCTTAAAATAAATTATTTTAAATTCATTTTTCTATACGTTATACCTTTATACTCTTCAACAAACAATACATATGAATTATTTTGAAGTTTTTTATTTATTCGTGGTCTATAATTGAAGAAAAACTCAAATTTACATGCGTGCCTTAATTTTTTTTTTGTTTTTTTCAAACTCAAGAAGTTAAAATTTACAGGGATAAGCCCATACATATATGTGATGCCTTTTTTATTTTTCTAATTAAATTCAATTTAGTATAAATACTTGTTCACACTTCGTCCCACTTATGCCAGAAGCAAGTGATTATTTGTTTTGAAATCTTTTTCGGACAATTCCAATACTGTTAATGTGGGGATATCGATGAAAACATAATGTTTTAAAATAACAGTTACTCCACTAGGTAATTTAATGTCGATTTCCTTTACAAACTAGGGATTTTAGGGATTTCGATCCCTTGTCAAATTTTGACTTTTACGACAGATATTACGTTCCTTCACACCAAAAAAATCGATTTTTTTTGACAGAGATCAAATTCTTCGAATCCGTATTTGAAGAGGGATTTACCTGTATACGGAATACGCACACTAAAAGACAAAATTTGACAAGGGATCGAAATCCCTAAAATCCCTAGTGTGTAAAGGAAATCGACATAAGATTTTGTTCTCATGGTTCTTGTATAAGGGGGAAGATTTATTCCTTCACTGCACATTTGGCCTAAACTAACACTTTTTTTATTAATTTATTTTATAATTAATCTGTATGAAAATATGAACTCACATAAATATCTCTTTGTTAAAGTTACAGACTTCATCAATAAACAATTGAAAATAACTAAAACTTCTTTTGTTTGAAACACTCAAGCAATGGCGAAAAGAAAGGAAAATTCCAAACAATCCAAAGACTGCAGTCTACCTAAAACAAGACCAAAAGTAGCTTGTGGTTCAAAACGAAAAAAACCGCCAGCTGCAGGTGGAGTTTGTGAATCATCGCCAAAAAAGCGACGAACTCTTGAGGAAAATAATAATCCTGAAGTGATGAAATTCGCTAAAAGTGTTGTAGGCAAAGAAGGAACACCTGCATTTAAACAATTTTCAGATTTACTTAGCGAAGGCAACCAAATTGAAATTATCAAAAGAAACGGTGTAAACCTGTCAAGTTTGTCAAGTATTCTCGATAAGTCTAGAAATAATGCATCAAAAGCCTTTGAAGACTTATATAGACTTTGGTTCGATAAGAATGGCAACAAGACAAAATATTTGAAAACTCTAGAAGAAAATGGAATAAATCTACCAAATGTATCGAGCATTTTAAGTGGAGCAGGGACAAATTCTGCAAAAGCTTATAAAGAGTTGTATGACTTATGGTTTAATGACAATGGAAATAAAACACAATATTTACGAACTCTCGAAAAGGAAGGTCTTAATATATCAAATATGTCAAGTATTTTAAGTAAATCAGGACTCAGTGCAAAGAGGTCATTTACAGATTTGTACGACTTGTGGTTCGATGAAGATGGAAATAAAACAAAATATTTAACAACCCTTGAAAAGGAAGGCGTTAATTTAGCGAGTCTGTCAAGTATTTTAAGCGGAGCAGGACCTAATGCCGCAAATGCTTTTAAAGATTTATATTGTCTGTGGTTTGATGAAGTCGATGGAAGCAAAACAAAATATTTGAAAACTCTTGAAGCCGGAGGAATCAATGTGAGCAATGTTTCGGGAATTCTAAGTCGAGCCAAAAACTGCGCCGCAAAAGCTTTTCAAGATCTTTATGATCTTTGGTTCGATGAGAATGGCAAGCAAACTAAATACTTAAACGCTCTAGAAAACGAAGGTATTAATCTTACTACAATGTCGAGTATTTTAGGCGGAGCAGGAGCTAATGCTAGAAAAGCTTTCAAAGACTTGTATGACCTTTGGTTCGATGCAGAAGGTAATAAGACGAGATATTTGACAAACCTCGAGGAGAAGGGGATCAACTTAACAAATGTGTCAAGTATTTTACACAGAGCAGGTTTTAATGCGGCAAAAGCTTTCAAGGAGTTGTACGATCTTTGGTTCGATGACGATGGGAACAAAACTAAATACTTGGAAGCTTTAGAAAATGAGGGAATAAATCTGACAAATGTGTCGAGTATTTTGCACGGTGTAGGTGCAGGAACGGCGAAAGCCTTTCAGGATCTTTATGGTCTTTGGTTCGATGAAGAAGGAAATAGATCTAAGTATCTTATTACTTTGCACAGAGAAGGTATTTACCTGGGTAACATGTCGAGTATTTTAAATGGAGCTGGTTCTAATACTGCAAGGGCATTCAAAAGTTTATATGACCTTTGGTTTGATGAGCAGGGAAATAAAACCAAATATCTGAAAACGCTCGAAAAGAATTCTGTCTCCCTTTCGAATGTTTCTAGTATTTTATCAAAGTCTGGTGTAAACGCTTCAAAGAGTTTCAAAGACTTGTATAGCCTTTGGTTTGATGAAAAAGGAAACAAGACGCGATATCTGAGAAATTTAGAAGATGAACAAGTACATTTGGCTAATGTAGCTAGTATCTTACATGGAGCTGGTTCGAATGCGAATAAAGCTTTCACTGACTTGTATGAGCTTTTCTTTGACAGAGATGGCGGTAAAACTGGTTATTTAAAAACTTTCGAAAATGATGGAATCAACCTGACGAATGTATCAAGTATTTTAAGTGGTGCTGCTTCAAATGCTCCCAAAGCCTTGAAAGATCTTTACGGCGCATTTTTCGATGAACAAGGCAATAAAAGCCAACATTTAAAGAACTTCTTAAGTGAAAAAAGAAGCGAACAAGTTTTCACAATGCACAACTTGTCTGGAATTTTAAGCGGAACAGGAGCTAAAGCTAAAGAGGCTTTCGAAGAACTTCATAATGTGTGCTTTGATGAAAAAGGCAATAAAAAACAACTTCTGAAGAATTTCTTAAATCACGACTTTAAGCCAAGCAATTTGTCTAGCATTCTGTGTAGAACAGGCATTCGAGCTGCCCCAGTTATCAAACATTTTCATAACATTTGTTTCGACGACGAAGGCAATAAAACAAAGCTATTGAATGATTTTCATCGAAGTGGATTCAGACCTGTTGACTTGTGCAGCATATTAAGTGGAACAGCTGATGGATTTGAAAAATTCCACAAATTTTGTTTTATTGAAAAATCTAAAGTTTATTTAATGAATTTCATAAATGATACTGATGGATTTACGATTAGTCAGTTGTGCAACATATTGCATGGATCTGAAGGAAATTCTTGCACGGCGCTTAAGGATTTGCATAACGTTTGCTTTAATGACAATGGAGAAAGGACACAAATATTAGAGGACTTCAAGGGCGCTGGTTTCACTGCAAGTGATTTAGCTGGTATATTGTCGATGACGGGAAATAATGCATCTTTGATTTTAAGAGATTTCCATAAGTCTTGCTTCAATAAGAAAAATCGCCTTCAACATTTTTTAGCTTTTAACGATATCTTTGCGCCAAAAAGTTTGTGCAAAATACTATATGGGGCGGGTACTCACATCTGTTCTATATTTGAAAAATTACACGAAACTTGCTTTGATAAAAGTGGAAGAAAATCGAAGTATCTAAAAAACTTAGTCGGAAAAAATTCCCAAACTGAGGTACTTGACGAATTGTATGAACAATTTAGAAAACCTTCTTCTTCTGTCGAAAAGTCATAACGATTCAATGTTGAAATAATTCGAAAATTCTAAAAATCTAATAACATCATATAAATGGTATTTAAAAGCTGTGATAATTTTCAAATTCAGCTATAAACATCAACAATTAATCGATTTCATTATGTCTAAGCTATAATATAAGTTAATAATTTGTATATTCAAAAATATATACTTCATTAAAATTTTTAGGCGTAAGTATGAATTTTTAATACAATTTTATTTTAGTTTGTCTTAATTTCCTTTTGTAGGTTCTTGAAAAATAAAAGTAACTTACTACTATTAATAAAATTAATTGTTTAAAAAATATTATGATTGGAATAAAATTTCTTTAAAAAATCCGATTATTATTTTTCTAATATTTCTTTTTTTTTATTTTACTAAGCATAGTAGTCTTAAATTTTTTTCATTTATTTACAAATAACTTGAACACGGACCCAAGTACGGTTTGAACTTGGTTTAGCTTAAAAAACAAGTTTTGAACATCAACTAGCCCTTAAGGTGTGAGTTCTTGAACTTTCGAGGGATGATGGCTCTTATTAAGTGTATTCATGTAAACACGGAAAAACCAAATAATTTTATTTCGATAGAATTATGCATTATGAATTATCTGCAGAGCTGATAAAACTATCGCATGAATTTGATGCGGAAAGAGAAGAAATAAACCTGATAAACTAAGAAATTCTTTAAATTTTGAAAAATGATTTGAAATTATTATAAATATGTATATCGCCTTGCTATTTGAAAACTACTTGCTTCAATTCGATGATTGAAACGATTTGGAGTTCCAAATATGTAAGTCCTCTAACTTATTCTGCAAACGATTTTCATTCAAAACAAATATTTCAACGAATTGTTAATATAAAAAACGTTTTATTATTTTTTTGAACATTGAAAATTGACCAATTTAGTTTCAGATGGAAACGTAAATTTTTGATAATACCAAATTTGTATGAGTTAACTTTGACGTTTAAGGAACAGCCCAAATTTACGCAAAAATATCTTGTTGCATTAATACCCTTATTGGTTTGAATTTTTTTTTTTTAAGTGTAATTCAATATAGTATTACCAATAAGTTTTGTCGTTCGATAAGAAAAACACAACTTTATGGTTCAAAATACACTTTATTATTCAGTATAATCTCCTTGAACATTAATACACTTGCTCCAACGATCCTCCAATCGGTGGATCCCATCCCTGAAGTGAGAATCCGGAAGGTCTGCAAAATATGCTTCAACAGCCGTTATGACCTCTTCATTTGATGAAAAACGCTTGCCACGCATAAATTTTTTGAGTTCTGGAAACAAATGGAAGTCGCTGGGGGCCAAATCTGGTGAATACGGTGCTCCAACAATTCAAACTTTAATTCATGGATTTTAGCCATTGTCAAAATGCTCTTGTGACACGGTGCATTGTTCTGATGAAAAAGGATTTTTTTCTTCTGCAAACCGGGTCTTTTTTCACGAATATTTTCCTTCAACTGGTCCAAAAGGTTGCAATAATATTCAGAATTAATTGTTTTACCAGTTCGCAAGTAATCCACAAACAAAATTCCTTTCGCATCCCAAAAAACTGATGCCATAACCTTTTTGGCCGATTTCCGGACACGAACTCGTTTCGAAGCCGAACAACCAGGTTCACACCACTCTTTAGCCTCTTGTTTTGATTCGGGATCATGGTGATAGACCCAAGTCTCATCCATAGTGATGAATCGACGCAAAATCCACTTTATCCTTTTTAAAACGCTCCAAATGTTGCTGAGAAAGTCGCATTCGAATGTGTTTTTGTTCCATCGTTAGCGAATGCGGCACCCATTGTGCACACAGCTTTCTAAAGCCCAAAATTTCACTTAAAATATGGCTCACACTGCCTAATGAGATGTGTAGAGCCTCTACTAAATCTCTCTCAATCGACGATCTTCCAAAACCATATCCTGTATTTTGGCTATGATTTCTGGTGTTGATGCGCTTTTTGGACGTCCTTCACGTGGATATCGTCTTCAAGGCTTGTACGACCACGTTTAAATTCAGCAACCCATCTTTCTACTGTTCTCATTGAAGGTGAACAATCATTATACACTTTCAACATTCGTTCGTGAATTTCTTTTGGTGCTACACCTTCCAAAAATAAGAATTTTATCACTGCACGATATTCAATTTTTTCCATCGTAAACAAATACTTTGACACGGCGACACTAAATGGCTTCTAAACAAAGAATGAATTGACAGATTGAAATGAAACTTCACATACGTTAATATGAAGAGTGTACCAACAAAACAAAAAAAATTTGGGCTAGTAGCAACGCCTTTTCTTATCGAACGACAAAACTTATTGAACAACCTGGTATAAAAATAAAAGTATTACAAAAGTTTAAGCTATCATTTCAAAAGACATGTTCATGAATTAATTTTGCTTCAATGAATTTTATAACCTTAATTAAAAGTTGATTGAGAAATCAAAATGTTCTGCTTTATCGATTTCCACACGATATCTGTAACACCTTTCAAACAATGAACTCGACTTTTCAACAACTTTCAGTTTTTAGATGTGAAAAGAGCACAAATATAAAAGGAAATTATAAAAAATCGTGTAAATGAGGTAAGTAATGTTTTTGCCACATAATCATACAAAACTGTAAAAGTCAGGTTATTTTTCGCCGCGTATTTAAAATTGATCAATTAGTCCAGAGGTCATATTCATGCATACATTACATGTGTATATCGTTAACAATTACTTTTTTGAGAAACACTACTTTGATCTTTAAAGTTGGGCAGTCGAATCTACATATAAAAAAAAATTTAAAGGGTGCTTAACTTTAAAATACATCCGAACAGCTCTTGAGAATAAAATCTGTATTCATAACCAATTTTCACATCTAAGTAAATTACTTAAAGATTTCTTAACTTAAACGCCATCCACCGCGTTTAAAAGTCACTTAAACCACAACAATAATTATCATCTTTTAAATTTTGAAGTTTCAAATTTTGAGTTTGTGTTGTCTGTTGTGATATTTCAAAATTATAAAATGCAAAGAATT
The DNA here is from genome assembly GCA_911387755.1 of Chrysotoxum bicinctum. NCBI lineage: Eukaryota > Metazoa > Arthropoda > Insecta > Diptera > Syrphidae > Chrysotoxum > Chrysotoxum bicinctum. The sequence continues at coordinate 220,224,834 of OU426987.1, forward strand.
AAGATATAGACATTTTGTATTAATTAAGATTGTATGTACATAAATATGTACGAGTCAAGAATTAAATTTTTTAAAATTTAGAATGGCATATTTTAAAATAAAGACGTTACCTCTTGTTGAATGCATCCCATGATAAACAGAAAACAAGGTATGCTTATTGTATCTGACATGTCGCCATCTTGAAAAGTGATGACGTAGGAATCATCTCCGATTTTGACATTTGAGTTTGTTTAGTTGGAAATTTCTATTGGATTTTATATTTTGTGAGTTTGCAGTTAAATAAATAAAAAGGGTATTCATGTAAGGAGATAATTTTCCGCTTTGTAGAAAGATATAACTTTCCGCACCATGTTTTCATGAACACCCCCTAAGAAATACTTGCGTAAATGTGGGAAATATTTTCTGAAATGTCAAATTAAAAGTCATAATTCATACTTCTTTAGTTTACGAGGTTTGTGGAATAATTTAATGCGATTTGCAGAAACTTTTTCCCATACAAATTTTGACAGCTCGTTTCTGCGGAGATAAAATTATCTGGGCCTTCATCGCGTAAGACGACGATAGTTTGACGACGTCGTTTGAACGATTGAACTGCTTCGTGTAACACATACAAACTTGAATCGTCTGGACGATGTCGTTAAGACGATTCAACTTTAGCTTCATGTAACTTGTTGAACCGTCAAATATGGTCGACTGAACGATTGCGATTGAACGATTGCTATTTTACAATCGTCTCATACATTTTGTGGGTTTTTTGAAAGTTTTTTTTTTTAATTTAAAAAAAATGTTACTACATTACCTACAATTTGTTATTTTTCGATGATAATAGGGGTATTCATGTAAGCGCGGAAAACCCTCGTAAACCAGATAATTTTATCTCCGCAGAAACGAGCTGTCAAAATTTGTATGGGAAAAAGTTTCTGCAAATCGCATAAAATTATCTCACAAATTTGCTGCGGAAAGTGCAGAAATAAACCTCGTAAACTAAAGAAGTATGGATTCTGACTTTTAATTTGACATTTCACAAAATATTTCCCACATTTACGCAAGTATTTCTTAGGGGGTGTTCATGAAAACATGCTGCGGAAAGTTATATCTTTCTACAAAGCGGAAAATTATCTCGTTACATGAATACCCTTAATGAAAGCGAAACTATCGAATAAATGCGAAGGACACTAATTTCGATTTCCTTTATTTAACACTAGGGATTTCGATCCCGGATAATTTGTTTTCTTTTGGTGTGCGTATTTCGTATACATAAATCCATCTTCAAATAAGGATTCGAAGATTTTGATCTCTGTAAAAAAAATCGATTTTTTTTGGTGTGAAGGAACGTAAAATCTGTCGATTAATCGAAATATTCATACAGAAATTGATTTCTCATGTGTAAAGGAAATTAACATAAGGAATGCATCGCATCCTCTCTCACTTCCAACGAAAACTTTAGTTTGATTACAACCAGACAGCCCAAATGACATTTTATTGCTTCTTGATGTTCTCAAACTGTGGACGATGGACGACACGACCGAACGATGCGATTGAAACTTTACGCGAAGCAAACTTTTGACGACGTCGTGCTCGACAATCGTTTGGACGACGATCGTCTTAAAAATTACGCGATGAGGACCCTGGGCCTTCATCGCGTAAGACGACGATAGTTTGACGACGTCGTTTGAACGATTGAACTGCTTCGTGTAACACATACAAACTTGAATCGTCTGGACGATGTCGTTAAGACGATTCAACTTTAGCTTCATGTAACTTGTTGAACTGTCAAATATGGTCGACTGAACGATTGCGATTGAACGATTGCTATTTTACAATCGTCTCATACATTTTGTGGATTTTTTGAAAGTTTTTTTTTTTAATTTAAATTAATTAAAAAAAATGTTACTACATTACAATTTGTTATTTTTCGATGATAATGAAAGCGAATTAAATGAAAGCGAAACTATCGAATAAATGCGAATGCGAAGGACACTAATTTCGATTTCCTTTATTTAACACTAGGGATTTCGATCCCGGATAATTTGTTTTCTTTTGGTGTGCGTATTTTGTATACATAAATCCATCTTCAAATAAAGATTCGAAGATTTTGATCTCTGTAAAAAAAATGTGTGAAGGAACGTAAAATCTGTCGATTAATCGAAATCTTCATACAGAAATTAAATTTTTCTCATGTGTAAAGGAAATCAACATAAGGAATGCATCGCACCCTCTCTCACTTCCAACGAAAACTTTAGTTTGATTACAACCAGACAGCCCAAATGACATTTTATTGCTTCTTGATGTTCTCAAACTGTGGACGATGGACGACACGACCGAACGATGCGATTGAAACTTTACACGAAGCAAACTTTTGACGACGTCGTGCTCGACAATCGTTTGGACGACGATCGTCTTAAAAATTACGCGATGAGGGCCCTGGTTTACGAGGGTTTTCCGCGCTTACATGAATACCCCTAATATAATCGAATAATGACAACAACTGATTTTGACAGTTTTCACCAACCTGCACTAGCTCAAAAGGTAGTGCAAAATATTCTGAACTAGTGTACACTAGTTCACATTGACATACTAGATATGGACTGCTAGTAGCTGATTACAAAATGGTCCAACGGATTACCAAACGACACTAGCCCTCGTGCCGACACTGACGGAAAATTTGAATACTATGAAATGAAACCAGTGCTAAAGGGGCTAATGTGCAAATAGTCCCATTGCCAAATCTGAAAATTTCCCTTTTTAATTTTCCCTTTTTCATTTTTGTTTTCAACGTATAAATATATACTGCAATACAGTTTTCGTTGCATTTACTTGTATTATCTATTAACAAATATTATTATTGTTTGTAAAAATACTTTTACTAAAGCAATTAGTTTCACTTTTACAAATAATTTTAATTTTTATACTAGAAATCAAGAGATAAGCTAAGATCTTTTTGGCTAGAGCGAAAATATTTGCAAAAAAATTAGTTATGCAAATAAATCCTAATTTTGATTTAAATTAATAACTCACTTTAGAGAAAAACCAATCCTACAATTTGTATCAAATTTACAAAAAAATTTCTTTAGGTGCTTTTTATTATTCACAAATCTATCTGGATCCGGATCTGGATCTTCCTTTGAAAATAAAACGATACGGATCTTAGTGACAGCAGTGTTATAAGTCCGTCTCTTTTTATCCTTGGGTTTGTAAATTTTAAATTATGTCTTGTCTTTTTTCTTTACACTATAGCTTAGGCCAGGCGCGCACATTCAATTTTTAGTTTCTCAACTGCTTGGTTCGAGCAACTAAAAAGTTTGTGTTTTGACACAAACTAAACGATTGCCTAAAATGAGTTCGCTATTTTGTGTAACATATAATTATATGCACCTGCGCGGACATAAAATCATTAAGTAAACCAAAATGATTCATAAAATATTTTAAAGGGGATTTTTTTTCGAGATCCCTTAGCACTATTCTCAGCCGATTATCTTTCTAACCATAGACTAGCACCGTTTCTTCAAAGCAATGTCAATAGATGTCCTTAGTTTCTATGAGTAAACATTTCTGTTGGCACTAGTAGAACAAGAGATGTCGTTAAATATGTTGTTTATTTTTGCCACTAGTGTCGGCACGAGGGCTAGTTTCGATTGTATCCGTTGGACCATTTTGGTTGCAAATTTTGTATGAGAATTATACATAACTAGCAGTCCATATATAATAAGTCAATGCTAGTTCAGCTCAATGAACGCTAATCAGTGTAATACTACGTTTTCACCAAGAGTAAATCCGGGATTTAAGTTGATTTACCATAAATCTTCTTTAAATCTCGAAGATTTACCATACAAATTTATTTCGTAAATCTAGTAGATTAGAAATTTAAATCTCTACTAAATCTTCATATGATCGATCGGTCGAAGTTCGAACTGACCTAACATCCATACGGTGCTAAGCTATCTCGATGATTTTTCATCGTTTGCCACAAATGAAACTTTCTTTCTCTGGCTTATACTTTATAAGAAAAATTGAAACAACATTAGCATTTTGATAGATGCTGTCAAAGTTAATCTTCTTATTAATCTTTCAGTGCGGTGAAAACACCACATAAATCTCTTGCCTTAAATCTCAGATTATCTTTTGGTGAAAACGTATAATACCCCTATCACACGCCACGAACTACTTCATCGCAGCATATTGTCGATAAGGTTTTTGGGTCGTGTGAAATGAATATGTGTCGACATAGCAGTGCGAACTCTGGGAATCGAAGTAGTATGCCGACATGGCGTGTAAAAAGGACCGAACTAGTTCGTCGACACAGTTTTTTATGATGTTATTCGATTTTAGTTGTTAAAATTTACAAATCGTCTGATAAAGTAAGAATAAAATTTAATCTCCTTAAGCAACAATTCAATAAAGCAAAAAAGTGGTTCTGGAGCATTAAAATTCAAATATTTTTCGATAATTTTCACTTTTCTTTTAAAATTGCACAACCCTACCATTTAACAGCTGATTTTGGCATATACTTCTACATCGGCGTATTGGCGTGTAAATGCCCATACAAAAGCGAAGTACTTTGTCGATTAGGTTGATCGATGTGGCGTGTGTTAGGGGTATAAGTCAGTGCAGAAATTTTCTCAATAAGGGTATTCATGTAACGAGATAATTTTCCGCTTTGTAGAAAGATATAACTTTCCGCAGCATGTTTTCATGAACACCCCCTAAGAAATACTTGCGTAAATGTGGGAAATATTTCGTGAAATGTCAAATTAAAAGTCAGAATCCATACTTCTTTAGTTTACGAGGTTTATTTCTGCACTTTCCGCAGCAAATTTGTGAGATAATTTTATGCGATTTGCAGAAACTTTTCCCCATACAAATTTTGACAGCTCGTTTCTGCGGAGATAAAATTATCTGGTTTACGAGGTTTACGAGGGTTTTCCGCGCTTACATGAATACCCCTAATGAACACAAAAAAGCTACACTTTTCGGCTCAGAGTAGTGCAGTGCAGCTGGTTGAACAGAACTATTTATCAGTACTGTAATTAAATTTGGTATCACTTGTTCATTATGATATTACTTTTTACCGCAAAAGCCCAAAATTTCCAATCGGAATCATCTCTTCATTAATTAACCGTTTTGTAATTTCGTATTGTTTGGTTTTGGTTTGTTTGTTGGTTCAATTTTGATTTAATGTAATGGTGGTTTCCTTCATGGATGGTTTTTTTAATGATTGTTTTAGTAATATAATTTATTGAAGTTCTTCTACTGAAACAAAATATACATTTTAATTTTATACTCGATGCTTTTACAACTGAATAAATTGCGACGATATAGTGAGGATATTTGTTATTAACCATAAGACTATTGCAACAGGTAAGTTTATATATGTAGGTATATAGCATAATAAGCTCGACATAATGTAGTTCCAATTTCATTTTCTACAAATTAAAAAAAAAAGAATTAAACTATTGTCTAGGTCAGTTCTTTTTTGTACTTACATAGGTCAATCCAATCTCATTCATTACTTATACATCTCCAGTTGGCGTGTGGTAGAGTACTTTGATTTGAATGTTAATACGCCGGTAGTTGTATAATGTCATGCACAAGGGTTCTTGAGTTCCATTCTCAGGCACTAAAAAAAAAATTTAAGAGGTGTACTAACTCTTGCGAGGAATTGAAAAATCCTCAAGGAGTAACACTTGTCATGAAAAGTGCTGCTCATTAGCCGTCGGCCGAAAATTAGAGGTCTACTGGGTTTATTCAGCTTCAGCTCTGCAGGAAATTCCAAATTTACTAAACGCCCGCTAAAACCTTTCTCTGACTTTAGACATTGCGATGTAGTTTTTCTGAGAGTGTCATAATTTCACTTGTAAAAATCTGTTTCTCAAAAATTTTATCAGACGGAATGATTTCGATATATCCCTTAACCACCTACCAGCGGTCTCACAGACCGCAACGGTTTTTAAAATGCAAATATTTCCTTGTGTATGTGTGTCGTACGACAATGTGCATCCATGTACCTTTTCTGATTCGATCATTAATTCACTTCGTCGTAAAGTTAAAACAAAAGAAAAATTGATATTAGCTGTTAAAATTGCTTAAAAAGATTTATTCGCAGGTCGCGGCTCATGTGTTTAGCACTTTATTTGTGTTTTATTGGACGCCATTTTGAGGAGGACATACGAATTTACACCCAGAATATTTAGGATACCATAAAACATAGCCAATGACTATCTTCATCCATATCGTCTTATTCATTTAACCATCTTAGGGAATAGTTTTCACCCATTTTAGTTTTTTCTTGTTTTCTCAAACTTAAATCCAGAAACACATCAACAACACATAATGGGGGCTACAGTGCACAAAATTTCCCTCGAAATTTTCCCTATCTTCGAAAATTGGAAAGGTCAATACTTCTGCACTGTTCATTGTAAGCTGGTGACTGGCCTTTTTAAATGAGAGCCAAAGTCACTATGAAACTTAATTCCCAATATCAATAAATTCCAAGGGAAACTTTTGACATTATTCGAGATGACAATTTTGAAAGTTGGGAACAATTCTCAGGGAAATTTTATTCACGATAGGCCCCAATAACTATTATAACATTAACTAAGCTAGTAAAAAACACTGAAAACACAAATAAAATATAAATGAAAGGCTAACTTAGTGGTTAAATCAATGCAAAAAAAATAAAATTTAATTATTCAAAAACTTTCACAATTACTACCCTGGGGTCTGTGGGACCACGAACCTTAAATATCTGCAACTGCATCACTTGAAAATTCATAAATGACTGATTTTAAGATGTTTTATACGATAATATGAGAATACTATGAGTGGCGCTGGCATGGGTTAAAAGTTTTTAAAATATTTAAAAAAAAAAATGTTTTCAGTGGCGCTGGACCCCAGGGTAAGGTTTATGGGTTAAGTATAACCAAGTTTGAAGAATATATGTTCAGCGGTGTAGACTATAGGTCGAGGTGTAGACCGACAGACGGAATAGCGGTTATTTCGTGTTATCTGTCTAAGTATCATCTTAATAACAAGTTTGATCAAAATTTCGAGTTTGATTTTTCTTAATGCAAAATCTGTCCTTTAATAGTTACCTACATATAGTTGTATTAACTTAGCCTAAAGTAATTGTTGTGAGGTGACTTTGATCTACAATAGGTAAATATATACAAAATAAGAATAAGACGAAAAATTGTGTTGGGCACTTGCTTACTATAGTACATAGTTTCAAACTAGTAAACAATTGAAAACTCTTCATAGTTAGAAGGGAGTTTGAATGGAATAAAATGATGATGATTTTTGTAACCTCTCTTTAGTTTATTGGCCCATTTTATTCGAATCGTCCTGTATAATTTCGATCATATTAACATTTTTTTTTTTTTGTTTATTAAAGTGTACAAAATAACTTGCAATTTCTACATAATAAATTTTTTTTTTTCATTGAAATTTTGACAGACTGTACTAAAATTTGTAGATTTGGAAGTCTTGAAGTAATCGAACTGACATGTTTCTTTAAAAAAAAAAAAACTAAACAGTGCCTATTGGATTACTAATTCAGTAACCTTGTTCCGTTTTTATTTTTTCAGTTGCCATTTTAAAGAGAGAATTTAAAACTTTTTTCATCTGAATATCTTTCTCGATTTGTGGGCATAAAAGGGTAAAAAAAAAATTGGAATATATTGTAATAATTCAAAACTAAGATAACATTCCATTTATTTACAGCTAGTGGTTTCTTTTTAAATCATAGGTTATTTTGACACTGACAGCTGTTTTCCGTTCGAAATCCTGATAGAAACTCAGTATCATACCTCCGCGAAACGAAATGGTTCGCTTTACGCTTGAACAACGTCAGGAAATAATGAAAACTTATTTCCAATGTGAGTGCTGTGTAGCCCAAACAGTGCGTTTTTTGAAAAGAAGTTTTGGCCGAAATAAAGCACCCACCGCGCCTGCTGTACGCAAGTTAGTGGAAAAAGTTCGTGAGACTGGTACGGTAGTAGACAACACTCGTGGTCCACGTCGTCGTACGGTGCTTACAGAAGAGAATGAAGCTGCTGTAGCCGAGAGTGTGAGACTTAATTCACAAACATCAACTCGCCATCGATCTCAACAACTGAACATTTCACGCACTAGTCTGAGGAGAATTCTGCACAAAGTCAAATTATTTCCTTACAAGATCCAATTGACTCAGCAATTGAAGGCGCACGACCATCAGCTTCGTTATCACTTGGCAGTTTGGGCATTAGAACAGCTTGAATTGGACAAGGGTTTTGGCCGAAAAATCATCTTTTCTGACGAGGCGCATTTTCATCTGGGCGGCTACGTTAACAAACAAAATTGCCGCATCTGGGGCTCGGAAAACCCGCAAGTTATTGTCCAGAAGCCAATGCATCGACAGAGAGTTACAGTTTGGTGCGGCTTGTGGAGTGGTGGCATCATTGGACCATTTTTCTTCGAAAATGAGGCTGGCAACAATGTTTCGGTCAACGGTGGGCGTTACAGAGCCATGTTAACCGACTTTTTTTTTACTGAAATTGAAGACATGGACTTGGACGACATCTGGTTCATGCAGGACGACGCGCCATGTCACACAGACACTGCCACAATCGACCTTTTGCGCAGTAAATTCCCAAATCGTGTTATCAGCCGTCTTGGCGATGTCAATTGGCCGCCTCGGAGCTGCGATTTGACCCCTTTGGACTTTTTTTTGTGGGGAACCTTGAAGGACCGATGTTATATCAACAATCCGGAAACGATTCAAGCACTTAAGGCCAATATAATCCAAGCAATCCGTGAGCTAAAGCCTGAAAACATCAACAAGGAATTGGAAAATTGGAGTGAAAGAATGCGCTACTGTGTAGCTAACGGAGGTAGCCACTTGAACGACGTTGTGTTACATATTTAATGCGGAAATTCATGTGTGAAAGGTTATAATTTTTCAACTCAAAAACAATTTTGCAAGATGATTTTCGCCGTCAAAACAGATTAGTGTTGTTTACCAAAAAAAAGGACTCGTCGAAATTTATAAAGACTAACTAAAAATGGAATCTGTTTGGGATGTCCTACCGCCAACATTATCAGCCAAAAAGTTTTTAAACACAAAAGAGCCATAATTGCTATACGTCGGCGTTATGATTATGATCAACTTGGCAGTATTTGACCTATCCTTAGGACAATTTTAACTATTCGGCCCTCTGAAAAAGTAATAACCAATAAACGTAGTTAAAACGAAACCACTGTCCCTCAGAGACTTACTTTAAGCGTAATTATTGGACCATATTATTTCTTTGAAAATGAAGGCTGGGTGCGCTGAAGAAATATTAAGGCAGGATGTGCCCAGGTTCGACCCTTTTTAAGTAGAATATGCGTTAAGCTATTTTCGAACTAATATAAGCTTATTCCAAGTCAGGCGATGCGCAGTCAATTTAATTAAATTATATTCCAAACAAATTTCTAAGCTTAAAACATCTATTAACTGACCTCTAATCTGTGAGTTTAATAATCGTCATAATCAATCTGATAAGAAATTTAAGCAAACATCTAAACACATGAAGAGCAGCTGGGTTTAAAAGTAGTACTATAAAAGGATTTTATCAAAAAGTAATTTTATAAAACTCGAATTACTTGACCAAGAAAATCGGAGATATTCATTCAATTCAGTGCCTGTATTAAAAAAAAATTCTAAAATTTTCAACAAATAATCAACAAGCGGCTAGAATAATTCATCAGCATCATTTGCAAATATTGATATATGCATCGAAAGTACAGTATTGGATACAGACACACGTATGTTTTAGATTTAAGTTTTATTTTATTGAGTACAATAGTAAATTTATTCTCTATTAATTTCTTTATAAATTTACATTTGTATTTACATTTATAATTTTGTAATTTTATGTTGGCACAACAACTTTTTTTTTAAAAGGATTTTACGGTATTATAAGCGTGTATTTGCTTACACCTTAAAATTAATTCTAATAATTGAGATTTACGAAAAGCTTTTGTGATGTTCTCAAAAAATATGAATCCAGCATAACAACTGCGTCTGTTGTCAGACTATGGGGTACATTATGTACAAATAAATGAAAAATTTGTCTTAAAGCAACAAGTTAAGGGCCGTAAAATTAGTTACGATATAAAAATAAGTACATAGTTAAGATGCCTAAATAACATTTTTTGTGACAATCAGAAAAAGTCCTATTTTATTTATTGTTTTATAAAAAACACAATCACAATTTCAATAATATACTACTTGCAAAAGTTAGGTTAGCAAGTTGTACCTATACATTCTTTGTGTCCCTTTGTCGTTTTCATATTCACACTTTTCAGCTCAGTTTTGATCTAAAATTTTACAAATATTCGAATAATTAAAAAACTAATTAGACCAGCTAAAAAATTATCTTTTTTTTCTGTCGATTATCTCACACTTTTTGATGTCCTTATCTATAATGCGATCTCAGGCGTTGGTTTTCGAAATATTTTCTTTGTATAGGTATACATAGTATAGTAAATCTTTATTTTAAGTTTTTCTTATTTTAAGTAAGATTGTATCTTCAGTTTGGAAATCCAGATTCAACCTAGGAATATATGTATATCACAAACTAAATTCTCTTATATTATTACAATATTGATGAGCTTTTGCCAGATCAAAATAATTAAATACAGTAGGAGTATGGAGCCAGTAGTCGGCCATCTAACTTTTTTTTATGTTTGACTGTTCCTTAAAATTCAGTTGTTAGAGATTTGAATATAAAATTTAGTTTATCTAATTATTTGAATGTCTAAATTTTAAAATTCTTCATTTTTTTATGGACTTGCATGAAAAAACTATTCTCAAAAATTGATATGAAACCGTAAATCTGAAGAAGTCGGCCCCATAAACTCGAGAGGTGGGCCACACAAGTCTTCTTCAGTAGTCGGTCCCAATTTTTTTTCTTGGAAGATAACTCACTTTTGTAGTTTCTTTTGTGAACCCAAAGGGCGATGATCCAACTGGCCTGTATTTGTGCGGTAATAACTCTTGAAATTTCCTTTTTATTTTTTTTTCAAAGTCCTAACGAAAGTTAGACCTTTAGATTTCATGACGTTTATAAGCTCCATCGATGTGTACCAGTTGTCTGTTGTAATGTTTCGATTAGAGTATAGAATTAGTTGACATAATCGAAGGCAGGCTTGCGTTGGTATTGGATACCTTCTTTCTTCATCAGTCAAAGTAAGGCCGTTTGTACTTTTACCACAGTATACATACATACATACGTATTGAGCACATAGTGCGTCTTTGAATCCGCAAGACATTCCATCTTTAATCCATATTTGTTGGGCTTACTTGGGATATACATATATTTTAAAATTACAACGATCTCGAAAAGCAACCAACACTTCATCAATTGTAGCATTAGCACCAATAGAATAGTTAGCTTGAGAATTCTTATTGAAAATATTGATTAGGTTTGTTACAATGCATCCTGGATCAGTTTTTTCTTTTGACTTCTTTCTTCACGATGGTCAAAACGAAGACATACTAATAGGACGTAAAATCGAATTGAAGATATGCACCTTTAAAATATGTCGCCCTGTCCCATCGGTCGCTAAAATAGTTTCATTGTTGAACTTGAAAACGACTGAGTAAAGTAATTAGGCTAAAAAAGCGTCAAGCTCTTGTGCATTTGCTTATTTCAGGTCGGTTCCTAGACTCGTATTTAGTTCTAAATTTTGCTAGCTTTACATTTTTGTCCAAGTGAGTATCTGCATTTTCATATCTTTATCAAATATTTTTTTGAGTGCTTGTTTTGGATCGAATGGTTTCATAGATCTAGAGCGATCAGGACACAAATATCTAAAATGAAAAAAAAAAGAATACAAATTAGTTACTGAGAAAAAAAGTTACGTAAATATAGTGGTGGGTCCATGTGACTCAGGTACTCGTAGTCTCTATAACTAACCGTAGGACAGACGAGCGAAACGCTTCCTTCCCTCTTCAAACACTTCGCCCTACTGCGGAAAGTTACTTAAAAGCACAGCCAGCTGCGGCGGTTACAACGGTTTTTATTTACTTTTAAAAGAGTAGTCGTAGGTCCCCTGGGTTAAGCAAAACCGATCGGTGCACCAATGGGTCCGTCTACGTACCGGAAACACAATTTACTATCACGCTAAGAGGCGTCGCTGGAGGCGTACAAAGTTGAAGTGATAAGCTGAGATATTCATCTTCGATGTGGTTAACACAAAATCCAATAGCCACGAGGAGCCGAAATTTGCAGGACACTTCTTTAAATTTCATCTATTTATGCAACTTGTTATATAAGTTATCCAATAAAGATACATTTGTAAAAGGATATACCTATTGAATTTGTATCTACGAAAGGGAGTCAATAAAATTCTTAAATCAGAGCTCCTTCTATCTAGTTTCAATGCTAAAATCCACTTGAAAGATCAAGTACCATTAAAATAGGCTTTCCTTTTTATTTAATTAAAAAATCGTCTATTTTTGGAAATAAAAAATGTTCTTTTTTAATACAAGCATTTAACATTAAGTGGGTTATTAAGATGAGTGTGCTTTAGATAAACCTAATAATTTTCGCTTTAATTTTTAATTTTTGGTTGCCAATTTTGAAAATAGTATCTCTTTTTGCAGATGTTGAAAAATACGATGCTAATCTGCTTAAAGTTCCGAAAAACTGCTTTGTTTCTTTAACACTTTGAACCGATTTATAAAGAAGAAGACTTAACTCGTGAGCATTGCAGGGAATGAAAAGAGCATTTTTATAAACTTTTTTTCACCTGTTCTTGCATCCCATTGATTGGATCTGACATAACAGGAGCACCGTCATTATGTCTGCGCAACTAGTTTTGTTCCAATAGCGAGTTCGCCGATTACATTTAAAACCACTTTAGTGATGTCATCAGCACTTAAGTCATTGCTAACATCAAAGAACTTATAGAAACGTTCTTCAGATTCTCCGTTTTTCTTTACATATCGAATTATGGACGAAAGCTGTGAGTTTCGGGAAATATCAGTGGTTTTATCAAGTTGAAGAGCTACAAACTCAGCTTTCTGAAACTCACTTTTGATCGTGTTCATTAAAACAGCGATTAATGCTTTAAATAAATCGTTTTGAATTGTTGCAGATGTCATTTTAAAAACTGTACACGTTTCTAAAAATTGTTTAAATGCAAGATCGTATTTTGAAGTTGCCTTTATTAAATGATTCAGTAGATTCGTCGTGACCCCTGAATGGCAACTCATGAACAGCTAAAAAAATCACAGCATCAACTAGAACTTCAAAAGCCTTTTTATTTTTTGTGACAGTTTGATTAAAATTTTGAACATTAGTTTTTTTTTGATGATCAAATAAAAATTCAATTCTTGCTTTTCCAAAAGTTTTCAATGCCAAAGTGTTTGTTTTATATGAAATCGATAGTTTATGTTTAGGGATCTTCTCACGTAAATGGTTTGAATCTGTGTATCCAACAGTACTCCACACTTTTTCCTTCTCATTACTTTTATTCGCAAAAATACATATGTAGCAGGTTGAGTACTGGAACTTATTAAAATTTAAATCCTTTGTTGTTAAGCGCAATGGACGTGGCATGCTAGTGGTTGCTCGGCTTGAGCTCGCCGGAAGGGTGGGAACTTGTCCACGCAACTTAATTCTGAACTGCCACAAAACACAAATCATGCCAATACAAAACAAAATACGATAATTTAAATCAATTTAAGATTGAAATAAATGAAATCACGGACGGACGTTTACCACTAGAGGGCGCTGAGATGTTATTCAGCGTTGGCCTAACCCCACCCTTCCTTGGAAGTTCTCTTGGCCTTGTTTTTAACTTCCCCTTGATTGTTCGCTTACCAATTTCTCAGCTCAGGTCATATTCACCGATCCTTTTGAGACGCCATCCACACCCCCTGAAATTAGAATCCTAGCAAACCATCAAGCTGTATGCTTGAATAAAACGCAGTAATTCAGCCTCCATGGTGCAAATTTACAAATATAAGTTTTATTAATCATTAATAAATAAATGAAAGAAATCAATTATGCATTCACCGATAAATTTTAAATTTTAACAAAATTTAAACGTAAAAAGGAGATGGTAACCCTGACCAAAAATCACAAAAAAATCTTTAACATAAATTAAACTTACGTATTTAGGAATTTTTATCTTACTAATTAAGGTAAAAAAAAAATATAAATGTCAAAGATGAATCCATCTAGCTTCCTTCTTTACCTCTGAAAATTTGCAAAATTACACTCAAAAAATTTTCCGAGCCCTACCTAAACGAGCTCAATATAGGTGAGAGGATCTGATAAGAAGGGATAGTAACTACCTTTTATGTTATTTTTTTTGCCAAAAAAAAGGAAACCAAATAAAAAAATTCCTAGAGAAACAAAAAAAATCCCTAAGTCCGTTTTTTTTTTTTTTTTTTTTTTTTTTTTTTTTTTTTTTTTTTTTTTTTTTACGTTTTCAAACAAATAGAAAAATGTGAATAAAATTTAATAATATAATAAAAACAAAATACGCTCAACGCAGAGAGCTCTTAAAACTAAAAGAAAATTTCGTGGGCAACACTCTAGGTATGTTACACTTGGTCATATACCACGATTAATGACGACCTATTAAAACTAAACTAAGAAATGTGGGCAACACTCTGGGTGTGTTACGCTTGGTCATATACCACAATTAATGACAACCCTAATAATAACCTAAACTAAAGATACTTATATACTACTTCTACGCATACCTACGATGTTCATGCAACGTTTAATATCCCGAAAGAGTCAAGAGTTGTGTTCATTATTCAAGTCACAATATTCTTCCACTCCTTTCGAAATATTGCGTAAATGCATGTCAATATTATCCACCGTAGCGATCATTTGCGACGTCACCACCGGCAAACTACGTGCCGCGCTCATAGTCTCCTCCAATTCCACCATGAGCTCGCGCAATTCTTGCGCATAAGCTACATTGGCATTACCCGCTCCGCCACGTTAACTGGGTGTACTCTTCATAAGTACGCCGGTTAAAGATGCCATATGTGGCTGCGGTAGGTGCATTGGGCTTCGACAGCAACTCGTTCAAACGCTGCACCGTCTTTTGAAATTGCAACTTAGTGTCATCGAAAGTACTTCGAGCACTTGGACCAGCACCGTTACCTTCATGCGAATCCACATAAGAGCAAGCGGATTGCAACCTCTGCAGCAGCATGGCAATTACACCAGTGGACATCTGCACATAATAGCCGGGATCCGGAAAACGCAGTTCTTTTCCGACGATCTTATTACCCTGAGCTTGTTGAAGCATAGCCAGGATCTCTTCGCGAGAAGCGCGGTTTGAGAAAACCGTTGCCGTTGCGCCCCTAGTAATCCCTATGAGTTTGGGCAGACTCTCAAACAAAGCGAACTCATTCGCATCCGCGCAACTGTCTCAATTCACATACGAAGCGACCATGATCTCGTTAACACTATTCTTCCTGCTCGCGCTGGGTGTACTCTCCGGTGTATTCAATATACTTTTGAATATAGCTTCCATAAACTACAATTTGACTATCTATTTGTAGCAAACTTAAATAAGTTGCTACGTCTCTGTTCAATACGCTGCGATACAACGAAATAAAATTTACAGTTGAAAACTTTTCTCTATTTTGTCTCAGATAAGACAACACTAACTGTCTATCTTCCTCTAGGTCGTCGTTTTGATGTATTCATTCCTATTTAACAAAAAAAATGTCTTTATAGGCCAACGGATGAGCCACCACTTCAAGAGCTTCCAAAGGCCTTTTATCATAGAAGTTATTCTTGTAGGTATTCGTGATGTAAATCAGAATTTAAGCATCCACAATTTTTTCTATTCTTTCTAATCATCTTTTTCATTTGTTGCAGGAATATAAAGTTGGAATAAAGTTGGTTAAAAAACTTGTCTCGCCGCTCCCGTCCCGTTATATTCTCGTCCTTTCTCAAACTAACGCGCAATATTATCTTAACGATGCACATTTGAACTTGCTTTGTTCAAAGATAAGTATATAAAAAATGGGTTCGTAAGATTGGCAGTAGCCAGACCGATAGGGTGAGCTTAAGGTTTACACAGATTGGCTGAGGGTGTGGGATTTTCTTTGACAACTATACTCCTCATTTAGTTTTGCTTTCTACGGGGACGTGTTTCATATATTAGCATCGTGCATGGGTCCCGTCTATAGCACCAACAACATTTGTAAACTGCTCTTTTAGTAGAAGTATAACTTCACCGGAAGTTGTTCTTTTTCAGAATAGTTAAATTGTATCCATCTAGAACAAATATACCTTTCCAAAGCAAATAAAACTTCTTTTAAAACGACCGACACCGTTGGTTGTGCCATACCAATGTGGAAGGCATTCTCAAAGCTCAACTGCTAGCTTCCTTAAATGGATTGTTGTCTTTTCAGTGGTTTTAATTTGTCGTTTATATCGGTAAATATATTAAGGATGGCTTCTTTGGAAAGTCTAAAGTTTTGTTCGAATCTTAAACATTCTTAATCCCATTAGTTGGGATCATAATAAAATCCCGCAAAACAAAATACCGCGTAACTTCTCTGGTAACAATCCCGCGAGATTTTTTTGTTCAGACTTAGCAGGATTTACGCTCCTTAATAAAAGATATTGGTAGTTTGGATTGGTAGTAGCTTGGAATTAATAATATATAAGCTTTTGTCGTCATAGAATATTATACTATGAAAATTTCATTGGTGAACATTGGTGAATGGATTTTTGGTCCAAATGACACTGAAAATTAATTTTTTGCTTGAAAAAATTATTTTTCGCTTAGAAAAAAAAGAATTTTGCCAAAACGCTCAAAATGTATTTTAAGCATGAAAAAAAAATTATTTTTTTTAAAGAAAAACTATGAAAACGCTCCTCAATCAAATGAATTTTTAGCTTCTACATAGAAAATTTCATTGATAAATGGAGTTCGAAATGACACCAAAAACGAATTTTTAGCTTGAAAAAAAATATAGAATGGACTACTTAGAAAAAAAAAAAATATGCCAAAACGCTCAAAATGTATTTTAAAAAAAAGCTCCTCAAATCGTCCGAAAAAATTTGAATTTTAAGCTTAAATTGCATTTTAAGCGTTTTTAGAAGTCCGTATCTAAGACTTCCAAAACGCTCAAAATTACAGCGTCGCCAACCAACTAAATTGCACCAAGCTAATATCCCTTTGGATAATTGTTTAATCTCGAGGCTTACCTCAATGGAGTTCTGATAAGAACTGAAGAGTATTTCCAAATCACTCCCGTATTTATACTTTTTATTGTTCAACTTATTTGGCCATTCGTTCTCCGTGATTCTCAGATTTATGTATGAGAAATTGTTTTAATTAATTATGAAAACAGTGCAGTAGTGCAACGGAGTTGCGTGAGCGGGTGTGTCTCCGAAAAAGGGAGTTAAAATCCTGAAAACCCGCGCAGCGGGCCACCCAAGGTACTGTTGCTCAAGAAAACTGTAACTACATCACCCTGCCTATTAAAATGTATGAAAAACGAATTTTTATCTTTAAACGCGATTTGCGGCTAAACGGAGCCTCGTAGACCCCCCAAAGTTGGCATTTTCAAACGTGATTTCTAGCTAAACTAGGCATCTTAGCGAGTTAATTCGTTAATTCGTGATCTAGGGAGTGTCACCTTTCAATTTTTTTAAAAAACTTTTTTCTACAATTTTTTTTTAAAAATTTTAAATTTTTTTTTATTTTAAAAATAAATTTTTATTCTTTCAATTTTTTGTGGTCCGAAAAACGACGACGTGATTTCTGGCCAAACTATTCATCTTATAAAACTATCTCTTTTTGATTTTTTGTCGGTTCAATCTGTTGTTGCCTTAGGCAATGCTGGAATTCTGGGCAATGGAAGATAAGAATTCCACTTTGTCGGTCTGGTGCCTCCTCCTCAACACTAGCTGCAGCTTTTTATTTTGTTTCATCGCCCGAGTGATTAGTGGCTCATCCCCTCCGCGAATTTTGTCGACAGCCATCTTCGCCACGCTCCACTCTTTTCCTAGGTCGCCAATCAACTTGTACAGTCCAGCATGGTGTCCTACCACGACCTTCAGGCGCCTGTGCCATGCCTCCACACTGTTTTGTGTCCTGGGAAAGTGTGTTTCACTAGATGAGGCCCCAGTGGTCCAAAACACTGGCCTGTACCGCGGTGGTGACGTTGCGGTACCAACATAGTTCTTTTTGAACCATCTGGCTAGCATTTTGGTCTCTATGTGTTGCAGCTCAGAGTATAGGGCGTCAAAGTAGCTGCTCACTTCCTCATGTGGCACAAAAGCTAGTGCTTTTAGCATTCGCACTTCCTTGGCGAAGCCTTCCTCCTGGCCATATTTGGTCGCAAAACCAAGGCCTTGGACTTTGCGCCAAATAATTTGGCCGAAATGGAAGAGGCATCCCTTTGGCTCTACATACTTGAAGAACTCCTTTGCTGAGGATGCTATGGCCGGTTCGAAGTCTGACACAAGCACTTCTGGGCACAGGTTGATGTGGTTGTTGCAGGCAAACTGCAATAGCTGCAACCAGAACTCATTGTAGGCCTCCATCGATTTCCTTGCCACCAGGCAATAAACTAAAGGGACTACTATTCCTTCCAAGTATCCATGAATGGAGAAAAGTTGTCCCATGATAGTCGGGACAACTGAAAATGTGCCTTCCACGAGCCAGCACTGGGCCTCCGAAAGGTGTTGGACAGATGTCCTGGTGCCCAGCAATATGTTGACTCCACCCGAATATTCCGCTTGCGAAAAGACGAATAATTCGCCGTCGACGTAGCGGATATATTCGGGGACACATATCTCCTCCATACTTTCGGGCTCCTTAACCTGGCTGGCTCGCACCCGATGAATCTTCATCTTTTGGGCGGCTTTTGATGGCAGGCTGGGACGGTACACAGGCTCCACCCTGACAATAGTGTCCCTTATGATCGTCGATGGAGGCATTGCCTCTTTGGCTTTTTCCTTAAGGTGTGCGTTTGCCTTGGCGACCTTCTTCTGGAAAGCCATTGGTTCATGGCTGTGGTCATTCATGGTGGATTTTATTATGACCTTGCCATCGAACAACACAGATTGCACTCTGGCTTTGCAGCGCAAGGTTTTGCGCTCAGCGCAGGCCCAAAGTGTCTTCTCTTTGGTTCTCCTTTCGCAATAAAAAGCAAAGCCTTTGGTGACAAGCTTGTCCTTGCCTTTATTCGTCTTTACAATCTGAAATGAAGAAAAACAAATACAATAAGAAAATTAAAAAAACACGTTCAAAAAAATTGAAAAAAAAAAAACAAGTTGAGAAAATATCGAAACTTGTAAAATTTGGGTACATAGCCCCCTAGGGCCAGGGCCATCTAATTTAACACTTTCGAAATCCGATAAGAAAAATAAAAAAAAAAACATTCAAAAATATAAAAAAAAACGAGTCGAGAGTTGAGAAAAATAAAAAAAATAAGACACTGTTAAATCGACAATTCGCTAATTAGAGACCCCTTACCTCTGGTGGGGGAAGTCAAAAAAGAACGAACTGTACTTTATCGCGTTTCACTCCACACACTGATAGATTTTTTTGTAAACTAGCTTACCTGGGCAATATCCATTTTCTTCAGTTAATTCCTTTTCAGTTTTTCGTTTCTAAAATTTTTCACTTTTTAACTACTCGTATTTCACAATTCACTTTTTGAAATTTACTTCGATTATTTTTTGATTAGGTGGACTTATGAGAATCAACAATAACGAACCATAAAATTTGTTGGTAATTGGGTCATTTTTCAGCCAAAAAACAACTTTTAGAAACAGGAAATTTAATTATTACAATTTACCACAAAATAATTAAATTTTTTATTTGACTTCGAAATAGTCTTGTTTTCGCCTCTGAGGTACGAAAACAGGGCTGAAATTTAAAAAAAAATAAAAAAAATTAAGCATAAAAAGCATTTTAAGCGGTTTCAGAAGTCCGTAAGAAATCCCAAAACGCTCATAAGTATTTTTAAGCGTTGAAGGAAAATTCCTTCACCACCCAAGGCACTGTTGCCCAAGAAAACTGTTACTACATCACCCTGCTTATTAAAATGTATGAAAAACAATTTTTTATCTTTAAACGCGATTTGTGACTAAACGCAGCCTCGTAGACCCCACAAAGTTGACATTTCAAATGTAATTTTTGGCCAAACTATTCATCCTACAGAATTAAAAATTACATATTCGTGATCTAGGGAGTGCCACCTTTTAATCCACGTATCGCATGAAACGAAAAACGAATTTTTATCTTTAAATGCCATTTGCGGCTAAACGGAGCCTCGTAGACCCCCCAAAGTTGACATGTTCAAACGTGATTTCTAGCTAAACTGGGCATCTTAGCGAGTTAAAAATTGCATATTCGTGATCTAGGGAGTGCCACCTTTCAATTTTTTTTTTAAAACTTTTTTCTACATTTTTTTTGGAAAATTTGAAATTTTTTTTTTATTTTAAAAATAAATTTTTACTCTTTCAATTTTTTTTGGTTCTAAAAAGAACTCAGCTAAATATCCCTTCAATAATCCCCTAGAATTTCCAAAAAAATAAATAAATGTTGCTTAAACAGCAACTCTCCCTAGAGTGCGCAATCGCTTAAAATGATTTTTAAGCGTTGAAGGAAAATTCCTTCAACGTTTAAAACTCACTTAAGCGTCGCGTCTTTGCACTACCAACCAAAATGTAATCAAGAATAATACCCCTTTTAATAATCTTTTTTTTAATTCAGAATTTATTCCGACGACCAACGTGGTCTTACCTCTACGGAATTCGAATCGAAACTGAAAAATATTCCGAAATCACTCCCGCTTTTATACTTTTTATTGTCCAACTTTTTGGGTATAGGTGCGTCCTCGTTGATTCTCACGATTTTATCCTTGTTCTTGTTTCTGATTGGCTAATCACTTTGAAGTTTGCGATGATGAGTACAGTGCGGTCCTCCGTGTTTCTCATTGGTCAATTCATGAAAAGTATTGATGTTAAATCTACAATGAGGTCTTCCGTATACTTAACAGCACCGAACATGGCCACACATCATGGTCATTGGTTGGCTTGCGAAACGAGGAAGCAGTGCCGTTTCCAAATAGTAGCAAAACTTCGTTCCCGTTGATTCTCATTGATGAATACCCCAAATTTACTATGGGAATTTTAAACTGAATACAGCGCTGTCATACTAAATTATACAAAAGTGCTAGATGGCGGGATTTCGTTACACGGGATTTCGTGCTACGGGATTCTGTTATACGGGATTCTGTTATGCGGGATTTTGTTCTGCGGGATTTCGTTACGCGGGATTTCGTTACACGGGATTTTGTTATGCGGGATTTCGTAGCCAACCCCATTAGTTACAATAAATCTTTCGAGCATTTGACGGTTTTAAAAATATAAGTGCACTCATGAACTTCGTACGAACTCACAACAACAACAACAAAAAATAGTCCTGTGTAACGAAGTTACCAAGAAATTCACTGTTAGAGTGTTGAAGAAGTTTCATACACCTGAACTTTCTCCGAATCGAGAGTGTTCTTAGAGCTCTGAATTATTTAATGAACACACTCGAACACTAGCTGTCAACAAATGACATTTGTCAATTCGCGGCTGTCACTTTTTCCAAACGAAATTATTAAATAAAAATGGATAAAGATCTTGGATGCAGTTTATTAAAAAAGTAGTCATGTTTTTTGTCCATTTTTTGTGATTAATTTACCTTCGACTCCAGATCGACCTGCCTCGAAGGCCATATTCGAGTTTTTGAGTTTTTTTGTCTGTCAGAATGACTGTTCAGCATTTAACTCTGTCTGATCAATTATTTTATACCGAGCTCATAGAGTGCGCTCTGAACAAACTTTGAACACGCTCTCACAAACACAAATTTGAACTGTTATACACTCTGAGCTAACAAAAAAGACAGTTAAGGTTCTTCTCTGAACTATAAAAGAAAAATGTCCAGTATTGATGATGTTTAATACACATTGTGTATGTATGTATTCATTCGAACGTCTGGAAAAAAAACTAAGTGCACAGTGGAAATCCGCACGAGCTCCAAATAAGCTTCGCCGTTCGTCGTCTCTCGTGTATAAAGTGGATAAGCAAAAAAGCATGCATTGGTTTCAATGTAGCTTGTATGTATTGGGCGGTTAGAAAATATGGTTTGCACGAGCGTTGGGCAAAATAAATGCGTCGTTAGACGAACTGATTTTGTAAATACCTTCTACAGAAAAAGGGAATTTAAAGTTACGATGGATGACAAATAATACAGATACTCGTATAATACTCGTATGAGTTGCAAGGCAAAAGGAGCGGAGGAGCGGAGGAAAAATACAATACACATGAGATTTTTTTTTTTTTAGCAACAATAAAAAAAATGAACAATTAAAAGCAAAAGGCCAATATGATGCGTTTCCCAAGTCGATAAAAACAAACATGTGCCCTCTTTGGGCAACTAATCTATAATTTCTCGGTTCTTCGCTTTCAATAATCCCTGCCTCGATAGAGCTCTTTTGAGGAGTACTAGTTAATATGACCAACTTTAAAGGTCTACGGCACGCGGCAATGGGACCTCGGGAAGCACTTTCATTTACACACACAATTTAGATGACAAAATGAACATATGCAAAAAAACTTTAAACTAGAAAAAGAAAAGTTTTATTGTTCAATAAATACTTCGACGCCTCTTAAATAAAAACAAACTTTAGATTCTAATGCATTTACGGATATGATTAATTATTCAGAATTATTATAAACACATAGCTTGGATTACTATCTTCTTTTTCTTCATCTTCAGGCACGACAGGACATGACACACAGCTACCTTTGGTTTTTTTTTTCTGATGAGGCATACCCCTGATGTGAACGGTTAGTCTTTGTGGGAAAATAGCACTTGAAATTTAATGTGGGATGTGTTGTGCTTTATGTTTTTTGACCAGGGTGTACAATGCACACTGCACACCCTGACCAGACGCCACTGATAGCCACTTGTTATAACAGTCGCGAGAATGCGCTGAATTAGTTGGCTGTTTCCTCGTAACACTATGTACTTGTGTAGTGATTGATGAATTTTGTGTTTGCTTATTATTATTAGTACTAGCGATTTGAACTTGTGTTTGTTTTATGACATATTCAGAGCTTAAGATAGGATTAGTTGTTGAGGGTTGGCTATTAGTGTAACAATTGGCGCCCAACGTGAGGAAAAACTTAGGATGTTATGTTGTTTTATTTGGGGTAGGTAAGAGTCCGCCTGACTCATTATCTCTTCAGCTCATCCGCTGGCATTCATTTCGTTCCACGATACCGTCCGTCTACATGGCAAAGTAATTATTGAATCTCGGGAACCGTTCCACTCGAGAGATTACTCCAAATCTGTATTTGTCGCTTTTGCAAAATGCTGACTAAGTACACCAATGGTTGATGGTACCATGGTTGTCCTCCACCTCGCCAGAATTTCGCACCCGTAGCCAAAGAAAGAAGGAAGGGAAGGAAACGAAGACCAGTCAATGTTGCGGTAAATTTTACCATAACAACATCTTCACGATTATTTTGGAATTTGTAAAGGCCGTCAGGTTGAATGCCAACATATTATATGGCTCAAGATTTGAAGTGTAAAATGTTTATGGATCTACTAAAGCAAACATTTTAACGCCATATTTTTCTGGCTTGCTAGGCATATAAATTAATTTAATAAAGTCTTGGTTAGGGTTTTTAAAAAAGTAAATTTTTATTTCACAAATATTTAACTCGAGACTGTCGGAAATGGTTTTCCCGGAGTGGATGCTGAGAATGTTTTGGTGTTGAGATTGTTCTCACACCGTATTCGTTATCTCGGCGCCGCCGCTCAGCTTTCGAATCTGTTCTATTATTTTAATGTAGTGCTCAGCGGCAAGGCATTATGGCAGGACAGGGTTACAAATTTTAAAAATAAAAACGTTACCCACAACATCCTTTGGAGTGAAGTGGAAAAAATGTGTTATTGTAATTTTATTGACATTCGTAAGTATTGCATGAACCGATCCTCGTATTTTTGCAGGTTATTATATAAATGGTGAAATTAGCCATAACTTCCTCTTTTTTGGTTAGTTAGATGAACACCAAGTCTTTTCTTTTTTAAACGTAAAATAATTTTCCAAATTTTAAGGCGACTTTCACGTAAAACACTACCGCGAACAGCACTTGACAACGGCATTTTCGCAGCTAACTACTCAGCCGCTTAGGAATTGCCGCTCATTAAATGGCCAGCTGCCTTTTAAACTTGTCGCTTAGCCGCTCATTGCGTGGCAAGCGTCTTAGAAGACTCATCAACATTATTGTAATGATGCATAGTAGACAGGAGAATCACATACTTGTTCTTCTTTTGAACATAACTTACAATTGCCGTATAGTTTGTAAACCCGAACATTGATGACTCCACAGGTATATCCCTTCGAGATAAAAATGCATTAAATTTCTTTCATATTTTTCCTTACGGTACCAACGACTGTTAGACCTCTAGATTAGTCACATTGATGTGTACCAGTTTTCTGTTGTGATGTTTCGAATTCAAAATAAATTGTTTGACATAATCTCAAGCACGCTTGTACTGTCCAAGTGAGGCTGTTGGTATTTTTTCCAAGTAAAAATATGTGGAAAGTGGCCGTACTGAATTGGCAGCACGTTCGTCATTCTGAGTGAAAAATGGAAATTCAGGATTAACTTTCTTAATCTCATTATGCACGTTCCTCCGAATTTCTTCTTTTTTTGCGCACAAAAATCTGCATCGAATCTTAGCCTTGTGGTAATGAACAGTTTTATTTGGTGATTAAACCACTTTTTCCTGTAGACATATAAGAAAATAAAAAAATATTTAATAAATTACTAACTTCGTCGGGGAATCACCCATCTTCCACACTAGAGCTCAAGAAATGCACAAAAACTGACGTTTGCATTTCGATTATTCACGATGCGCTGTTTGCTTTTGCTTGTGTATTAAGATCTGTTTGCAATGCATTTCGGAACGTGACGTAATGTAACGCTGCATAGGTTTGCATTAAGGAATGTTTGCAGACGCACAATGAAGGCAGCGCAGCATTTAGGAAAACACTCATATTCTGTTTCAAATTAACACATTAAACATAGAAGAATCAACACCTTTCGAATACGAATTGAGTGTACTTTACCTGTTGGTTTTGCTGAATTTAAAAGTGACCTTCTCTTGACTAGCCCACAAGCTTTAAATGCTATGTACTCCGACTTTTGAAGCCTTTAATAAAATGTGAAAAAGTATATTCGTATAATTTATAAGTTTTTTTTTTTTTTTTAATTGAATACATTTTATTTAGCTTCAAAAGCTATTTAGTTTTCATTTTTACAATTTTTCACTTACACACTATTAAACAGTGAAATCTCCCTTGGGTGGACAGCCATGGTGCAGAAATTTTTGTCCGCCTAAGGGAGTTGTCCGTTTAAGGAAAATCAAACAAAACACTCATTTTAAAAATTTAAAGTATTCATTTATTAACAGAAAACAAAAATAAATAAACTTCACTCTCTTAAAATTAACTTAACTAATAATTGCTATATGAAATTATTAACAGTGTGATGTGGAGTATCATGGAACACTTCGTTACATACCCCTTCTCCTTTGGAGACGAGAACCCTCTCGTCTTGAAATTGGTTTCAGCTGAAAATAAAATTAAATTCATCCTTTGTTTGTTTTTTTTTTTTTTTTTTTCTTGTTTTATTTCAACAACCCAAAAAATAATAGTTTACAGAAGTATACATAAGAAAAACTTAAAAGGAAACTCGGAAAACTTCAAAATTTTATAAGTGACTAAAAAGGAACTCCAAAACTTAACCTATTTAACTTCTTAAACAAAAAACTTAATTTAAACTTGAACAAAATTCATCAGGTCTGGTGCATTCATGGCGCGAAGGTCACCTTTGTCTTGGTGCCTGTTTCAGTATGGGTAAGAATGGCTTCCCCTGGTTTGATGACCCGAACATCTACTCGTCCACGGCGTCGTATGAATGAAAAACGCTGCCGTCTATATTGGGGGTTATACCTAGGATGCTTGCTTATAGCAATTCCTATAAACGGATCACCCCTAGGACTTGGTCCGGTTGCTTTACACTCTGTCGTTGTGTCTGGCATGGTTGCAGGCTCCGTTTTAATCATTACGGGGAACTTAAGATCCCCCACGGTCAGGTGTTTGGATGTAGGTGGCGTAGAGAGAGCGGCGGCGGCGGAGGTTGATGGTGCTGCAGAATATACATTTTCGTTGATCAGCTGTTGGGTGGCATCTATGGCGTTACTGGCGGTTGGTGTGGCGGTCGAAGTCATGGCAGCGAAAGCGGCAGTGGTGGTTGAGGGCATCGTTTTGTTTCTTTTATCTTCAACTACGTTCCTGGTGGTGTTGATCCCCGATTTTGGTCCGGCGGTGTTGACTGACTTCCGTCTTACATCCCCTTTTCCAGTCTTAATGGATATGGGGACGGCAGTGGAAGGCGAAGTGGTGGCAGCATGGTCCTTCGGTGGTTCCATTTTCCTTCCTTGGTTACTCGTCTTCAACCGGACTCTCCGACCTCCGGTAGTTTCCACAGTGGACTGCGGTGGCCCAAATGTGTCGGGCAGCGTCGGTAAAAAAAAATAACCAACTTCTGGTCGAATCTTCGACGGCCTTGTTGGTTGCCTAATCCATGATTGGCTGGTTGTTTGGTTTTCTGACTGTTCCATTTCGGTTGTTGGCGCCTCGGCGGTTGTGCACGTATTGATGGCTAGCCTGCCTTCGTCGTTCCTTTTATACTCTTACACTGAGAAGATTTTGAGAAGTCACATTGATGTGTACCAGTTGTCTGTTGTGATGTTACGATTCGAATTCAAAAAAATAAATTGTTTGACATAATCTCAAGCACGCTTGTACTGTCCAAGTGAGGCTGTTGGTATTTTTTTCACAGTACAAATATGTGGAAAGTGGCCGTACTGAATTGTGCCTGAAACGCAGGCAGCACGTTCGTCATCCTGAGTGGAAATTGGAAATTCAGGATTAACTTTCTTAATCTCATTATGCACGTTCCTCCGAATTTCTTCTTTTTTTTTGCGCACAAAAATCTGCATCGAATCTTAGTCTTGTGGTAATTAGCAGTTTTATTTGGTGATTAAACCACTTTTTCCTGTAGATTCGTTCTTTAGTTTTTTATCAGTTATTATGTTAAATATTCTGTATAATTCGGCTTTCTGCTGTCTTGCTTTCACAACTAGGCCTCCTCTCTTCCTTCTTTGTTTAGCGTTTTGTGGTAGTTCCTTCACCGAATTTTTTTTTGTTGCCTTTCTTTATATTTTTGTTTTGTTAAGGGCTGGGGTCCGGCCCCTTCTTGGTAGGAATTAATAGATGATCCCATCAGGTCCTGATCCTCTTCCTCAGGTTCACTGCCAGACTCGTTGATTTCAAATTGATTTCAACAGGAACTGCAATACTTAAGTATGTCATAGACATAGCTTAAGTATTCGAAAGCTTTGGTATAAACCTCTTGTGGGCTTCCAGGAACTATATATAAAGTTATAACATACAGGTTCTTGTCTTTAAATGATACTTTTATTCAGAGAATTTCATTGTCAAGTGAAACAGGAACATTAACCAGAGAAGTTAACATAGAAGATTTTACGGCTATTAGAATCCCGCCTCCAATAGTGTCGATATTTGGATTACAGTATCTGTCACGTCTATACACATTAAATGTGTCGTCAAACATTTCAGAATCATTTATTCCCGCATGTAGCCAGGTTTCCGTGAGACAAATAATATCATAGGAGCAGATCGAAGAAGTATAATAGACCTTGTTGGTCTTAGTTCGAAGACCTCTTACGTTCTGATAAAATATATCAATTAATTGCGACGAATTGTTTGTCTTGTCAATCTTTTCTGAAAAGGATTACGAATATTATTCCTTTTATTCATGAACTATTATGCCTTCTGGCCAGTATTTCTTATCCAATAGAAGATTGAACAATTCCTGTGTAATATACAGTTTAAATGATGCATAATCCATACTTTTAGTTTGCAATTGTTCAAGTTTGAATTTTGATTTGTTGAAACGTGAAGAAATATACGTTGCTATGTCATCACAAATTGTGTTGGGATCAAAGTTGGATAAAAAGATACATTTAAAAGAAACATTAAAAAGATACATTTAAATCGCTCAGCCGCCTTAAGTTGAATTAATGGAGAAGAATCTTTATTTAAATTTGCATCAGGAGCATTATTTGATAACAATGGTGGCGAGGTAAATGTATGTGAAATTGCAGGAAGTGAGGAAATAGATAAAGACGTAAGAGATGGAAGAGAAGTTGAGGAGAATGATAGCGATGATGAAGTTGAAGTTGTAAGTGATGCAGGCAATATTTTTGTTGAAATAGATGTAGGTAAAGATGAAGATGATTCAGACACATAGGAAATCGGTGAATGAAGTGAAGAAGTAGATGCCGTTGAATATGAAGATATCGTAGGTAACGTAGGAAGTGGAGTTGATAAAGAAGTTGATGCTAATGATGAAGATACAGAAGATAATGAAGTAGACGATGATGATGGGAGAAATGTGGAAGATGTTGAGGAAAAAGAACTTGAAGGTATTAAAGATGTCGATGGTGTTGTAGAGGCGGTTGATGACTTAAATGATGCATTATTATTTAATGTCGATGGTTTATTAGGCGATTGTGATAATATTGTTGGTTTCTTGGTATTTTTATTTAAAGGTGTGAGAGCTACATTTGCTCTTTTTAAAATATTTCGGGTAACACGGACAGGAACAGGAGGTTGATTTACTTTCGGAGATGATAATAATAATGTTGTCTTCTTTACGTTATCAATTATTGGTGATTTAGGTAAAATTCCTTTAGTTGTGGATGGATGATATAGTGATAGGTGCTCTTTGATAAAAGCAACCGCGTCAATAAGTTTATCGATTTTTACTTCCAATGAGTTAATATCTGCTCTCAAGTTTTCCATATTTTAATTTGTTATAAGACAATTTTATTTGACTTGACTGTAAAAATTATTATTGGTTGGTTGTGTTATACGATGAACGTGGTAAAGTTGGAATGACAAAAAGCTTATGCAGAAATTGATATGGTGTGTGTCTTAGATTATCGTGTAATTGAATATGAGCTTATATAAAAGCTTCAAACGTGGGTAATGTTGCGTTAAATTTCATCAGATGATCGTATCAATGTAGCAGTGTAAGTAAAAAAAGAAACAAATAGGTGTTGTTTGTAGTTTCTGTATTAGCGGCAGAACATACACTAAAATTGTACTCACCGGGAGGGGAGACAAGAAGAAATATATTGCAAAATCTCGGTTAGAGAGAGAATTATACAACTATTATGATGTTGATTTTAATAAAATTAAAATTTAAAATAAACAACGAAGACACTTTAATATATAAAAAACTGTATAAAATTCAGTTGACACAAGCTTAAATTGAATACTTTAACAAAAATTTAATTAAAACTTAAAAGGTTTTCACAATAAAATAAATAAAAGTAAACAGAGCAAAATTATGACACAACCAAGCACTCATGAAACTGTTCTCTAGCTTCCAAGCATTATTAATAAAATAAATTGCGTCTCATACATTTCTACTTTTGATTAATTCACGGGTAGATTGCGAGCATTCCATACGTCGAATGAGATGTTTTAAAATAAGTGAGCGGTAGTTAAATTTAAAATTTCTTATTACACCCCGATCCAATGGCTGACAAGTCGATGTGGTGTTCGGAGGAAGATAAACAACTTTTATATTTTGCAGCATTGTCAAGAAAGAGCAAAATTTTTTTCTTCTCAAGCTTCATTTTCTTGTCGAATGAACGAAGCCACTCTATCATTTCCATTCCATTCCACCGGCAGTTGATCATGTTTAAGGCCACGAAAAGCTCTTGGGCGACAAGATTTCCCAATCACCAACAGTTTTTCTTTGTTCCCTGCCATATTGGCACAGTGCAAAATAGTGAGTCTCTCCTTAGAAAGCTTGCCTCCTGAGCACTTCTCTCCTTTTAAGGTCATTGTCTTTGTGGGTAGTGTTCGAAAAAAGAGACCCGTTTCATCGGCATTATAAATGCAGTCGGGATCATAACCAACTGTTATTGCCGGCAGCTTTTCAAGAAAAGTCTTAACGTCTCCAGGATTAACATCTGCAGCTTCTGCTTTAAAATCTGTGATTCCTAAACTTCTGCTGCCTGTTGTCGAATTGCACCCCCAGATATCGGAAACCCTTTGTTTCTGAAATGTTGTTAAAGTTTAGTTGTGCATCTAATACAATACCCAGATATTTCATTTCTTTAACTTATTCAATCTGCTCATTATTGACAGATACATTAATAGACACATTACTATTGGAAAACAAACTAACAGGAATACATCGAAACACCATGTATTTAGTTTTAGCAGGCTGTTAATATTCAGCCATATTTATTTATTATTTCCAGATCTTGATTTATGCCCGATTTCACGAAGGACTTTTAAACATTTAACAGGCTTCTAAACCTTAAAATGAGATGTTTTGGTTTCACCAAGCGCTTTTAAATTAAACAAGCTTTTAAACACCCTTATAAACTAAATGCCCATTTTTGGCTCATTAAATTTTAAAAGTGTCATTGAAATGTCATCAGATGTAGATAACAACAATTGGTTAAAGGTATAGCAGCTGAAATTATTGTTTTGTAGGGATTTAGTGTTCAATTTTTGAAGATACAAAATGAATAGGTTAATACTAAATATTTAAATTATTTGTTTCTTTATTTCGAAAAAAATATTGATCGTCTTCATCCAATAATAAAGTGCAACACAAAGTTATTCGCTGAACAAGAATATTCCCGGTGCACACAAATACATTATATGACTTCAAAATATGGTTCCGACTTTCCAAAGCATCTGTGGATGAGTTTGTTGAATATGTTTGGTCTTCATTTGGAACCAAAACAAACCCAACAATGCAATAAAAAATAAATTAAGTGGTTATTACTCAATGATTTTATACCACAGAATGTCAGAATCAGAATCTTTCCAAATATAGTGTGCAATTTTTTTTTTTTTTTTATTTCTTGGCATTTGTTTGAACACATAACGCTTTCTCAAAATTTTTAAGAGCCTGATAAAATTTAAGAGGATTTTTGATAAAAGTGTTTGTTTATGAAATCGGCCATTAGTACTTCTAAACAATGCGTTAATTTTTTGCCAGATAGATTTAGAAGATTATCATCAGCAAACAGGATAAGCTTCGATGATTGTTCAACTTTGCTCATATCATTTATGAACATAAGGAATAACCACATATTGTAACTTGTGGAATCCCGATGTTCACATCAATTGGAAGCGATACCTTCATATAGTCTACTTGTGAGAGGAATATTCAAAAAAAAAATAATTTTTTTATTTAAACTAACTTACTTTCGTCTCACCACCACCAATTATCTCCTCAATTGCTTTTGTAGATTGTGATACAACTGATTTTGAATAAGGAATTGATGGTTGGGCTAACATTTCATCCGCGTCGGATGAAAAGGCTCTTAATTCTTCATCTGAATCAAGGAATATTCAAAAAAAAAAAAGATTATTTTATTTTATTTAAACTAAAAAATAACTTACTTTCGTCTTCACTACCACTTATCTCCTCCATTGCTGCCTCAATCCCACAAACATTATGTTTTCTTCATTATGGTCCAATCGCAACCTATTACACTGGCATCTTCCTTTTTGCTTTAGAAAGTTGGTTCTGCACAATTTTTTTTTCATGTAATACTTTCGGCTAGTCCAAACCTTTACAAATTAATACGAATTAAAAATAAGTTGTTATTTATGCCATCCTAGGCATTAAATAAAAACAAAAAAACAATTGAAGATATTTCGATTTAAAATGCTTTTTAATTTAATGTTTAAGTATAAACATAAAATTAAATTCATTGAAGGAACTTAATTTTTTTTGATTCTAATAATAATGTTAACTAAGAGAAAGAATAATAAATAAAATAAAAAACAAAAAACAAACAATACTTAGTTTCAAAAAAAAAAATAATATTACATTTTATGACCGTGCAAGGGCTTTGAGTGTTTCTGAGACTTCATTAATTGTTATGCAAATTCAGTCAAGTGAAACTTTTATTCGTGTTTGCATAGTCAGGAGTCTCTGCTGCAGCTCCACCTGTTTCCGCGCAAGAATTATGGACTCTTCTATTTGAGGCTCGTTTTTATTTTTTATTTCAAAACGTTTATGTTTTTTCGTTTAGGGATTCACCATTGGACTTATTTGTGTTGCAGCTGTTGTTGAACTAGGAATTGGTGGTTGAGCTAACATTTCATCCGCTTCGCATAAAAGGGCTCTCATCTCTTCATCTTAATCTAGTAATTGTGACTATTTAAATGAAAACAGAGCTTAAAGAATATCAATTTTTATAGACAGACGAAACAACAGGGTTTTTAGAAAAATCTAATTTTTAGGGTGTGTCCCAAAATTCTCCGTCTATTCACACAGCGCATGATTGTCGGATTTACACCTGACGTGCGCGGGTGTTAACATTAGATTTTATTGCTGGCGATTGTTTGAATTCTTTATTATTTTTATTATGTTGTGTTTTATCTACTACACTTCCCATTCACCGATGTACGCTATGTTCTTCCCTGGATAAAAGATTTAAACCATTTGAGCTCCGTTGATTTTATTCCAATATACTTAAGTTTTTTTTTGATAAAATGTTATTTCAACAATTGCATTATAGAAATTATTTTTTGGTGACAGATATACATACATATATGCATACACTTGATATCGTATTCACTTAACGCATTTTGATTTTTTCTTCACTAACTTTGTCTCTTTAATTTCTGTTACTACATTCTTAACAGCACTCAAATTTCCATTTTCCATATTTTTAACATCTTCACATATTCTGTTACTTTGGGTTTTAAATGATTCACTGTATTTGTTTATTTTTTCCATTTCTTTTACAATTTTTGTACATCTCATCCCATTTGCAAAAAGATTATTCCAAACACATTATGGCAAAATTTTAAACAAAAGGAGTGTCATTGACAACAAGCTTAGGAACCGAGAACCAGAAGAGTTCCTCATATTTTTTTACAAATGACCAAAAATTCTTACTGCCTTTGGGACATTGCAGTATTTATTGCTTTGTTGTTGTTGTTTGAACTTTTTCCGGACGCTTACCTTTTTTTCATTGATAATCTCTTTGCAACTCAAATCAAACCATGGCTAAGCCTTGTGTCTGATACTTTTAACCCTATTCGGGATATATGTTTTCATTCTCAAAAAAGATGATTTATAATTCGCCATGTAGTCACATTTGTCAAATATTTTTTTATATGGCACTTTGGTCTTGAAATGACTAACGGTAGAACTTGGACCTGATTTTCTTTTTGCGGTTTTTGGTGTCTTACTCCCAATAAGTCCTGTGCAAACAGATAATCTAAACATTTTTAGCGATAATGTTGTCGAATCGGCGTTTCCATTGGAAAATATTTATGAATTCAAAAGACACATATCCAGCAAATACCACATAATCCGATGTCACCATTTTTTTGATTTACGATCTATTTCATAAATGGATTTGAGCATGTCCACCTTATGCATGTGTTTGTTGTAATCGCTAACTGGTTGTTGACAAGAAACCTCCTTCTTACGGCCATCTTGTTGCATTCACATTGCTGTTTCAGCAAATGATGGATCATGAAAGTTACTCAGGAAACGCACTGATTTTTTGTCCTTCCATTTGAAAAATGCCCCCTGTTTTAAGTTTTTATCGTCTATTTTATCAGTGGGTGCATTTTTTCTTCCTCTCTGAAAAGTTCCCCGGGAGTAAATCATATCAGCTTGTAAGTCTTTTTGGATCGTATTGAAAAAATTGTCAAAAATGGCAATGTCCTTTTCCTATACTAACGTTCTGGAAAGGTCCTTCACCACACGTAAACAAAGACCTTCTTCGGTACCTGCCATGGTTTTCCCAGTGTAGACCTGAAACATCCTTTTTCATCAGCTCTGATCCAAACCGTGTCTCCACTTTTTATAGGTTTCAGGGGTATATATTGTCGAATACGACTCCGTCCCTTAAATTTAATCATCGATTCATCTATTGATTCATTTAGATGGCTTCAGTGAAGATATAAACATTTCTGACAGCTTCGTAATGAGGAGGCGCAACTTATAAAGCTTATCATTATCATTCAAGTGATGCCCAAGATTATCATTTTCGATAATCTTCTTGAGGCTCTAATTAAATGATTGGGTAAAACCGAATAAGCTATTAAGGCCTAAATTATCGCCAACAATTAACACTAACACAAAATGTACTTTAATATTTTTTCCGGATGCATATCGTCGATTCCATTTTTTAGTTCTTGCAGTTCATTTATTATATAATTGGTGGATTGTTACTTCATTGCCACAGATTTTTAAATTACTTGAAGAAATAAAAGCGCCACTGAAAATGAAATCTAGTTTAGATAACAAATATTGCGGTAACGTTGGAAAAGAATATTAGCAAGCACAAATAGAAGAAATATGCGGTCCAATGGCGTTATTAATTTGAAAGTCATCGAAATATATATTATAGGGTATAACCATGTCTTGAGAACTATACACATTTTTTTTTAATTTTAAAAATTTCAGAATTTACGACATTGTACTTACTGTTACATCATCTTCAATTTTTTTTGATTGTGTGAATAACTCCATCCAATACATTCGGAAGCTCGAAAAAAAGATTTAAATTGAAATTTAAGAGACAAGATTTAAATATTGCGTGGTGTTGCAGATAAAACCGTAAAACTTTTTGTTACTCTTGAAGATATTGTATTTTGTACTACAAAAGTCAAATAATTTCATATCTTTTAATGTTTTTAACATACGATGCTCTGTTTTGATTTCTTCGAACGGATTTTTACAAAAATTGAGTAGAATGTACTTTCTAAATCCTCTTTGATATTTTCATTAATATTTCCATAAGTAATTGTTTTAATTGCATTTGAAATAACAAGCATCATAATTGTTACCATATCTTGGATATCTTATACTTCCTTTCTTGGCATAAATGATTCTGCATAAAGCTTTAAAGACAATTTAATAGAATTTTTTTTTAAACTTTCTAGTACCTATGTCATTAATACTGCCTCCATTCTCGTAGGCCTTATCTCTATCATTAGGACTCGTACTAGAAATATTGTTTTTTAATATAATTTTAAATATTAAATATTTTAGAACATACATCTAGAGCTTCTATAAACGAAGCAAATTTATATAAAATTTTATCAAAATAAACATAAAAAGCTATTAAATTGTCATCATTTATACCTTCAGCTATAATAAATGGCTGAATTGTTGATGAGTTCGTCTATTGTTGGTATAATCATTCACAGATAAAATCCTTAGTACAAAACACTCCTGCGCATCTGATATTGTGAATTTCTTCTTTTTTTTTTTGCTGCTTCGATCTTAAAATCTTGCCATAGGAGGTAGAATGGAGCTTAAAAGTGTTGATATGATATAATCTTTTGAATCTGAAAACAGAAATTAAAATTTAATTTAATAAGACTAATAAATATGTATGTATGTATTTTATAACCTTGTTTTTGTGAATCTCGTTATGAATATTGTTTTCATAATATTTTTCAATTTTTTTCTTGAATGTATTCCATTTACTAAAAAGCAAATGATTCTTGTCAGGGAATAAGATTTTAAAATCAATGTTAATCTAAAAAAAGATTTATTGTTTTGATTTGGAAAGTGTAAATAAAGAAGGAATACTAAAAAAAGTAATAAGTTTTGTTTAACGATCCTAAAAAAAAATATTACATTAGGTAATTTTTTTTATAAAATTGTGAATTAAAAATACCCACATTTAAAGACTGGAAAAACCTTTCCATTTAAATTTTTTTTAATAAATCTTGAAGTTGTTGTTCATCTTCGGTTTCACTGAGGTTGGGTTCTCCTGGTGCAGGCAAATTGATAAAATTTATCAATTACCCGTTTTCGTTAACAATCCTGATGTTTTCCATTTACGTTCACTTATACGTTTTCACGTGTTCACTCTTCGACACTTTTATCATCCATCAAGAAATCAATTTCAATGAGCAGCTGATTTTCGTTTCTTTAACTTGGAACGCAATCGTTCCACTGAATGTGTTCGATTCTCTTTCTATTTTCAAATGTCAGTTTTGTTTTCAATGATCAACTCAAACCTCAAATACCTAGAGTTGGTTCCAATCATTCACTAACAGGATCTTTCACTGAAAAATTTGTTGTGGACGCCCTGTCTAAACTTTAAAATGTTATGGGTGTAAGCGAGGCCTTATAAATTCTGGTTCCGATCTTAGCGACATCTAGATGTCAAAAGTAGAAAACGAAGAGTATGTGTTCGATCTTAAAAGAGACGTTTATGAAACGTCAACCAAAGCAAAGGATGGAGGAAAAATAATATCCACTACTACCTTGAAACTTTAATGAGTATAGGATATGATATAGGATCGGATGATACGAATAGAGTAGGAGCTGAAATTAAGAAAATAAGTGGTCTGATTCATCTGCAGATCTCGTATGACATCAGAACAGAACGAGAATAACCACTCAAGTTATTTGAAGCGGAGAATTGGTATCCAGCGGCTGGTCACGTCACTATAGTTTGAAATTTAAATCCGAAAATTTTTAAAATATACGTTACCTTTTTTTATATTTCTTTGTTTGAAGAACTACTGGTGCGTAATAATTAACGTCTAACTTTTGCTTATTTGTCGGTTTTATTTGAATGTTTAAAGGATTTTGAAGTATCTCTATCTCTACCTTATTATTTTTGATAGGATTTCGGATACTTAAGTGAAACAAGCGCGATTAATTTATTATACATATAAGATTAAACTACAATTTTGGGTGAGTTTTAAAGAAGTTTTTTTTTGAAAATCTGTGCTAAGCAGGGTATTTTTATACAGGTTCGAATTTACAATATTTGATTTCTGGCGGCACCAGTTGGCCAGCAGAGCGCTGGGCCGCCACACCATTTTTTTTTGCTCGTTCTTCCTTCGACTTGTGGGATGACTCTGGATTTTGCCAAACATTGGTTGCTCCTGTTTGAGGGTACTCGAACTGCCATCGTCGTAAACGCTACGGTCAGGCAACCCATCGCTGAAAATCCCTGGATTGGCCAGATTCCCAGCAATACGGGACCGTGGATTTCTGTCTAAGAAAAACAATCCTCAGGTGCCAAAGTAGCCTTCAAGGTATTGTTTCTGAAAAACATTATGAAACCATCTGCTACAATGTGAGTACCTAAAAATAAGAGATTAAGAACCGGATTATAATAAAGAAGTGCATAAGTCCAAAAGAAGAAAGAACATCAGGGCTATAAAAATCAATTTTTTTTTCTCCACGGAAAGAGTGAAGATAAATTCTTTCTACTAATTTACTTCGATCAATTAGCTAGCAAAGTTTTACAAACCTCTTTAGTTTTGGAATTTTACGATCTACGTCATTTTGTTAATTTTTGATGAGCGTTGAAGTGTGTTAATAATAATTTTGTTGTTTAATTTTTATATATTTTGTTAATTTAAAAGCTGTAAGTGAACGAGGTAGTGTTTTTTTCTTTTTGGGTCTGTCAACGCGATTAACTAAAACTTTGTAAATTTCATCCCCCTCCAAGGAGCTCCATGCAGGCAGGGCATTTTGATCCGCATGTTCCCAGTATTATTTTTTTTTTAGCTAGCCACCAAAAAGGGTGATTATAAAAACTTTCTTTGATAGTCCAGACAAGAAATATCTCGCCTTCACGTTTCTTTTTCTTTCAGTTATTGTTGTCATAATTGTTGCATATAATTTTTAAAATATAAAGTAAAGTTAAATATTTTTTTTTGGCGAAATGTTCATTTGTCTAGAAGAATATTATTCTCCATATTTCATTTCATTTTTTTTGGTTTACTGTGTCGATTAAGGTTTTAATAAAACTTCATTTCTCGCCATCAGTGTTGAAATATTCACCCGTATTCTGAAACTCGTATTTATGACTCGTATTCGACTATAGTCGTATGTTAGTATTCCAGGAGTCGTACATTCGACTTCACTTGTACTAATATCGGGAAACGCAAAACATCGCATACGACTATTCATATTTTATCGTTATTCCGAATCTCGTATTCGATTTACTTGAAGTCGTATTTGTGTACTTTATTACTCGTGTTAAATTTTCTAAACGAGACTTGTTTTTTTTCGATAAAAATGGACAAAAAGTTAATGTAAGTACATTGGTATCTCTTGGCACAATGGTTAGAGCGTTAAACTGTCATGCGGAAGGTCTCGAGTTCGATTCTCAGCCGCAGCAAAAAGTTTTTCAAGAGTGTACTGCGTCTTGCGAGGAATTGACAAATCCTCTAAGAGTATGTCTCTTGTCTTGGAAAGTGCTGCACATTACTGGCTGAACACAATAGAATGCTGCAACTGGAGCTGCAGCTGCAACTGGAAGAGCTGTCAAAAAGTGTCGTACGTACTTTTTTTTATGCGCCCACAATGAGGCTGTACAGCTTTCATGTTTTGTTGTCATTTGTTGGGTCAGGTGTTGAATCTTTGGCAAATTTTAAATATTTTAAGTAATTGAAACTATAAAATGGACACTGAAATTGAAGATTTTCGTCCATTATTTTAATTAAAATTTAACCACGAAATCACAATACAACAAAACAACACTTAAAATCACTGACAGATATATAAAATAAGAAATGTCAAAAATGCTG
The DNA here is from genome assembly GCA_911387755.1 of Chrysotoxum bicinctum. Lineage (NCBI taxonomy): Eukaryota > Metazoa > Arthropoda > Insecta > Diptera > Syrphidae > Chrysotoxum > Chrysotoxum bicinctum. The sequence goes on from OU426987.1 coordinate 220,263,592, forward strand.
CACGAAAAAGTTAAAAGTTCGCCAACTCTTGCAGCACCAACTGCAGCACCGACTGCAGTTGCGTTGTGTTGTGTTCGTAACATTGAATTTACGTGTATTGAATATTATGACAGCTATTCCAGTTGCAGCTCCGTCTCCATTGTGTTCAGCCAGTTAGCCGTTCGGAATCGGCAGAAAATTGTAGGACCGTTCCGTTCCTGGTAACACGCACACAGGAAAGGTTGAGAATTGTAAGTCACTATAAGTCCTGGTTCACTTCGAGCTGTTGCAACACCAAATTTTTTAAAGTACTTTTTTTATTGGTTTATTTATTTGGACTCAACGTTAATAACGTGTTCATATTTAGTAAAATAATAAATCGTTCTCAATTTTAAGCATTGGTTTGTGCATTGGAAGAAAATTTTTAGGTAGCAAGAGGCCATAGGAAGAGTGGAAAACTAAAAGCAAATATTTAAAAGTAAATAGCCTTGGGCCACCCATCCGAAATGGTCCAGCTTGTCTTAAAGTAAGAAATATTTAACAAATTGTAATACATGCCTCTTTAGGTCTGCAATGATCAAAAGTATTTAGTTAAAACAGAAACCGCATCACAATAAGCAGCAATTTAAAGGCCAGGGGTGGTGAAATTACAACCATATGCTAGAGCAAATTTGAGGAGTGCATTGCTAACATTTTTAATTTAAATTGTTAAACCCCAAGGATCAAACATTGGAGTTTTTCAGCCTCCTCCTGTAGTCGACACGATAAATACTGAAGATGAAACTGACATAGTCCAAGAATATAACGAGGATTCACAAGCCAGTAACACCACTCGTACAAACAAAAAACAAAAAGAAAAAACAAATAAAATAGAAGAAGAGCTACATACTTCAAATCAATGGAGCTCATGAGAATTTTATTATAAATAAAACAATTAAATTGAAAAAACAACAAATGACGTTTTCTATTCAAATTTATGGATTTTGACAATTACCCATCGACGACAACATACGTTGTTTTTTTAAGCTTCTCGTACGCAACGTATACGACTTGAAGAATAACGATTTTGATACGAAACGAGTTCGAGTTCGACTACGAGTACGAGACAAAATACGAGTTTCAGAATATGGGTCATTGTTTATTTTGATTTCGAATAAAGAAATCATGATTTTTTGAAGACAATTTTTCAGGGGTGCGGACGGTAGCTCAGTTCCTGTGGTGAAAATGGATTGACAAGAAAGTGGTGTCTTTCGTTAGGGGAAGTTCCATCTAGGCCGCTGAACTTCCAGGTTGGGTGGGAAAAGGCCACACTGCAAGAACATCCGCAGTGCCCTTGAAGTGGTGATCGTCCGTCTGCTGTCTTTTTGCTTGTTCACTCTGGCCTGATTTGTGTTTTGTCTGCAGGTGAGGTCAAGTTTCGGGGGCAAGATCCCCCCCCATTCCGACGAGCTGATGCCGCGCGTAGCAAGCAGGCCAAGTCTTCGGAACTTGACATTCGTTCCCATTTTTCAAACTCTTCCTTTCCGAATTTCCAACCTACTCCTTTTTCCAACCCATTCCTTCCACAATCCTACTTCCTTACCGAATCCACACCTCCTCTTGCCTTGCAACAAATTCCATTCATTTATTTCAAGAATGCATTTCAACTGAGGCCTAAATTTTCGAATTCGATTTAAAATCATTAAATCATTTACGAACACACATCAGCTTATTTTCACAAGAGACAACAACAACAGAAGGCTATCCATATCGCTTTAAATTGATGTCTGAATGCGGTCATTTAAATTGGAATCCATTAAAAAGATGTAAATTCAATTTATAAAAAACAGACACAAGTTATTAAGAAAGCTCTCAATTTATAATACTTTTTTTCTGAGAATTTAAATCTTGTTAGATACATATAGACAGTTCACATTAAATTTCTGTTAAAAAATGCATGTAAGTTGAACTGAATTCAAAAACTGCGTATTTACCAGATCGACTGAAGAGTCCAAGTAAGACCAGCGCACAGTGCGTCTAGTGGACAAAAATAATAAAAAAATAAAAATGCAACTTTTAAGTTTATGCTCTAAAACTGTTTTAAAACAACTTGAATTACCTAATTTTAATTTTGTTTTGTTTTTGGATTTTTTCTTCCATCTGGATTAGCAGGACTTTTGTGAGCAGTTGAGATATTTTACGCTTAAATCTTGAACGTAGGTGGAAGGCGTGTACACGAAACGGCGCTCATTTTGTGAGAAACCACGGAGTGTGGTTGAGAATTTTTGTATTCTTATAAATAAGTCCTTCAAAAGTAAATTGAGTCTTATTGTTGACAAGCCTAAGCTAGGATTTGGGTCAAAAAATGATGGAAGCACGCAAGACGTTTTTTGCTTCAGAATTCGAAATTAATTGCAGAAATAATAAGACTTGATGAACAACTCATGCATAAATTTTCAGTCCAATTAAGAATCTTACCTTTAGGATTTCCTATTGATTTTCTGAACTGCTGGCTGAAGTTAAAAAAAAATATCTTGAGCTCTTAAGTTGGTACTATAAGTCTCCATAAGCTTCTGACACATGATGCAGATATAATTCATCTTTTTAAATACATACCTACGAGTATGAAATCGCCTCTCTCACACAAAAAAATCATCCCGGATTAATGCAAACGAAGACCTCTTCACAACATTACTTTTAAAGTCTGATCCGTTTATTTCGGATTCAAAACTTTCAAAAGCTGACTAAAATAATATCGGGCCATGTATCAAAATGGATGAAAATTTTACAAATTCATCATCTTCTTCACTTACTCTTCAAGATTCGAATAGTGATCTTTCTTCGTTATAGTTTATTTTTTGGTTTTTCCTTTTCTTATTACATTTTTATGAATACAGTTAAATAAAATTGATTTTATTTTATTTTTTAAAAAAGATTAACGAACTTTTATTAGGACTTTTGTCCACCGGAATCAACTTAAGTCTGACCTACAATATCATTTTAAAATTATCAAGTGCTCAAAGTATTTCGATTCAATAATATAAACATTCCCATGTCCGAATCAGATCAGCGGATATGATCTCATCACAGATGTTTATGTCCAGTATTGAACCGAAGTTAAGTTCTTTAATGTAATCAAAAAATATGACATAAAATATACTATTTTATGGGCAAAAATCAATTAGGGTTTTTGCCTAGAAGACAATAAAAATTAATAGGAAATGATAAAATGTTTACATGATAAGCTCTTAGCTAAAAGGCAATAAAAGATTGATAGGAAATGATACACAATGTGTGTAACATGATATGCTGTTAACTGTCTGCTTCTTGTTGACCAGAATAAGTATTAGTATTATTAATTGTATTTCGATTTTGTTATTGAGATCGAATTTGTCCTGAATTTCCGATATTATTAGAATTATAGAAATTACCTGAATTTCTTCTATTCTGACTATAATAGTTTCCAGAATTTCTTCTATTTGAATTATTATTACTTTGATAATAATAATTATAATTTTGGTTCCTAGCCTGACCTGAATTATTATAATATTGGTTTCTGAATTGACCTGAATTATTATTTTGTCGTCTGCCATTTTGGTTTCCAGAATAACTTAAATTATTATATTGTAGAAAATTCTGCTCGCGGCGATTTTCGCCCGAATTTCCATAATTATTATAATTTTCTGGGTCATCATGTATGCGTCTATCACTATGAAAATTAATAATTTGAACTGAACTTCTTTGATTTCTACTTTGATCGATTAACCATTTTATTTACACTATTTTATCTTAAACTCATCCCTAATACAACTATCTTCAAATCTTCGTTTTATCATTATTTCAAAAATTTTATTTAAATCTTTTTCTTCATAGATCTTATCAAGTAAAATTCCTTGACACATGTCTTTGATTATATTAACTAACATTGTATTTACAGTACTTAGATAAACGGCTCTATCACCTTTATAATATTCTTTTAATTCATCACATTTGTATTTAATATTTTGTGTTTCTAATAATAATTCACTTACAGTATTTACTTTTAAATTGTGGATGGTTCTGTATATTTCGCTGGGCTCCACATCTGGTCTGTAATGTAGTTTCAGTTGCCTCTTTATATCCTCCCAATTCTCCGGGTCTGGTATGTTTAAAAAAAAATAAAATGTAAAAAATATATGGTATATACGAGTATATAAAGGGTGATTTTTTAAGAGCTTGAGAACTTTTTTTAAAAAAAAAACGCATAAAATTTGCAAAATCTCATCGATTCTTTATTTGAAACGTTAGATTGGTCCATGACATTTACTTTTTGAAGATAATTTCATTTAAATGTTGACCGCGGCTGCGTCTTAGGTGGTCCATTCGGAAAGTCCAATTTTGGGTAACTTTTTCGAGCATTTCGGCCGGAATAGCCCGAATTTCTTCGGAAATGTTGTCTTCCAAAGCTGGAATAGTTGCTGGCTTATTTGTGTAGACTTTAGACTTGACGTAGCCCCACAAAAAATAGTCTAAAGGCGTCAAATCGCATGATCTTGGTGGCCAACTTACCGGTCCATTCCTTGAGATGAATTGTTCTCCGAAGTTTTCCCTCAAAATGGCCATAGAATCGCGAGCTGTGTGGCATGTAGCGCCATCTTGTTGAAACCACATGTCAACCAAGTTCAGTTCTTCCATTTTTGGCAACAAAAAGTTTGTTAGCATTGAACGATAGCGATCGCCATTCACCGTAACGTTGCGTCCAACAGCATCTTTGAAAAAATACGGTCCAATGATTCCACCAGCGTACAAACCACACCAAACAGTGCATTTTTCGGGATGCATGGGCAGTTCTTGAACGGCTTCTGGTTGCTCATGATGAAATGTCAAAGCATACTGAGCATCTTTCTCTTTGACACCATGTCTGAAATCCCGCGTGATCTGTCAAATACTAATGCATGAAAATCCTAACCTCAAAAAAATCACCCGTTATTTCACAATTCACTTTTTGAAATTTACTTCGATTATTTTTTGATTAGGTGGACTCATGAGAATCAACAATAACGAACCATAAAATTTGTTGGTAATTGGGTCATTTTTCAGCCAAAAAACAACTTTTAAAAACAGGAAATTTAATTATTACAATTTACCACAAAATAATTAAATTTTTTATTTGATGGGGTCTTAACATTCTCATGAGCAACAAAATTCAGAAATTGTAAAAACTTCGAAATAGTCTTGTTTTCGCCTCTGAGGTACGAAAACAATGCTGAAATTTAAAAAAAAAAAATAAAAAAAATTAAGCTTAAAAAGCATTTTAAGCGGTTTCAGAAGTCCGTAAGAAATCCCAAAACGCTCTTAATTATTTTTAAGCGTTGAATGAAAATTCCTTCACCACCCAAAGTACTGTTGCCCAAGAAAACTGTTACTACATCACCCTGCCTATTAAAATGTATGAAAAACAATTTTTTATCTTTAAACGCGATTTCTGGCTAAACGGAGCCTCGTAGACCCCCCAAAGTTGACATTTCAAACGTGATTTTTGGCCAAACTATTCATCCTACAGAATTAAAAATTACATATTCGTGATATAGGGAGTGCCACCTTTCAATCCACGTATCGCATGAAACGAAAAACGAATTTTTATCTTTAAATGCCATTTGCGGCTAAACGGAGCCTCGTAGACCCCCCAAAGTTGACATGTTCAAACGTGATTTCTAGCTAAACTGGGCATCTTAGCGAGTTAAAAATTGCATATTCGTGATCTAGGGTGTCACCTTTCATTTTTTTTACACAATTACTTTACTTTACTTTTTTCTACAATTTTTTTTTTTAAATTAAAATTTTTTTTTTTTATTTTAAAAATAAATTTTTACTCTTTCAATTTTTTGTGGTTCTAAAAAGAACTCAGCTAACTATCCCTTCAATAGTCCCCTAGAATTTCCAAAAAATAAATAAATGTTGCTTAAACAGCAACTCTCCCTAGAGTGCGCAATCACTTAAAATGATTTTTAAGCGTTGAAGGAACATTCCTTCAACGTTTAAAACTCACTTAAGCGTCGCGTCTTTGCACTACCAACCAAAATGTAATCAAGAATAATACCCCTTTTAATAATCTTTTTTTAATTCAGAATTTATTCCGACGACCGACGTGGTCTTACCTCTACGGAATTCGAATCGAAACTGAAAAATATTCAAGGTTTCAAGGTTTTTTATTGAACTTAATATATACAATTGTGAAACTTGAGGATAGTATGTATAGGGTAGAAATTTGTTGGCACATAGGGGGCCTAACTTATAAAATGACTTAAACTCTAAAAATTATAATATTTGTAATGTACATGGTTCAAAATTAGCATTATGATAAATTGTCTTGGTTTTTGACTCGGGTTGTTCAGTCCGAAGTCACTCCCGCTTTTATACATTTTATTGTCCAACTTATTTGGGTATAGGTGCGTCCTCGTTGATTCTCACGATTTTATCCTTGTTCTTGATTCTGATTGGCTAATCACTTTGAAGTTTGCGATGATGAGTACAGTGCGGTCCACCGTGTTTCTCATTGGTCAATTCATGAAAAGTATTGATGTTAAATCTACAATGAGGTCTTCCGTATACTTAACAGCACCGAACATGGCCACATATCATGCTCATTGGTTGGCTTGCGAAACGAGGAAGCAGTGCCGTTTCCAAATAGTAGCATAACTTAGTTCTCGTTGATTCTCATTGATGAATACCCCATAATCACTATGGGAATTTAAAACTCAATACAGCGCTGTCATACTAAATTAATACTAAAGTATACAAATTATACAAAGTATTAGATGGAGGGCAAATGTTACGCGGGCTTTTGTGCTACGGGCTTCTGTTATACGGACTTTCGTTACACGGGCATTCGTTACGCGGGCTTTTGTGATGCGGGCATTTGTAACCAACCCAATTTATCCAATGAGAATGAAGGAAGTGCAGTTTTATATTCATCATCATCATTCATCAGGCACCCAAGTCGTTCGTAGTCTTCAACCATTTTATTGGGCCCTATCGGGAATTTCCCGGGGAATTTTATCTCGCAGGGAAAGTTTCATTCCCAGGAAATATTTCTTGTTATCGTGAATTTCCCTCGAAACAAATTTTTCCCAGGGAACAACCTACCAACATTAAAAAAACGAAATTATTTTCGATAATCAATTTCGAACTGTGTGCAGTGTTATCATAGGATCTTAATAAAAAAAATAAAAAATTAAGTTGAAATTCCCTTAAATTCCCTATACAATAAAACAGTATATCCCAGACAAATTTCCCCTATTATCAATTTGTATAATCATTTAAAAAAATTCACTATCTATTTATTTATTCATTCAGAATATTTAGAATTGGAATTTTTAGTTTCTTAATTCAGCGGAATATTATAAAGTGGATATTAAATATATTATTTCACATTTGTTGGATAGAAATAGAAAATCAAAATGGAGTACATCTTGACAAAAATTATATCAAAGAAGAATATATTCACCTCCCTTTCTTACTTGTTATGTACGTCTGAAGTAGAAGGATACTTTTCTTGAAACTTGCAGATGCGGATACATGCTAGATACTAGATACGACACAAAATCCGAACAAGTCTGCGGCGCACGCTCGCATCTGACTATTAGGTGTTCGCACTCTAACATATCTATCGTCAGAGTCATTCATTTATGCATTAAAGAGATTTATTGGCAAAATATGGTGTGGCACAACCCTCTTCTGCCAATAAATCTCTTTAATGCATAAATGAATGACTCTGACGATAGATTTTCCACCACTTCAATCTGGACCGCTTTTGTTGAAAAGCACACGAATACAGCTAAATAAGACTTTGTTGGGCTCTTTCCTCTAATATTGTAATGTGTTTTAATGGGACCACAAAAATCAACCCCAGAGTAGTAAAACGGACGGGATGGTGTAACTCTTTCTTTTGGTAAATTGCACATGATTTGTTCTAACGGCTTGGGACTTGAACGAAAGCATTCAACGCACTTGTAAACTGTCTCCCGTGCCATTCTGCCAACACAATTAGAGTTCTAGGTGCTGCATGCATATGAGTTTTGTGCAAATTTCTTAAAAGCAACTTTGTAATCCAATTATTGTTTGGTAGTAAGATTTGGTGCATTTTTTAGTCTTCCACCGACTTTGATTAATTTAGTTTTTTCGTCAAAGAATGGCGCTAAAGACGCTATGCTCGATCCTTTATGCACGTTTGAACCCCTTTGAAGAGAACGGTAGTCATCTGGAAATTCTTTTCTTTGAACATATATCCAGATCATTCGAGTACCATGCTGCAGTTCATCTATTGTTAATTGACCTCCATTTCTGAAAGATTTGTGTTTTCTGCAATTGCTATAAAATCGAAAACAATACGCAAATATTTTTTGCAATGAATAAAAGGAATTTTTATGGTGGATATGTTCTATTTGAAATAATTCGTTATCGGTTTTTGTTGACGCCGAATTAATATTTTGACTCAAAGTTTGAGTTTTTAAAAAAACTTTATTCGATATTACATAAAATATAAGAAATATAATAATAGAACAATCTGGCTTGGTTGCCTGACAAACTGAGAATGATGTCAATCGAAGCTCAACTCGTATATATTGTCCACCGATGATGTGATCGATAGCCAATGATATTGCCAATCCATTCTGAGATGATGGGATAATGCTTCGTAGGCAATTCCTTACTTTGTTTAATATATTGAATCGTGGGATCGTGCTTTGTAGGCAGAATCCATGATTTGGTTTGTTTAATATAAATCATCCATAAGGGATGTTTTTGTTTATGTCTACTTTTAAGAAATTCAGATAATATCTGAAATGGCTTGCTTTGATGATTAATCGTCAAATGCGGGTGTTAACTCCCCCCTTACTTCGATAGTGATCGCCCCGATCTCTCTTCAATAGCGTTCTTGGTATCTTGTAAACATTTAATTGTTGCCATTTCAAATGCTATGTGATTTCTTCTTTGTTTACTTAGTTTACAAATTTTCAGTAATTTAATAATTATTACAATACTAAGAATTAATACAATATTGAAAGTAATTCCCCATAATATTGGGTGTTCTTTTACATCTTGAATATATGGCTTACAAGATCTATATTAGTGAAATTTAATTGTTCATTATTTGATTCTAAATATTTTAAAATATTAATTTCTAGTGGTACATTTTGTTTAATATGTCTTACAATTTTTGTTCTTTTATTTTCATATTGTTTAAAATTTATAGTTACATTGTTTTGAAAATGAACTAGATATGTACCTTTATATACTTTCTTATTTATTGTGGTTTCTCCACTTACAAAAATTATTCCATCTTTAATTATTTTTACGTCCGGATTATTCTCTTTTATTTTGTGGCAGTTTGCTTTATTATTGTTCAATAAATCCGTTAGACAATTTGTTTCATTATTAACTCTACAATATATATTATTTAATTCTTTCTTACAATTCGCCATTTTATATTTTTGATCGCATAATACGACTTGATTTGGTAATTGTAGTTTCCCATCACCTACATTAATACTTTCTACAATAAACTTACTGTTTATTTCTTTTACTAAAGGATATTCTATATAAATCATTATTATTTCTTTTTGTTGAATGATTTTAAAATCTGATGCATCTAAAACATCTGTTATTGAAATTGGCATTGTTTCTGTTCGTATAATTTTATCTAAGTCTTTCATATTTAAAATTACTGTATTCAAAATGTCATTTTTACTTAAATTAATAGTATTAATAATTTCCCTTAAATCTTCAATTATGAACCTTAAAATGAGTGCGTCCTCTTTGTCAATACTGTTGTCTTCACTAGTTAGTTTTTGTATTGCGTTAAATATTTGTGAGTTTGTTTGGTATTGTTTGTTGTTAGATTCTATAAGTTCTTGTAATTTTGTTTCTATTCTTATTTTATCGTCATGGTCTGGACTTCCTGATATCCATTTCCATAATGTTCCAATTTCATTGATTCCTCGTCTAAATCTATCTCTGATAATTAATTGGTTAAGCAATTTATTTGCCGTTTCTATGTTGGTTAAGGATTCCTTTGTCAATCGTATACCTTTCCCTTTTATTTCTTCTAATATATCTTTATAATATGTTAAATTTATAACATGATAAATGTCTCCTCGATTGTCATATAGTGCGGCAGGTCCGTCCTCTATAAGGATATATTCCTCCGTGCTATAATTCGTTATTTGCATTTGAGCAAATGTTGTGGCTAGTTGCCAAAAATACTAGTGTGACACTTTTAGTCATCTGGAATTAGATATTTTTTCTTTAAGTACTTTATTTTTTTAAATTGTCTTTATGTATTATTCTGTCTTTAGTGTCTACTATGACCCTTCCCCTATCTTCTTTTACAATTCTTTTCTTATACAAAGGTTTTACTTTCCCCTGTCTACGTGTTGATTTTTCGTGAACTTTTTGTCCTGGCTTAAATTTAACTTCTGTTCTGTTTTTATTAAAATATGAAAGAGTCTTGTCCTGTTTCTCTTTCAATACATTCGTTAAGGATATATATTTTTCGAAATTATGAAAAACATCTATGGGTTGTAAGTTTGTTACTGTATGGATGGATTCATTGTACTTCTTTACTACAAATGGCATTATCTCCTTAGTTTCAGCTTGAATCTCTGTCTTTGTTATACGTATAAGTTCCGTAATTGTACTATGGACTCTTTCGATCATTTAATTAGATTTACTATGGTGAGGTGCTACCTTTTCATGTTTAATACCTAGTCGCTGTAGTACTAATTCTGTTGATGGTGTACAAAATGCTTTTTCATTGTCAGTCACTACTACTTCTACTTTGCCGAATGTTGGTATTGTTTTTATTAATTTTTCTTTTGCATCGGTTTTACTTTCTACATGCCTTACTATGAGATATTTTGAAAATGAGTCTATCATAGTTAAAAATTGATCGTTATCTATATAATAAATATCAGCGTGTATGCGCTACCCCCCTTTCTTCGGAATTGGAGCCTCTCCAATCATATACTTAATTGGGTGCCTATCGTACTTATTTTCCTTACATACTGTACAATTTTTCGTATAAGATATCAATTGCTTATAACACTCTGGCCAATACCACTTATTTGAAATTTGTTTAAAATTTTCCCTCGAGTCACGGTGTGCTCTATCATGTTCTTCTGTTATTATTGACGTTTGAATATTTTCGTCCGTAACGTCTTCTACTAAATTTGGTATATAAACAAATTTGGTTGTTGGGTATTCGTTAAGTAATTTTTCCTTTATCTTAAACAATACTTCCTCCGTTGAGTGTATTGCATTTAAGCCATTTTTAATAACCTCTTTTAGTTTGCTAAATATACAATTATCTTTATAAATAACTGTATGTCGCCAGTATCCTTTGTGTATGTCCTTACTAATTATATTATTCTTATTTCCTGTCTGAAATATAAGTTGATTCTTAAATCTATTTATATTACCCCCTAATCTTTTTATTTCTTCGACTGGACTACTTTCAGTACTATGTACCGTTCCGACGTCTGAACTCATCATATTAAGTTCCTGTCTACTGAGAGCATCTGCAACTGTATTTTCTTTACCAGGCTTATATGTAATCACAGGGGCGTATTCTTCTATGAATGCTTTCCATCGCTTCATTTTTGCATTGGGGTTTTTGTCTGACATAGCAAATGTCAATGGTTGGTGGTCCGTATATATATGAATTCCACTTGTTCCATAAAGGTAGTTCCTTAAATTTTTCAAACTCCAGACAATTGCTAATAACTCCTTCTCGTTAGTTGCGTAGTTTTCTTCGGTTTTACTCAATGTTCTGCTGATGAATGTAATAGGTTTGTTATTCTGGCTAAGTACTGCACCTATGGCTGAGTTACTAGCATCAGTAGTTAATTCAAATCCTATATTGAAATCTGGTTGGTTTAACACAATATTTTCCTCTAGCTTATCTTTATCTATCGCTACTAATTTGCTCTTTGCATTATTATCTTGTTCTCTTAAATATTTAGTTAAGGGTTTGCTGATCATAGCGTAATTTCTTATGAATTTACGATAATAACCGCTTAGTCCTAAAAATGATCGTAGCTGTCTCAACGTTTTTGGCTCTGGATACTCTTTAATCGTCTTTACCTTTTTTGGATCTGTTTTGATATTATTATAGGATATTACGTATCCTAGAAATTCAACCTCTTGCATGAAATATTTGCTTTTTTCACTGCTTATTTTCATGTTGGCCTCACTTAATGCTTTTATTATGATCTCAATATGCTCTAAGTGTTTTTCTTCTGATTCAGAGAATATAATCACATCATCAATATAAACGTGACAGAACTTACCTATGTATGTTCTGAGAATGTCATCCATTGCTCTTTGGAATAAAGAGGGTGCATTCTTTAAACCGAATGGCATACGAAGGAATTCGTATTTTCCATTGTTAACACTAAAAGCTGTTTTCTCTGTATCTTTTTCTTTCATCATTATTTGGTGGAAACCACTTTGTAAATCTAATGTCGTAAAGAATTTAGATTTTCCTAGGTTGAATAGGATAACAGAAGTATCAGCCAGTGGATACTTATCTGTTTTCGTAAAAGCGTTGAGCTTTTTGTAGTCTATGACTAATCTATGCCTTTTTGATCCATCTTCATTAAGACCTTTCTTATCTACGACCCAAACTGGTGCATTATATGCTGATCTACTGGGTGTTATAATATTATTTTCTAACAAATCGCTCACTTCATTGTTTACGAAGTCACTAACTGCTTGAGGATAAGGGTATGATTTTGACCATATCGGTTCATCCTTAGTTGTTTCTATTGTTGCTACAATATTTGTGTTATATGGCAGATAACTTGGTTTATCTGTGAAAATTCCCTGAAACTTCCTTAATATTTCTTTTAGTCTTTCTATATAAGTTTCCTCTGTACTCATGCAGATGGTTAAACTGTTTATTAGTTCGTCATTGAATAGTAAAGGTACTATGCCTTTTTCGTATTCTAATGTACTATCTAGTATGTTTATTTTTCCTTTTATCTTTTTAAGTGTCCTCATTCCTATTATTAGATCGTAGTCTCTAAGTTCATTTAATTCATAAAATGAATCTTTTATTCCTAATAAATTTATGTCTTGATATTTTGTTATTATGCTCGTACCGTGTACGCTCCTAACTCTACTGTTTATTTTTAAGTGTTTGTTCTGAAATAATCCCGGTTTGACATAACTATGAGTCGCTCCAGTATCAATCAAAATGTTGAAAGTACGACCTGTCCTTAGATCCGTTCGTTTAATAAAGGGCAAGTCGTTCCTTACTCTAAAAAAATTATCTCCTTCACTGAGATTATTTAACCTTGGACTTTTGTTTAGGGGTTGTTGCTCGCTGTTTGGCCTGTCTCTTTTAAACGGATTGTTGTTGTTTCTTATTTCATTATTAAAACGTTGGTCCCTATATTGATTATTATTATTATAAGGATAATTTCTATTATAATTACTACTGTTAAATTGTGGCTTAGGGTTGTGGTTTCCACTCCTTAAGTCCATTCGTTGTTGAGGTGGCGTATTGTAATTGTTTAGTCGTGGTGCGTTGTTTTGCTGATATTTTGGCGTGACCGGAACAATTGGTCGTTTTACCTGAACTTGTGGTAAAGCCCTATTATAATCTATTCTATGTAGATTACTGTTAGTATCCCTAAATCTTTGGGACTGGTTTACTTCTATTTCTTGAGCTCTTGCTAAAGCATTAGGAAGATCACCTGGATTTAGTGAAAACACGATATTACTGATGGGTTGGTTTAATCCCATTATAAAAACTCTTAAAGCATTTTCTCTTGCTACTGCTATGAGAACATTTGTCTCAGCCGTTCTAGGTCCGTAACTCATAATTGTCTTATTTGTTATTAAAGTTAGTAGTTTACTGATTTGGTCGTAGAATTGTTGTAGAGTTTGTTTACCCTGTCTTGCGTTTGATAATTCAGTCTGTAACATATGGACTGGCCTTTTATCTTCATATGTTAAATCTAATCTACCTAAGATCGCGTCAACATGCAACGGTGTGCCATGTGATGTCAGAACGTCATTTGCTTTACCTACAATCTTGTTTCTTAGTATATTTACCGATGTAAAATAACTAGAACTACCCTTGCAATGTTCGTATGCTTTCATACAGTGTATAATTGACGTTCGCCAACTAATGTAGTTTTCACCATCGAATTGTTGTAAACTTTTAACCAATTCTAAGCTTTCCCTAGTAGTATTTAATGGGTCGATTGTAACATCTGTATACGCTTCTATGTTATCTGATGGAGCTATCCTCCCTATAGTGTCTGTCAGTTCTTCTATTCTCCTAGTCAATGTCAATGTACTCTCTGCTACGGTCTGTGCAATTAATGAGTGCACTTGTTCTACTGTCATTGCCATTTTTATTTTGTTGTGTGTTTTTTTTATATATATTTATAAAGTTAATTCTTAATTGTTATGAATTTTAAAAAAAAAAACTCTTACTGAAATAATATCTGCTACCAGCTTGTTCGTTACTGCTTTCCTTGGTCCTTATTACACTTTATTTCTGCTACTGTCTTTTTATTATTATTATATTTTTTTCACTAATTATTATTGTTAACTTTGTCCTCTACACATTCCCTTAGCACTTTCTTTATTTTATTTGCTTTTCCTAAGAGATATTTCCTTCGGTCGCTATCTTTAACCTGTTCGTTCACTTTATTTTTAATATTTTTTATTTTACTCGGGTCCTCACTTGTCCACATAATATTCTATTCTTTCCACGTAAAATTTGTTCATTTAATTTTATTTTCACTCAACTTTTTCTTTTTTCCACTTTTCTATTTTCTTCTATTTACTTCTATGGATTTTCCGGATTTTATAACCGTACTTCTCTCGATCTTTGGAAATTTCTTTCCTTTTGCCTCTCAGTGTTTTACGTTGGGTAGGTCTACTGGATGGTTAGTTGTAAAAAAAATCTTTTTATTTTTTTTTAAACTTCCCATATGAATTAATATTTTGGTCTGGTTCCTTGTGCTAGCAGTTACTTCTTTATTTATATTCCCTTTTTCACCACTTTGAATGCACTTTTTTTATTTAAACGACTTTAATTTTACCGGTTGGGTTTAATTTTACCCTTTTTAAATTAATTTAACCTTATTTAAAGCACTAGGTTGTAAATAAATTTCAGGTCCCTGTTGCTCGGGCGCCAATTAATATTTTGACTCAAAGTTTGAGTTTTTAAAAAAACTTTATTCGATATTACATAAAATATAAGAAATATAATAATAGAACAATCTGGCTTGGTTGCCTGACAAACTGAGAATGATGTCAATCGAAGCTCAACTCGTATATATTGTCCACCGATGATGTGATCGATAGCCAATGATATTGCCAATCCATTCTGAGATGATGGGATAATGCTTCGTAGGCAATTCCTTACTTTGTTTAATATATTGAATCGTGGGATCGTGCTTTGTAGGCTTGTTTCCTATAATTTCATGGCTATGGTCAGAAATTCTGGTCCACTAAACCAGGTAGGTGTATTTAAAAGTGTTTGTAGATCGACACCTCTATATACCATATCTGCTGGGTTAATATTCCCTCTAACAAAGTACCATTGCTTTATATCTGCTTTCGCTTGAATCTTGGCTACTCTATTTGCAACGTAAGTATCGCAAGTGTAGGAAGGTGATCTTATCCATGCTAGCACTGTAGTTGAATCAGTATATTAGCACACTCGTTTTATTTGATCAGACAGTATTGGTAGCAATCTAGCTACTAATTCAACCATAAGAACAGCTCCTTGTAGTTCCAATCTCGCTATGGTTGTTGTTTTTAGAGGACCAATCCTTGATTTGGGGTCCATCGAACACTCTTGCTTTCAATTTTATTTCCGAAATGTTCGGAAATTTCGCTATACTAATATTAGATGAGTCTATGAAGAGTTTCTAATCTTCTGCTTTATAACAATTGTCTTTTAACTCATACATAAGACCATTTATATCTTTGCACTATATTGTAAAATATTTACGGAATGATAAGTCTCTGCTACGATAAACAGATACTTTGGTTTTAGATTCTAGTAGATTTTTTTTTGTTTTTCAAAAATGAAGCCAAATATTCTGAACTATCTTTTGGTCAGTCTCTAACTAAGTCATTCAATTCCAATTGTGAAATTAGTGACGGAATTTTTGATTTTTGGAGTTTGGGTCATAATTATAATTATCCACATCACTATCAGTGCTGTTATTATCACTTCCGTTCTCAGCTGCAGATTCTTATACATATTCTCCATCAATATCCATTTTCTCAGGTTCTTGAGTTTCTTATTCGTTTTTATGCGTTCAACAGGATTCGGCCCCGTTACTGATGTAACGTTGGTACGAGTTTATTTATTTATTTATTTATTTATTTCGATACTCGTACGTTAATGCTAACGTTAAACTTACAATATTTCTTAAAATCTAAAATTTATCTATAAACAAAGTTTGTTCGATTTTGAGCATAGAAATTATTTTTAAAGAGTCCGGATTTGAGATTGACATTTGTAGATTCAATAAGAAAAGAGAATTTATTAAAAATATTTATTAGCTGGTTAAGAGGACTATAAGCGCCATAGTTTGTTCTGCTAAATATAGTACAAATTGGTAAATTTCTTCTTAAACTAGAACGACTTATATTGAAATTTAATCGACAAAGAACCGATGAAGATGAAATAGATCCATTCATTACTCCAGTTATGAAACAGAACTGCAAATATTCTCTGTGAACAGAAAGAGATGGAAGGCTAATCAACTGAAGTCTATGAGCGTATGGGGGTAATATAACTCTATCTGACCAATGGAAAAAACGCAGGCCAAATCTTAAAAATCTTCTTTGAATATTTTCTATTCTATTTATGTGTACAGAGTAGTATGGTGCCCATACTACACACCCATACTCAAGAATTGGCCTAATAAAAGAAACATAGAATTTTTATAACATATGGATCACGGAACTTACGGGAAAATCTTTTAACAAAACCAAGTATTTTGTTTGCTTTCTTTACAATATAGTTATAATGATCAGTGAATGATAATTTTGAGTCTAATAAGATTCCGAGATCGGAGAAACTATACACTCTACATAAATGTGACGAATTCAACAGGTAGTCAAAAATAAATAAATTACGTTTGCGTGTAAAACACATAGTCTTACACTTGTCAATATTTAAAAACAAACAGTTATTGCACCATTCATAAAATCTCCGAAGATCGTCTTGTAGTTGTTCACAATCCGCAATGGAGTTAATTGTTCGAAAAATTTTCACGTCGTCAGCATAGATTAAAGCCATAGAATGTTTTAATATAGGGGGAAGATCGTTTATAAATAAAACAAATAGAAAAGGGCCAAGATGACTCCCTTGAGGTACACCAGAATTAACTTTAAATTGACACGAAAATCTATCTTTAAGGTATGAAGATATCCACAAAACAAAACAATGGTTAAATCCAATATTCCTTAATTTATCTAATAGTATTTTGTGACTTAATTTGTCAAAGGCTTTAGTAAAGTCAGTAAAGATGCAATCTAATTTTATTAAATTCTTTAGGCCTTTTTTATCTATTGGCGTTAAATATGAATTTTTCCAAAGAGCTGGAAATTTCGAACTTCTAATCGACTCGTTAAAAAGAACATATAACGGATAAGATAGGTAAGACACACAGTATGATGGAACACCATCCGGGCCAGGACTAAAACATTCATCAAGTTTCAAAATATTGTCGTGTATAGAAGCTTCTGTAATCGAAAAATTTATAAAATTAAGATGAGTGTATTGTTGAGTATAAGAAGGAATGGAAGAAGAAGTATTCGAAGAAAAGTCTTCAAAGGCACTCTTAAAATAATCAGCAAACATATTAGATATCGTTTCTGGATCATGACTTGAAGAATTTTGATAGTTCATACTAGCTGGGTAACCCTCAGATTTCCTTTTATTATTGACATACTTCCAAAATTTCTGTGGATCATCTTTAAGCTCACATTCAGTGTTTGAAATAAAATCAGAGTAAAGTAGATTTGAATAGTTTATAAAGTCGATTTGCAGTTCTTGATATTCTCGAAATGTCTCTTCAGTCTTCGATAGATTAAATTTCAACCAGGCTTTATTTCTTTTATTTTTCAATTTTTTTTTATATGCAAATCAAATCATGGCGGGTTATTACTTAAATATTTTGCTTTGCGAAATGGGATGGTATCTAAAAAATAAACAAAATTTCATAAAATCGCAAAATGATTTCATCTAAGCTCAAGTTTGAAAATAAATCATCCCAATTTGTCTCCATTAATAAGATAAAGAGTTGATTAAAATCACATTTTTTAAAATTGAACTCAAGTTGACTTTTACAAGCATTTAGAATTTTACATACACATAAATTCAATGAAATAGTTAAGGCTGGATGATGGCGATCTTCTTCAACAATCTTTGAATCGCATGAGATAACGGCAGCATCAGTATTCAATACATCAGAGAAGTTAACAAAATCTAATATTCTTCCATTTTGGTTTTTGACTCCATTCAGCTGATTTAAGCCAAACACAAAATTCGTTTATATTCGATGCATTTATTGGAAAATAGATATCATTGTTAGTAGATCTACACCATTTCAAGTTGGTAAGATTAAAATCCCCAATTACAATGACTTCGTCAGTTGGATCAATTTTCTCATAAATGGATTCAATGGAATTGTTAAAATTTTCATAAATATCGGTGTTAGAGCTGGGTGGAATATAAGTAGCAACCACATAAACGTAACCAGATGACACTTTTATTTTTACACAAAGCAATTCAAGTGATGACTGAAGAAAATCATCAACAAGTGAGCAAATAAGAGAGGTTCTTACTCCTATTAATAAACCCCCTCCAACAGTAGCTGAGTCATTAAGAAGGTGTCGATCACGTCGAAATACTTGATAGGTATTGTCAAAAAGCTCATTGTCAACAAAAGATGAATTCAACCATGTTTCAGTTAGCACAAAAATGTCATGTGGGATATTATTTATATTTTTATAAACCTTGCTGGTTTTTGTCCTTAATCCATTAACATTTTGGTAATATATTAGTACTTGTTGTAGCTGCTTCGCCGGGATTTTCGCATTGTCTGATGTCGTAGAAAATTTGTCTTTTCTTTGTTTGATGATCGGTTTTCGAATTCGTGCATAATAATACCATTGGGCCAAAAGGACGTTGAATTTAAAAGGTAGAACAGTGAATCAGGTACTTTGATTTTGAACGATGAATATTTGGAGTAATTACTTTTATTCTTAACATTGATACCTATAATATTATTCATACAAAAATAACAATCTTTTTCACATTCAGCTTGCTTCCATACAGCCGGGGTATAGTGTACTTGACAGCAACTTTTTTGTTTTTACGCCATCGATATTGCATCACCGAACAAGAATTGCATATAATATTGGGAACCCATGTTGTGTTTCCTGGTTTAATTGCAATCCAAACATATCTTTGTATGTTTCACGTACGCGATCACTTATGTTTTTGCGCAATGTAACAGAAGACGTTACGGTTCGTACTACAAACGTGACGATGCAACTCATTTGTTTCTTGTTTTCTTGTAGCATCATACTCCATGTTGCTCCACTTCAAGTATTTTTCCAAATAACAAATATCGAACTCAGATAATATACAATCTGGTAAACTTTCGATTTTATTTCCTAAAATTTCAATAAATTTAATATGGATATATCTTAATTTTAATATAAATGTAACTTACTCGTACAATTGGTATTTTCTTGAATAAAAACTTGGAGAAACAATTTTCTTGAATTAAACTTAGTCTTGAAATATTCTTGAATTATCAATAATCTTCTAATACGAGATCATTTGCAAAAAGAACAATTACAAAAAAAAAACGCGCGATTAATTTTTACTTAGGTTATGTTTTAAACATAGGTATACTTAAACGTAGGTACTCTTCTTAGTAAAAAGAGACGAAAGTATTTTGCCAATTATAGCAAGTTACATGATAAAGGTGTGATGAGTTACCACTTTATTGCTAAGCTATAGTACTATGGAGGCTTGATGACACTCCATATTGGCCAAGTCACCAACCAATATGAAGCTGCGGTAGCCTGATGACGACGCCTGCGCTGCGGGCCCGCTTTCTTACACTGACCAGCCGCCGATACTGGGGTTCCGACGCCCTGCATCGTTAATTTTTCCTGTGCGTTTGCCATGAGGGCATGAGCGTCATGATCCAGGAACTTCGCCGGATAGTGGGACAATTCCTTTACCCACCGTTACCACAGGGAGGTGTCCTGGATGCAAACACACGGGTAAAATCTATTTTTTTTTTTTTTGTCTTCTCAAAGGTGGTGGGGAGTTTAGAAGAAACTCTAGGCTTATTTTACGGGGAGCCTTGCGCCAACGAGTTTTGTGTGTGGTTTAAAGTCTTATCGTCTAAGACTGTACGATGATTTTACATCGTTCATAACGCGTACAGGTTTTGTACCGATATGAGCGAGGGTGCGGGGTTTGCCATCACTATCTAAAGTAACAACTCGAAAGTCGTCTTGGGTACTAGAGACATACGGCTGCATCCTCTGGGTTGAGACAAGCTCAACGAGCTTTCTGACGTAATCAGACTGCTCGGACTGCAAATACAAATAATTCGGTGCAGTAAGTTTGTCGTTAGAATGACTAAACTGGTAGGTAGCAATTAGCCACCTAGTCACAGGGCATAACCCGTGAGGTACTGTGTTACCACGGACAGTGGTAATGGTTCCACAGTATTGGCATCGTCTCCCTTCACCTGACCTATCAGATGTCGTTCGAGAGAAAACAATGCAGAGGATTTCACCTCTTGATAAGGCGTGCTCAGCAAAGCTGTGGGTCAGCCAGCACTTTGATTGGGGAAGTCAGAGCATCGTTTCTGACTTGAGGTTTTACAGAGCTGAAGAATAAAATTTTGGCCTCTACACGCTCTTGGATATCAGGTGAGAAGATATAAGTGATGAGACGGTGTATTTGGTTGAGGGGCAAATTGCAATGGGTGGTGTTAGAAAAACTGACTACATTTTCCAAAATCATTGATTCCATCCTCGCTTCTACGATGTCAGGATAATTGTTCAGTCGGAGAAGACTGCCTGAGGATATGTTGATGTTGGTAGAAGTGGTTGCAAGGAAGGAAAGAAACTCTGCTCTAGCATTGGAGACAATATGCTCCAACACAAGGGCCGTGAGATGCATGTGAAATACTTCTTTGCGGCGAGTGTTGTTTGATAGTCCTAAGCAGATTGATTTGACGTAGCTTTTAACGTTGGACAGGGTCTGTTGTTTATCTAACTGGCCCTTAGCAATTGACTGGGTCATCCTTATCTCTGATAGAAGAATATCAATATAAGCTACAAGCTCCGAGTGGACAAGCGCTGTATCGTCATCTGGGACTATGGGAAGTTTGACAGTTCTACCTGCGAACTTAATGGACTTGCTTCTACAAAATTCGAAGCGAGTGGGAATTTGTTCTACAATTGACACTCTTTTCAATGGGTCATAAGATGTGGTGGGTTTCGTCTGGGCTGTGACTTTGCTGACAAAGAAATCTCTTTGCACCTCGGTTTGTGAAAAAGATTTTAGATTGCGGTTGTGCTCATCAATAATCGATTTTTCAAAAAGGTGGGGTGTAGTAGTTTCAACTTCGTCACCGATTCTAGCCTGGGTTACCACAATTCCGGTTCCAAATATTGCGTCAAGACAGGCTATGTGCAACTTGTTTCAAAAAAGCGACATGGCCGATCCGACCCCGGGTTGTTAGTACAGCTTGAATGGCCTCATTTTTTTGAACAATTTTGCTTCTTGGTGGAGCATTACCCATTCTTATGCCTGCAATGGTTGACTTTGTAACGTTTTATTATCTGCACTTTTGTTGTTTTTTGTTTATTTAACAAACAAAAACCATTTGAACTTTGCATGAGCGCTGTTGAATGCGTATTCACCTACTTCCACTTTTAGACTTTCGATGAGCTAAGTGAATGAGAACACAAGCCGACGTTCTTAATATTTTTTTTGTCACCTATCTTCTCACCCCCTGTCTAAATATTGGCGAAAAGTGAAGTCTCTTGAATTACCCGCTGCAAAAAAAAAAAACACCGCAAGACGGATAACGAAATCGATTGAGGTTCAAAAAAAACGACCTCAAAATTCAAACACCAGATATAATTCAATAAGACTCTACTGCTTCCACAAAGTTCTTCCCTAACGACCTCCCCTACCTTTAGGACCGATGTCTACAGACCCATCGGCCCGTCCAGGCAGGAGTCGAAAGGGTTGTCCCATAGCGTTATTAGCTGAAGGCCTGCTGGTTGCCATGCTTAGCTCGTCGATGGGGGGGGGGGGGGGGGTGGGGGTGATCTTGCTAATCGCTTCAGGACGGAGTTACTTTTTTCCAGGCCTAAATCTGAGATATTATTTGATTGTAAATATTTCCATCTTTTAAGATGTAGGGCCCGAACCTTTGTGACCGATATCGCAGCTAACCTTTTCTTACTAATCCTGACTTCTTCTTAGAGGAGGACATAGATTGTCGTGTCCTCGGAGCTTTTCTTACCCACCCTTAATAACAATCCAAAAAATCATAAATGTTCTTGGATTATTCCAATACCATTACATTTGCTCCCAAAACAACTTGCGTAATGGCCCTCTTTTGAAAACGGGAAAGCCTATGACTTCCCCTCACATCTTCATTTGGAAACCCATCCTTCACCTTTCACACATCTGTAACGTTTTATTATTATCTGCACTTTTGTTGTTTGTTGTTTATTTAACAAACAAAAACCATTTGAACTTTGCATGAGCGCTGTTGAATGCGTATTCACCTACTTCCACTTTTAGACTTTCGGTGAGCTAAGTGAATGAGAACACAAGCCGACGTTGAAATTGTTGGCCGAGGCCAATGATCGCGAGTAAACGACGCCCTAAGCGAAGTAACAAAAAAAAACTTAATCTTCATTGCTCCATAGCAGATTTTGCGAATAGGCTTACCTATTTTTTTAGAAATGGGGTTTTGCCTTTCTTTTAACTCAAGAATTGCCCCCAAGTATTCCTTTTTACTGGACCGTCGCCCGCGATCTGCGTTGTCTCTACAGAAAATAATTTTGTTTAGCAAAAGAAAACTCCTTACTAAATCTACGTTGAATCTTACCAGGTATTTTTTTTTTTTTTATTCTTTTAGCTCTTTAGGTGTTCTGCAAGAAATTTCTTGCAATAACTTTTTTCTTATAAAAAAAACTTATTATCACGTGATTGCACTTTGCACTTATGTCTTTTTAACTTAATTTTGTGTGAAGCACAAATGGGGGATGAAACTACTTCTTACCTTGCTGGCGACTTATGACGAAAAGAAAGACGACCGGAAAACGTGCTTAAACTGACCTCATTTTGTGCAATATGATCTGGAATTGTGTATTGAAACGGATATTGTGCATTCGGTACGGGACGGCTCAGAACACAAAGGTGGTAAATTCCGAACGTACCACCCATCGAAACTTTTATTCTCAGCCACATTGGTTTAAGCTGAGTGCGCAAGTTGGTTTGACTGATGCAGTGATTGATGTTAGGCAAATGGTTATTTTTGTTCGTGCTTAAGTTGGATAAGCAGGAATATTTGTTTCATTTTTTTTTTGTAATAAAGCTAATTTTTTTCAGAAAAGTGTTCATTTTATTTTTTTGATGAGATGGAATTCAACGTTTTGAAAATTATCTATAGCTGTTTCCTATAACTTGGCAATTATCGACTCTTTACCAAGGTCAGCAATTATTTTGTAGACGCCAGCATGACGTTTGCCTACAACAACCTTAAATGTGGAAAAATGAAACAATAAGAAAATTATAGATTTTTTTTTATTTTAAAATTATATTACCTTTAAGCGTCGATGCCATGCCTCCACGCTGTTTTGCGTTCTAGGGAAATCCCTTTCAGCAGCAGAGGCACCGAATGATTGTGGATATCGCGGCGGTGTCGTTTCTGTTCCCACATAATTCTTCCGAAACCATTGGTAAAGTGGTTTTGCCTCCACACTTACCAAGCAGTCGTATGCTTCTTTGAAGTATTCCCCAATATCATCAGCTGGTGCAAATGTGAGGGCCTTCAACATCCTGACTTCCACAGCAAAGTTTTCACCACAGCCATATTTTTTTTAGCAAATCCGAGGTATTGAACCTTCCTCTAAATTATTTGGCCGAAATGGAAGAGGCAACCGGGGGGTTTTGCCTGCGGAAAAAAGGCTGTTGCTGACGATATTATTTTATGTTCAAAATCTGATACAATATCTTCTGGCAGCAGGGATATTCCGTTCTCCCGGGCCATTGACAGCAATTCTTGCCAAAAAGATGTTATTTGCCTCCCTGGTTCTGCTGCTTATCAAGCAATAGATGAGGGGGACCACCGTGCCTTCAATTTTGCCGTGTCCTGAAAATAGTTGCCCCATAATGGATGGTACCACGGCAAACGTTCCATCCACCAGCCAGCACTTCGCTTCGGACAGCATTTGGATGCTGGTCCTGGTTCCCAGCAATATGTTTTTGCCGGACCAGGAAGAGTGGAAGAGTGAACACTTTCTTTAAGGACAAACAGTTCCCCGTCTACTTTTTTTTTATACCTTCGGGTATATTGATTGCTTCTAAGGTAGTCGGCTCCTTCAATTCGTTTTCTCGCACCCGGTGAATTTTCTTTTTCTGGGCGACTTTCGATGGCAAATGGGGTCGACCAATCTCAGGTGTCGAAACCACGCTTTCCCTTGCTATGACGCTCGGAGGGAACGGACCTTTAGCAAGGGTTTTCACCAAGAAATTGGTTTTGGAGACCTCTTTCTCATAAGCGAGAGGAGCATGGCTATGGTCATTATTAATGTCGACGATGGCATAGTTCAAATCCGTTTCAAAGGTTTGCATTCTTGCTTTGCATAGAAGTGCCTTCCTTTCGGAACAACACGCAACATGCTTTTCTTTCCTTTTTTTCTTTTCCAGGTGGAAAATGTACCCATCCTTAGCTAATTTAATGCCACCTTTGTTTGATCTTATAACCTAATTTTGTTATTAATAGAAAAAAAATTGAAAGGAGAGGAAAAGAAAGCAGTGTTAAGGAAATAAGATGTGAGAAAATTTAACTCAAGGCTTTTTTTACATTAACAAAAGAAAAAAAAAGAAAACCAAAAGAGAAAGGAAGATAATAACAAAATTAAAAAAAAACTTACTTAAAAAACATTATTTGGTGCATTAATTGAAAAAAAAAAAACAAATTGTTTACTACTTTAAAAAAAGAAGGGCAGGAGAGCAACAAAACAAAAAAAAATTATTTAAAAACAAACTGCACTACAAAAATTAAAAAAAAAACACAAAACAAGAACGAGCCAACATAATATAATAATCACTTTATTGTAATAAAACTTTAAAACTTACCTCGGCAAAATTAGCCATTTTATATTTTAATATATATGTATGTTAAAAAAGCAGGTCTGTAGTTGAAACTTGTACACACTGTATCACTATTTTATAAACACTTTTTTCCACTTTTTTCCACTTTTTTCCACTTTTTTCCACTTTTTTCCACTTTTTTCCACTTTTTTCCACTTTTTTCCACTTTTTATCACTTTAAATATAAATTGTTTTTGATAATTAAGCTTAAGGAATCAACTTCATGACAATCAACGAGAACGAACCATAAAAAATTGGCGTTTTAACGCTTTTTTTGGTCAAAATACGCGAAAAATATTTACTTAATTTAATTTTAACAATTTTAAAACCAGCTTAATAATTTTTTTTATGAAGTCTTGAAAGTATCTTGAGTCAAAAAAAAAAAAATAAAAAATCTAGAAATAAAATTGTTTTCTGTAAACTTGTGAAACGTACTAAAAAAATGAAAATATTCAGCCTTATTGCGATAGTCGTTTTACTAAAACGCCAATTGTCGTTTTTGTAGTCGTGTCGTTTTTAAATCGGTATTGCGTAGCTTAAACGCCAGACTCCTCGTCGCTATTAAGTTCCAAATGCGATCCACTTAAACAGCTGACATTTTGACACAGACATTTTAATTAATTTAATTTTGTTTTTGTTATTTTGTGAAATTTTTGTTTACAAATACAAATTCTTAAAAGAATGTATAGTGTGGCCAGCTATTTTTCATGGAGCAGCAGTGAGGACGACGAGCAGCAAGAGGAAAAACGAAGAAAGAAAGATTTAGTTTTGCAGAGGCGATGGATTCGATCCACAGCTAACCCAATGGATTTGCCTGATTCAAAGTAGTTGTGCTCACAAAATTTTTACTGGAACTTCAATATTTAAAATATTTTCCAGGTTTAAAATGTATTTCCGCCTTAATAAAGAAGCTTTTTTATATATTTTAAACTTGATGGAAAGTAATTTTCCTGAGAGACGTTCTGTCTCAGTACCGAACATTTTAAAATTAGCGGCCACCTTAAGGTTTCTTGCTGAGGGAGGTTACCAAAAAGGCGTTGGGAATGATTTTAATTTGGGACTAGCACAGCCTACATTTAGCATCATTCTTAAGGAAGTGATAAATTTTCTTGAAGAATATCTGTGTCCATTATGGATAAAGATGGAACTCTCCGAGGAAGAAAAAATCGAAGCTAAATTACACTTTTTCCAGCAGGCTGGAATTCCTGGTATTATTGGCGCAGTCGATGGGACCCATATCAAAATTTTGGCACCGAAAAAAGCAGATCAACATATGTACTACAACAGAAAAGGATATTTTAGTCTTAACGTTATGCTAGTAAGCTTGCATCAATATAATTTTGTCACACCTAAACTTGAAAATATTTAAGGTTTGTGATCATCGGATGCGCATAAGATACGCAGATGCAAGACATGCTGGAGCAAGTCATGACTCACTGGTTTGGAACTCAAGTGAGCTAAGGGGTACTATGCAAAGGAAATATGACGGGGGAGAAAGAAGTACATGGCTACTGGGTATGTCATAATGTGATAATAATTTACAAGGGAAACTTGTTTTACTACATTTTAGGTGATGCGGGGTACCCTCTGGAGCCATTCCTCATTACTCCTTTTAGATCACCAGAAGGAGGTAGCAGGCAAAGTCTTTTCAACACCAAACACTCAAAAACGAGAAATATCATCGAAAGATCGATAGGAGTGTTGAAAAATCGATTCCGCTGTCTCCTCGCTGCAAGACAATTACACTATTCTCCGCAAAAATCAACGCAGATTGTGAACACCTGTGCAGCTTTGCATAACATTTGTATTTATTACAAATCGGAGCTTCCTAGAGATTTAGTACTGATTGATGCTGAGCCTTCTCTAAGTCTAGATGAAGATAATTCACTTTACAATGATGACCAAACTGCTGTTCGAATACGAAACCAAATTTTGAATTGCATTTCATAAATTTTATTGTAGCGAACGATCTTAAAAATACTCTACTTCAATAAAATTTAAATAATTTATTAATAGTAATAACAAAATTGAATTTAATTGTTGTTTGTTTCCATAAGATTAATTTTTCTCTCTTCTATATCCAGTTGTCTCTTCCGAACTTCCATATCCATAATTTTTAAACTATTTTCCTGAAGGCGTTGTTTTTCATCCCCCTCCATTTGAAGTTTCAACATCTCTAACTGCTTCTCTTTTAAATTGAAAAGTTTCCTTTGAAATCTGGCACTCTCTTTCAAATGGTCATTCATATTTTTCAT
Source organism: Chrysotoxum bicinctum (assembly GCA_911387755.1). Taxonomy (NCBI): domain Eukaryota; kingdom Metazoa; phylum Arthropoda; class Insecta; order Diptera; family Syrphidae; genus Chrysotoxum; species Chrysotoxum bicinctum. Next base: position 220,291,261 of record OU426987.1, read on the forward strand.
AGAATTCTTTATTTCTTTAAATGAACTAACATTTTCTGTAAGTTTGATTTCTATGTTGTTCAAAGAATTTCTTATATCTGTGAACAATCCCTCTTGAACCACAGTTTGTTTTTCCAAAAGCTTTTGGAAAACATTTTCTTTTGGTGCGTTTGGTGTTTTTTGTCTCACATCTCTTAAGTCCTCTTCAATGTTTACATGTGGTGATGGAGGGGCAGAAAGTTGAGCAGCTTTGGGCGTCGATTCAGTGACATTTGATTCATTTAGAATTTCAGCCAGCGCCCCCGAAATTAGATCGTCGGCGTCGTTTAAAGTTGAAGCGATGATTCCTTTGGTTGGTGTGGACGAACAGAGAACCAGTTTATGAGACGCAAAATCATATGAACCACCTGCCACATATCCGGTTGGATTAACAATATCATGCAACGACAAAAGCCTTGCAATCGCTTCCTCAACGTCATTCAAACATTTTTGTTTGAAACCTCCTCCACCTGTGGCTTCGATTTCTTTTTTGTTGAATATCAGCTTTTGTTTGACCTTGAATTTGGCGTCAAACCAAACCTAAAAAAGCATTTTAATTTTTTAATCAAAAGTTTAACAATTTCTTACTTTCTGCCATTCCTTTCCATTTCGTGTGGGTGGTCCAATGCAATTTAGCTCCTTTGCCAAGGTCTCCCATCCCAACTTTGTTTCTTGATTTGCGATTGCACCTCTTTTAAAATTTTTTGCGAGGTTTTCATTTGCCTCCATCAGCTCAACAAGGCGTTTCATTTGTTTTTGACTCGTAACTTTTACCCTAAAAAACTTTGTATAACAATTATAAAAAACAAAAGAAGAAAACTTACATTTTGAGATTAATTTTAGCTCCGTGTCGTTTGCAATTTTGTGAACTACAAAATTTGGTATTTTAAGAGACGTTGTTGTTTTCAAAACGACTTACATAATACGAAAAATAACTGTATTAAGACTAATGTCACTAAATGAATACATTCCACATAAACAAAAACGCCAATTGACATTAAACGCCTTACGTAATTTCAAATTGTTTTGTCGTGTTTTGATATGTCGTTCAACGACTACCGCAATAAGGGTGATTATTTTTAACCAGTAATTTGAATATTTGAAAAATTATCTGCTTAACAATTTTACTGAAGGGTGTCATTTTGTCGCCCAAGAGTACCTATCACTGAAAACAAATATTTTCAAAAAAAAAAAAAAAAAATTCGCAGATGAGCAACTTAGGGTGTTCTGTCTGCCATAAGATTATGTAATCACAGAATATCTCTCGTGATTTAATGGTTAAGGTAAATTCTGATTGCTGCTTTTCGAATAAATAAGTTACTACCTGAGTAGACGATTTCACTTCAATTATCTTATTGGCTGGGCCGCCACGCAGTAGAACAAAAGGTTTGGCTTCGTCGCACATAGTGCCGTCAATAAGAGTGTTCCAAAAACTCCATCCTAAAGGAAGAGACCAAATACCGCGGATCCAAACTTACCAAGCTAGTTGTAGATTTTTTCGAAAAATCCTCCAATCTTTGTATTTAGAGTGGTTATTTCCTCTTCTGAAAAGGCATCAACCAAACTCACACGGGCATGGTTATTGTACCATTTTATTGCCTCGTGTATAATATTACCTAGAATCACTTTCCCATCATCAGGTACCAGGAGTGCTTTTTGGTACCGTAATAGTTCCTCAACAGTATAAATTCCAGTGGATACAAGATTGTCGAGTTGCTGAAACTCCCACGAGTGGCGATTCAGAGGACTAATATAACCAGGAGTAAGTGTGCGATGGAGGGAGCCAGCCACAACATACCAGACGTCGCTAAATTGGTAGAGGACAGGGAGGATAGGATTACACTCAACGTTATGGGAGTGATCAACTAAGATCCTTGTCCTTGGTCGTAGGTATCGCTTTACGCCATTATGAAGTACTGCCAACTCTTGACTACAAGATTGGTTAGCTACATTCGCTATTACTGAGACTGGTGTACACTGAATCAGATGTGCAACTTCACCACGGATAACAGCTGTGTATCCGGGACCTCTAAAATAATCATAGGCGAAATCCTCAGGTGATAACAGAGCCAATGTCAAGTGGTCCCGTAATAAGGTTTGCTCTAACTCACATCGTTCTTGGGTCATGGTTTGGTACAGGTTGTCCACTTGCGTTTTCGTATGACGCATGATGTAGACCAGCTTCGAATTGGTGTATGTCATGATATCGACGTCTTGGCTCGATAAGGCTAAGTGTTTCAATTTGAACTTCATGACTTTAACTTCTTCTAAGATGAGCAACTTAGGGTGTTCTGTCTGCCATAAGATTATGTAATCACAGAATATCTCTCGTAATTTTATGGTTAAGGCAAATTCTGATTGCTGCTTTTCGAATAAATAAGTTACTATCTGAGTAGACGATTTCACTTCAATTATCTTCTTGGCTGGGCCGCCATGCAGTAGAACAAAAGGTTTGGCTTCGTCGCACATAGTGCCGTCAATAAGAGTGTTCCAAAAACTCCATCCTAAAGTTGGAGTAAAGCAAGACCGATCCAAGAAGTTTTATTTCACTTGATGAAATACCGACGAGGGCCTTACTGTGATGGAGTAGTACTCGAATCTCTGTTTCTCTAACTGCATTATGGAAGGTCAAAGTACCGACATGTAAAGTACCGCCGCTAGAACAAGACCCATCATCCCGAGAACCGAATGTAATAAAGGTCTGAGTCATTGGATAACCTTGGGGGAGTTTTTCTAAGAATATAGAAGGATATGGGTTGTATCTTCCTGTGGTAACTATAGTACGACAGAGTTCAGCATCAATATGGATGATCTCAGTGTAGTCTGACACATCCTGGAACTTCTCTGAAAAGAAGCCGCAGTAGGTGACCTTATGATGAAGTTCTAGACAAAAATAAGTATCAACTTGAGAATAATCTTTTATCTGAACTAGTTGGATAGTAACGTCAGTTGAAGTTATATTGGATTTAGGTACCAGGCAGGGTTTGATATCAGTCAGTGATATTGTTGTTATATTGGTTGCTTTGTCTGAACAATCATAACCTATAAGGGCGTTCGCCAGGGTTATCATGAGAGCAATGGTTATTAGATACAGGAGTATCAAAATATTGTTAGTTGGTAGATACTTAGATGAAAATTGATAAATATACAAATACTATGACGCTCCTCCCATATTAGAAGTCCGTCCATTGACCCCGGTCAATATCTTCAGGGGTGATAAGCCAGTTGTTTTGTTAACGGTTGTGTTCAAAGCTAATTGTATTCGGCTAACGTAGCTGGTCCATTCGAGGTTTGTGTCTAAATTAGTTCGCATCAAGTTAGCTACAGTTTCGACGTATCTTTCAACCTGTCCATTAGCCCTACTAGTACCTGGAGCTATCAAGTGGTGTTCAATACCAAAGGAAACGCATAACTTTCTAAACTCTTCACTCGTAAAATTTGTTCCACGGTCAGTAATTTGGCCTGATTTGCGGCAGAACGTGCATTTCTTATCATTTGTCGCGCTGTTAGTTGATTTTTCAACAACGTTGACATTTAAACCTAAGGTGTCCGACCTGGTTAAATTCGAAACAACGTCGATCAAAATTCAACCGAGGACGTTTAGCCGCAGGGCTGACAGGTGTAAATTGGTTAAATTTTCGGGGACGTTGGCAGGAGTCTAGAGTTTCAAATTTTTGGTTAGGGGTTTCGCGAATAAAGGCAGATGGCCAATCAAGTTTTGAACAGTTAATGGCATAACAAATGTTAGAGTTTCGAAGACTTACATCGGAAATATTTCCGACCACTATCCGAACAATCATCTCTTTTGGAATCTAGAACAGTAGTCGGTTAATTTGTGAGACTTTCTCCATTACAAACTCCGTATATGTTACAAATTCATTACTTTCGGAGTTTGCAACTTTTCTTAATTGTTGTACAACGTCTGCACCACCTAAAAAGGTGTGGATGATAGAAGCCTTTAAGTCCAACCAGCTATAGTATTGGTAGCCGAACTGCTTATACGAGTACCACGATTTTGCCCTGCCCAGCAATGCATTTTCTACTCGTGGTATTATATCGAAACTTTGAAGCCGATCGCGGGTCACTCTAACGTCCACATCTGCACACCATTTGTGTACATCAACACGGGAGTGGTCGGGATTGAAACAAGAGAACCCAACTGCTATAGCCCTGTCATGCTGCTGAACCATAGAGCCCAAAATGTAACTGATTGCGTCCGTAATGTTATTTTCAGCAATATCTTTAGTCGAGCATCCAACCTCTTGTGGTGCATCTCTGGAGCTAATGGTTTCCCTTTCCCCGTGGCATTATGTTGGCCAAAAAAAAATTTTTCTGCGGTGGACCCTCCAAATGGCTTTTCACTTTATTATCAACTGACGATTTTCGTCACCATTAATTCAAAGAGTTTTCTATATTTGCCCTCTATATTGCGAATGCAAAATCATTCCAAGCCGGCTATGGAATGTAAACACACTTCATGTCCTTCTTCATCAACAGGATGTTCCATCTCGTTCTCCCTCTTGAGTAAAAAGCTCCGATGGCATAGCTACTTGCGTCTTTGTTGAACATCGCTTTGTGTGTTCCCGTATGAAAATTTCTTCTTGCTTGCTGAACATCTTTTCAGACTGTTTTCTATGAGGTTCACTTAGCGAATATCCTTCATCTTGGCTCAGTTGAATATCAATAGAATTGATAGGTGTTTTCATCTCCTAAGGCAATGCATCAGAGTAGATTGCTTGGATACTGTGCGCCTGGTTTCTGTACACAGGTAGAGTGTAGAATGAACGGGTACATGTGGTGCTTCGCTTCTGATGCTGGCAATCTTCAGTTGAATCGGGTAATCATAGATGAAACTGGCAATCACGGACGAATCCGGCAAATCACAGACGAATCTGGCAAATCACGGATAAAAATCCGGCAAATCGTGTGCTAATTTGTTGAGACCCCTTACCACTGGTGCGGGGAAGTCTAGAACTATAATACTTATATTACCTTCCTGGGTTCTTATGTCGACTGAAACTAGACCTTGCGCTGCACTTCTTTGTGCGATGTTACCTCGGTGAACGTCTTCTGCACTCTGTGTTTTAGTCGAACGTAAGGCGGTCTTTTATTATCCTTTTCAGCCAAACTATGCGTGAGTTGTAAAGTTATGAAGCGCACATTTACACTCAACATGCTATCTTTTGCTACGTCATCGCTTTTGTCTATTCATAACATTAATTTCCTTCATATACATTTTACTGGTGAGGGCGACGGGGGCATCATATTTAACTATACGTTATCCCATACTTGAGATTATTTATGGTTGCAGGTGGGCGGTAAGAGGGTAGTCAGTTCTTGTGTGAGCCTTAACTCACCATCTTGGTTCTAGGCCATAGTTGATAATTCAAGGGGGCGACCGGAAAGAAGACGAACGATCTCTCCTTTTAGTGTTCGAAAACCCACCATCGAGGTCCTAGATCGTTGACCAGTTGCTGCCTTCAGTGGAGTTCTTCCTTCTTCGTAAATAAATTGCTGCTATCAATTCACCACTCCTAGTAGTTGTTGTTGTTTTTGCGTAGCTAGTGTGGTGTAATTGTGCCATTGATTTATGTTTACTGATAAGCTCCTTTGTAATCAGTTGCTGGCTATGGCTTGCGGTTGACACATGCTATAGGAGCATGTTGTCGCTTTGGTAAGTATTTGTTTTATTTAATTTTTCACAGGTCCGTAGCATGGGGGTTGCCTTGGTTAGGTTAATATGGGACCTTGTCGGATAGGGGATTCGGGGTTGGAATAGGGTTTAGCTATGGTAAGGTACTGGAATTAACAATAGGACAGGTCCGTAGGTAGGGGGGAGGCGCAGTGTTGTAATGCTTTATTACAATTTGAACGACTTGTTTCTCTATGTTAGCTGAGCATTTATCCATTTTCCACAAAATGAGTTCCTCAATCACATCTACCACTTTTTTAATACAACTGACACTATCGATTGAGTCAGTCCTAAATTAAAATCATTGCCACTACACTTTTGGTAACTTCCTTCGCTCATGAACCGAAGAGCAGTAGCAAGTTTAAAAATTGGTGGAATCGCTGAGGAACGTCGTTTTTGTTTTAGGAAAACTTTATTTCGAACCAAAAACATACTTAAAGAATAGAAGTGTACATAAGTTTATTAAATATACGGATATTCTTTTTTATTTTGTCTACGTTAAGGAATTCTCATCTTCCAAATCACCAAAAAAAAAAAAAGAAAGAGCTTTTCATCATACAATTTCTTATTCTTGCTTTTGTATTTCATGTTGAGCAGCTGGTTTTGACAGCAAATCGACTCCTAAAATACGGCAACGTATTTTTTCATTACAACTAATTTTAGTTGACTTGCATAATACAAAAAATTGTTTGGTTGGTTAAGAGTTGAGTTGTGCGCATAAAACTTTTTGTGCGGGATTTTTGAAAAAAAAAACACGGGATTATAAAAAGCTATACAATACGCCCCACTTTTTTAGAATCTTCAATAAAACAAAAATATAAACAAAAATAATACTTTTATTAAATAAAAAAATAACAGTCTTTTTTCATAGGTTTGGCAAATTCATTTGTACGAAAATATGTTAGCATATTATATATAGATATTTATACTTTTAAAAAAAAAGTTTTAGTGAGGCGTTTTGTAACTCAATCGTTGAGTAAAAATCCCCACATTAATGACAAAACGCCCCTGAGGAAAAGTAGGAACAAATGTTATAAATTTTGTTTCTTGCTCCAAAAAAAGGGCAGTTGACCGACCCAGTGACTTATTTGGGCTTGTCTTTTAAAATGTGCCTTCTCAAGGTTCTGGATGGTATGTTATACTCCCTACTTGCTTCATTCACCCCCAAAGTTTTATTTTTTACTTTATCCATTGCTTTTTTCATGTCCTTTTCGGACCATGATGCCCGCAGTGTCGTCCTTATGTAATTACGTGGCATTTCTATAGATAATTAATTCTTATGCGAATTAAAACAATTCCATATTTACTCCCTACGTTTCTTTGAAAATTCTCAACATCTTCAGGGTTCACACTTTATTGAAAACTTAATAAACAGAATAATTAGAATTCTTTTAAACATTGGAAAAATATTTTGTGGAACTTACTTGTTTTCTATATGATTTTACATTTATTAAAATTTTAATTTTTAAAAATAAATAATTTAAAACAATTTAATATCTACAAAAAACTAAACCAAATAGAAAAACACTTATATCGCAGGCGGGTTACTTTATCACATTAGTGTAAGTTGCGCTAAGCTTGTCGTTATCCTCTTTTGTATTTATAGTAAATTTATAAAATTATTAATATTATAAACGTTTAGCTTGATTTGTGCAAGATTTTGCAATTAAGAACATTTGCTTACAGTACTCGTTGTGAATATTAGTTTCATGTGGCTCATTGTAAACATCTTAATTGTGTGATTGATTTTGGTGAGAAGATGCATAGGTATCTCGGCTGCGCCAATGTTATATTGTAAAAATCAAGACCGACACCTTTGATTGACTTCTTTAGACTCTCCGTCTTGGTGTCAAACAACCGATCGAGAGCCCAAGCACAGCCATGGGAAATCGACACTCGTTGACCATTCAGCACAACTCGATTGCTGCGATATTGCATTTTGGTTGACCTAAATCGATATCCGTAATGTGATTAGTTACGGATACAATATATGCTATATAAGTGCAATCAGAACAATTGAAAATGCATTAAGTTCAATGCACTACGATTTCCTCAGATAGGTATGGGAATACAACGCTACCTTAACCTAAAAATTGCGTAAAGATCGGCAAAACAGAGTAGACATGATGGTCCACCCTCTTCGCCTGCTCCCTTATCTGTTTCTGAAGTCCTGCTATCTGACCAGAAATGGCCAGCAACATGTTTCTGATTTCGGCCTATGCGTCTGGAGCCTTAGGCACGAGTGACTGTGGGGCTGCCTTTGGCGCAGGCTGTACCGCATTTCCCCTTCCTCCCGCCATTTGGGCGTAGGTGATTTGAGGATTAACGGGCGTTGTTGGAAGAGCACGAGTAAGTGGGCGTTTCTCTACCTCTGTTTGCTTTGCCTTTTTTGTTAAATTTCCTGAAAGATAGGACATCCCCGATAGTTTGCGGGGTGTCCGTCTTTCCGGCATAGTGCACACTTAAGCAGTGTCATGTCTTGGACCCTTTCTTGCCCCAACTTACATTCTCCCCGAATGTGGTTCTCTCCACACTTTACGCAGAGTGACTGCATTTCGCAGTTAATTCGCAGTGTGACAGCGCATGCATTGAAGCATGTCGCCGCGCCTCTTTAATTTATCCCAGGTTACAACCTGGTGGTTGAGGACGGAGATACTCCTCAAACTATCCATTTTGCTATTGGGTGATAGCTGAACCAAGAAGATTGGCAAATTCCGATTCTCCCGTCTGGCTTTTACTGTGGCAAAAGGCTTGACTTCGATAAAGTTGAGATAGTCGCCCGCTTTTTCACGGAGCTCATTTAAGAGCTCTTGCAGTTCCGTGCAGGAATACATGCCCTTCAACAGGACCGTTTGAAATTTATCTATTTTGGGTGTGTAACTGAAGAATTCAGTTGTGGTAGCTTTTAATAAATTTTTAACAACTTTATACTGTTCCACTGTGAGGCAGTGGAGAGCATGTTTGTTATGGCCTAATCTTTTAATTGTAAAGTTTTGACCTATGGCTGACTTACATATTTCTATGGTCTCCTTCAGGTCCATCTTATACACATTGATGGGTGGCACTTGTTATTTTTTGTTGGCTTATTGAGGCTTGTTTTTTATGGCCCCCTTTTTGATGGGTCCTGGATACCTTTTTTTTTTTTTTTTTTTTATTTGAGCGCTCCTGGATCTCCCTTTCTCTTAACGCTTGCTGCTTATAATTTAAAGTCTGGACCGTTGTACCTAGATCGCTTTGAAGGGTTACAACCTGGTATTTGGAGACGGAGATACTCCTCAAACTATCCAGTTTGCTATTGGGTGATAGCTGAACCAAGAAGATTGGCAAATTCCGATTCTCCCGTCTAGCTTTTACTGTGGCAAAAGGCTTGACTTCGATAAAGTCGAGATCGTCGCCCGCTTTTTCACGGAGCTCATTTAAGAGCTCTTGCGGTTCCGTGCAGGAATACATGCCCTTCAACAGGACCGTTTGAAATTTATCCATTTTGGGTGTGTAACTGAAGAATTCAGTTGTGGTAGCGTTTAATAAATTTTTAACAACTTTATGCTGTTGCATAATTAATTGTAAAGTTTTGACCTATGGTCGACTTACATATTTCTATGGTCTCCTTCAGGTCCATCTTATTCACATTGATGGGTAGCACTTGTTCTTTTGTGTTGGCTTATTGGGGATTGTTTTTTATGGCGCCGCCCCCTTTAGTGGGTCCTGGATACCTTTTTTTTTTTATTTGCGCGCTCCTGGATCTCCCTTTCTCTTAACATCTTTCGGCAACTCTTTTTACCGATTGTAATGACAATTTGTCTTTTTCTTTCTCGTGCTCTTTTGAGATTTTTATTTTTTGCTTTTCGTGCCAGGGCTGTCGTTTTATTCTTTTGCAGTACGGCAATAAAATGAAACTTTTTTCATAAAATATTTTTTTTTAATTTTAAACGCAAATATAATTTAAATATAATTTATAAACAAAATAAAAATGGTCAAATTTATATTTATCTCGACAACGAATTGGCTGAAATGATACCGCTTACAGTAGTCACATTCAAAGAATTTCTAGTTTTTGTTTTTATCAAATTTGCGTTTGAAAAAACTGGCTCACAAGCAATTAAGTCAAAATTTATTAGGGAAACGATCTTCTCCCAAACCATTTTAAGAGAAGATGATCATCATTCAAATTTATGTTAAAAGGGTCTGTTAAATGTTCGCGTTCGATAAAATTTGATAAAATGCTTTTGAAAAATCCCTTAACTGTGTCCATCAACGTATGGATTCTGGGGTTTCAGCTTGAAACTCTATATTTACTTCGTTAGTTAGTTTTAAAATAAAAGATAAGAAAGTTAAATATATATTATTTGTAGCATTTAGTTCAATACTAACAGAATCTGCTTCTAACCCAATACGAGAAAAGTGTTTAAGAAGAACCCATTGCTCTAAAACTCTGTTGACAACACCTTCACGAGACAACCATCTTGTGAAAGACAGTTTTAAAATTTTATGGTTTTTATGGAAACACTCGAAAACTTTTAAGATCTGTTTGCTTTTTTGCACTATGACAGAAGAAATAAAGATGGGAAGGGAAACCTCTCTCAATCCGGTTTGCCTTCAAGCTAAAAAAAATGGCCTTTAGTGGGTTTTACCAAAACACGCAATTTAGTGCATTTTTTTTATTTTCATAATATTAAATCACGCATATTTATGATTTTTATGAGTTTCATTCAAAGGGTTTATTTAAGAAATGTTAAAACGGTTTATATGACGACAGAAACAGAAACAAAAACAATCGGAGTGAGAAGAGAATAGAATAAATGGATCCGTACGGCTAATGGCTTGTCGTTTTTAATTTGATTTTTGGGTATGTTCATACAGAATAGTTTTTGAGTAAATTAAGATAGCAGCACAGTAGTAATGAAAATTAATGCTTTGAAGATTTTTTATGGAAAAGTTGACGAGAAAAAAAGGAGTACTTTGACCATGTTTGCAGTACGGCAGTACGGAACTTCAAAAAGCAGTGCAAATACTGCAATTGCTGTACTTCGACAGCCTTGTTTCGTGCTTAATGTTTTTCTTTCAGGTTTTTAATTAAATGGAATAGTTTTTTGGCTTCTATGTGGCCTGACCAGTCTCAGTGCACGTTTTTTAAAGAAGGGTAGAGACCTCAACGAAAAACTTAACGAACATTTATTTCGCGTTCAGTGGTGAACTAATCATCATTTTTGCGATTTAAAATATGTGATTCGTTAATCCTGTGCTCATGTCTGGGATTTTCAGATGTTGAGGTGTCATTTAAGTTTTCTTCAATTATTTTATCTACGTACTCGTCGTCAGTTTCACATTGAAAATCATCTTCGCTTATATGATCCTCACTGCCATCATTTGCAAGTTTGTCTTTTTGATTTAAAAAAAAAGAAACAATTTCTCCGTCTTCCAACACTCTTCTAGACGCCATTGATGTTAAAACGTTCCTAAAACCCATTCAATTTGAAACAACTATAAGGTTAAATAAAAACAAAAAAATATAAAATTAAATTAAAGAAAATAAAAAAAATGCGGGAATTGTTTTTTTTTTTTTTATTTATTAAATACTACATATTTCCAAAAAAAAAACTTAAATCTAACCAAACAAAATTATATTTCATCTTTATTAAAACAGCTGAAGTGGCAACTCTCCATTTGATAATTATTCTCCTGAAAAGAAATAAATGAGAGCCCATGAATAAAATCATCAACACAGGCAACTACTTAATTCTATCTCTCTTTTAAATTGCAATCTACATGAACATGAAATGAACTCAAAATACTCATACTACCACTACAACAGGTGGCCGTCATACAACGGACGTAAACTATTTGAATCTATACCGTTGCCAGGCAACCTCCTCACACACCGTCGAGCCTCTCGCTCGCTGGGGAACTGATGGATTTTATACCAATGCTCATATACATACATTATGAACCTGAAGTCCACCACACACACGATCGAATTTCTTACTCGAGCGTTGCATGTTGGATGTTATACCAATGTTCAGTAGGAAATGATTTTGTACAAAATATAAATCTACATTCTACTTAAAATAATCAATAAGAGATAAACTCACCTCTCTTTCAATTTGTCTTCCTGTATTGTATTTATTAATTCTTATTAACTTATCACTTCAACAACTCACTTATCACACCACTTTGCCAGTCAACAATTCACAACTGAATGACGAAGGCAACATGGAGAGAAAAGATTGTGTATTTCGCAAAAAACTACTCAAATTCTGTGGCATTGCCAGATTAATAAGAGTAAATCTCAAAATGAGACTAGTACTACCAGATAAACAATCAACTTACTTGACTTTCTTATACAAATAAGTTGGCTTAAAAACACAAGTTTGTTCGAGCGTCGCTTAAAACAGAAAGACCAAATGATAAATATTGTTCTGATACAGGCAATTAAATCATTTTGTCTACGTTGTTGAACTCTACATGTACCATTGCATCTGATCGAAGATTTTGTGTCGGATAAACTGGTGCAAAGCTTGCCATCAATCATTGATAATGTCGTTTCATGTTTCACAACAAACTTTTTAATATCGATGATAATATTTGAAGATTCTGGATTTGTGTAATCCTTTTTCAATCCTTACAAGTTCGTCACTCTCTTTTTGAAAGTCAATATTTAAAGAACGGCAATAGCGCGGAGATGAAGGACGGGCGTTTTTCCACAGGACTTTTTGGTTAAATGAAATAAACTTATCATCGCTCTCATGGATCTCTGAGTATTTTGGATGGTATTGGTTATGACCCGAACTGCCATCGAAACCCATATAAAGCTAAGTTGGTTGATGTAACCACTGCTACATCAATAAAATGAAAATCAAAATTTTGTACCACTATTTCGTAATATATTTTGAGCTGGTCAAGTTTATTGACATTTTTCATATACATGTTGTAATCTGAGATTATTTCTGGTATGCCCACCTCTCTTCGGGAACCATAGATCTGTCGTCTTTGAATTTTGAAGCTAATTTTATGATCATGGAAGTTGGAAAGGACTAACAGTTCTTATATCCATTCACTGCATAAATACGAAACCACTGTCACTGAATTTCCAGTAATTTTCTCCCCTTTTCAAATGTTTATCGCTTTTAATATTTTTTGGCAAGAAGTTTCTATTTTGCTGAACAGTCCCAAAGGCATTTATTATTTTTTTTTCTTTTATTTCAAGCAACAGCATACATGATGTTTGTCAGAGTAAAACGTATAGTTTTTATGTGCAAAATATGCCGTCAAGTCTAAAACTTTTGTTTTGTATTTTTTTTTAAATGAATTATGGAAAAGTAGATTGATATTTTAAACTTTAATTATAATAATAAATTAACATTTATTTGAAGACATTTGTATCTATTTTGGATATCTCCAAGAATTCCATGTCATTTCCTTGGGACATGGCCTTACTTTTCTCGGTAATTATACCTTCCCAAGATGATTCCTTGAAATTTGTTTAAAATAAAAGTTCGTCACTGACAGAAGCCATCTTAATTTCTAAGTTATCTCTCTTACACCCTTTTACACATTTAGATGTTTGAATGAAGCTAGGTGTGTTAGAGAAGAGAAACATAAATAGATGTCCAACATTTAATTCACAATTTACACTTCCTTCCCTTTTCACGAGAATTTTGGCTCGCTTTTCGACAGCGTTCGACATGAATACCCCCCCTCATCGTATGTACAACAAGATTAAAGATATCATTCACATCCTTGTGATCTTCAATGTATGCTAGAATATGTTTACTATCGGTTGCAGATGCCAACAGGATTTGAAAGCAGCTTTCGAAAGCGCAAGTTCGATTAAGGGTTTCTTTGCCCCTTTTTATAGTGTTTTTCAAATTGCATTGCTTCCTTTACACCAAATTTATTCACACCAAAATACAAAGCTGGTTTTTTCATTTTGATATCATCTCGTTCTTTTTTCAATTTTCTATTTCTTTTAAATCATTGCGTACAAGTTTCAGCGGACCTTGAGAACAGCATGGACACAATCTTCTCTTGCCATAAACTTCCTCACCATCCACCGGTACTGAGCATTTTTGCAATGTATGCATATTTTTAAAACAAAACCCAAGAATGTGCTACAAGGGGTATTGATGTGTGGAACATTCTTGACAATTATTGTTCATGTCGATGGTTAAATCCTTGAGCATTGGTGAACTTATTCTCGGTTTTTTGCTTCTGTTCCCTGAAATTTGTTGTCACGTCACTTGTATTTTCTTTATCGTTAATTGAAGGGATGTTGTCACTGTTCTAACCCATTTTGATTTCAATATTAGTTTTTTTCATGTCTTATGCATGTGGGTCGTCGTTTTCATTTTGAATTGATAATATTAAAGATTCAGGTTTATGTGAAATTTTGTTTGGCCTAGAGATGAGCTAAAGCGTGATTTTACATTCAAATGTATAACTGTGACTGTGATTTATGATTCACAGTGATTAAAACCTGTGATTGTGATTTGTTTACTTATTGCTTTATGACATTGCTGGATTGCTGCCTTTTGGAAAATATTTTTTTTTAAATTTTGAATTAGTTTTTATTCACAAAATTTGGAAAAAGTAAAACTCGGAATTGTAATTTTTCACAGTTTTAAATTTAAACAAAATTAAAAAAAAAACTCCATACTCATACTGATGTGGCAATTGCACTGAGAAGTTCTTGAGCAACTGTTGAGAGCTGTAGGAACAAGTACTTATTTAATTGCCATGCATCTTGATGTGCCTACGGGAAGAAACACAGCAGCTTCCTTATCAAATGCAGCCCAAACATCATCACTAATCATCGCCCTCTGTGTTTGGCCTGATTCTGATGCTAATAGTATCGGCGAATTTTCGGTGGAACTGTGCTGTTGCTGTGCAAACTTATCTGTCACGAGAGATATTAAGTTTTGTTTGTGTTTTCAGCATTTTTCAGATTTGCCTAAAACGAAGGTCCGAAAAAGTTGTTAATAAGAGTGTGCTGCTGTATTCTAATCTATTAAGCCTTTCACTTATGAATGTGTTCAGCTTTTCAGCTACATTTTTCACGCACTTCATTAATGGTTTAGATAAAAATCCTTTGTAAACAGTTTCCAGCCCGTTTACAAGTGGAATTACGAGAGAAGCTGTCAGATATAGTTTTTGTGACATTTTCAATAGGTTTCAAGATTTGGCAGAGTTCTCTTACAACCGACCATTCGTCAACCAATAAATACTTGGTAGCAACCATAACGGTTAAAGCCATGGTCGATTTAACTACATCCTTAACCTGAAGGAATCTTTCTAACATATACAAGGTAGAGTTCCAACCCCAGGACACACCCTGCAACAATTTAAGTGGATTTCCAATCCCTTCATTTCTTTGAAAGGCCAAAAGTTTGCCTGTGACTGCATAACTTCTTTCGAAATGACCGACAATGTGTTTCACTTTATTCACAATTTCAATAACTGATTCTTCTTTTAATCCATCATTTACCACCCTAGCTTATTTAGAATGGCTGCATTGTCGGACACGATCATTAAAAGTTTATTTTATCCATTTCTGATACAACGGGCTGTATGCTAATTCAAAATTAGCATTTAGAAAATGAACGGTGACATCCTGACAGCTATAAAACTTTTCATATTCACTGTAATCTAGCAATCAGTTAAACTGTTTTAATGAATATTATCTTTGTCTACCTCTTCACAAGCCTACGAGCTAGTTAACTTACCTCATTTTAATGTAGTTCGTTAGGAATGGTAACTACATCTCTAAAAGAAGATAGGGATATTCTACGGTGTTTTTTTGTCATATGTTTCTTTTGGTAATATTGCTCTTTGTAAAAAAATTCCACGAAAGTTTATTTTTCTTTTCGATTGAAAGTTGGTGGCATTTCAAAAAACTTTTTCAATTAAAAAATGTCCCTGAAAAACTTAAGATAATGCCTCAGTTCTACAAGAGTTTTTATAGAACAAACATTTGGAATTTTAAAAAATAAATTCCAGATTCTGCATTACATTGATGTCAGGACAACGAAAAATATTTCCAATGTAGTGCTTGTCACTTGTTTTTTGCAAAACTTTATAATCAACAGAGAAAAAGATGTAATCAATCTTAATAGAGACCCATCAAATACTGAACAAAAATTCAATTTTGAGAAATTCAAATGACCTGGCAGTAAGAAACACTTGAGATGGAATTGAAAAACGCAATATTTATAAAAATGATCCCTTCCAGTTTTCTTATTTCTGTTCTTTATTCTTTTCTAGGTAATCATTGTTTTATCATAATTAAAATCTGGAACTTCACTTTTTATCTCCGAAAGAATTTTGCCCAATAAAATTTTGATTTCCTTCCTGCAGTAAATTCTGATTCATATTTAAGCCTTATTGCAATCAACAATTTAATTTGTGCGTTGGTAAAGTACTCCCTAAAAGTTCAAACATTATATAAAATATTGGGAAAACAAAAATTTATGTAAAATAATTAATTACTTTTCATTTTCCTTTTCAGACATTTTTAGTTAGTTAGCTTTAGTTTTATCGTTGAAACAAATAAAAAAATATATTTTTTGTATTCTCTTTGTAGAGAATACCACAACAAAAATTAAAACTCCGTTCGTATTTTTTAATAATTAAGTTTATTGAAGCTTCAGATCCCTTACCGTGGGTCGGGGGAAATCTTAGGCTATAAGAAGATCACTTAAAGAACTATTGTTGAGAACTGACTCTATCGCTCAGATGAAACCCTTTTTATATAGCATAAGTGTTAAGTCAGCAAATCTAAGTTTGACTGACGATCATACTTCCTTTGTTTTATTATTGTTGAATTCTGGAATTTATTTTGGGATGAACTCCCGCACAAGTTGTTTATGCTTAAATGTGCTGATATGCACTTTGATGTGTATCTTGTGTTAGCATCACATTTGATATTGACAAAGGGTATTTTGTATGCTTATAAACTGATGGTAGGGTGTTCTAGAAACGTAACCGTATGTTGTTATTTTGGGTTTTATTTCCTTACGTGTTGGAGGATGAATTATGATCTGGTCAAAAAAGGTGTTTATTCTAGAATCATAGATAATATTGTTTATAGTTATTGTACAATTGGAGAAGTTGTAACGATTTTATTTATTCATTCCAAACAGAGCGGTGGCACGTCTTGCGACCTCGGGCCAGCTCGTCCTATGTCGGGGTTCTTGCTCTTTTGGACTGAATCGTTATTCAAAAATAATAATAATTTTACGTGCCTGATAAAAAATATAAAATAAACTACTTTTGTTATCATGTGCATGTTTCGAAGATTGTTGTTACTACCCCTAATCTATTCCCACCCTTCCATATGGCCTTAATAATTGAAGGCCCCTATTGCTTTGTTCATCCGCTCATCCTTCTCTTCATCTCATCACCAGAGAATCATAAATTAAATTCTTACTTGGAATTGCTCATTTATCAAACAAAACGTTCAATTTGGAATTTCCATATTTATTTAAATGTATATTCATGTACGATAATGGCTCTCTTATCCAATGATAATTTCCTTTAAAAATGAAAGACTTCTTTAATTTAAATTAGATTAATATTCGACTTTATTTTAATGATAATATTTGTAGCAAAACGACCGCTTCACAATAAGTTAGTTTGACGACTACTTTAAATTAATGCGCAACTGGTTAACGATTGAAAAGGGACGCAATCTCCCATTCCCTGTCTTTCGTTCGTTCTTAGTATGTCAGTATGTGTGTATTGTCTTGTCGCTGTAATAAAATGTCTTGTGTCGGTCGCATGTTGTCGCTGTCATTTCTCATCCCACATTCATTATCTTTAATTACAAAAAAAAATATTTTAAGATTCATTTATTAATCTCTTTTAATAATTCTTTTTCTTTCTTTCTTTGTTTTGATTTGTTTATGCCTGGTTTAAGTCGTTGAAGAGGCAGGGTTACCCCTGGGATTTTTCAAAAAGTCGCAGAAAAAAGTCGCTTTTACAAAAAAAAGTCGCAAATTCGAATTCTTTGAAAAAGTCGCATTTTTGAACAAAAAGTCGCAATTGAAAGAAAAACTCGCATACCTAAATATTATTTTTTTTACTATAGGAAAAACAATTTAGATATTTTTTTGAATTTCTTTGTTTAAACACTTAGATAGGTAGGTATACATTAAAAAATAACAATAACAAAAAACAACCTAATTTAAAGACTTTATTTTACATAAATTAATATGTATGTATAGGTTCAAAGTTAAAATAAATACCTAAAAAGATATGTAAATCACATTAATGTTTCGTTTTTTTAATACGAGTATCTAAAGTTTCTCTATACTTTTTAATTAGGTTGTTTTCAGGAACCCACTCACTTATATCACAGTCAATGAGATTTGTGGAAGCTAACATATTTTCGCAGGTTGCCCTTTGTAAACGGTTTGTTAATTTATTTTTCATAAGCGTAAGCTTTGAAAAAACTCGCTCAGCGCAAGCGCTGCTGTGTGACAACGTTAAAATTTTACAAACAAATTCGTAAAGGTCAAAGTATAGGTTATCAGTTTATCACCTAAACTATTTTTTCAAGTACCAACCTTGTACCAAAACTCGTCTATGTATATTTTTAATTTCAAAAATGTTGCCATAGTTTTTGTCAAACGCTTGAAGCTCTTGGATCTAGGTGTTTGTATTGCTCTACCACTTTTTCTGGCTCATTTGTAAAGCTATTAAAATTTGAAACCAACCGAAAATAGTTAAAATCCTGATTTGACCTAATTATTTTTGGATCTATATGTTTTAAAATAGAAAGCTTCTCATCTTTAACATTAAATCTTGAAAAAATTTCTTCGCAAAGCGTCAAAAAATATTGAACTACATTTTTTTGTATGCAAATAATTTCAAAATTTGTGAGTTTTTTATCCTTTAAGCAATTTTCGGCTTCAATGCCGATATATATTTCTTCAATTTTTTTAAAATAATTTTCGTTTCGATAATCAATCTCAGAAATAGATTTTCCAAGAACACATTCTTTCAATAAAAAATTTTGAAAAATAATAAATAGAGGATCCTATAAGAGCACAAATAAGCAATTTGTGATGTTTCACTCTGAAAAACTTTGTTTAAAATATTTATTTTTGAAAGAATATACAGTGAACCAAAAAAAAAGTTGTACAGTCGATTTTCTTGTGTTTAAATGCAATTATCTATGGAGTTATTTGCAGTAGAAAAATAAAATACTTACCAAAAACAAGGATTTTTTTTCAACCTCCAGATTAAGTAAAATACATTTTTTTTAAATAAATTATTTTAATACAAAAAACAAATTGAACAAAGAAAGTGCATTTTATAAAACAAAAAAAAACTTGTACATTTCAAAAATTCGATTAAAAAAGAACAACATTTCGAACAAGTAACTGGGTTAATACTTGGTATAGTGTCCTTTGGCATCTAAGACCTTTTGCAACCTCTTTGGCATTGAAAGGCCAATTTTTTCGTTACATCAGGCGTAATTTCAAGCCATATCCTCTGTATTGCATTTTTTAACTCTTCTTTATTTTTTACTTTCCTTTCCCTCAACTTTTTTTCAATATGAGCCCAGAGATGTTCAATTGGATTTAAATCCGGACTTTGAGGAGGATGAGGGAGTACTTTCTTTACGTTATATAACAACCATTCCTTTACTATCAACGAGGAATGTTTCGGGTCATTGTCATGAACGAAACTAAAATTATCTCCAAGGTCCAATTTTGATGCAGTAGTTCGTAAATTATTTTTCAAGATGTTCAGGTAGTCAAATTTATTCATTGTCCCTTCCACAAACTGAAAACTTCCAACTCCATTTGCTCCCATCGCACCCCACACCATGACGCTGCCACCGCCATGTTTTACAGTGCAATTTACATTCTTTGGATCCAACGCTGTACCCCTTTTTCTCCAAACAAAACGTCGCCCATCAGATCCAAAAATGTTGAATTTGGATTCGTCGGTAAAAATAACGGAATTCCAAAACTCTATGGGCTTTTTTATATACTCTTTGGCATATTGTAGGCGCTTCTTGACATTTATGGCGGATAAAAGTGGTTTGTTTCGAGGCGTAAAACCTCTAAACTCTTCCGAATGTAAAAAATTTCTTACCGTCTGTGGATGAACTTGGACAATTTTGTTCCTATTAAGGTCTTCCGCTATTTCCACTGCCGAAATTTTGGGATTACTTTGTACAATCCTTACTATACGCCTTTTGGTTTGTTGAGTATCAATTTTCCTTGGTCTCCCACTTCCTCTTGGTCTGGTTAAAAATCCGTTTTTTTTGTATGAATTAATAACATACTGGATTGTGGAATGTGGTTTTTTCACAATATCAGCAATTTGTCGTAAACTTTTCTTTTCTTCCCACAACTTGACAACAAGTTTTTTCATATCAAGTGAAGTTTGTTTGTTTTCCATTTTTTTTTAATTTCTCTTATAAACTTTTAACAAATTATTACTCTGACAACAAAGAACAAACTAAACCTTTCAAAAAAGAGATGATCTGATAAAGCCTACTGGATAACGGTTCTTTACAGTGTTTTAACTACATAGTGTACAAGTTTTTTTTGGTTTTATAAAATGGACTTTATTTGTTGAATTTGTTTTTTTATTAAAATAATTTATTTAAAAAAAATGTATTTTACTTAATCTGGAGGTTGAAAAAAAATCCTTGTTTTGGTAAATATTTTATTTTTCTACTGCAAATAACTCCATAGATATTTGCATTTTAACACAAGAAAATCGACTGTACAACTTTTTTTTTGGTTCACTGTATTTTAGAAACTTCAAATAAACTAAATTTTCGTTGTTCAAATTTTCGAGAATAATATCAATTTTTTCATCAAATTTGGCCCTTATAAAAAAATGTTGCAAAACAACCCATTGCTCCACGTTGCGGCATGTTACATGTTACAGACAATGCACAAAGGTAAGGAGATATTCCAGAAAATGTCAGTGTCAGTCGTCAGGGCCAAACACGTAAGAGAAAAAAAAACAATCTGACAGCGCCCCCGTGGTGGGAATGGGAAAACAAAAACTACTTTCGAAAACGAGAATCCGAACAACAAAGGAAAACAAAGCAAAGACAATCATACTCACACATTCTCAGAAAAGTTTGATGGGAAATGTTTAAGCAAAGAAAAGTCGCAATTTTAAACAATTTTAAAAAGGTCGTCGCATAGTCGCACAGCAAAAAAAAGGTCGCAAAAATGCGACTAAAGTCGCATAAGGGTAACGCTGTGAAGAGGTAAACGGTTTCTAGTTTTCGTTCTAGTTCGTTTAGTTTCATTTCTGTTATGTCTATTGTTTCGATATTAAGGTCTTGTTTATTAAGAATTGTTATTGATTTTTTTTTAATTTCATTTAAGCTTTCGACATAATTTTGTAAATTAACTTTATGAATATACTTTTTTTCAGTTTCGATAATTCGGTGGTATGCTTGTTGTCAGGATCAATATAGCCATTTGCTCGATGAATTTGGTATTCTGCCGTACTTTATGATGATCTTGTTTGATAAGTTCGGTATTCTGCCGTACTTTGTGATGATCTTGTTTGATGAGTTCAGTATTCTGCGTTGTTGACACGTAGGTTTCCGGAACCAAAGAGTTGTAACTCAGCCAAACTACTTTTTGTGTCCTTTGCACGAATTCATTATTGTATCTGTTTGTCACTTATATCAATAAGCCGTTGATATTGAATTGTCTATTTGGACCGATATTCAAAACATTCATTACGAATAGTATTTATTTTGCAATCCTACCGACTGCGCCAGTTATGGTTTTGACAACAATCAGATACGTGATATTCTGCAGGAACGAAACAAATAACATGAATCTTAGTGCTATTTAATATTAAAGAATTTATTATGAATTGAAATGCGATGATATGTATGTATAATTTTCTTATAATGCTATGGTATGTACATGTACATGTGTATAGTTAGGCCGCCTTGCCTATTCACAATTGCAATCACTCCTACGTTTAGCTCCGACGTCTTAATTTTCTCCTTTATTTCACTCTTTGTTTGTTCACTTTCTTGTTTTGCTTTTGGTTTCAAAATAACTGCTGCACTCACTCACTCCCACCGACTTCTTTAATTGCTCGGCAAGGCGAGTGTCTTCGATCATTTCCGTCGGTATTGCCAAGGGACTTGTGTCTTTGAAGTCACGAACATCATTTATTCACTATTTTTTTCCACAACAGCCGACATATCCTTTAACGCGAAAGCCACATTATGAGATTTATAATAGATCTCCCGCTTTTTTAAAAAAAAAAAACACCTTAATTTTCTTTTTAACGAGTATCTTTTATTTGAGTATTTAATTCTTATGTCTAAGCTTCGGATCCCTTACCACTGGTGGGGTATACGTAGAGACTTGACAATTATACTGAACTCTATTGAGACCAATCGATCCCTTTTATACTTTAAATTTGATAAGTCAGCAAAGATCATTTCCTTTGCTTCATTTCGGCTGGTCCAAGAAATAACCATTATTTTATGTTATGCTGTGCAAGAAAGATCTTGCTATTGCACACTTGTGTCAACAAATAACATAAGATTGGTTCTTAATTATTTCTTGGGTCAGTTTACATTATTATTGACATATTCTTTTTGTTAATCTTATCGATTTTCATTGAATTGGAAGTCAAGTGTTTGAGGGAGCGCACAAGTAGGCTCTGATATAACATGAATATATAAGATACAATCCCTGCACCGTTATGTTTTCACATGTATCTATGTAATTAATTTGCGGTATAAGAATCAAAACCACAACAAATCGCCGCGCACATCTTATTCCTGTTTCTCCTCGAATTGCCTTTCGACACCTTCTACAATTGTTTTCCATTCTCTATTCCAGATTTACTTCAAAACTTGTTATTTAAGAAATAAAAATAATTAATAATAAATTAATTAAATTAGCTTTTTCTTTAAATCACTCGGAACACTTGTAAACACGTCTATCTCATTCGGAATCACTCTCTTACGAGTAATTCTAATTACCCACGGTTTTTTGGATGATTCATCATTGTTGTCCTCGTGGGTGGCAGTTGACAGCATAAGTAAATTTTTTTTGTGTTGCTTGCGTAGCTGCACAACTGCATACAATGGGAGCAGCAAAAAATTATAGAGAATTTCTCAGTATGTGTAAACAGTTTCGGCAGCTGGGGCTTATTGGATTTTATTGTACTAGCTAATGGTTGTTGTTCTTCTACTCATCAATTCCAAAGCCAATGGTATCGATGTAAAGTAATTGTCTGTTGTAATATTGTAATTATTGTCTAAGTACCTTTCTGCCAATCTCATAACAAGTTGATGTGATATCCCATCGGAGCGCCCATCACATGGTTGCTGGCTGACATAAATTTCGCCTTTTATAGAGGATAGCTGTTTGCAGCATCAACAATCCAACAAATTTTTATACTATATTTGCCAGGCTTATTCGGCATGTACATTTTGAAAGACATCTTCCTCTAGAGCCAACCCTTTGTTCATCTTTAGATGGTTCAAATTATTTGTAAATACATCTTTCAATCAAACAACCATTTTTTCATACCTAAATGCAGCTAATTTGTCAGTTTGAAGACGGAAACTCGTAGTTCTTCCGTCATCCAAATGGTCTTTCGCTTCCACTCCATAGTCTTTTTCAGCACCAGCATACAGCAGTATGGCAATGTAGGCATACATTTCGTCTTCAGATATGTCATACCATCTGCTAGTTTGCTTCAGGTTACTAGATAGACGATTCTCTTGGCCTTTCGGTTAGTTTCAATCATAATATGAAAACTTCAGCTTTTCCCGAAAAAATTCTAATTTTTCTTTGGGTCTCACTTTCATCCGGCATCGACCACTAAATGTCATTGAATTTTGAATTTCTAACAAAATAATCTCTCTGTTAGGTGCAACAGGATCTTCTTCTTCCTCTTGCCGATTGCCTTGCTGCTGCTGACTATCTGTCTCTTCTTCTTCTTCAATGTCAAAAACCCGCTTGCACAATTCGATTGTCCAACAAAGCTGTATTTGGCTCATAATTCGGATCTTCAGCATTCGAAAAATCCCCATCATGATCAGCTTCATATTTTGATGCATTTGGTTCAATTACATCTTCGTAATGTTCCGCAAAAAAATCTTGCTCTGATGCATCTTCCGATTGGAAGATGCATTTAGCAAATAAAGAACACGTTCCATGATAGCATCCATAGCTCTCTAACAGAAAAGTATTCAAAACAATTTTCCACCTATTCCTTGCATTATAGTATAGTATCCTAGGACAGTGATGTTTGCCTAAGCGTAAGCAGCCGTAGAGTGCTAAATTTATTCTGATCAAATAAACTAAGTGGTAAAAAAATGAAAAAGAAATATTTTTGTAAGCACAAAACTTTTATCCTCAAATTCGGTTATCCATTTGCATACGTTTTGCGACTTTTCGCCTTTGAATGAGGATACGCTTTCTTCAATGTCTTTGAAGGTAAATGGGGGCATTCGTGGCTCCATCCAAGATGATTGCAATTGCAATGGGCACGATGTAGAAGTTTGTGCCTCAACATTGTTCCCTTGCATCAGCCCTGAATCCTGCCCCACACCAGAAATACCTCCACCCACCCCAAGCTTACCAAAATCGTCAATTACCTCTTTTGTTTTGTCTGCTCCTCCCTCAGCACCCTTGGTGGAATGTGAGTTCAGATAGAGACGCAACCGTTCAAGCAACTCGGCTTTTTCTCCTGACTGAGACAAACGCACCTCCTTCAATTTAACCCGCAATTCATCCCTTGTTATTAACTCTATTTCCTTCGCCATCTTCCCCGCACAAATCAAATAAATAAATATTTCTAATTCAATTTAATTCTAAATAATATGTCACTAATATTACTACTAATAGCAACGAAATAATTTATTGAAAAAGTAAAATCAAAAATAGTAGTATTCAATGAAAAAAATAAAGTGGCAACTTGCTTACGCTCATACTCTCACATACAACAATATATTTTTTTTCTTTTATATTTTGATGTCTTTAATTTTTCCCGCTACTACTGCTACTATTCTTTCCCTTCTCGTTTCTACTTCTTTTAAAATGGTTGAGCCCCTATAAATATGGGTCGATTAAATAAAACGCGATTAAACGATTAAAGTTTATTTATTGAAACTAATTTATGAAAATAAGAATAAGTTGTGACTTATGAGCGAGGCAAGTGCCGTTCTTTTATCGACTGACTTTAAGAAAGAGAATGACAAAGAGGTCGATGGAGAGATGCCAAAATGCGAGTGTGTGTCTCACTTAAGGAGGTGAGCTATGCCAGGGGTGGAGTGAACTATAATTGGCGCGGCGAGACCAGCGTTGCCGATGTTGCACGATCGTGCCATTTTGACACGAAAATTTTCTCGTGGCACGGTGGCACGAAAACTTTTAATATGGCACGTTTTTTTTCATTATTTTACCAAAATGCGTTTAAGATAATTGACCCAACCTTTATAAAAAATAATCCAAACATACAAAGTATTTTGCCACACTTCAATATTTTGGTATCAGAATTTTCTCATCTATTAGAGTGCGAGAAATATGTTCTTTTTGGCGGAATAAGAAAATTTTTGAGATTGAACTAGCCGAAAGTATTTTTTCTTGAAGATTCAAAAACGTTCTACGTTAAGTTGTTCTAATTAAAAAACAATATTGACGAAGGAATGTTCATTTAATTTTGATTTCTTGTTTGTTATTTGTTTGTAAAAGTATTTAATTAAAATTTATTTTTAAAGAATAACTTGATTTTTTTTTTTCATATGGCACGAAAATGTCACAAATGGCACGTTTTTTTCAAATAGTGTGGCACGAAAATTTTTTTTTAGCGGCAACGCTGGGCGAGACTGTGCTCTTGTGGTGGGACCACTAAATCCCACATAAATTTTGTATTCACCACATTACAAAAATAGCTTTTTCCAAACCGCATGTGACGAAGTCTTTTTTTTTTTGACAAGGCCAGCACGCTAATAAACTTACCTCATTGTAATGTAGTTCGCTAGGACGAACGATATTAAAAGTGTTTGCAGCCAAATAAAAACACCAAGCCATAAACTAGAACATCACAAACTGTCACACTTGTGATGCTTTTTTGTTTCCAGCTGAGGTAGGTCAGCGGGGTCCAGGGTAAACCGAAGAAAGCAGTAAAACTCGGCCAAATAGAGAGTTCAATACTCCAGTTCCAAATTATATTTATTCAACGTATAAGTAACACAGTATTTCATATAAATATACAATATTTATGACCTTATAATAAAAATTAATAGAGTATTTCATATAAGTACTTTAACAAAAGGTATGGTCCTACAATAAGATAACACGGTATTTCATATACACTAACGGCGGTATCGTAGAACAGACTCAGACAGCGAAGATTGGGATAGAGTCCCTAGTCTGAGCTTTTCGGCGAAGGTTAAGACAGCGAAGATTGGGATAGAGTCCCTAGTCTTACCTATGGCGGCGGCGGAGGCTTTCGGAGAAGGTTAAGACAGCGAAGGTTGGGGTAGGGTCCCTAGTCTTAACTACGGCGGCGGAGGAAAGGGATTTCAGACAGCGAAGATTGGGATAGAGTCCCTAGTCTGAGCGGAGGAGGTTAAGACAGCGAAGATTGGAATAGAGTCCCTAGCAGCGTGCTTCTAGAGATGCTTTATGCCTTGTACACCAAATTGGTACAGAACACCCGGTGGCAAGAAGAATCTGATTTCTGCTGCATTTCTACCTCTTACTTTTCGACTTGGCGGCCAAAACCAAATGTGGATTATAAAGTTGGCGAACGAAATTTATTTGCTGACGTCGCCAACCATCTGTGTGTGTCCTCTTTTGTGATTTTGTGTGGGCGCCTTAAGGTATGCAATACTTTCTGGCCATTTCATCCGGTGTGGTAAATTCAGTAGAATTCCGGCGTTCGGTCTTCTTAGGTTGGTAGAAAGGCGTAATTACTTCAAAAGATGTAACTTCGTTACACACTTCCTTCGACTCTTAATCTAAGGCTTCAGTCCAAGCTTGCATAAAATCTCACCTACCTCAAGTCGAAAATCAGCTGAAGACGTTTGTTTGTGGAGGAGATTTCTTGCCTTCCTGACTCTGCGGTATGCTAGCCAAGAACTCGCCATCGTGAGGTCTAATAGATGATAAAACATCCGAACTTGCCATCTTTTGCTTCTTATCATAATTTTGTATCTTCCCATGATACTATCTATCAAATCTTGGCCGCCCCTGTGCTTATTGTAATCTTCAACAATATAAGGGTGATCAATGTTTATATGCCTTTTATTAGCCTTATCGTAACGTCTGGGTCTTAGGCAATTCACCAGCAAAAGATGATACGAGTGTTACAATTTTGTTGTCTTTCCATATGAAATTTGAAACGTTGACACCATCCATGTCGGGAATTCTATTGCGGCGTACTGTCCCAAGACTCAATATACCCTCTCTAGCCAAATACTCCAGTAAAAGCAGATAGGTGAAATATTAAGGAAATAAAGTTGAAAGTTCTGATGCCTTGGTATGACTCGGGCCATTCTCACAACAACGTTTGATGATGCTCCTAATTCTGGTTCTCCGGGAAGCACAACATTTTCAGCTCCTGTTTTAGGCTCAATTTTATAAGCGAATCCCGAAACCCCACTAAGAACAAATATCTTATAGCCCCACTTGTGTGGTTTCTTTGGATTATACCTCTTCAAATTACTGCTTACTTGTGGAGCAAATCTGTTCATCCACACAAATATATTCCTCCATGGGAATTCCACTAAAAGTCTCGTTCAATTTGTCCACGATTGGTCTGACTTTGAAAAGCCTGACACTATTTGGGGCATTACTTGGTGGCAAGTTAGAATTTTCATTGAAATATTATTTAAGTATTGTCTAATTTTTTCAAACTTTTGTTTCGGCCTCGTGCTTAAATCTCCTAGAAGTCCTGGGAACCTACCAAGAGCAGCATCAACCGTAATGTCTAGCGATGATAGTGATATTTCTATTGCTTTTGATGTTTCAGTTTCAATTACCTTTAAGATGGTATCAACATCAAGTTCAGCATTTTGTAACTGCTCTGACAATTCCCTTATAACTTCACCCAGCGATCTTCAACCTATTCAATTCCGTAGGTTGTTCGGTATTTGATGGATGTGGAGCTTCAGCAATCAGCAAATTTTCAGCGTTGTTCCTGACGCATTTTGAGTAGTCCACAGCTGCAGGGTTCAATGGGTATAACCCATACTTTATAAAACCGTTCTGCATCGTTACCACCATATCCTTATTTTTCATTATTGCTTCATTTAAAAGTGCACAAAAATTTCGTTTAGTAAGTGCTTGGCCTAAATTTTTTGCTTGCCAATCAAGAACAGTTTTTTTCTTTTTCAATCAGATTTAAGGAGTTTAAAGACACTTACATCAGCTGGCTGCATGATGTGGGTTGTGTTCGGTAGCAATGCGTACGAAAAAAAACCGCGTGTGTACAGAGTACGCATGTCAGAAGTGAAACTTCTTTGGCGATTTAAATTTCATTGCTGTGACTTATAAATTAATGATGAAGGATCAATATCAGAGACTGGAAAAAATATAAAAAGAGCCGTTCGAATTTCACTATACAGTTGAAATTAGGTAAACTTATATCTTCGGAGTCATTTAACCAAATTTTAGATGCTCGTATGACTGCTAATTTTATTTGCCGCTACATGACCAGCAACTTTTTTTATAATTTTTTCTCCTGTTTTCGGCGAATCCGGAAACTCAAGACATGCAAAGGTAATTTCTCTTGAATCATCTTGTTCAATATGTACTAATTTTCCCACAGCACCATTTGCCAGACCATCTGAGACATCAATATTCGTTGTTATCATATAATAAATACCTTTTACAAATACTGTTTCATATGGTAAATCGCCAGTATCAATAATGTACATTTTGTGTAATTTCTGGCGTACAAAGGTTTGTTGTTCTGTTGATGAACATCCAACATAAACATCTTTAGCTATGGAGATATGTTTTTCTGAAGCTTCATCTAAAATTTTTGTATTGTAAGTTTCAACAGCGTGGTTTGTGTTGGCTTCATCAACCGTACAGAATCGCGTTTTTTTATAAATTCCAATTCATGAGTTTCTAATTGTTCACCGTTACCAATTTTTGTCAAAATTGATGAAAATAGTTGATTAGACTGCCTCATTACTTCCTCTAATGCGTAAAATTTGAGACTTCTCCACAGAATTGGACCAACAATCCTTTGTTTTTGCTGTTTATAAATCGGTGTAGCTCTTACTGGTGGTAATTGACGCAAGTCACTAATTAAAATCATATCTAACCCTACAAAGTTTGTGCTAAAATTTCCAGTAATTTGTTTTAAGCGTGAATCAATGTGCCCAAGTAATTGAGCACTAATCATGCTTACTTCGTCGATGATAATTACTTTGACAAATTTGAAAAGTGCTCGGTATTGATGAGCTACTTCAGTGCTTAAAGGAAGTAGTTTTGAAAGAGTAATCTTAAATGCTGTATGTACCGTGGTACCATCAATTGCTACAGCGGCTTTACCAGTCGAAGCACATGCGATGTATGCATTGCAAAAACCATCAGTATTTGTAAAACGATTATAAATCTCCGTGATAAGTCGGATAACGAAAGTTTCGCCACAACCAGCCGGGCCAGTCAGAAAAATTTGGAGTGGACTTTCCTTTGGAGATAACAAATGCGATATTATATGTTGTAAAAGTTCACTCTGTTTACTGTTTGACATTCTCATCAAACCACAAAAGTCTGCACTTGACATCAAATTTTCTTTCTTCTTGGCGATAGGTCCAAGCTTGTTCAATACAGCCAAACGAATATCAGCATTTATATCTGAATTTGCATCTTGAAATAAATTTTGATATGGATCAGGCTCCGGAGCTCTGGTCGCTGTATTCTGGACATCTTCATTAACGAGATCAATATCATCACGACACAAATTACGACAAATTTCAATCGTCTCTTGAATGTCAAGGTTTGATTCAAATTCTTTTCGTCGACTTAAAATTATATCCTCGTTTTCATTATACAGGGTGATTTGCATAAGGTGTGACAAAAAGCTAGGGCGTGTAGGTTGGACTTAGACAAGAAAAAAATCGTATGGGAGGGGGGGGGGTCTATTTCCCCCCGTTTAGGCGGGAGGGGCAATTTAAGAAAAAAATCACTTAAGACAGAAAAAAAATTATTAAAAAATAACGGTAATACCTACAGAGTAGTGCTATAGCATTTTGAAAAGCCAGAAATACATTCTTTAATTCTGTTTTTAAATAAAGTTGTTCGAGTGAATAGTTTTTGGAAATTTAATTTTCAAAATAAAAATTTTGAAAAATAAAAATTTTGAAAAATAAAAATGAAAAATTTTTTTTAAACAATTTTTTTTTCAAAATTTTACGTAATTAAGTATTATTTTTTTATTCAATATTCAATGCTCTTTTTAATTTTTGATCAAACACAAAAAACCGGATGTCAAAATGTTTTGTAGTTTTTGAGAAAATCAAAAATAACAAAAACTACTTTTGTTCTAAGAAAAGCCTTTTATTTTAGTTTTTACGTTTTTGGATTCTTAGGTGAATTTACGATTGAAAGGATTTACTTTCTTTTTACTATTTTTTTAATTATCGGTCTTATAAGCATACAATAATGTGACAAAGTACTGGATTAACCATATTTCACACATTTTTTCATTGAGAACACCTGCGTGAGAGCATTGGAATAATATTGACCTGCGAATGTTTTTTAAATAATGCAACGTTACACGCCCCAACTAGTGACAGAAAAATGCAATTGCGAAATAAGAACAAAAATGTTCCTGAATCTTGAAATCAATTAAAATAAGAAATACATGCATATTTAGATAAAATACATAATTGCTGTTTATTTAAATTTTTAACTAAAGCTTATTACAAACAATTTTCGATATGATCCCCATTTTGCAGAAGGCAAAGATTATAGCGCCTTCTTATTGCTGCACATAAATTTATACTTGATAAATTTTCCTGTAATTTGACTCCAGCCACTTCAATCCGTTATTTCAGTTGTTCCAAAGATTCTATTTCCACTTCGTACACATAGTTCTTCATGAATCCTCAAGCATAAAAATCTAACGGAGTTAAATCTGGCGATCTAGGCGGCCATTCTATTGGACCTCTTCTTCCAATCCAATGGTCACTAAAATGTTCATCAAGCCAGTTCCTTACAAGTGCGGCTGTAGTGTGCTGGAGCTCTATCTTGCTGGTAGATTAAATTGTCTGCTATGGCTAAGGGAACGTTGTCATTCAAATCGAGCAGAAGGTCTCGTAGTAACTACGAAATGGGGATCATATCGAAAAGTTTTTTGTAATAAGCTTTTTAAAAAATAGTTAAAAATTTAAATAAACCCATACGATTTTTTTTTTGTCTAAGTCCAACCTACACGCCCTAGCTTTCTGTCACACCTTATGCAAATCACCCTGTATATAAATTTTAATAGTTTATTTTAAAATAAGTCTTTTGTTTAAAAATAAACTTTGTGAGTTTCTAAGAGCAGGGCTTATTCTTTATTCAAATATTTACAAGAGTTCTTATACTAGTTGTAGCAAGTTCTACGTCAATTTAAGATCTGCCTTATGTTTTCTACTTGGGCTTATTTATATTCATGTCGATTACAGAATATGCAGAATTTTACTCCCGGTGAGTTGACTTGATTCGCATCCGCTGTAAAACTCAATTATGAAATTCGTCGGATGAACTACATTGTCGATTCCTAAAATTACCTTATCATTTATGAACTTTCGTATCGACACTGTCAGCAACAAACATTTATTTAACTGGCCTAGGCTGTGATAATAGTATCATTTTCGATCAACGAAATCAAGCATCGTTGAGTGTGGTTAGTACGAAGATGGGCGACGCGACGGTTCAAAACCAACCGTGTGCTCTTTTTTTTTTTAGATTTCTTGCTCTCTTTTTGCGTTGCTATTTGTGCGTTTTCTATTAAAATTTGTTAAACAAACACTTTAGCATTCAGTATGATAAGCTTTTGTCTTACATTTTTGTACTCTCCATTGTTTATTTTCGTTTAATCAAAAATTCACTTCAGATTCGTCTCGAAATTGGTGCGAATGTAAAATGATAGAAATTGTATGGAGTGCAAATGGATTGCGAATTCTGTAATACCATATAAGTTGAACAAAATGTCAATGGTGCAGGGATTGTTACCGACATTCGTTCAACTTTCATTCGTCGGAT
Source organism: Chrysotoxum bicinctum (assembly GCA_911387755.1). Lineage (NCBI taxonomy): Eukaryota > Metazoa > Arthropoda > Insecta > Diptera > Syrphidae > Chrysotoxum > Chrysotoxum bicinctum. The sequence goes on from OU426987.1 coordinate 220,323,202, forward strand.
TCAGTAATACCAAAAGTTTGGAAATGAATTGAAACTGTCACTTTAGCTCATTCGCCGAATTCTGTAATAGGGGTGATTTTTTTTTTTTAGAAACGTCAAATTCATTTTCATAATGCCAATTTTTGTTGGCAAAAACCTGAAACGCAATTCTCCTACGGTCACTTTAGTCATTACAGGTAAAATTTTTAATCAAAATCGTTAGAGCCGCTTCGGAGAAAATTACCTCAAATAAAGTCGACGCACAGTGCGTCGATTGTATGCAGGTAGTGGAAAAAAATCTATTTTTCAAAAGTAAGATAACTGTGATCCAAAATTGGTTGCTAAATGTAATAAATAGGAGATTTTACTCAGTTTGATGAATTTTCACGCCCCCTACCACGCCCATTTTTGGTAATAAATTGGTTACATGAAAACTTCTAGTACGATAGTGATTTTAATTATTAATATTCTGGTCAGTGAAGAAATTATGAGTTAAAATAGCGCAAATTTCGCCCACTGACACGCCCACTTTTGCTATAAAATTGATTTTGTTTTTAATTTTTAGTCTGATATTGAAAAAATGTACAAAATTAATGTGTTTGATAAGAAAAATTTATTTGAACAAAAATCCACCCACTGTCACGCCTACAATTGTAAAATGATTAGTTAGAAGCCAAACATTTAAAAAATTTGATGATTATTCGATATACAAAAGTTGTAATATTTTAAAGGTTAGTAGGAAAGTATACATTTTTTCAAAGCACAACGACCACAGAATATATCGCATAGAAGATCTTGCAAAATATAATGGATGCTTTTATTGTTGACAAAAATAATTATTCAAAAAAAGTAATAACAAAAAGAAAAACCGAAAAATAAAAAATTACGAAAAAAGATCACTATCCGAGTCTTCGAGTGTATAAGCGATGGAAGTGACAACGTTTATTTATTTCTGAGAAAGTTGTTGATGCGTGTCTTGCTAAGATTTTCTGATCTTCAGGCTCTAAATTTGATTGCATATTTAATTTTATATCCATAAACTGCAAAACACCAGGTACTGGGGCTGTTGTTGAGTTGGAAAACCAAACACCAAAAAGCTCTCTGTTTGAACACATTCTGTAAAAAATGCTCGCAAACAAACACTTGTTGCAAGAAAAAGTGCAAGTTGCTGCAAAAAAAAACTTACTTTTTTTTAAAAGATATGATTGTTTTCTTTCTTTAAATAAAAACACTTTTTTCCCATATGGCACCACACAAACTATATGACTTATCAAAGTCAGTACTTAACACGAACAAGGAACCTTTGATTTGGACTCTCAAAAAAAATTTAAATTTACATGTAAAAAAAAAATATGCAGTTAGAATAACTATAGTTTCTCTCCTGATTGTGAGCATAGCGAAAAAAATTTCGTATGTTCTTTTCTTTTCTTCAGTAAACGCTCTTTCAGCCGATAACTACAAATCCTACTCTCACTATTTGTTATTTTGCTGATCTACTGAGGATCTCTGACAACAGAAAATTGAACTTTATCATAAATAAACTGTCGATCCATTCATTTAGACTTATTACCTTGAATTTGGCATACTTGCTACACATTTTTGTCAATTTTTTTTTTTTTATTTTTTTCCACTAGTCGCCGCACTGTGCGGTAGTGCCCAGTCAAGTTCTGCCACTACACCCTTTTTACAGAAACAAACTCAGGCGACTTTTGACCCCTCCCTATCTTCAGTACCAATGAAGTCAGAAACTTGAAATTCCGAATATTTGCTAAGCTAGTCAAGCACAGGCGCCTGACCAAATTTCAGTTATTTCAGTTTTCTATTATAAGCGGTTCCTGAGATATAAGGCCTCAAAAATCACAAAAACCGTAACTGACTGACTCACTGACTGACTGACAGATCATCAAAATTATGGAGCACTTCCCGACATCGTAGAATCTTGTAATTTTGCACAACGGTAGGTCTTGTCATGCAAGTAGAGGAAAAATCGAAAATTTGAGGTTTTCCATTCAGGGGGCGTGATATCCGCCCACTTTCTCTGAATTGGTGTTGGTTGAATGGAGCACTTCCGACTGCTGTAAAACGATGAAATTTGGTAAAGTGGTAGGACTTAAATTGCATACAAAGAAAAAAATATAAAATTTGAAATTTTCCATTCAGGGGCGTGGTATCCGCCCACTTCCTCAGAACTGATGTAAATTATACATGGCGCACTTCCGATTGCAGTAGAACAATGAAATTTGGTAGAACGGTAGGGCTCAAATTGCATATAAAGGACCAAATATAAAAATTGGGGTTTTCCATTCAGGAGCGTAATATGCGCCCACTTTCTGAGAAAATGTTTAGTTTTTACGAAGCACTTCCGATTGCTGTAATTAAGGTAGGTATGTAAGTTTTAGGTATCTTGCCAGGACAAGAAGAAATACATAGTTGAAGCGCAAATCAACACAACCAATAACAAAAAGAAAATATACCAAAAGAAATAGGAAGCTATAAACTAAGTTGATTTTAGTAGGTAGAGTCCACCTTTTTATCTTTCCGTATCTTTCGAGATTTTGACATGGCAAAATATTTAAATCTTTGCAAAAAGGAGTGAGATCAGACCAAAAACATAAATGTTAAAAAAAGTGCCAAGTTCTTCTATACAAAAACCTTTGTGTAACAAGTCAGCCGTGAAAAGTACTGCGATCTAAAAGTACGCCAAGTTCTTACTTCATGAAGGTTTAATACCGAATTTTTTTTTTTTTTTTTTTTTTTTTTTTTTTTTTTTTTTTTTTTTTTTTTATTAACATTTATCTTGACCTCAACAATAAAACTATTATAAAGAAACTGTCCACTATTAATACAATCTTCATCATACTTTCATCAATAAACCACAGAACAGAAAAATCACCAATATGGTTCATGATTGAAAGTCCATCACGTTTTTTATTTTGATCATGGATTTCTTTGAGCTTGTCTTCCAAAATGTCCTCCATTACGGATACACTTTCTCCCCTAAAATTGATGCTTTTGTCAAATATTAGCTTGAGCCCCTCTGTTTCAAATAATTTTAAGACTGTCACATTATAGTTTTCTTTGGAGTCACATTTTCTACTTAGCCCATAGACTTGTGATTCAGCGACACATTGTGAAACGTCATCTTTACTGCAAGGGCAAGATTCTATCATTCCATTATAATGTATCTTTGAATTCAATGGTATTCCCAATACATCACCCAAAGCTAATCGGTTGTTTCTCAATGTTGATTTGATCAATCTACCAATAAGCCTCTGCGTTTCCCAGAGTTTTTTCTCAATTCTCAGCATGTTGTAATTAGTTACCGCTTCTATACCTATGACCATTTCGCTCAACGCTAGTAAATCAACCGTTGTAGCCCGTTTGATGTTGAAATTGCCATTATTTATATAATGGGAAGATTCCATACAAACCACTGTGTTGTATAAGCTCTTACAACGTTCTTCTCCCTTAAAATTGAAATATCCCTCCATTCTCTCATTTGATACTCTGCAAAACACTTCTTTGTTGTGGGACAAGCAATCAAACTCTGATACAACACTCCGGAGTATTTTCGGTTTTACAATCACCATAGGTCGTTAAAAACATAGTTATTTTCCCCCACTATGTAATGCTTTTCACCATCAACTGAAACCAACAGTGTTTCCTCATTTTCAATCAAAAGATTCCCTTGTTTTTTCGTTATTGAGCATGAGTAATCTTGTTGGCATGTCCGGTACAAAGGCTTAAACCAAGGTATTTTGCTAATTTTCATAGATTGTGATTTCACTTTGACTTCCATTTTATCTTCATAACATATGTCAGCATCGCTTCCCCAGCAATCAGAGTCATGAGTACAAGTTGTTCCCACGAAGCATGAGTTTGTTTCAATCCACTTTTTTGCCTCCTCTTTAGAGGGTGGCAGGGGTTTGTCCAAGTTTTTGATCACTTCAGTACCAAACCCTTTATAAAGCAATTCAGTAAACCTTTCGCGTCTAAGGATATATATGTCCACATTTTCAGGATATTCGGAAATTCGTAATTTGGTAGTGATCGATAATATCTCTAATTTGAAATCCATTCCCTCGTTTATGTCAAAAAAGTTACCACAATTTATGTTACATTTTGTCCCTATCTTTAAAGTAGAATAATATTGAAACAGCTACAATGTAATAGAGAAATTTTATTTTTTAATGATTACTGACTAAAATTTGATGGGCTTACTTGGCAAGTTTTTTTGTATGCCCAAATTCGAAAGGTTTTAAAAACTTGACAAGTGAACCCATCAAATTTTAGTCAGTAGTCAGAAAACCGTGGGCTTTCCAAGTTGCCTGATCATTGAAAAAAGATCTTTTTTACCATTAGACCAATACCACGTCGAATTTGGAATTAATCATAAAAAAGCGAGGTTAGTTTCGATACAATTATTGATATATTGCTCGTCCTCTATTTGTTGTCGAGTGACTGCTGTATTTTTACCAACATGTTTAAAAGCAACTGTAAGGGAATCACGGACTCTTATGGCTAAAACAGATGTGCAGCAAGTCTGCACGCAGCGATGCATGCAGCGCTGCAGCCAGAACACATGTGCATACTTCCTAACTTTAATGATGCCTAGTTCTGTTAAAACAAAAATGACATCTGCCAAATTTTCATTCTTTTTGTTTGCTTAAATTGTTTTGTACTTAAAGTTTTATAAGTTTATTTTAAATCAAATGGATATTTCAACAAACAAGGACAAAATTTTGATTTTGATTGCCGTGTATGAGAAATACCTCAAGTTTTTAAATGAATATAATTTGTTCCAGACCAAAACTTCAAGGCCGTGGACAAATTTAATTAATCAGAAAATGAAAGAGAATTGCACCTATACTTTCAAAAATTGTTCCTGGTGATAAGTAGGAAAAGCAAAAGAAGATACAAAGCACAAATGAAAAACAAAACAAAATTCTTTTTACTTCTTGTTCATTGTACGGATTTGTTTTGTCATAAATGAATTTGTTTTATTTTTTCTTCCATTATTGTATCAATATCAAGTTTTCCACCAAAGACAAAAACAAACTTTTTTTTGCAAATATGACAGACAATGTCAACAATCTGTCAATATCAGTAATGCCAAATAGCAATTATTTGGAAATTTTTGTTTTACAATTATGGCTGCAATGAAACTAGGCAGCAAATTTAGGAATAGAGACATCGTGCAGCGCAGCGCTGCATGCAGACTTTCAATGATTCTGCTCCCATAAGAACCTGTGTAATTAAATTTCGCTGCAGGGGAAATGCTGCACATGTGTTTTAGCCATTAATCTCATAATTTTCATTGCCACGTATAAAAGATGATGCGGTGTCACAGCTCGACGATCGGATCATCGTAATTCACTTGATGCTATTGTAAACGGTGTCGCATTAACTCCTTCTCTGAAGTCTCGAAATTGACCTAAGTAAATTGATGGGAATGAAAGCTCCTCTACATGTTCATCGAACAGTAAACTCGTGGAGTATATTTTGTTCTCCTGGTGCAATACGTAAATATTGATCCTCATTCCATAACAGCGTATGTTGTTGAGCAGTTAGACTCTCTTCAATATGTATGTATGTATATGTTCACTCACATCTTCTAGAGGAAATTCAGTCACAATTGTGTCATTTTCGAAAAATGATCTATCCATTGTGATTTCATACATTGTATAAAGCGGAGATGGCAACAAAAATTGTAACCAGGTTTTTATAGTAGCTTGATCTATGAATTTTCTTTCGCTTGATATGCACATTAATACAGTAATCATCATCCACATTTTCTTGGTAGACTTTTAATCATTGTATTAACACAAACAGAAACATTAATAACTTGTCCTAAAATTCCGCATTGACCATTCACATGGCTCAATCTTCGGATCTGCATAAAAGGAAGACGAGGTGAAATGAGTCTTTCAGATATAATATCCAGTGGTGGTAAATTATTAGGGATCTGTGGATATTTAAACCCGTACATCGGAATTCTATTAGAGATGAGCTTAGTCGTGATTTTCCAATCACAACTAAACCTGTGATTCTGATTTACAATTCACTGTGAGTTTAACCTGTGATTGTGATTCATGGATTCAAAGCAATACATTGATCAAGTAAATTAATTATTGTTCTTAACAATATCGAATAACATTTTGAGTTCATTCTGAAATGTTGCTTCTTTCTTTTTTTGTGCTGGCGATTTTTTACGCGTGCAGTTTTTTTTTTTATCCTTAACCATTTGTTATGACATCGAAGAATTCTTTTCACTACATTATCATTACTGGAAGTCGGAATAACTTTTTTTCTCCATAGCTCTATAACCTGATCTGCTACATTTTTAGCACTTTGTTTCACAGAATATTTAAGGATATTAAGTTGATGAAAAAATACATACACAACCTCTTTCACTGTTGGTAATTTCAGTTCAAGAATTTTCGACATCGGTATGCCAATTAAAGGGATTTCTTTATTCATATTAGATGATTAGCATCCGAATTGCAATAATCAATAATATATTAAAACTCAGCTGTTAGTTAATTGGTTTTAGTTAAATATACACAAGAAGACAACTCAGAGCTCCAAAAACTATGCAATGTAGAAATATAAGGGGAAACATAGAAATGACCTGAAATCACAGATGGCTCTAGTATGACAAGTACTGAGTAACAGAACTACCAACATTCGAAATTAAATTTTCAAATTCTCCAAACAAAAAATATTCAATTATTAATTTTGTGGAAAAAAGGAATTTAAATGACATTTTAAATAAACCCGTTGAAAAATATTAAATAAAAATCCTAAACTGTAATAAAAGTTATAAAAAGAAAATATCGTTAAAAAATTGATCCAAAAAAAATATATTCTAAAACAAAAGATAAGATATAGCTTGCAAACTATAAACTCAAATTCTCATGAATATTGTCAAAATTCATAAATTAACTGGATAAATTGGGAATATTTATTGAAAAACTACTAAAATCAGTAGGCATTGGAATTCTACTGCGAATATCTTTTGAATAGCTAGAGTAATCGATTAACTACAGAGATCTTTTTTGTAGAGCGTTCAATTTCCTATAGAAATAATTGAAACTCATTTGACAATAATTATTTTTTATTAACTCTTTCAGTCACGCTTTTAGATTAAGAATATGTTCAATGTTTCAATTATTGTTTTGCCATTATCTACACCTAAAATATCACTGAAAGTATGAACAAAAAATCTAGGTATAAAGGCTTTCGAGGAATGAGGTGGTTAGTGGCACTAACCACCGTGACTATTGATAGAAACAAAACAATTATGAGTTACTTAATTATTTATTAATATTACATGTTATGATGAAATTTTTCACAAGGAAACTAAGGTCAATTTTTTTTTCATGAAAATCTGAAAAACAAGCTTTTCCCTTGCGTAGACAAAGAGGTACTTTGCATGTACAGTACGGACTGGAGATATTTTAGTGCTGCATAGACAGCATCTTCTTGATGTGCTTCTTTCAGGTTGATGGCGACTGGATTCAAGACGAATTTCTGAAGGGACTGTTGGCTTGTGGCGTTTTATAAATGCAGGGCCTGGAGAAGAAGCTTTAGAATTGCGGTTGCTGTTCACTGATTCGGGCCTTCGTTTGTCTCTGACATATGCTGGGGCCAGTGGACCCTGGTATACGCTTCGTCTGAATTCTTTCAAAGTCAAAGGGCTTAGGTCCGTGCGTGAAGAGGACTGTAGTTCTTTATAAATTAAAAAAGCATTGACAACACTACAATCAAGGAAATGAAAGAAAATCCTGTGCCACCACTTGTGGGATTTTCTATCAACAGCATAACTTCCTTTCAGTTGATCGAATTTATCAACGAAGTTTATATTCGCATTGTAATCTTTCACTGATTCCGGACACGATACTTCAATACTGGTACCATCACGCTCTCGGCGGGTAACTTTTCCGACATCCTTAGGGTCATGATAATTTGATAGCATGAAAACTGATCTCTTATCTTTCTATTTCAAAAAAGATATTTTTGTGTCACTCATCCGGTAATCATGTTCACCTCTTTGCAAATGCTTGTCTTCTTTTAGCGTTGGTAAGAACTTTCTATTTGAGTTCACAGTTCCACAGGCGAAAATATTATCTTCTCGTAATTTAACTTGCAAAGGATAACTGTTGAAATAATTGTCAAAATAGACCTTATGATTTTTGTGCTTCAAATTTTCGCAAAAATTTCTTACAACTTTACCACCTAAGTCAGTTTCAACGGTAGCACCCTGCTTTCCCGTGTAAACATCAAATTCTAGGCAATAACCTGACTTTGCACACATCATTCAAACCTTGTACCCTCGTTTAGTAGGTTTTTTCGGCATGTATTGTTTCAGATAGTTCCTGCCTTTGAATTTTATCATACTTTCATCAATCGCAACTTTTTCTGATGGTTTGTAGTTTTTTTTAAAATTAGTTCGCATGATGTCCAGTAGTGGTCTAATTTTATAAAGTTTGTCAAAATCTGGGCAATTTCTATTGGGGATTAGACTATTGTCATTTACATGTAAGTAATTCAAAAGCCAACTGAATCTATTGAAGCTCATGAACCTCGATACCGTCATGCAAATCAGGTGCTGATGACCAGTAATCTCTGTAGCTCGGCAATTTCTTTATACCAATTACCAAGTTCAAAGCAATAGAAACATCAAGCTCTTCTGTAGTGGTAGGTGTATAAAGCTTTCCTGATTGAGTAGCGTAAAGATTAGTTTGAAAGCATAAAATATCGTGTAAATGCTCTGTGCAAAAAAGGCGAAATAGTAGAAGAGGTTGCACATTCTCCATTCTAAGAATTTGATCGGTTATTCCCACACTTTGAGTAAACTCACCAGGTAAGTCCATTCTATAATGCTTCTTCCATTTTGGAGCTATTGTAGCCGGTCTGTTTGAGTTTACGGTGTTAGACTCTGTAGATTCAGGATTCCGAAGTACTAAGTTAGACAGAGGGATGTCATCACCGGAATCAAAGTTGTCATAATCAATCACTTGAACTTTTTCAATCGAATCGCCTAACACCAGCGGATTTGGCTGATCTTCTGTATCCTCATCGCTACAAATACTCTCGCTATCTGAAGGAATATCTTCCAAAAAGTATTCTTCGATTTGTCTATTATTTAGCTTGCGCGGCATACTGAAATAAATATAATAATACTTGAATACTTACATGCCTAACTCATATGTAGATTAAACCTATAAACCTGCAACAGTCACGGTAGTTAGTTTACTAACCACCATATTTTCGTCGTCTATGCACATTGAAAATATAAAATTAATGATAGTTTCATACACATGCATATAAAATAGATATAGGAGAATAAGTTGAATACAAAACATTAAAGAAAAACGTTACTTACCCGCTTCACAGATATTTTTATCAAACACAAAAAAAAAATGTACGTTAGCGCGATTTTCAAATGAAAACAAATGAACTGTCATTCATCGACTATGCCGCTAGCCGGTCGCATCTTGTAAAAATGGTACAAAAATTCATGATAATTCACGCGATTGTCGGTAGATGGCGTGGATTTTAATATACAAAATTGGAAAGAGGTTGTTATTGACACTAACCACCACCAAGACTGAAAGAGTTAAGTTACAAAATTCAAAACAAAAAAGTTATTTTCCTAGTTTTCATGTGTCGGATCCAAAAAAAAAAATACTTGATTTTTTTGACCCACCCTAATTAAGCTCGTCATTTTCGGATGATGATGACTTTACCAAAATTTTTAATTTTTTTTACTGTTCTGTTTTGTTTTATTTTTTCCTTAACCCATTAAAGACCAAGGCCCTTAAAAATAGAGATAAATAAAAAATCTTTGAAATGCTGTTTATTTAGGTTTATATTTGCACAAAAATACAATTTTTTAAAAAATTTTTTTACAAGTTTGGTAATTAGAGGGGTGTACTCAATTGAGTACACTGGCCAGATATGGGTACATTCTCTTAATAATTATGAAAATTTTTAAAGCATTCTTTTTCGATGCAAGGAGTGGTTTGACACCGTTCACAAATCCATCGAACTCTGCTGTCACAAATATGGTACCGTAGTTGATTTTTTTGGGGAAATGTTTTCCGTTGCTGCGAATAACACTTTCTAGTACATTTGGCTTATTTGGAGTTTTTTTGACGACTCTGAGCGTAAGTAAGTTCTGGCTATGGTCCTAACAAATGAAAGGAGATTCCGGTTTTCTTTGTTTTTTCAGACAACGGAGGTCCCAAGCATTCACCACCATTGAGTTAAGCATGTGTGTGAATAATGGCCATCACCATTTTTTACCCTTTAGGTAATTGTTCACAAATCGGTCATGAAGGTCGACACCACCCATGCCTTTGTTGTATGCAACTATAGGCTTTGGCTGAGGAATGACAACTTTTTCTCTTTCTGTTGATGACCACCTCTTGACTTTTCCATTGGTTTCAAGTTGTCGTAGTTTGTTGCAACGGTTACAACAGCATTATCTTTCCAACGAGCGAACAAGATATTATTGTTTTTGTCAAATTTGTGATGAAACATGAAAGTAACAAAAATTTGTTTTCATTATCTACACTTTTCAAGGATTTAAGTGGATGATTTTTTCGTTCTATTGCCCCGAATCGTACCTGTTGCACAAAATCCTTTTCTGCGTAAAGTAGCCATAAGGTCATGGCTGGTCATTGGATATCAACAACTGGTAGAATAACCACTATATCTATTTCATTTCCATCATCTGGAATATCTTCAACAGCCATGTAGAGGTTGGGAAAGCGCCTGTTACCGCAGTTTATAGTTGAAAAAGACGTTTCTCTGCAAATCCAGTGAGAAAAAAATTTAACATGGTTTTGGCCACTGTACTCAATTGAGTACACCACTTTTATTCACGTCTTACCACGCAGAAGAAAAAAATGTTTGTTTGTAATTTATACGCAATGTTTTTTCTAGATACAAAATCTAAAGAATAGAATCCATTATTCAAATGTTATTCAAAAGTTTAAATTTTTACTAACATTTTACTTTCGCAAAGTCACCAAATTGCTTCAAACAAGAAATGCTCGACACAAAAGTTCATGAAAAACCTTGAAAATGCTTTTCAATCACGACAAATTCACTGCAAGTATCAAAGCACATGTCAATAATTGCTTTCCAATCGAAAGAAATGAAAATCAAAGCCCACTTTAAAAAAAAAATACAGTTGAAATTTAACAAATTACTGTACCCAATTGAGTACAGTGGCAGCTAATGGGTTAAGCAGCCGTTTTCTCTCCTTCTCTGCTCTTTCTTCTACAATTCGATCCTTTTCTGGAGTGCTGGTCAGAATTGAAGAACATTTTTTCTTTCGGCCCCTTCTTGTTGGACCACTTTTCAATGCTTTCGGGTACGCCCGCACTTGTTACTTGTTGTGTTATTGGTGGGCAGCTTGTATCTCCAGGTTCAGTCCTCTTATTTTCACTAGTAGGTGGCAATATTTGTGCCATTTCCGATTGAGATGTCAGTGACAGACGCTGGTATAAATTCGTTATCTCTGAAAACACTTTCGTTTAGTGGAAAGCATCCAGATTTTCTGAAACCAAAAAAAATATTTTTGCGAGAAAAGGCTTCTTGGAATGGTTTGCAAGAAAGTCCGGCAATATCAGAAATAGAAATAACTTTACCCGTATGTTTTGCTGACTCTTAAACGTAATTTGAAATGCCCGAAAACTGCAACGTCAAGAGGCTGTAAGCCTATGGGTGGTATGAGGTGGAAAGGTTAATAAAACGAGTCCATTTTGACGACAGTACATCACTAATTCAATTGAGCAGTGAGTCTCGTGGTTGTCGAGAAGAACAACCACCGACTTTTCTTTGACTTCACTTTGAACTGCTAAGCCGAGACTATCCTCAGGTGCTTCTACCAGAAAGCTTTCTTTGAAAAACACCCTGGGAAAATATATAGACTGTCACAATTCCCACTGTTCAACACGCTCTGCACTCACTGCCTAGCCGACTTGCTTGCATCCGGTTCTAGCAACAATTCTTGGCGCTTGCAAGACCGTTCGTATACCAGATTCATCTACATTTGTTCTCCGGTGAAATCCCACTGCGCTAGAACTTCTTTTAAATTTTTAAAGAAGCTTTTTACGTTATTGTCATTGAAACTCATATTTAGGGCTATCGAAGTATTTTCTGGCTTGCCCAAATAAAGATGCCGTTTCATGAATTCCAATCAATTCCAGTAATCTCATTGTTTTGCCAAGTTTGCTGGAGTTTGCCTTTTAAGTTTTGTTGCATAGTCAAAAGAAAGTCGACGAATCTGATGAAAGCTTAGACCGTATAGTAGCCTTGAGCAGTGAAGAATATTCTAATAATCCCTACTCTTCGTTCGTAAATACTCGATTGTTTGTGCATTTTGATGTAAATTTATAAGATGCTGGCTCGATTTCCTTACACAGAGTGTCAGACTTTTGGATTCGTTTATGCAACATAGACTTGCTAAGCCCATACATAACTGGATGGGGTGATGTCATCTTCGGGAATCTGGAGTATTCAATTACAAGCATGATTGAACTTGTTCTAGATTTGATATTTGGAACGTGCTTAGTAAGCTTCTTTTTCCTAAGATGCTAGTGGTTGTCGCCAAGTGCTTTGACAGCGGTTTTCCAATTATGTTTGAATGGCAAATACGTGCCTTAACTTGCATTCAAGATATTCTATCTCCACATTTAAATGAATTGAGGAAGTAGGTGATATCGGAGATATAAGTTCTTCTGCTATATACCTAGATCGATAGGTATCTTGTGCAATCGAAATGATATATTCTTCTGATGTAGGATACATAGTGTCGAGTCGGGAATCAGAACTTAGTTCAGAACAGGTCGTAAAATTGTGTGGCGGAACTCGTTCTTCTATTTCTCTTAGTTCTGTATCTGCGAAGAACTTCGCTATTTTTATTTTGATCGATATTTTATTTATTTCTGAGAACTTTTTAAATCTGTCTTCATAGCTTTTAAAGAGATGGTCAATGGCAGGGATGCAATCAAATTATTACGACCGGGACAGACATCGTACTCAGGTAAAGGCTTTTATAATACGCTGGAATCAAATCCTCAAAAGCAATTGCAATACTTGAAAGCTTCATGGAGTTACTTACTTACCGTTTTCATTCAATTGTCTTTCTATTGTCTCCCAAATTTCGTATAAGAACAATGTTCTTATAAGATTTATCACCCATATCGTAGAGACATGGGTAATTTCCACCAATTCAATTAATTTTTCCACCTTGAAAAAAAAATTTAAATTCCTTTGACTGCCGCAGCGTTAGAAATAATCTGTAATTTCACAAAACGTCGCGTTTCATCGCCGCGTTGCAACACCATGGCGAATTTAACGCGGCGTCAAAAACGCGTTCAAGTGTGACATGGGGTATGTATTGCAATGTAATACAACGCGGCGTAAAAAGGCGTTCTGTTTGACCGAGCCTTTAAGTTTTCCAAAAGTTTCGATGGCATTTTCACTCAGCTTGAACTCCTTTGTTTTTTTTTTCAGGCAATCTGAAAAAGGTGTTGCTACATACACATACATATATCCGAAATTGTTCTTTTTTTTATTTTATTTTATTTAAGAATTTCAGTTTATTTTTAAATAAATACCTTCTAGAGTAAATTTCATAGGTTCATTAGATACTTATTAAAAGTGGATTTACACGTTTCTACATCGGCAAAATGCAGAAAAGTAGAGAGAGGCAGACATACATATGTATGTCGAAACCCGAAAGTGGGAGAGATTACACAGGTGGTAACTCTTTTTTACTTCCTACAAACTGCTATAACTTGTAAATCATATGTTTTCATTCGAAGTTAATTTGTATTTTGTGTGAAATTTATTTAAATTGTTTTTAAAATGGAAGACGACGAAAGGCAACGAAAGGTCATGAGCCTCCTTTTGTCATCCTTCCAAAATTTAATTGAATTCAGTGTATTTTTAAGAAAAGAAAAAGTAAAAAATATCCAAATATCCCATTTAATTTATAAAAAGTGGCAATAAAATGCACACATTTAGTGAAACCGGAGCTGGAGTTCCTGCCTTCTTGGCTAAACTTTGGAGGCTCGTCGAGGGAATAATTTATGCCCCTATTATGGATTACAACTCAACTTAGTTGTAATGAAAAAATACGTTGCCGTCTTTTAGGAGTCGATTTGCTGTCAAAACCAGCTGCTCAACATGAAATACATACAAAAGCAAGAATAAGAAATTGTATGATGGAAAGTTCTCTCGATTTGTTTTTCGGTGATTTGGAAGATGAGAATTTCCTTAATGTACTCGTAGCCAAAATAAAAAAGAATATCCGTATATTTAATAAACTTATGTACACTTCTATTCCTAAAGTATGCATTTTTTTGATTCGAAATAGTTTTCCTAAAACAACCAACGTTCCTCAGCGATTCCACCAATTGCTAAACTTGCTACTGGTCTTCTTTTCATGAGCGAAGGAAGTTGCCAAAAGTGTAGTGGCAATGATTTTAATTTAGGACTGACTCAATCGATAGTGTCAGTTGGTAGATGTGATTGAGGAACTCATTTGTGGAAAATGCTCAGCTAACATAGAGCAACAAGTCGTTCAAATTGTGATGGCCATGTAGCTTTCAAACTAAAATACACTCATTACATTCTATTTTTATTAAAATTGTTGTTTAACTTACTGTTTTGTGTCCATGTCTATTTTTTATCCGAAAGCAGATTCTTTCATTAAAATGTTCTACACAACTGCTTCGAACCAGTTGTTTGATTTTGACGCTTATTACAACCGAAGCACAACTCAACTTACTTACATAATACGAAGAGACAACTAAAAAGTCGGCCATTTTGTTAGTTGTCTGCTAATCGACAACTGGTTGTGCTTTGACAGTCAACTGGTTGTGATCGATAATACCAATTTTAAGAATTACAACTAAACTATAGTTGAGTTGTCTTCCATAATAGGGGGGTTAATTTGTTGGAGTAAGGATGACCGAAGTTTCATAATTCAGAATCAGGCCCAATTTGCCCGTGAGCTGCTGCCTTGAATTATAAACACAACAATATGGCAAGATTCATTCGCAGCTTAATATGTATTACATTGCATTACAATTACATCTATTGACAATGGTGGTCTAAAATTCGATCATGACGACGACATGGAATTCTCTCATCCGTGTTTCAAACGTAATTCCCCATACCTTTTGGAGCATACGAGTATCAAGCGAAAAATTGCCAATACTAAAACAATTGATGAAAAGGCAACTGTTAAGCCAGAAGCAGTAAGCAAGGTTTTGAATGATGTGAAGGCGATGCGTGGACGTCAGAATTCATTGGATTCTAGATTATCTGTAATGAAACAAGAAAATGAAGCACTTTGGCGTGAAATTGCATCACTTCGACAAAAACACGCTAAGCAACAGCAAATTGTCAACAAGCTTTTCAATTCCTAATAACCATTGTACAACTATCAAGAATCATGACAAGTGTCAAACGTCATATGCAATTGATGAAAAACGATACTCCGGAACAAGCTAAGCTAAGGAAAGCAAGTGAATGTGGATCGGAATGTGGACCTGTAATTCGTGAACTGGTTGAAGAACTTTTCGATAAAGCGAATGCAAAAAATGATTCTGATTTAGAGTAATAATATTTATTTTTAAATATCTTATCTTGTTAAAAAATGCAATGTATGCTTATACCAATGAGTTTATATCCAAATATGCCATCAGTTGGTTCCAGTAATCATGATAACGATAGTACTTTACCAAAAATTGAACGTCTCCAATCCAATGGAAGCATTAACAGTCAGCTATTCGACTACTCAAATCAAAGTTTAGAAGATGCTTAGGTAAACATAGGAAATATTACACCAGGACGATCCAGAGCTGTTATAAACGCCGTCAACCACCCCCATGGATTTCAAATCGTTTATCATGTTACTGAAGTGCCCGACAGTGCACCTGAAACTCCTAAGAAAATTAAAAATGATAAAAATCATCTCACTACGCCCATGGTAAAGGAAATGACACGCAATCAAATTTTGCAAATTAAACCAAAATCAAATCAAATCTTCAAGCCCCGCAACAAAAATGTTGTTGTGGCAATGGAACTGGTCAGCAACAAATTAAAACAGAAAAAACTGACAATTAGCCAATGACGCTCTGGAATGATAATTTTGAATTACCAGCAGATGATGGTAACACAACTGCACCGGTGGGTCTTTCCAGCCCTAGTAGCAGTGGTATTAATATGAATGTTACTATTGATCCGCGTCTTATATCGCCAATGAACGATCAAAATTTGCAATCTGCAAAAATTACAAATGATGCAATAGACATGTACATACAACGGAGATAATTTTATTGAATCAGATATGCCATCTCAACTTTTTGACGTAAGTTTAACATTTTTCAAATCATGCATCAATTGTAGTACGAGTAATATAGCTTTTCTCACAAGAATCGCACATAATTGATGACCCAAAAGCCTTGTTAGTGATAATACCTACAACACTTAATATGATTTAAGTGAAAATCCTTCTTCTTCTGGCCGACAAGAAAACCAGTTACAATCTCAAGTCAAGTTTGGCGATTATGATACCGACGCACTTATATACATCATTATCAAAAAAAAAATTCTAAACTGCAACTGTCCAAAGTGAACAATAGCAACAACGTTCATAACCGCAACGATATGCATGATGAAGTCAACATGCACTTGGATATTGTTCAGGACGATTTGGACACTCTTAAAGATTTACTACGCACCGATTTATATTCTCTGGATGCGAATAATTTACTAGGACCCTTTAACGATTCTGACATTTTTTAGACTTTGGAAAGAACTGCATTTCTGATGAACTTTTATGCACTATTGCTCCCACTACTAAAGGCCTATCTAATTATGATAATTATTTTTTGTTATCAGCCAATTTACGATCTTAGCGACATAATGGAAAGTATAGGGTTATCCATTTTGCGGTTTCAAAAGTAAACGTAAATAAAACACATATAAAATATTTTTTTTTCATGATATTTCTTTTTTATTATAAAGTTTGAACGTTGACATTATGAGTGAAACACTACATCATTTAAATGACCACCACGCGAATTTTTGCAAGCATCGATTCTTTTGAGGTGATTTTCGACCACTTTTTGACACATATTGGGCGGTATCTCAGTCATAACTTGACGAATGTTGGTTTTTAAGTGCTCAAGAGTTAAAGGTTTATCTGCATAAGCACGGTCTTTCGCGTAGCCCCACAAAAAAGGCCAGCGGTGTCAAATCGCATGATCTTGGTGGCCAGTTGATATCGCCACGACGAGAAATTACGCGGCCAGGAAATGTCTTGCAATAAAGCCATATTCGCTCGAGTTGTGTGGCATGTTGCACCGTCTTGTTGTAGGTTTTAACAATTTTTATGTGTTGTGCGATAGTTAAGCGATCCATTTTCGTAAATGTCAGACTTTCAACTGAAAAAAAAAATGGTTTAACAACTTAGTTTGACAGATGTCGAATTCCAGCCCTATACTTTTGAAACCGCAAAATGGATAACCCGTTATATGTATAAGTATGATCTGAAAAACAAAATACAAAATAAATTATACGAAACAATGTAATGAAAATTGAACTTACCTCCATTCTCTTCCATTTCGATTTAATGTTTTTTTTTTCATATCATGCGTCCTACAAAAAAATTATAGAAGAATGTGAAAATGTCGCAAAATTTACAGAATGCAGGCGAAGATGGTATAATAAAGATCAACATGCTCGTCTTTACTATAATCTTGACTTCTGCACTTCTCGAATTGGTCCTTATTCGGAATTCCCCCCCCCCCCCCCCACCAAAATGCACCACCAAATGCACTTCCGAATAAGGTCCCTCGAATTTCCTATAATGCAGAAATGAAGTTCTTCTGCATTTTGCTCTTTTCTCTCTATCTAACAAATATTAATTCTGCATTTGGCATTTTTTTTTTTTTTTTCTCCAGAAATCAAATACAGATACTTGTAAATCCACATTAAAACAATTTCACTTGTGTGTGCCTATACTTATTCTAAACATGAATATAAATTTTCATATGAGGCTTCTATTATAGGTTCTATGGTTCTATTAAGGTTTAATCCTGGTCGTATAATCACCCCAATTACCGAAGTCGTAAACGACAGCAAAATATACGACACGACTCAATCTGCATTCCATATGTCGTTTTCAATGGTTGTCACTCGTTTTTTTGTGTCGTGTGTAAACGTCAAATGTAGTTGAACGGTTTCATTCTACATTCTGTAAGTCGTAAGGAAACTAAAACTATGAAAAAAAACGATGGTATCTCTCGTTCAAAAATTTGCTCACGTCGGAGACATGGATGGTCGTCTTGTTAAATATAAATTTATTGGAATAAATTATTATTTTCTTTTACGATAAATATAACAAGAACATATTTGTTTACATTTGCAGTTGAAATTAACAAATCAAAACCAGTTCCAGACGCTCGTAGAGCTGATGCAGAGGAACGAGCAGTTGGCTAGGGGGTTTTTGAAAGGGATAGAAAAAAAATTTAAAAATGGAGTGGAATAACATAGCTGAGCAGCTGAACAGCAAGGGTCCTCCAGTTAGAGATGGAGATGGTTGCCAAAAGGTTTGGGCCGACTTCAAATTTAAAGTTAAAAAAAAAAATACTCCACAATTCAAATGAAATTAAAGCAACTGGGGGAGGTCCGAACCAGTTGCAAATTTTATCTCCACTTGAGGAGGCTGTATCAGATTTGCTCAACTATAAAAAGTGGTTGAAACCAAGTGGAAATGCAATTGGTGTATCCCAGCCCAATTTGCTTCAAAACCCCTTGCCAACTGCATTCGAGCCTGCATCAACACAAATTCAGGCAGATGCAGACATAATTAGTTTCGCCGAATTTGAGGATGAAGTTCCAGTGCAACAACATCAGACACAAATACATGAAACTGAAGAGCCAGCATTAAAAAAACGACGGCACGCTTCCGCTTTTAAGCAAGGAAGAGCTAAGCAACCTTAAACGGCATAAACGAAAATATAAAAAACATAGAAGGACATATTAAAGAAGTGGAGAGGTATATAAGAAAGTCATATAAATTAAAGGAGGATAATGCTAGGAGAGACATAAAACGTCTGAAAATTCAAGAGGAAACATTTAAAATTCATAAGGAAGAGATGGAGCGAAAAGAAGAACAAAGAAAAGAAACAAATAAAATAAAGATGATGGATCTGGAAATAAAAAGGAAACAAATAGAAATCCAAGAAAAGAAGCTTGCACTCAAGACACATATCAACAAGTAACAAAAAAACAAAATACTAGTTTTATAATCATCTCCGTGCCTTAACAAACCATTGAAATACCTGTTAATCACAAATAATATAATTCCTTTATTTTTTTTTATTTTTATTTTTATTTTTTGTTAACTATGTACATAAGTTATAAAATGATTTTTTTTTCTCCTTAATAAAAAAAAATTATGAATTTATGATGGCGTTCATTATTTGGTTTCTAATTCTAGCTCCCGCTGAGTTATTATTATTAGTATCTTGAATACTGTTTTCAACTTCGACATCGTCAGATAGATTCATTTCATCTGGAAGAATATCAGTTCCGTATCCATAGTTGATTGAAATATTGTGCAAAGCTGAACACACGTTCACGATTTGGGTTCCTTTTTGAGGAATGTAATGCAGCTGTCGTGCGCTGAGTAGGCAACGAAAACGATTCTTCAAAACGCCAATTGTTCTTTCAACTACATTTCTGGTCGATGAGTGATTTGTATTGAAATTACTTTCAGGACTTCCTTCCTGTGTGGCCCTAAAAGGAGTTATTAAATAAGGCTCGAGTGGGTATCCTGCATCACCTGTTTTTAAAAAAGTGAATATAATTAAAATTCAACATTAAAGTATTTTAACTACCTAATAGTCATGTATTTCTTTCACCGTTATTAAAATTATCTTCCAGCCTTTCCTTTATTTCACTTGAATTCCATACAAGTGCATCATGACTCGCTCCTGGATGCCTTGCATCAATGTAACGAATGCGCATTTTATGATCACAAACCTTGAAATTGAATTGAAAAAAATATCTTTTCGGCAAAAATGCAAAAATACTCACTAGCATCGCATTGAGGCTATAGAAACCTTTTCTGTTGTAGTAAAAATGTTGTTCTTCTTTTTTGGGCGTGAAAATTCGTATATGTGTGCCATCTACACATCCAATGACGCCAGGAAATCCAGTCTTGTTAAAGAACCAAAGTTTTGCTTCAGATTTGTCCGCTTCAGTCATTTGAAATTGAATCCATTTAGGGCAAATATGAACTTCAATTATATCAATCATTTCTTTAAAAAACTTGCTGACTGTTGGTTGGGCTAAGCCCAAATTGAAATCATTTCCAGCGCCGTGTTGATAACTTCCCTCTGCCAATATTCTTAAGGTTATTTTATTTTATTTTAAAGACAATTTTATTTCAATAATATGTCCGAATCTTCAGATCCCTTACCGCTGGTGGGGGGAAATCTTTGGCTTATACGAAGAGACAAGTTGACTGATGAAATATTAATGTAATGTGTACGATCGAATGATCTCTTTTTATAGTATCTAAATGCTAACGCAGCAAATCTTTGTTTGACTACGGATGATGCGATGATTCAATTTATTCTTTGTTATGAAATATTTCTCACACAAGCTGCTTAGGGCAAAAAGTGCTGATATGCAATTTTATTCTTCTTTGTATACATTAATGGTTTCGATCGCATCATCAAGTTTATGAAATTGAAAGTCAAGTATTTGTGGGGGCGCACAAGTGGGCTCTGATATAACACCTCCCCCCTTAGAGTCTTCTAATGGTCGGAAAGTGACCTTTGGAAGATTTACATTATTTATTATCTTCCTATTTTTAGTTTTACATTTTAAATAGATATAAAGGATTACGATAAGTGTAATGATTAAAATTATCATGTACATAGTTAAATTTGTATGTTTGTGCTTGTATTTTAATTCTTTAATTTCTTTTAAATTTTGTATATTTTGATAATGTAATTCTTGAAAAGTTATATCTTTTGATTTGGTATAATTTATATTTTCAATTGTATTTGGAATTAAGGGTTCGTGTTTATAATTTTTTCTTTCGTACATTTTATTGTCTATTTCGATTTTACAATTTTCAAATTTAATAAGGTAGTTACCTTTAACAGTAATGTTTTGATTATTACAATTTTGATTTATTTCTTGTAATTTTACATTTATCAATACAAGATTATTATTTCCTATTTCTAATATTTTTTCGTTTACATTTTTTAATAGTTTACAATTCATTTGATTTTTAAATATATTTTCAATACAATCATCTTTTATTTCTGATAAATATTTTTTCATTTTGGTATTGTTATAAATTATTTGGTCTTTAGTCAAAAACATTTTATTACTAATATCTAATTGTTGACTATCTTCTAAATTTGGTATGGGTTGGATATATATTTGTAAAGTTTGGGATTTCGATTATAAATATGATAGTGTTTTTATATAAAGCAAGTTCTAATTTGATTTGTGAAAGTTTTTCAATTGTTATATTATTTTTGTCAAGTTCTGTTTCTGAAAATATATCTTTGCTTAAGATTCCTAGTCTCGATGTTAAAATTATGTCTTTAATTTTGTCTATGTCATTTGTCAAATATTTTATATTGTCTTTAATTTCTATTTCTAATTTCAATTTGTTAAAATCTCTTTCTAAATCGTGTTGAGTGCGAATAGATTTTTCTATATGGTCGATAAGTTTTTTAGTTTTGTTATTAAAAGTATTAGTTAGTAATGCAATTTGCTCATTAAAATGATTATTAATTTGTATTTGTGAATTTGAATTTTCTATTAAATTGTGTGTATTTGTTTCTATTAATTTAAGTCTTTCTTCTATTTCTTGTCTATCGTCGTCATCCATGGTTCCGTATAAAAATTTCATTTGTGTACCTAAAATATTAATAAGTCCTCTCTTCTGTCTGTCATGTGTTATAGTTTCAAATTCTTTTCTAGTATGTTTCATTAAATTAATAATTTCGATGTTTTGTTCAGGTAAAAGTTTTTATATGGTCTTCTAGTATTTTTAAATTTGTTTCGTACTTAGTTAAATTTATAATATGTAGTATTTTAATATAGTTTTCTATTATTTCTATCTGCTGTAATTGTATAATTGTAAAACCATTACCGTGGTTGTAGTCAATTATTTGTATTTCTTGGGTTGAGATTATTGGTAGAATGAAAACCAATATGATGAATACCTTTGAAAGTAGTGGGTTGATCATATGAAGATCCGCAAGTGGCTTCTTTTGACGAAGTGTCATGCCTGTGAACAGGAATATTTTCTGTAAATTTCTTTAGTCTATGGAACTGATCTTTATGCAAAATTCTATTGGGTTTCTTTTTGAACCTATTGCCTTCTTTAAGAGTATATTTTTTCCCTTCTTTATTTATTACTTTAACTTTTTTATATTTAGGGGTTAACTTGTTTTTTATTTTATCAGGATCTGTTATTTTCACAAATTGTTCATTAATTTCAATATTCTTACGTTTTTCATTTAATTTATTAATGACCTTCGTTTTATTATCTTCTATTCGTTTAAAAATTATTTCTTTATTTATGACACCAAAATGGATGTCGAAAGGTTTTTCTCGAGTAGTTAAATGAATATTATTATTATAAGCGATTAGAGCTTGGACTGTATGATCGCTTGGATCAACTTGTTCACCAGATTGTTCGATTGAAATTAGGATACGCAAATGCTCGTTAAGAGTTCCATGCAATCTTTCAATATCTGAATTGTCTGTATGTCGATTGGCTGTACAATAATGTATTTGTATGTCTTTATTTACTAAGTAATTGTTTAGAGAATTTGAAACGAAAGCATTTTCATTGTCGAGAGTTATAAGGTTTGGTGTACCCATATAGGAGAATATCTTTGTTAACGCTTTTATAGTATCTATGTGAGTCTTATGTTTTATAGGTTCTGCTGCGGCGTACTTGCTAAATTTATCTATACATGTTACGTATTTCTTTTTCTTGTTTAAAAACCATATGTCAATGTGGTAATGTTGTCTTGGTCCTGTTGGTGTGGGTGTCTTCTCATATGGAAGTTTTATAGGATTTCTATCAATTTTTGTCATACATATTGCGCAATTATTTATTTGTTTGTTAATTAAGGTTTTAAGATTTGGTATATAGTATTTTCTGTTTAACTCTAGGTACACTTTTTCTATGCCTATATGGTTATTATTTGTGTGTGTTTTTAATATTATTTCATTTGCTTCGTCTATTTTAAGATCTTGCAAGAGTTTTGTGCTTCTATGTAATATTTTGTTATTTAATTTGTTTTCTTCTTTCCATATGTCTTGGAAGTTATTAAATGTCTTGTCATCTTTGACATATATACAATTTAGTTGTGTTGTATCTACTTCTTTTATTATTTCTATAAAATCTTCTTCTTTAAATTCTTTGCGTGTGAAAATAACTCTTCTTTTTCCAATATGTGGGTAAATAATTTGTTGACAATCATTTTCGTTGATTTCAAGTATTATCTGTCGATTATAAAAGTTAATCGGCTTTTCACTAATAGGAATAAGGTTTGTATTATCTGATTCAGCACTATGTTGAGTATGTTCATCATTATCATTATTATTATCGTTATTCATCATGTTTATTTTATTCTCTATTCTTATACGTGACAGTGCGTCTGCCACTTTATTTTCTTTTCCCTGTATAAATTGTATCTCAAAGTCATATTCTTCGAGTTTTATTTTCCATCGTTGTAAATTTGCTATTTGGTTCTTTTAAATTACTAAGCCATACTAATGGCCTATGGTTAGTTTTAATAATGAATTTTCTTCCGTACAGATAGTGTCGGAATTGAGCGGTAGCCCAAACAATTGCTAATAATTCTTTTTCTATAGTGCTGTAACTACACTCATGTTTGTTTAATGTGCGTGAAGCAAAACAAAGGGGACCATGGGATTGGCTTAATACTGCTCCAATTGCGAAGTTTGAGGCATCAGTAGTTAGTGTGAATTCTTTTTGGAAATCAGGATGCCTATTTATTAAATCGTCTGCCATTAAATTTTTTAATTTTGTAAATGATTCTATATAATTTTTATCTTTAATATTTATTTTTATATTTTTTTTAAGGCATAATGTCATGGGTTTTATAATTGCGGCATAGTCACAAATGAACTTGCGGTAATACCCGGTTAATCCAAGAAAGGATTGAATTATTGTGGTAGGTATTGGAAATTTTTGAATGGTTTCAATTTTTTTTGGGTTAGGTTTAATTCCATCAGGTGTAATTACGTGACCTAAAAATTCTGTTTCTTTTCTCATAAATTCAGATTTATTCAGAGAGACTTTCAAATTTGCGTTTTGTAAAGCTTCTAAAATTTTCTTAAGTGAACATACGTGTTCTTCTAGAGAAGTACTAAATATAATTATATCGTCAAGATAAACATGACAAATTTTTCCTATATATTCTTTTAAAACCTCATTCATTAAACGTTGGAATGTTGCTGGTGCGTTTTTGAGGCCAAAGGGCATTCGAATGAATTCATAATGTCCTGAAAGAGTTGAAAATGCGGTTTTTTCCCGGTCATCTTCCTTTACTTCTATTTGATGAAAACCTTTGGTTAGGTCTAGAGTAGTAAAATAGTTACTGTTGAGAATCGACACACGAATAAAAATATTTATTGAAAAGAAAATTTATACAATAGATTAATCGGTCAAAGATATACATACATAGAAGTATAAGCTTTTCTTAACAAGTAGAAATTATCAAAGTATTTATGTAGCTTTTAACACTCCCACTCATAAAAACATTTGAAAACCAAATTTAAACATTCTTTAAAATATTCTGCAGTAAATAATGAAATACTAACAAATTTAAATTTAACTAGAATACATAAAAGAACAAAACAAAAATTAGTTCAAACTACTCTTCTAGGCCAAGTCGAAGAATGTTTGATTTGAACTTCATTGTTGACAATGGTTTGGTAAAAACGTCTGCCAGTTGGTCTTCACTTTTGACATATTCGACCATAATATCGCCTTGCAAATCTCGTTCTCGTGTGAAGTGCATAGCTTTATTAATATGCTTTGTTCGATGATGGTATTCTGGATTTTTGACTAGACGTATGGTACTTTGGTTGTCACAAAATATTTTTGTACCACTATCTTGCTCAAATCCAAGTTCCATGAGTAGTCCACGAATCCAAATTGCCTCTTTTGTACCTTCACATAATGCAACATATTCTGATTCGGTTGTTGATAAAGTAACATGTGATTGCCGTTTACTTTTCCACGTTACTACACCATTTCCTATCATGAAGATGTATCCAGTGATCGATCGACTGGTTTCAACATCTCTGGCGTGGTCAGCATCCGTATAACCAATTAAATTCAAGTTGTCTGAGCCATATGTTATTCTTAATTGTCTTGTCTGATTCAGATATTGAAATATTCTTTTGATTGCCCTCACGTGTAACTGGCTGGGTTTCTCCATAAACCGGCAAACTTCTCCCACTGAATATGCAATGTCTGGTCTTGAAACGGTTGCAGCAAACATAAGTGATCCACAAGCCTGGCGGTACGGGAACGAAATTTCGTATTTGCTATCATTCGACTTTACCAAAAAGGTACCAACATCAGCGGGTGTAGATACCGACTTAGAGTTTTCCATGTTGAATCTATGAAGTATTCGCTCTATGTATGATGCTTGTCCAATGCTTATGGTTTTTAAAGTACGGTTCCGTTTAATTTCAAGTCCCACGTAGTAGTGCCCATCACTTATCGTAATTTTAAACTTTATTTGCAGCTTCTTGATCAGGTCATCAATTGCACTTTTGCTGCAAGACAAAACTAATCCGTCATCAACATACAATAACAAAATTACCTTTTCAGAAGAGTCGGAACTAAAAAATACACAAGGATCAGATTGTGATTGTTTCATATTACATCCCTTAATGAAATCAACAAATTTTGAGTTCCATTGACGTGATGACTGTTTCAAGCCGTATAGACTTTTCTTCAAGCGACATACTTGACCCTTTGTACAGTTTATTCCATCTGGGACCTTCATGTAGATTTCTTCGTCCAGGTTTCCATTTAAGAAAGCTGTTTTGACATCGAATTGAACGATCTCCATATCGCAAATAGCTGCTAATGCCAAAACACACCTGACTGAATCATAACGTACAACCGGGGAAAATGTTTCAGTGTAATCGATGCCTACACTCTGCGAATATCCTTTTGCCACTAACCGCGCTTTGTATTTTAGGTCTTCATTTGGCGTCACCTTCAGCTTGAATATCCATTTGCAGCCAACTACGTTTCGGCAATGCTTCGGTTTTTCAACAACATCCCATGTCTGGTTTTCGTGTAACGATAGAAGTTCTTCTTCAATTGCCTTTTTCCATTCCAACGATTGATCTGACTTCATTGCTTCTTCGTATGAGGATGGTTCAATAAACATTGCTAAGCAACCAAGCTCAGCATCATATGGAACAGTTTTCTTGGGATTTCTACGTAAGCTTCTTTCATTGTCTTGTCCATTTTTGATTTCATCAGCCTGTGTTTCTTTTGATTCTACCTTTTTGTCTTTCATGTCATCTGTTATAGAATCTTTATTGGATAAATCAATATTGTTGCATTCATCTTCATAAAACTCATCGGTGAAAGAAAAGTACTCCTTGCTTATGAAATGTTCATTAAATTTAACATCACAACTGAATAAAATCTTCTTGGATTCTGGATCATAAAGCCGATAATTTTTATTTGAAGATTCGTAACCAATTAGATGAACTCTCTTTGCCTTTGGATCCCATTTCTTTCTATTGATGTTCTTTGGAATATAAGCAAATCCAACAGTTCCAAATACTCTTAGATGATCCAGCTGAGGTTTTTCTCCAAACCAATGTTCGTAAGATGTCTGATTGGTATCTTTTGCAACAGATGTCCGGTTAAGAATATAAACAGCAGTTCTTATAGCTTCCGACCAAAGTGACTTTCCTAAGCCACTTGAAATTAGCATGGTCCGTGCAGATTCTTGAACAGTTCTATTGTCTCTTTCAATAAAACCATTCTGCTCAGGAGTGTATGGGGCAATGCGTTCTATACTGATTCCAACTTTTGCCAAAATTGATAAAACCTCTTTGTTTATAAACTCTGTCCCATTATCGCAACGTATTCTCTTTACAGTGCAGTTCCATGCATTTTTGCATAGTGCCAAAAACTCTTCAAGGAATATTGGTACTTCAGACTTCTGTTGCAAAAAATAGACAAATCTGAACCGCGTTGCTTCATCTTTCAATAGCATAAAGTAACGAACTCCGCCTATTCCAACAGTTTCCATTGGCCCACACAAATCAACGTGAATACATTCGCCTTTCACTAAAGCACGCTTGTTCTGACTAAGAGGGTGTGATACTCGATGCATCTTTCCAAGTTGGCATTCCTCACAAAAGAAATCTGTTTGATTCGTTAATTTGACACCTTTTACCAAATCTTTTGAGCACAAGGACTTGATGCTGGCAACATTGACATGTCCTAAACGTCGATGCCATTGCTGTAGAGAACATTCGGAAGCTTTGACACTTGTCGAGATACATGCACGTTCCACTTGAACATTTCTGAACGCCATTCTGACTAAACCATTGACATCCATGTAGCCTGTAGCAGATAAACTTTTACTCTCCTCATTAACGACTATGCATCCTTTCTTAGTGAATTTTGTTTCAAAACCTTTCTTTGCCAATTGGACGATAGAAAATAGATTCACTTTTGCTTTTGGAACATAGCGCACGTCTTCAATGATTCTTTTTACCCATTTTCCATCAAGCCAAGCTTCAATTTCGATCGAACCAATTCCTTCGATGTCTAGGGTCTCATCATTTGCAATTTTTACACCCTTAAAAGCTCCTTTAGATGAAAATTTAGTAAACCAATCTTTTCGAAAGGTCGTGTGCCGAGTTGCTGCTGAATCTGCTAACCACAAGTCAGAATAGTCAGCTGATAGATTGTCGTCCACTATAGCGTAAGCAACTAGTTTACCACCTCTACGATTGCTCATACTATTGCTACATCTGTTGTCATTTTTATTATCTGGACAGTTTCGTTTCCAATGGCCCACCTGGCCACATAAATGACATGCTGACTTATCTTTTCGCTCACTTTTATGTAGCTTCTTCTTCTTGAATGTCTGTTTGGCGCTAAATGCTGCTTCGTGTGTCCTTAAATCTCCGCGCTGTGTTGTGTCTCTTTCTGCTTTTTGTATTTGATCTTCTTCAAGCTGTAATTTTGATAAAAGAGTTTCCATAGTACGACATTCCTTGATGTTATACCAAACGGTACGGAAATTTTGGAATCTTGGAGCCAAACTGCTAATTATACGACACATTTTCAAATTATCGGATAATTTCTCTCCTTGGTCCTCCAGCTCCGATGCAATCTGACGTACTTTTGAAACATGTGATGTAACGGATTCATCTTCGGTCATCTTAAGACAGAAATAATCTTCGTACAACATCATTACTCGGACGTCACTCTTCTTTTGATGAATACTTTCGAGCATTCTCATCAGCTCATTTGATGACTTGCAGTCCAAAACGTACGAGGCTTGCTTTGCTCTTGGTCAATTGATGCAAATAATATTGCCATCGCCTTACCATCACGCTGCAACCATTTACTCTGGACTTCTGCATCTTCACTATTATTTGGCTTCGCATTTGTTCCATCTACAATTCCTAATAAATCATGGCTTCGGGGAACTGCATTCATTTGAAATTTCCAACATCTGAAATTTGAAGAATTTAAACGATGTGAAATTATGTGCTCGGGGTAGGCTTCCTAGTCAGCGAAAAAATGAAGTCTACTATCATCGGCTTTAACGCTATAAGCGAAAGGCTATGCACCCTTCGCGTGCGAGGCAAATTTACGAACATCAGCCTCATTAACGTTCACGGACCTACGGAGGAGTCCTCAGACGAAGAAAAAGAGACTTACTACGAACAAGTCGAGAGGGCCCTCAATGCCTGTCCAAGGTATGATGTTAAAATCATCCTTGGGGATTTGAACGCAAAAATAGGTCGGGAGCCGGTATTCAGGCATTACGCAGGCACCCATAGTTTGCATGAGAACACTAATGACAATGGACTTCGAGTCTTAGAATTGGCAGCATCGAAAAACATGGTAGTTGCGAGTACCAGGTTCCCGCGTAAAGATATCTACAAAGCCACCTGGGTATCACCTGATGGAGTCACTCGTAACCAAATAGACCACGTGTTGATAGACCGTCGCCACTACTCGAACTTGATGACGGTACGAACGTACCGAGGTGCCAATATCGACTCGGATCACTATCTTGTTGGTATGGTTTTCCGAGGGCGGATTGCCTTGCGAAGACGCATTGCATCCGCCGATCAGGTTCGAATCAACACGGCTGCCCTGCGCAATGAAAACACCAGTAACACCTTTGGTAATGCGTTAGGACTCGCCCTAGAAACACCTAATTCAGGGAGAGTAAGTCCTGGAGCCAGTATGCTGGGCGTAAATGAGAAGTGGACACGTCTTAAAAATACTGTCATTAGTACTGCCAACTCCATCTGAGGCAGCAGTCGTAAAAATCGGAACGACTGGTTTGATGATGAATGCAAGCTAGCGACTGAACGTAAGAATGTTGCGTACCGAGCAATGCAACAATCTCATAGAACGCGGGCACGCGAAGAGGAATATAAAGAGCTCAGAAGAACAGAAAAACGGCTTCACAGGCAAAAGAAATCAGCCTGGGAGAAGAACCTAATCTGTGAAATAGAAAACAGCCGAGAGCGAGGTCCGCACCAGGCGCGGAAGATCTACCAATCCGTCCGAAACATGACGCAGTACACACCACGCTGCACATACTGCAAGGACGGAGAGGGAAATCTGATCACCGATCCTGAAAGCATACTGGAGCGATGGGAAGTGTACTTTAATGAATTGCTAAATGGTCAGCTCACTGCAGAAGTGGAGGCTCCACTACTTCAAGAAGAATACCCTATGTTGCCGCCACCAAGCATAGAAGAGGTTGAGAAGGCTATAGGCCGGCTTAAACAGAACAAAGCCCCGGGAGTCGATGGCATACCAGCCGAATTATTCCATCACGGCGGGCCAGCCTTACGTCAAGCAATTCATGATATTATAGTACAGGTATGGGAGCAGGAAGAAATGCCAGAAGACTGGCGAAAAGGTTTAATATGCCCCATACATAAGAAGGGAGATGTCACAACGTGCAGCAATTATAGAGGTATCACGTTGTTGAGTACCGCCTATAAGATACTCTCCTCTATCCTACAAGACCGGATAACCCCATACGCTAAAACCGTCATCGGACAATATCAGTGTGGTTTCATTCCAGGCAAATCAACAACTGATCAGATCTTTACCCTTAGGCAGGCGATGGAAAAATGTCTAGAATTTAACATCCCAACATACCATCTGTTTATAGACTTTAAGGCCGCCTATGATAGCATAGCCAGGGTAGAACTTTACAAAGCCATGAGAGAATTCGGCATCCCAAATAAATTGACACGACTATGTAGGTTGACCATGACCAACGTAACAAGCCAAGTAAAAATAGCCGGATTGCTATCCAGACCAATCAACATCTTTAATGGACTCCGACAAGGGGACGGTTTGGCCTGCCTCCTCTTCAACCTGGCGTTGGAGAAAGCAATCCGTGACTCTGGCACGGCAACAAGAGGGACCATCGTCAACAGGTCCAGCCAGTTACTGGATTACGCAGACGACATTGACATCATCGGAAGAACCGAACAAGCTGTACACGATTCCTTCATCCAGATCGAGCAGGCGGCACAAAATCTGGGGCTGCACATTAGTGAAGGTAAAACAAAGTACATGGTGGCGTCGAATGCGAGAGGAACAGTTGGTCAAACAATCAAGGTAGCGGAGCACGAATTTGAAGTGGTGCAATCCTTTAAATACCTTGGGTCAATAGTAGCAGCCGATAACAATATAGAAGAAGAAATACGCGGGCGGCTTCTCAAATCCAACAGAGCCTACTATAGTCTGTCAAAGCTTTTCAAATCCAGAAATCTCACCATAACTTCAAAACTGCTGCTGTACAGGACCATGGTCCTGCCAGTACTCACATATGGATCCGAGACTTGGGTGCTTAGCAAAAGGCACTCCGACCTCTTAGCTGCGTTCGAGAGAAAAGTCTTAAGGAGAATTGTTGGCCCCATATGTGAGGAAGGACGATTCCGGAGACGGTACAATCATGAATTGTACGCAATCTACCTAGAAGCAGATATCGTGACAAAAATTAAGCTCGGTAGACTCCGGTGGGCAGGGCACCTAGCTCGCATGAGCGAAGAGGAACCTGCTCGGAAAGTTTTTTGTGGTACATTCTATGGTAGACGACAGCGTGGTAGACCATGCTTGCGCTGGAGAGATGGCGTAGGCCAGGACGCCCGAAGCCTTGGGGTGCGCAACTGGATGGCGTCGGCTAGAGACCGGGATAGGTGGAGAGACTTGTTGAAAGAGGCCAGGACCGGAACCCGGTTGTCGAGCCGATGATGATGATGATGATGAAATTATAGAGTTCTCAACCGCTTTTGTATCCATCGCTGCGTCCTTAAGCTTTTTTTTTTATTCAATCCAAAAAAAAAAAATAAAACTTCGGTTAACTGGGCTCATAACCTGTTGAGAATCGACACACGAATAAAAATATTTATTGAAAAGAAAATTTATACAATAGATTAATCGGTCAAAGATATACATAGAAGTATAAGCTTTTCTTAACAAGTAGAAATTATCAAAGTATTTATGTAGCTTTTAACAGTTACAATGTCCTAATTTGTCGAGAATAGAATCTATGTTCGGAATAGGATATTTATCCTCTTTAGTTTTTAAATTAAGTTTTCTATAATCAATTACTATACGCCATTCTTTGTTACCTACATTGTCTTCTTTTTTTGGGACTACCCAAATTGGTGCATTATATGGCGATGTGGAGTGTTGAATAATTTTAGATTATAACATTTCCTTAATTTGCCTATTTACTTCAGATTTATGTATTTCTGGATAACGATATATTCTTGTATATATTGGAGAATTATCCTCTGTGGGTATTTTGTGTTTTACATGATTTGTGAATGTCAAATCGTCTCCTTTTTTATAAAATGCATTTTTATAATTCTTTATTACTTCTAACAGTTTTACTTTTTCTTCCTTATTTAAATGAGTAGTTCTTATGTCTTTTTCCATTGCTGAATCAAGGATTGACATTTGTGGAATAATTTTACTAAAATAATTTATAGATTCTTCATACTCACGTTCCTCATTTGCGTTGAGAAACAGAGGTATATCTGTTCCATTTAATTTTAGTATCCTTTTTGCATAACAGATCTCGCCATTATTTGGGATAAGGATATTGTTTCGAGCTCAGGAGAAGAAATATAGCAAATATTAAATAATAAATAAAACGCACCATTTTAGAGTGGAAAAGGCTTAATGCCAGAAAAACCACTATCTATCTCCGCTTTATTCGACTTATCGCTTCGCTTGCTACATTTCAACTAACTACTCTAGGGTGAATTTTCCTCTTTCACAGAAGGGAAATTCACCAAAACAAGTCTCGAACATCGAACCAAAGCTCATATAGCTTTTTGCTCGATATATGAGCTTCCGTTCGATACAGTCCCGGCGAAAACCTACGGTTTTCCACCCTATTACATTTTACTTTTTCTTTCTCATAAATAAAATAAATAATTATTTAACATAACAAAAAGACAATTCTCAATTTCATTCTCCATTCGGAAGGATACAAATTTTCTGCACCGGCCTTGTCAGCTGATTGGTCGCAGTCTGTACTTCCACGCTTCGCACCAGTCCATCTTTCCCTTTGATCAGTCTCTTGATTCTTCCCAACGCCCATGCCGACGGTGGGAAATTCTCGCTCTTTATAATACATAGTTGTCCTATCTGAAGCCCATGCTTCTCTCTTCTCCATTTCTTTCTCTCAAGTAGAGTCACCAAGTACTCTTCTCTCCATCTATTCCAAAAATGCGTGAGCATTACCTTTCTCTCTTTCCATAGTCTCGCACCATGAGTATTGGATATCTCTCCAGTCACGAATGGCAGCGGGAGTACTAACGGCTCCCCTACCAGAAAATGTCCCGGCGTTAGCGCCTGCAGGTCATTAGGATCATCACTAATCGCTTGAAGCGGTCTCGAGTTCAGGATCGCCTCGATACCGGCGGTCAGCGTTAAAAGTTGCTCGTATGTCAGTATTTTCGCTCCTATCACTCTTGCCAAATGGAATTTCATCGATTTGACGGCAGCCTCATAAATGCCGCCCTGATGTGGCGCTGCTGGTGTCATAAATCTCCATTCTGTCCCTTTAGCTGCTAGGAAGTCCAATGATTCCTTCCTATGCCAGCTCTCTTTCGCTTTTTGCAATTCTTTCGCTGCTCCAACAAAGGCTGTGCCATTGTCGCTGTATATTCTCTCGCATCTGCCCCTACGGGCAATAAATCTTTCGTAGCACGCAATAAAGGCAATCGATGACAAGCTCGACACCAAATCTATATGCACTGCTCTGGTCTTCAGGCACACGAACACAGAAATCCAACATTTCTGTGTAGTCATTCGTTCTCCAGCTTTATCTATCATCTTCACCACGAATGGTCCTGCATAATCTACGCCAGAATGAAGAAACGCTTTCCCAGGTGTCACTCTTTCTCTCGGCAAATCAGCCATCAGCTGTGTTTCAAACCGATGGTTATGTCGCACACAAACTAAGCATTTGTGTAAATATCTTCTCGACTCGCTTCTCAATTTCGTTATCCAGAATCTTTCTCTTATGTGATGCATCATCACCTGGACGGCTCCATGCTTCGTTGCTCTATGAGCACTGTCTATAATAAGCCATGCCAGCCGAGAGCCATTTGGTACAATGGCTGGATGCTTCTTTCCATATTCTAGCTCTGATCTTTCCAACCGTCCTCCTACTCTCAGAATCTCTCTTCTATCCATTATAGGTTTCAGCGATTCAATGCTGCTTCTCTCTGGTAGATTGCTCTTGCTTTTAAGCGAAGCAATCTCTTTCGCAAAATATCTCTGCTGTTCTGTCCGTAACAGATATTCTATCGCTTTTTCTTTCTCTTCAGATGTTAATTGGATTGGCCTATTCTCATTCTTTCTCTTCTGACGCACGGATAGCCTCCTCAGCTCTCCACGTCCCTTTCTCTTGCCATCCAATCCCTTTCTCTTAACTGCTTCCGAGAAACGGAATACATAGCCTATCACATTTATTGCTTTCTCTAATGTGCTGACATACTCATGTACCAGCACCCTCTCTCTAGTCTTTCTCGTAGTTATCGACAATGCTTCATCAATGCTGATGACAGTCATAACTTTCATCTCGTCCCTCCCCCCATCTGAAACGTTTGGCACAAACTTCTCAGATTTCCATTGCGCATGGGGTTGACTTAGCCATTGTGGCCCATGTAGCCATAATTCGCTCTTTACCAGTTCCGATGCTCTCATTCCTCTGCTTAATAAATCAGCAGGGTTTTCTTTTGTTCCTACATGTCTCCATCTATCTATCTCTGTGTTCGTTTGTATTGATGCAACTCTATTTGCCACAAACGTTTTCAATTCGCAAGGCTGCTTGTTTATCCAGTGTAGCACTACCACTGAGTCTGTCCAAAGTGTATATTCAATCTCTCGCCATTCCATGGTCTCTTTCACATTCTCAACCAATCTCCCTAGCAGCTCTGCTGCAGCTAGTTCAAGTCTCGGTATCGTCACCGTCTTCAAAGGTGCTACTCTCGTTTTTGCTTGTAGTAGTGTAGACCAGATTTCCCCATTTGGGTGTTCTGATCTGACATAGATCACTGCACCGTAGGCCTTTTCAGATGCGTCTGAAAACCCATGTATCTCTATCGGTATACCAGGGGATGAGCCTATCCATCTCTCAATTCTAAATTGCTCTAAGCAAGTTATCTCTCTCCATAGCTCTTTCCATCTATCCAGAATATCTTTCGCTAGTTCATCATCCCAATCTGCTTTGGATCGCCAAACATCTTGGATGAGAATCTTTCCCAAAATAGTCACAGGTGATATATAGCCATTGGGGTCATAAAGCTGAGCCACACAGCTGACTATCTTTCTCTTCGTAATCGTGCTCTCTGTTATAGGTGATTTCACCTCAAAGGTAAATTGATCTTTCGCAAGTAGCCACTTCAAACCCAATATTGAAGTTCCTTCGTCTTCTCTAAATATTACTGAATCTCTTTTATCGTAGCTCATGTCTTCCATAAGCGCTTTGGAATTTGAATTCCATTTTCGCAGCTCAAACCCAGCACCCTTAAGGATGTGATCTATCTCTTTTGATAATCTGATTGCTTCTATCTCTGAGTCCGCACCCGTAGTGCAGTCATCCATATAAAAGTCTTCTCGAATAATCTTCGACGCTGTCGGAAAGTCTGTC
Source organism: Chrysotoxum bicinctum (assembly GCA_911387755.1). Lineage (NCBI taxonomy): Eukaryota > Metazoa > Arthropoda > Insecta > Diptera > Syrphidae > Chrysotoxum > Chrysotoxum bicinctum. The sequence continues at coordinate 220,358,721 of OU426987.1, forward strand.
TCTGAATCTTTCGCACATTGGATAAGTGCTCTCACCGCATTGTGGGCTGATGAAGCCATACCGTAGGTAACTACGGTTAGCCAATATTCTCTTAATCGCTCTTGAGGGCTCTCTCTCCAGTATATTCGCTGCAAATCCCATTGTTCTTTCGCAATTTTTACCATACGGAACATCATCTTGATGTCCGCACTAATCGCAATTCTGTGCCTTCGGAAGCGCATCAGAATTTCATGCAGATCTTTCTGCAGCTTTTCTCCAACCATCTGCACTTCATTAAGTGAGACGCCCATGGTTGTTTTGCAACTCGCATCAAACACCACTCTGAATTTTTTCGTGACACAGTGATGTGGTATATGATATACAATTCTCGCTCGTGACGCACCAACAACTGGTGTCATATGTCCTTTGCTCTCGTACTCTCTCATGAAGTCAACATACTTCTCTCTCAAATCTGGATCTCTCTCTAGTTTTCTTTCTAAGGCGAAAAACCGCCTTCTCGCTATAAGTTCGGTAGTGCCTATCTCTCTCCACGCTTCTCTCAAAGGAATGGTGACAATAAATCTTCCTTCTTTGTCACGTCTATACGTATTGACAAAGTTTCTTTCAACTAATTCCTCCTCTTTCGATCTCACGGCTGGTAGACTACACTCGTCTAGAGCCCATAATCGTTTAAGCGCTTCATGCATTTGTTTGTTGTCCAAACAAACCACATATGCATTATCATCTTTCACTTGTAATGAGCCTTGTCTCTGCCCAAGCATTACTCTTCCGAAAGTAGTATTTATCGAGAAGAATCCAGATGGCTGTCGAGTCATCATGGATCCAAACATCTCTACTACAAATTTACATCCAAGCAACAAGTCTGCTGGACCTTCTTTCCAAAATTCCGGGTCCGCCAATGGCAACCCGTCTATCTCTTTCGCTTCACAATATCTCAAACCGCTGCCTAACAGCATTGGAGGTAATGGACCTCCTTTCGGTAGAATCAAGAATTCTTGCTCAATTGCGATGCTCGAGGAGAACCATGGCCTTACCTTGATCTTACTCCAATACTTAATATGGAAAGGTTGACCATTGATTCCTACGATCTTTCTCGTGGCTTGCATCTTTCTCAGTTGCAACCTCTCAGCTAACTGGTGACTCACCAGATTTGGTTGAGCACCGGTATCAATCAGTGCCCGCACTGGGCCACTGTCTTTCTCTTCTACAGTGATCATCACTTGCACTGTAGGCAATAAGATAAACTCTCTCTTTTCTCTATCAATAAAACTCTCTGAATAAACTTTAATTTCTTTTTTATTCCTTTTAAAATTGTCATAAGACACCTTGCTTGATGTCTCGTCTGTCTCGTATAACCTTTCTCTATTATCTATCTCTTGTTTGTATTTTGAACCTGTCTCTCGCTTGTTTTTTAAATCTATCTCTCGTTTGATTTTGGGGTCTATCTCTCGTCTGTTTTTGGGGTCTATCTCTCGTCTGCTGTTTGAATCTGTCTCTGCCACTGCTCTTTTGCCGCTATCCAGTCTTCGCCTCTTTGCTGGTCAATCTTCCTTTCGCTTCTCATTCGCTCTCTTGGTTATGATCCTCTTTCTCGGCTGCTCATGGACTTGATGAACAGTTTCAACCTTTCGCATCTCTCTCATCGGGCATAGCACGCTATTGTGCAACTGCCTGCCAGGGCATCGGGCACATGGGCCTTGGAAACAGTCTCTTGCGATGTGGCCAACTTTAAGGCAATTCTGGCAAAGCTTGCTCTCTCGCACAAAGTTGCCTCTGCCTAACAGGCTAAGTGATAAGAAATCAGGGCATCCCCATATCAGATGAGCAGTCGATGCACACACAGTGCAACCTTTCACGTTGTCTCTAGTTCTTTCTCTTAGAGGTCTGACCGACCTCCCCTTTTCCATCAGAGCCATTGCAGAAGTCGATGGTCTGGGCGCTTCTCTCCGACGGCAATCTTGGATGCTTTCGACAGCTGTTGCCCACTTCTCCAGGAATGAGCACACTTCTTTTATAGTGGGGAACTCTGAAGTGCGGCTCTCCTCCCACTTGCACGCTGTCTCTGCGTCCATCTTCTCATGGAGGATATGGACGATCATCATGTCCCAACCTTCAGTCGGCACGCCTTGAGCCTTAAGCTGTCGCATGGCCTCGTAGGTGGCGTTGGACATTCTCTCTAATTCGCTAGCCTTGGCTGGACCTTGAAGCGTGGGCAGCCTAAAGAACTGCCGCAGGAGCTCTCGGCATGTGGCATACTTTCTCGTATAAATTTCGTTCATCCGCTGCCAGGCTTCACAGTAATTGCTTTCTGTTAGCTGCCATTCGCCTAACGCGCGGGCAGCCTTTCCTGTGAGGGATTTCTTTAAGTAGGCGAACTTATACGCTGGTGCGATCTTATCATTGTTATGTATCGCCGCCATAAACCTGTCTCTGAATCCTTGCCATTTGGTAATGCTACCATCGAATTCGCCCCACGTATTCTTAACGTCGTGTTGAGCGAATGGCAACGATACCTGCACGGCAATTTGCTCCTCACGCTTCTCTTTTGGATCTCTCTCTCGCTGGAGCTTCTTTAGCATAGTAGAAGCTGTAAAGAAAAGCTCCTCTGTCTCTGCTACTCGTCGCTCAATTAAGGCCATCGTGCTGGTGCCCTCACGTCCGGCCAGCAATCGCTCCACCTCTTTGACTTCGCTCCATGAGTCGCGGAGCCCCTCCAGTCTCACGCTCAATCCCTCCACGGGATAGTCCTTTGCCTTGCTTGATTTGCAAAAGGCAATCATCCTATGGATGGAGTTTATCGCTGCCTGGAAGCGATACTCCAGATCATTAGCGCTTGGTGACTGCATTCTTTCTCTTTGCTCTATCCCCGTTCGGTCTCGATTCTGTCTCTTGATTCTATCTCTGATTCTATCTCTGGTTCTATCTCTGGTCTATCTCTGGTTCTATCTCTGGTCTCTCGGTTCTGTCTCAGTTCCTTTCTCGGTTCTATCTCAGTTCCTTTCTCAGTTCTATCTCTATTTGAATAAAGAAATAAAATTTTCGTCATTTCAAATTTCAAAATTTCAAACCGCTGAAAAATAAAGAAAATATGTGTGCAAGAAGAATCCTTAATCTAATTATTTTCACATGCTATTATATGAACCGTCCGGCGAATACTTCCCCTTCGACTCATCTTCGTTAACCAAGAGAATCTTCAGAGGAGATCGGCCAGATCGGAACATAATACTCAGACCATCGGCACAGATTCGCTCTCTCTAACCAGCGCGTCCGTCCATGCCATGTTCCGAGAAAATGAAAATTTATACTACGCTCTACTGGACTCAATTCAAGCACAAAAATATAAAAAATATAGATAAATAAATAATTAATTTGTTGTGCTGTGCTATTTTGTATTCAGTGTTATTGTATTCAACGTTATTTATATCTTTCCGCTTGCAAGCTCTATCTCTCTGTCACGCAAAGAACTCGCATTATATGCTTTGAGTCTTGCCCTCTCTCTCTATCTCGCAAATAACTCGCATTACATGCTTTGAGTTTTGCCCTTTCTCTCTCTCTCTCGCAAATAACTCGCACTACATGCTTTGAGTTTTGCTTTTTCGCTGCTCATGAATATGTTGTGTTTTCTATCTCGCAAATAACTCGCATTACATGCTTTGAGTTTTGCTTTTTCGCTGCTCGTGAATATGTTGTGTTTTCTATCTCATTCATTTTTCCCTTTCTCACAAAATTGAATTTAAAAAAAATCACAAAAAATTCCCAAGCTCTTAACTGTCTCTGTCACACAATCAACAAGATGCCATTCATGCATTATTAGCTGCTCTGATGTACACAAACACACAAACACAAGAAAAAACAATACTACCGATCACCAAAATATTTTCTCTGTCCTGTCTCCGGTCAAGAAGAAAAACAAAACTAATTCTGTTTGTTTTTTTTTTTTTTTTTCTATCTCTCACACAAAAACCTTTCACAAATATCAAGCTCTAAATCAATCTTTCACAAATATTAAATTCTATATCAATCTTTCACAAATATCAAATTCTATATTAATCTTTCACAAATATCAAATTTTATGTCAATCTTTCACAACGCTTCACAACATTTATATTTTAAACAACATTTCACAACATATATGAGAATTCTATTCTATCTCTTATTAATTTTTTCGAGGCAGTACATAGACTCCTTCTTCTATCACAACCGAATTCTCTTCGCTTCACATAACAATAACACTGATAGCACAACTGGTCGGCGAGTGGACTGTATTTATTATAACGTTTCAAATCAATTACCTTTCTCAATTACGCTTTTACCTCTCTCGATTTTAATCAATAGACTCTGTCTCTAAATTACCTTTCACGAATTTAAACTGAAATAATATTTTATTTTAAATAATACTTTTTTCTTATCTCGGTTTAGCTCGATTTAACCAACCACGACACAATACTTATTTTGTTCTTTATTGTTTGGATGTCACACACTGAATGAATGGAAGTGGAGAATTTTCATCCCCCGTCGCTGCGCATACCAATTGTTATTTGTGTATCTATCGCTTAGTCTCGCCATGTAGGCATCTGCACATGCCCGTTGGTCTTATGTACATTGTGTTCTTTCTCGTTTATCGGGTTGTGTGTGGAGTTTGCCTGTTGGGACATGTCTATCTCTGCATGTGTGTCGTGGTGGTTGATTATTTTATTTGTTCTTGTTCTTTCGTTGCGCTGCGTCGCCACTCATTCATTCATTCACGTAGGAAGAAAAAGATGTGTAATTCAACTTACCATTCTCATAGGGGAACTTTTATGTGTAATATGGTGGTTGATTGTTTTTTATTTCGTATTTTCGCTGCTCTGCTCGCTGCTCTTTTGCTAAGGAAAAAATATATAATTTGACTTACCGTTCTCGTAGGGGAATTCTTATATGCAATTCCTATGTCTATCTCTTGGCGTACGTGACCATATGCCCATAGCCAAATTTACTTTTTCCTCTGAAATTTGCTCGTGCCTACGTGACTTTTGGCGTCTTTCACATTTGCGCAGCACTTTTTTAAGTGTGCTTGAAAATTTTGTGCGCACATACTTGATATGTGGCGTCTCTCACATTTGCGCAGCACTTTTTTAAGTGTGCTTGAAAATTTTGTGTGCACATACTTGATATGTGGCACATCAACGCTTCGCTTATTGTTTCTTTTGCATATAATTGGATTATAATGCAATCTTTCACTCTTTCACACACATCACTTCGCGGAATTTATATACATAGAAATAATATTCTAAGAAAACCGCACTTTCTCTATTAATTCATTTAATTTATCCGGTCGCTTTTCAAATTTGGCTCGATTGACCAAATGTTTCGAGCTCAGGAGAAGAAATATAGCAAATATTAAATAATAAATAAAACGCACCATTTTAGAGTGGAAAAGGCTTAATGCCAGAAAAACCACTATCTATCTCCGCTTTATTCGACTTATCGCTTCGCTTGCTACATTTCAACTAACTACTCTAGGGTGAATTTTTCTCTTTCACAGAAGGGAAATTCACCAAAACAAGTCTCGAACATCGAACCAAAGCTCATATAGCTTTTTGCTCGATATATGAGCTTCCGTTCGATACAGATATTATTTCCAAGGATTCCGTTGTATTCTTCATTAAAGTTATACAATTGAAACTCACAATCTTCTACTACGGGATAAATAAATTTCTCTTTAGGTATAATAACGTCTTTATTAATAGTGATATGATTTCCTACTGTTCTTATGTTTAATGGATTTTGTCTAAATCTAATAAAATTTTCAGGTGCATCCTCTTCTCTGAGAAGGCTATTTGTAGCTCCAGTATCAATTAAAAGACGAATTGTTTTTTGTTCTTTAGTTAGTTTAATAAAGGGTAAACCGGTTTTTGATCCGAGGCTGAGACACGAAAATTTACTTTCTCATAATCTTTTTCTTCTTCTACATAGTTAGTTGTTTTACCTAATCTTTTTATTTGAGATGATCTAGGATCTTCTTCCATAGGTTCAAATCTTTGGGGATACTGTCTATAATTATTTGGATTATAATTTTTGTTAAAGTTTTGATTCTGATCCGAATTATAATTTCGATTATTATTATAATTATAATTGTTATAATTTTGTTTTGGTATGTATGGCTTTGGTTGCCAATTATTATTGTTATATTTGTTGTAATAATTATTTTCTCTATTATTATTATTTCTGAAGGGGTTATTGGGGTTTTTAAAATTATTACTATTTTTTGCATGGTCATATTTATTTTCTATTTTTTTATTATAGTATTTTTGTTTTTCATTACTACTACTAGCATCGTTATTTTGTCTTGTGACAAATCCTGCTGAATTTAATTCATGAAGTGCTAGCTCCATGGTATTAGGTCTTAATGCATAGAGAATGGTTCTCATATGTATAGGCAATCTTTCTTTAAAGATATTGGCGCAAAATTTTAAACAGTTCTCGTTTAAGGAATAAAACTGGCTCTACTTAACGCGGTCGTTTAGCTTGGAGACTTGGTCTAACTTTTGCATAATTTTAAACACGTTAGACAACTCTTCTAACTGATGTGGGTTTTACAACAGAACCTAAGCGAATTTGCGTTGAACAACCCTTAATTTGACAGATACATAACTCACACAACTACAAAAACACAAAAAAAAAGTAAAAAGAAGAGACAACTTTAAACCAAATAGTTTTTCGCCGAAAAAAGTAAATTTTATATATTACCTCGGTACAGATTTTGATTGTTTATAAGTTATTTACATTATTTTAGATGGAAATAAAGTATTAACCGCAAATTCACAGCATAAAAACTCAATTTGTTGTTGCAAGGTGCAGATTCATTCAGCTATACTCGTCTCGGCCGGCGGCGGCGGCGCGCGTGCATACATAAGATGTATGTACCTACATACATTTGTATTTACAGATTTGTTCATCGTAGAGCACTTTCGTACGATTATTTCGAATTTATAATATTCAGTTATTCAGTCTATTTACAAAAAACATCTTTAAAAAATTGAATAAAACATCCGTAAACATTTTTTCTTCCATTTGCTTTGGTATGAAATGACCATTGTCAATATGGATAAAGTATACTTTTAAAAGATAAACTAGCTATTTGCTGCTGTTAAAGTAAGACGAGCTCTTTAACGTTAAAGTATAGTTTATGTCCTTTAAAATTAGCAAAAGTCGGTTCTCGTTTTATACTCAATATTTAGAGTCGACTCCCATTCTAAAATTGATTTAGAGTAGGTTTTAAATGTTTAAAATTTTGCGCCATTAAGTGCCGTCCTGTTATTGTGAGGAATATCTAGAGAATTATTTTCTTGAAGACATTTTTGATTTAATAGGGACAGAGTTTTTTGAATGTAATTATAAAATTTTAATACATCTCCTCTGTACTGAGAATTTCTCAATTCTTCATATAATTGGTTGCTATTTTTAAAGCCACCGAAATTTTCTATTAGCATAGATTTTATGTCTGTCCACTTCGTGAGGTGGGTATGAATTTCTATACTTTGCCTAGCCCTTCCTATAAATTTAGATTTTAGCAAATTAATACACATTCTCTGACTTTGGTCATTGTACGTTTGTAACGTAGGAATAATGTCATCGACATTTTGAATGAATATTGGAAGATCTTCAGTTCTTCCGTCAAAATTTTGTAATCTTTCTATATATTTAAGGGGATTTAACACTAACCTTATATTACCTGCTGCTACTAGTGGTTGTTGTTGCATTCGTTGTTGCTGCTGTTGTTGTTGTTGTTGGGCTGGTGGATCCATGTTGATCTCTTGTAAATTCCTTTGTTGATTAAATAGTTGGTTTCTGCTATACTTCGATTGTTTTAATCGATTAAAGATGTCTTTCATACAGAACACGTTGGGGCTTATTATTTTTTGTGTCTTTGCTTTTCTTTTCTTTTATTATTTCATTTTATGATACTGCACTTTCTTTTTGTATTTTGTTTTGTTAAAAAAAAAATTTTGACTATCCTTTTAATTTTCTTGCACTTTTATTTTCTTTTTGTATATTTTTATTATTATTTTTCTTTTCGTTCTCCTTCTGTTCTTTTCACTTTTAATTTTAATTCTTTGTTTTATGTTCTTTGAATTTTGCACTAAGCACTTTTTATTTTTAATTGATCTCTTTTTTATTTTTATTTAGTTTTTATTTTTTCGTTTCACTTTTTGTTTAATTTTCTTTTAATTGAATTTTTTTTTTCTTAACTCTTCACTTTTCACTCTCAGAAATTATTTCCTCTCTATAAGGTTTCATAGCATTAACCATATGCACTGGCTTTGGCTATTAAATAATTTCTTTTTGTTTTAAAATAATTTCAGTATCCGTTCGAAAATTATTTATTTTTTTTTTACTAAATGTTGTTAAATGCACCATCGATATTCGTTCGACAGATTTCACTTTTCACTTTATTTAATGATATTTCGTTTCACGGACTGACATTTGCTTTAATAGATTTTCGCTCTATTTGTTGTCAATCCTACCGACTGCGCCATTTTTATTTTAATGTTGTCGTGATAACAAAAAAATATATTTTACCTATTCTCCACCGGAGAATAGGAAATAAAACAAACCGAGTTATTTTATTTTAAAGACAATTTTATTTCAATAATATGTCCGAAGCTTCAGATCCCTTACCGCTGGTGGGGGGAAATCTTTGGCTTATACGAAGAGACAAGTTGACTGATGAAATATTAATGTAATGTGTACGATTAAATGATCTCTTTTTATAGTATCTAAATGCTAACGCAGCAAATCTTTGTTTGACTGCTAATGATGCGATGATTCAATTTATTCTTTGTTATGAAATATTTCTCTTCTTTGTATACATTAATGGTTTCGATCGCATCATCAAGTTTATGAAATTGAAAGTCAAGTATTTGTGGGGGCGCACAAGTGGGCTCTGATATAACATATATACATATAATATATATACATATATAAATTTGCAAATTGATTTCAATTGCAAAATTTCAAAAAAAAAAAGGTAATCACAGTTCATTTTGATTTGTCAACAACCGCTGGGATTGAATTTTCAAAAATTAGTTCCTTTTTTTATGTGACATCTTTTGATCGCTCATTGTCACTAGGAAGAAACCTTAAAAGTGGAGCCATCGTGAAGTTGGCTACTAGCAGTCCATATCTAGTAAGTCAATGGTCTGAGTCAAGAACTACTTGCTCGATTTGGCTGATTGAAGTTTTCTCAGTCATATATAGTCTTCTGACAAATTGTGAAAACCGTTTCAAGTTTCAATAAATATTAAAAAAAAAATCATTCCAGGAACATTATAACATTTTGTCTTCATTCAAATTCAATATTTCAAATATTTACTGAAACTTGAAACGGTTTTCACAATTTACCAGAAGACTTTAATTTATGACTGAGAAAACTTTCAGTTATCTTTTACTTTTAAAGCACTTCAGTTATTCGATGAATTAAAATTTTGTAACTTACCCGCCTGGAGTTTCTGTTGCACGAGTTCAAAATAAATAAAATTATTTTGTAGTTTAATCATTTATTGTTTTTTTTTTTTTTTACTGGATTTATATAATTTTTTTATTAAATCTAGTTTCTTATTTTCTATAGCTTTTAATTTTTTGAATCGTTCATCTTTCGCTTGCGAGTTATACCTTTTAATTGTTCCTCAAGATATTTTGAGTAATTTAATTTTTTTTTTCTGTTCAGGAGTTGAAGATGATTCAATATTTATTGATAGCTCAGGAGTTGAATAAATACCATTTGTTAAATCTAACTCAGAACTAGAAGAATTCGTTTGGAGCGCTGTTGTTCCTTGTATTGATGGTGATTGGTCCACTAAACTTCCAATTTGAGAGTTTGTAGGATAGTTTGCCTCGTCACTATCAATCCTCACCCTTTCTGGAGACAATCCATAGCTCGCATCATTATATTCCTCCAGGAAAATGGTATCTATATATTCATCTTTGGTGGCATAATTTGATGAAGCTGCTGATGCCACTGGAGTCGAAGAAACCTTTTGCAAAAAAAAAATTTATGTATTATAAACAAATTTTTTTTGTATTGGCTTACCAAGTCTAACCCAGCAGTTCCAAAACTTATTGTATGGTTGTTGGAAATAGTTGGCTTCTTCCCGAAGATCTCCTCTAATTCATTTAGAAACGGCGCAATGCATGGTGCAGCCCCTGTTTGACTATTATTTATTTTGGCTGCTCGTATGCTCGTTGAAGCGTTGTTATTTTTGTTTCTAAATGATCTGGTGTTGTCTCGGGACCCTAAAAAACATTAATCGAAACCAAACAATAAGACAAGTAACTTATATCAAATAAAAAGCATTTCCTTACAGCAACACCTGCAGCAATCATGTCCTCCAAGACATTTGAAAAGGCAAATTTCTTTCTTCTTGGACAAAGAAATTCCGGCCTTCAAGCATTATAAAAATTGAGGAAGGATTTTGTTTCCTCTTTGGTCCAACCCTTCCTTTTAGCTGAAACAGACAATCAAAATACATAAACACGAAAAAAGGATTTGTGAGGCAGTAAATATAGATACCTCTATTAGTTTTGTATTTTCTTTTTTCCGAACTCATCGCTGGATCAACTTTTAAACAAATCTGAAATCAAATCAGCCACAGGCACAAATATAACAGTAAACCTCCTTGCCATATGATCAAAAAAAAATATTGAAAAAGGATGTGTTCATGAACTATAGGTCATTTGGCAGCATAAACTAATCATTACGCATTCTAAATATATTAAAGTTGATAAATTGTGGGGATAAATTTCAAAGTAAATGTTATTGTTTTTATAATTTTTTACTTATTTCGTTATTTTTTTTCATAAATTATTTATATATTATAGATTTACCAACTTCGGAAATAATCTTATCTAAAATAGCCATACTTACCGAACATATTCATGGAAATCTTGCAGAGATACCAACTTATCATATTAAGAAAAGAAATTCATTGGAAAGCAAATGTATACATTAAAATTACTGAAGAGTGAATGTGCTGTTAACTTGTTGTTGTTCTATTTACATGTGCAAAATAAGCTTAATGTGTAACATTTCTTAATGTGTACATTAAGAAGCTCAACAAAACACGACTATTGTTTATTTTATATAGACATACATACCAGGCACGAAACGTGACTTTTTCGATAGCGGAAGCACTGAACATAAAACCAAAAATGAAAGACCTTTGAGATTCAACCTTTTAAATTTCACTTAAAGAAAAGAGGCTGGGTGCGACCCACATTGATAACTTCCCATTTGTGGTCTTGAAAACTTTATATTTAGATAAAAACATATTATGGCGTTTTCTTTAATTTTACCATAGCTATTAATGGAATTTCAATATGTGGGACTTGGGTACAACTGAACAACCTCTCTCATATGTGTACGTATGTACAGTACATACATTCTTCTAAAAACCAAGTTCATAATAAAATTATAAAATTATGTATTATATTATAGAAATTACTTTATTATTTCGGTTCGAAACATTTTAATTGAAAAAAATTTAAAAACGAAATATTCAAATATAATTATTATTATATATATATATTATTGATGGAAGGGTACTTACAAAATATATCCGCTCTAAAACTAGATATGTATATGTCAAATATAAACCATTTGTTAGAAATTGTATTATGTATAAAATTAAATAATGGCGAAGTTAATATCATTACTCGTTCTCAAGATATTCTAGTCGAAAAACAAATATTACCACTTTTTAGTAGATTTTTATTATATTTTTGTTAAAACTGTCAATTCGATACTTGTCAAAATTTAACCATATGTTAATAATTGTATTATGTCGATACCTTCCCGTAAGAATGTACTAAGCGACGCTTTTTTCGAAAATGACTTTTTGATGAGGAAATAAACTTTATGTTAAGGGCCACGTTTTGGCCTGGGTTTCGCCAACCTATTATGCATGAAAAGGAAACTAGAGTACAAATAAAAAAATTTATCAACTGCCATGTTTTCTCATTAAAATAATGTTGCCCCCTGAAATTTGTATTATCCGCCAAAAAAATATGCTTAGCGACATTAATAAAGATCTAATTGTCGTGAGCAACAAAAAATTTTGTTAGATGTCACGTAGTTTAACCAAAATTGTCTCTTAGCACACTATGATTCAACTATAACTTTCTTCGTTTTTTTCGTTTCCTGAACAATTTTAGAAATGTCGCTTAGTATACATTCTTACGGGAAGGTATCGATGTATAAAACAACATACTTTATAAGGCACTATCGGTGTTCATTCCCAAGAAATTCGACTTGAAATACAATTTTAACTAGTTGTACAAAATTATACTATGTATAAAATAAACTAAATTTTTACCAATTTTCAATAGAATTTTATATGGTTTTTTATTTTTTGTAAAAAAACTGTAAACTGATTTTTTTTGATATTTTCACCAGTTATCAAACACATTATTTTTCGTAAAATAAAATTATTTTGAGTTTCAAATTGTTTTCCGTTCTTAGAATATCTGGGTTATGAAATTTTTTTTTTCAGTTTTTTTTTATTTAAAAAAATAACGGTATGTTCATTTTTTTCCAAATTCATACCAAATCTGTATGACCTTATAATGAGTACATTAAATTTTATTTGAAGTGAATAGCATTATTTTTTCGTGAGATATTTGAATCTAACCAAAATTTTTACTTTTTTTTTAAACCGTTATAGTGAAAAAACTACTGACTGAATTTTAATAAACGCCCTTTCAGCCTCTTTCGAAGTTATTATCTATTAAACAAAATTTATTTGAAGTCGATATCTTTACTCGTTCTTGAGATATCGACGACGAAAAATGGTACAAGAACGTACGGACGTAAGAACGTACGCACGTGCGAACGTACGTACACACACACACACAGACATCTCTCTAAAAATGATTGATATAGCCTCTAGGGACCTTGAAACGTCGAGAAATGTCAAAAATTCCAATTTGACAAATCGGACCGATTACAATAACTCCCTATGGGAAGTTAAAAAAAAAACTATTAATTAAATATTTGTCAACATTTTGCCAATTGTACAAAATTATACTATGTATAAAATAAACTAAATTTTTACCAATTTTCAATAGAATTTTATATGTTTTTTTATTTTTTGTAAAAAAACTGTAAACTGATTTTTTTTGATATTTTCACCAGTTATCAAACACATTATTTTTCGTAAAATAAAATTATTTTGAGTTTCAAATTGTTTTCCGTTCTTAGAATATCTAGGTTATGAAATTTTTTTTCAGTTTTTTTTATTTAAAAAAATAACGGTTTGTTCATTTTTTTCCAAATTCATACCAAATCTATATGACCTTATAATGAGTAGATACATTAAATTTTATTTGAAATCAATAGCATTATTTTATCGTGAGATATTTGAAACTAAGCAAAATTTTTACTTTTTTTTTAAACCGTTATAGTAAAAAAACTACCCACTGAATTTTAAGTTGAAGTTATTATCTATTAAACAAAATTTATTTGAAGTCGATATCTTTACTCGTTCTTGAGATATCGACGACGAAAAATGGTACAAGAACGTACGGACGTACGAACGTACGAACGTACGTACACACACACACACAGACATCTCTCTAAAAATGATTGATATAGCCTCTAGGGACCTTGAAATGTCGAGAAATGTCAAAAATTCCAATTTGACAAATCGGACCGATTACAATAACTCCCTATGGGAAGTTAATAATACACATAAAATAATATTATGTACCTACATAAATAATATATTACAGTAAAGTCTAATTAAAAAAAAAAGTTTGGTGTCTTGCGCAAAGATTTATCCTTTTTCTTTTAAGGCAAAATTATCTACATAAGTACGATTTGATGAGAACTAAGCTACGAGTAGATAACCTTTATTGTCCACATTTATTTCTAAAAAAATATTTAATTCTCTTAAAACATGAATATGATCTCTCTACAGATGCCATTATTACGGGATATTAAAAATCTTAAGATTCCTTGAAGTTTTTTTTTTGATTTAAAATTCTCATAATTGAAAATAACCTTTAGTTATATTTCTGCTGGAATGTCAAGAAACCTCAGATATGAATATTAGAAATACTATTTTTGACCACTTTTTTTTATAATAACAAAAAATAAAAAGAAAACAGGTGGATTGTATTTATCGCCACGAAAATAATTAAAAAACTACAACCTTTTAAATTCATATTTGTTTGTTTTCTGATAGTTATGAATTGCACCTAAATTTACACACACATTATATTAAAATAAAACTTTTCTACTCCTTTTGTCCATGAAATTAAACTCATTATCAGTTTGAGACAATAAGCAACTCAATAGATCCATCTTTGTTTTTCTATCTATCTCTTGTAGGAAATTCTCGTAACGCATTCACTCAAGTTTCATTTTAGCAACTAAACAGTTGTGAAACTAAAAATTGAATGTGCGCGCCTGGCCTTAAAAGGATCGAAATAGTTCGTCGACACAATTTTTTATGTTGTTATTCGGTTTTAGTTGTTAACTAGTGTTTTTGATCCCATTAATCTTAAATTCCCTTTATAATTTTTTGATTATTACATTAAAAGTATCCTAAACACAAGAAAAATGTGTTTGGACTCGTTCCGAAATCATTATTTTACTAGAAATAAGTAAAGATAATAAAGTTATAGTTGATTATTTCAGGACATGGTCCAAAAATACATGTGTTTAGGTGAAAAGCGTTATGTACAGCTATGAAGAGATATTTTTGGATTTAAGTATAAGTGGAAGGGATAAATTGTGGAAAAATAGTGGCTTTCATTTCTAAAGTAACAAACTAGTACTAGTACTAGTAGTTTATTGGGTACGTCCGATAACAAAAATTCAAAAAGTCAAATTTGATTACAACCTCGAATTTTTTTTTAACACGAAACTAATACTTGCCCTATAGAGAAAATAAAAATTAATGATGAAGACCTGAAAATAACTTAAATTTCTGTTTTAAAAACAAAATTTCATTTAAATGTTTTACTTTAGGTTTGGATAAGTTCATAAATCGTCAGCCTAATTAAGACCTGCAATATCTGCGTTCATTAAGTCAGTTTTTCGATCGAACTAACCTAGCCTAACTGCAGTACCTACCGTTCATAAACATCAAACTGTCGTCAGCTTCGGGCAGATTGTGCGGTTGGCTGCAGAAAAGCTGGAATTTATAAAATTTGTGTTACAGTCACCAAGAAGGACGAAGGGGCACTGTATAATAATTAGAAAGAAGCTAACATTGAATGTGGACCTCGACATCCTAAAATCACTGCGGAATATATCACCAGGATATTCTGAAATCACCTTCATAAAAAATGCATTTTTTGGCAATAAGCGATATTTTTTTGAGCTTTTTTCTTTTTCGGATAGCAAATCAAAAATCAAGCTCAACAAAATTTGTTTGACCGCCATTTTTCGCTGACGTTTATGAACTCTGTTTACATACGAATTAGACTAATTTGTTTACTGCAGACATTCTGCGTTTTGAGTGCGCTCACAAATGCATTAGAAAAGAACTGCGATTGTACTAGCGCAGATTTTCTGAGTTTATGAATACACCATTTGTTTCGCTTTTGAGTCAACACTTGGCCTGCCTTTGAAAATATCCTTTCGCACGGTACAGAAGAAGCAGGAATTCCTAAATATTTAAATGCAATTACTCGCAACATGTTTTCAGCTTTTTTCCTAAAAGCTAATTGAAAAATCTATTCTGTTCATCAAAGGTTTCTTCAAATACTGTCGAATATCAATGATAGAATCGCTCATGGGTGTTGCCACTCTGTCGATTTTCGATTGTATGGGACCAGAACCAGACGTGGATGGTTGCGGTGGTGTCACATCATCATATTCAATAATGATACCTTGCTTGGCATTGGTATTAGACGAAATAAATGCTGCGTACGGCATACTGGAGAGTTGTATGCACTCTTAGATGGTAAAATTATTCCATCTCTTAACTTGTTATAAATCCATTAGCAGATAAATGGACATGGATACTGTTTACTCGATATAGGAGTTTAAACAGTTGTACGAATTTCTGCTCTAATATCTACCTAATCTCATATCTATTTTTGATTATGTTTCATAAATTATTTTTCTTATTTGTTCCTCTATTTAATCACTCTTCGGATTAGGTTTTATATTACACATTTTATTACATTATTCCTGTAGAATCTACATTTTTTCACTTTTATTACATATTTCAACGTTCTTTTTTCGATATCTAGCTTGATCTTGCCGAATCGAGAATGATCTCGAGCAAAAATAAAAATTGCGATTAAGAACTCCTGAATCGCTGACCCTGCCGTTGCACCCAATGTCTACAAACAAAAACTTATAGTCCGCATTACACATTGCCAGCAAAACTATGCCATTAAAACCTTTATAGTTGTAATAATAAGCTCCGTCAGCCTTTGATGCTCGAAAAGCGATATGTTTTCCGCCTAGTGCACCAAGACAGAGCGGAAATTGCCATCTATGTGCAAACCCTTCTGCAACATTTTTCCAATTGTTGGTACTAGAAGGAAACTAAAAAAACAAACATCAGGTATATTTTTTAGAAGCTGGATAAAATCAAATTACAAATTTACTTTAAATACTCTTTTTTCAAGGAAGAATATAACGCTTTTGAACAAGTACTTACATAATAGTATACTTGATATAAATGACACAGAGTCTTGTTTGGTAATCCAGACTCCTAAATGATTCTCCTGTGGCAACAAACCGTAAAAACATCGCTAATATTTTAGCCGCAGGAATCGCCGCTCTCACCAATGTATCATGCTTTTGGATAGTTGTTTGCACGTAGCCTTAAAGAATATTTAAATCTTATCTTATTATTAAATTTACTTAATAGTTCCACAAAACAGTTTTCATCCATCCTCAAATATTGGCGAAAGACATGTTTGTCTTCAGACCTAAGCTCGTTATACAAAAAATTGAATGAACAGTTATGGTTTTTTAACTTTTACTAGAAATAATTTTGTTCAATTAAATAAAAGACCAGAGTGATTTAGTGTCACTACTTCGACGGAAGATTTCAAACTGAATACCCGACTCCCAACAATCATCCAGCTAAGGTTCCAACTTAAAGGCCATTCACATATATAGTATATTTAGATATATATTCATATATCACCGAATTGTGTGTAGCAAAGTATCTTGCCAGAAGTCGCACCCTAGCGACTTCACACAGAGTAATTAAAAATACATCAATCGATATCGCGCCCACGCAACTATCGAAAAGAGGTGTTAACGCCATCTATGAGTGAAGCAAAATTGTAGCTCACTACAATTTTGCTTCACTCATCGAACATACCCTTTTTATATTTCTTAAAAACGAGAAAATGTCTGCCCTTCCGGCCTCATGAATTTTTCATTATTACACTTGTCACTTGGAATGTTAAGAGGTCGAATCGAGAAAAAATTAATATTAGTTTTCATCTGAATCTCTTTATAAATATGACTTCGGTTTATATATAATTATAATTACTTATAGTTCGAAGTTTTTTGTTGTGAACAATAAATAAAAAAAGGAAAACGAATTAAACTGTGTATAAATTACAAGAAGACCGAATCGACTGCCACATAATTGTTTTCGAGGAACAAGATCCTTTAAAGATAATTCTTTATCACGTCACCGATCGTCATCTTTAAAATTGTGGTGGCCGTAAGACAAGTAGCAGTGGGTTTTTTTGGCGTTCGTCGCCAGTCGCTTGCTACGCCTGCGTCCAACAGGATCCTTTAAAGGGGAATTATCTATCCCATCACCAATCGTCATCCTTGATATTGTGGTGGCCATAAGGCGAAGTAATAGTGGGTTTTTTACGATAAACCTTTGTTATTAAAAATACAAGAAAATTAAAATGAGATAAATTACTAATAAAACATTGCAAATACTCATACACTAATGTATGTGATAAGAACAAACAATTAAAGTTGAAATGATAGATTAATTACGTTGATGATTATTATTTTTTGGACATAAATTTTTTGTATAAAATGCTATTTTCTGTCACACGCATCTGTTGACCATGAACGATTATAATTATCGTTCCGTTCTCATTTCGTGATCCAGATTCTGGTGCAGTGTTGTGTTGTTTGCTAGTCACTCTTTGTTCCTTAGGAGCCTGGGTGGGAATATCGGACTCCATTGGTAATGTTGGGTCTTTCCGCAAGGTTATGTTTTTCTGGAATTGCGCTAGTGTGTTGTTTTTTATCATATCCATAATCTGGTTTGTGGTTTTCCCAAGAATTTCTATTTGCTCATTGATGTTGGTGGGCATTGATACAAGACTATCCAGTTTCTTTTCTAGCCTTTTCATAGGGTCTTTAACTGGTTCACTTGATATTGCATCGGCATCGTACATGCCACTAGACATTATCAAGTTGATTGTCCAATTATTTATTTTCGTTACGACTGTTTCATCAAAATCTGCTATCTTGTTACTGGAAAGTAGCTCAGGACTAAGGATGGATATAATTTCTTTGACCCTATCGACACCTAGGTAGTTAGTTAAATAAGCTGGATCTGAGCAACAGGACTCGAACTTGTCTTTCACTAACTTTGGTAATACTTTTGGAGGGCTTTAAGCTCTTTGATCTTCTCTTCCAGTGTATCTATACGCTTTTTGTAATCTTTCATTATAGCGAATGTGTACTGAGGCTCATCTTCAGATTTTTCTGAGCCATATTTGTTAGGATCCCGGTAGTTTGAAAAGGATGGCTGTACGTTGATGATCTCGCTTAGTTCTTTATGCTCGCCAGTATATCTCTGCATGGCATCTTCTAGATATCGCTTGTTTCTTTCAACAAGGATATAGCCACCTATAAATGATAGAAGAGCTACCACCATGAAATAGGTCAAATACGAGTACCTACGTTATTTTAAGAGGATCTATCACCAGATTTAGTATACCCGGAAACGATGAATTTAGCACGGTGCTTATTGTGACAGGTGTATTTAAACCATAATGGTATAAAATCTGAAGTATCCTAATTAATGATACGACAATAAGACCGAAGAAGAAAAGGATCGAAATTTCTGCCGGATGCATTGTTCAAAATAGAATTTTATAAAAATTGAAAAATAAAATGTAACAAAAGGAATATGACCTTGTAAAAAATATATTTATATATATAATCAATTCCCCGATGAATGAAATATGATGCTTGCATAAACAATTTGAGTGGAGCACAAGATCTTTCATGAGAATCTTGGACCGTGGTCTTTCACACCCAAATACATACGTCAGCGAAAGTATTCGTTTTGAGATTCGAATATTAAGCCAACTATGACTATCGCTTAGAGATACGATAGAAGTATTGTATGCTGTTAATATAAACATAAATAATAATTCAAGGGTTACTTTTAAGATGCGAACACTTGAAGATCATTATATTTAAAAATAAATACGAAAGAAAACGGATATGTGGTAATTGAGATGAGTGCATTAATAAAGAATATTAATGCATCCATCCATAAGGAACCAAAACCAGGATGAAGAGACGACAGGCCCGCATAACAGTCTCCTCTCACAGGTGGAAATTTGCTTATCTTTTCAATTTGTGCGTTGAGAATGACTGTGGGCTGTCCGAATGCTAGCTTTAGACAATCCATAATGTCTGGAACGCATGATGGTTCGCACAATTGACTTGCCACTTCATTTCTTGCTCTTCCTTTGAGAGATTGTTGGAGACGCATTAAATTTTCTTCGTTGGAATAGCCGCATTCTTTTGTCGATTGTTCGAACATTCGTTTAAACACTGGCCACTCTTCCAGTTCACCTGTGAATGTTGGAAGCGATCTGTAGATTTTACGTGCAGCTATCTGTCTCTGGTTGAATGGTGGTGTATATTCACAACCGATGGTTGGTTCATGTATGCACGGATTTAACTGCCTAGGTGTTTTGTTGTTCGGATTGAATTCACGCGCTTGAGGATTTAGTATGACGTTGTTGACGTGCTCTGTGATGTCGTCTACCTTGTTGTTGCATTCAATTTGGAAATCGAGATTGCAATCCTATAGTTGTTCTACGAGATCCTCCTGCTGTTTCAATATATCAAGCTCTTGTTGAAGATTCAGACGCTGCTCCTTAAGAAGCTTTCGTTGCTGGTCCAACAAACGCATCTTAAGTCTCGCCTGTGACGTTGAACTCAATCGAGATGTTATTGATTCTGCGTCCAATGATTCATCGTCAATGCCAGCAATTTCGTGTGCATCTTCTCTCCTTGGTGTTGGTAGTGGATTCCCCTTGCTGTCGACGAAACCCCCAGTTAAGGCAATGTATTTTTCTTTAGCGTTATTAAATTTAGTGAACGCTGCTTGGATTACCGTGTTTCTTTTTTTTGCTGTCGATTGTTCTTTGCACCACATCGTACAAAGTCAGTACTTCTTTGCAAAGGACCTCAACCCGTTTCGCATAACCCACTGAACAGTCTGTGCATACCCATCTACCCAGCTCATCAGCCTGACTACTACTAATACCTGCACATAAAAAGTGAAACCATTTTCTACATACCCCATCACAAAAGATCATCTCCTCGTTGTAGGGCTCCTCGCATATCTTGCATGTTGCTCTTCTTCTTTGTGCTGCTGCCTGCTGATCTGCTTTGCCTGTCCTCGTGATGAACTTTCAGGTTCGCCTACTTCCTTATTCGTTGGCGAGTGTCCCACCAGCATATTTAATGTGTGATTTTACGTTGAGTGTAGTTTTTAAGAATGTAATTTTTAAGAATGTCACTACTTTTTGTGACCAATTATTAAATTATAAGACTGTTTTTTAACTCTTCTCTTATTACACTTTATTAATTCGCAACATTTTCCTCGTCGTCCGCAAAAATGTTGGAAATTTTCGATACATCCAACTTCAGTCAGGCGCGTCTTCTTTTTTTATTTTCATCCGAAACAAGAAAAAAAACATTAACAATAAATAAATTAATTTAATAATCAATCTTATCTTCTTCTGTTATTGTGACCAGATAAAAACTTTTATACAGATCTAATCTGTAAATATTTTGTTCCACTGTGGAGTACATTTTAATATTTTTCTCAAAATTATTGACTAGCTGAATAGTTTTCCTTTGTAACTCATACAATTCCATTTCTACTGTATTGTATTTACGGTTAGTCTGCTAATACACAGTTTGTCAAGAGTCATGACTCTTTGAAATTGAATTAGTGGGAATAGGCTACACAAAGAGATCGGATTTCACTTTCACACTTAGTTTTCTAAAATTTAATTTTTCAATTTTCTACACTTTCCTCTCTTTTTACCTTTCAGCAATTTCTTTTCCTGTCTTCCCAATTTCAAAAATCTGTCTCGTAAGCTTTCAGTACCAGAAGAGAACTTACAGAAAACAGTTCTTTCAATGTGAAATATTTGTATGCTTAATCCAAATTGCCCTTCTATGATTTGTGGGCAACCGAAAGAATGAAACAACACCAAAGGTTTTTTTCTGCTCCCCGCAGTAGCCAAAGCAGCAGTATATCTTATTTTAAATATAAATAAATAATAAATATATATACATATATACCAGATTCACTGCATGTGGTTAATCATTGGTAGGTAATAA
Organism: Chrysotoxum bicinctum; assembly: GCA_911387755.1. Classification (NCBI taxonomy): domain Eukaryota; kingdom Metazoa; phylum Arthropoda; class Insecta; order Diptera; family Syrphidae; genus Chrysotoxum; species Chrysotoxum bicinctum. The sequence continues at coordinate 220,380,310 of OU426987.1, forward strand.
TGAAAAACAAAATGGACATTATGCCGATTTTGTAATTGGACCGAGAGGAATCGAAACAAAAAATTAAAATAAGGGATGTGTTCGTAGAGCAAATTACCTTTTAGATTAGTTATCCTTGCATCAGACACTATTTGGCCATCTTCTTTAAGTATTCTACGTTTATATATGCAATTTTTCCGGAAGATCCATCGTATTTCCGTTTATTTAACAAATTTAGATTTGTTGGTAATGATAGTTCGTAGTTCCCGATCGTCTAGGCTGGTCATAACAAGTCTTTACACTTCATCATTATGTCCTTGTAATGTATGAAAAGAAAGGAAAAATGTGTTCTGAGGTGAGGGCCTCTGTTTGCACTATATACATTCCCTTTTTTAAAGTGGACAGTACAGAATCACTGAAATCAACTTCAATTCGCTTTCTTTTTGAGACATTCCAAATATTTTTCATACTATTCAAACCGTTTTGTAGGCTATATTTTTGTGTTTTTTTTTATATGTAAATATACAGTTCCTAAGTCCTTGCCGGAAATGTGATCAGATAGGTTAATTTTGTCGGTTATCTAAAAAGTTTTGTCGAATGAAATGTTCTAGCTCTGTCTCTACATTAATATTATATTTCAACCGAAGGGTTTTCTTAATTTAGAATAAATAAATCTATGTGGTATTTCCATGGCACAAAGACATTAAAAAGAAGATTAACTTTACCAGCCTTGGAAAAAATACCCTCCCAGGGAAGGCACGTGGCAATTATGCCCACCAGTACTGCTGATATACTCTCGAATGGTTTGGATAGGAAAAGCGCCAATAATCACTTGGACTCTCTTGTCTATTAGCCATTTTTTGGAAAAGATATGTTCGTACTTACTTCATCAATAGCTTCTGCTCTCGAAGATTATAATAATTGTGTCGATATCATCCCAGATGGAAACATTCGTTGGGTTCAACGATTGATGAAGGGCCTGGTGTTGGTCGTCTTTGTGCATTAATGCCCGTTGCTAGACTCAGCAGCTGAAATTTCCAGAAAAAAATTACTTTGAACCTTGGATCAAGAAGAGTGCATATTCCAAATGTTCCGCGGTGCTCTATATTAGTTTAGCTCGTGTCTAACCTGTCCTTTATCTTTTTTCCAATTTATACAGCACTTTGTTATAGTGTTTTATTATTGCAAATCTAGTTCTCGCAAATTTGTGTCAATATTTTGTTGAAGATGTTAGATACCGTTCTGCACTCATATCCTCACTAAAAGAGGTTTCAGCACTCGACAAAGCTGGTTGCATAGCAGCCACACATCCGCGCATTCAAGTGAAGTCATTGTGGTTGTTAAGGCTTCCTTCAACAGCACCTGTCTTTTCAGCATATCAAATGTTGAGTTCCATCTAGTGGAAATATCAACTATTAACTTTTTAGGTTATGGTGCAGTTGTTTGGATTTGGTATTTTATCAATTTTTCTGTTGCCGTGTCGTGCGTTCTCCTTCTAAAATGGCGCACAATGCCACGTATTTCGCCAAGAAACCTATCCACGTCTGATATTGCCAAGGCGTTTTTTTGCAATTAAATTAATAATTTCTGCAAAACACCCGAAATTCTTTAGTTGCAAATCATTGATTGCGTTTTGGACGTTATAGGCATTACCTGCCACAATTAAATGCACTTTTCTCTGCAAATCACACTTATCAATCAGTTTTTGTATCGCTTGCTTAATGTAAGCAGCTGTATTTGATCCTTTCAAAATCAACAATAAAGTGTTTATGAAATACAAAGAATTAATTATGAATAGGAAATACAATAAATAAATAAATTATACGCTTTCTATTTTTAAGGTGTCTAACAAAACAAATCACTGAGTACAGCCGTCCTTTTCTGTACTCCCTTTTGCGACGGTTTTGTTCCTCCGTCTGCTGCCTCCATAGCATCAGCTCACCTGCAATTGTATTTGCTCTTTTGATTTTTTTCGGACGAGGAATGCCTTCTTCCTCCGATTCTTGGACAACAGCCGTAGGTTCATTAGGGGGAGATTGCATTGTTGATGCTTAATGTAGATATGTAAATAAATATTTAGTACTGCCTTTACTCAAACATTTGTTAAACTTACATTAAGCTATGAGATCAGAATCAGAACCCTCAACAATTGGGTCTGCCGAAAGTCCTGACAGGCAAAGTGTTTTTTGGCTTGTTTTGCAATAGTCCAATTTGGCTCCCAACAAATATTTGGACGCAAAAGACGGCCGGTCTGACAAAATTTCCGCCGACTCCCTACATTAAAAAAAATAAGCGATCAAGTGAATAAAACAAAACTTATTTTTTATAAGGACATGGTTGTCCTATCGTTTCCTGCTTTTTTGTTTTTAATTTTAATTTTGAAGGCTTTTCCATTTGTTTTTAACTTCAACGGTGAAAAACTTTTGCCGTGCGAATTGATTTTTTCTGTCACGTATTCCCAAATCTTATTTTTCGTTTTTTAACGAGTAACTTTTCCACCTTCGTAACCAGTCAGAGTATTTGTTTTTCGTGTTATTTCAAAATTATTCCTTCTTACAATGCTCCACCATCAACAGCAGTCACTTCCCAAATCAACGAAAGCACGAACTACCCCCTCACCGATTTATGATCGACATCATAATTCTTTCATCTTTGATGGTTGACAGTCTTGCCATCCGATAGGTCTGGGCTTATGGCATTCATTAGCATTGTGCCCCTTACCCTGGCTACTGTAGCAAACCCTATTTCCCCTTTCTGGCTGTGCCTTTTTGTTGCATTCTTGTGCCAAATGACCCTCGCTTTGGCTACTAACAGAATTCGCGCTTGGTTTTCTTTTTGCTCTTTGGTTTAATAATATTTATTTAGTTTTAGTTAAAGCTCTTCGAAATTCTGGCACGAGGAAGCCGTCAGCATAATTTACAAGACTTTCGTCTCTGAAACCAGAAATGATATAATTCATCTTCATCGTGTCTAGCATGCGAGCGTGTTTGCAAAGGCCCAAGATATCATAAAAATAATTTTCAACGCTCTCGTCTAACTTCTAACTCTGTCTTTTATTGATCCCAAGTACATATATGTATATGTAGGACTTTTGAGTTTGGAAGCAGGTTTAGCCTATTGTGGTAACGTCATCCCAACTAATCATTAGTTTAAATGCACTTACCCAGGCAAGTAATGTTTTGTATTTAGGAAAAGAGTTTAAAAAAAAAAAAAGAAAATCAACTTTATTAAATGAGAGCGGAACAAAGGCTAACTAGAAAAATATTTTAAGAATATCTTAATTAAATCGAATGTTGAATCTGATGTGTTGGTGGTGGTGGTGATTTTTGATGCCTCAGAGATTTTTATGACCACTTGATGAATATTGTTTATGGTATCACTCTCGGTCTATAATGCTGAAGTGGATCTTTGTTTATGTTTATATTAGATATCGATGACGACTCCAATGCTGAAGTGGATAATGGTGCGTTGCTATTGTGTATTATTTCACCAGGGTTGGATACATAACTAGCACTAGCATAAATTCCATTTTTGATCGATGGTTTGAAAAGAAGTTGAATTTTTTCATATTCGGATGCCCCAAAGCGAAAAACTAGGGCATCATGCCTCACCGATGATATAGTAGTGCCTACATCGATACTTCCATTCTCTTCACCGTCATTTGTACGACATTCACTCGTAGATCTTTTTTTTTTTTTTTTTTTTTCTCTTTTTCTTGACATCGTGCAAACCATCTCTAAACGAAGAAAAAAACACAACACAAGCACCCGCTCTAAATGGATTGCTCAAACGAACTGAACGGCGGTGATAATTAAAATGCAAGACTATGGTGTGTTAACTATCAGTTGTTTATTCTTTTTAATGTCCGATATTGTTTATGTTTCGGTCACAGGTTATTCTGATAGAAGTGCTGGTGATAATCTTGACAAAGATGCAAGACTGTGGGGTGTTATAGCTTGAACCAATTCAGTTGGCCTTCAGTTGGCCAACGGTCGGTTGCGCAGAGAGAGGATTTAAGAGAACAAAAATGGTGCGCAAGATATTTAATGAGTAAAGATTTTTCCTTAAATCTTACAGTGCCTAACTCAACTTTCCTTTGACAACTAGTTAAGGGATTATTGTTTATTTCTATGTTTTATGATTTGTGGCTTAGCAACAGAAAGGTTCCGGGGGCGTTATGTTTATATTTATTTTATGGTGTTAGTGTTCATTTGATATATGTATTTACTATTTTTTTACCTGTGGGGTTTTGGGATTAATTGTAGATTAGTGTTAATTAGTTAGATTAGTGTTTACGAGTTTGAATAATTTTTACCTACGAGTTTTTAAGAATTTATTTTACCTTAAAATAATTATTATAAATTTGTACTTCAGAAATAAATATAAAACATAATAATAAAATAAAAACAATATAAATAAGAATAATATAATTTAAATAATAAATGTTCATTAACATACACTTAGTTTTAAGAACTAATGTCGCTTTCATAGTCGGTTGAAGAATAGTCACCTGGATTATTTATAATTGAATCCGAAATTGTGTCCCACGTCAGGTCGTGAGAAAAGTATTCGTCCTCAGTTCTTATGGCTTTTTCACACACTTTTCGCCAGTCTTCAGCCGTTATTTTTGAAAATTCTTCCTCTGCTAATTTTTGAACATCCAATAAATTGAATGTTGTGTTTCGTGAACCTACTCTTGCCTTGACAGTTGCCCAAATATATACAGTTCAAGTTTCAACATCTGTATAGTATGCGGAATATTGTTTTCGGTTAGCCATTGTATCATCTCGGATTTCTTGCTAGCAGAAGTAAATTGTTTTTGTTCTAATTTATTGTGGTACGAAGTGTTGTCCATTACAATAACTGAAGGTTCCTCCAAGTTATTCAAAACTTGTTCTTGGATCCATTTGCAGACATTTTTGAAGTTCATGTCGTCGTGATAGTTTCCCGTTTTCGTTCCAGATTTGAATAAAAGTAAGGAGTTTTTCACGAAACCTTTTTCACCACCTTGTATGTGAGCTATGAATATAGCTTTCGTCCAAATAAATGATATCAAATCCTTTTGTTCTGTATTCCCGGATTTTTCTCAGATACTTCACTCGCATGAGTTTAATATCATTTCTTTCACAGAGAAGTTTCCGGTTGTTTTGAGTTTTTTGTAGCTAAATCCGTTTCTTCTTTTTTTTATAATTCACACAGCACGGGCGAGGGAAAAATTAGCAGGGGAGAGAAAGGAGGTGTCGATGAACATCGGTTTTGAATGTTTTTAAATTGAAATGGCAAGGGGAAACTGTGCCGGGTAAGTTATTCCATAATCGTGTTGTGCGACTAAAAAACGAATCTCTATATTTGACGGTACGACGTAATACTTAAGTTAAACTCCAGATCTTCCTGAACTCGTTGTCTCAACATTTTTAAGGATATCATCATTTTTTCCTCCTGGTGGAAGTTGTGCATTATACGCCGGATAGCTGCGATGTCAAATTCGTCTATTCCAGTTTTCCACTTCGTATGCTGCACTTTTTTATTTAGTGACTGCACAACTCCTGTCTCTTCCTATTCCTTAATAATCCTTCTGATTGAACGTTCATAAATTCCAGTAGTTTTCACTGTTTGCGTTGTTGCGTAACTCACAGGATTTTCAAGAAACGAATTCTTTGCTTCTTCCAGTTTGTCATTATACATATATCTTAACAACTATCTTACGCGTTTTCCTTTTCTAAATGGATCCATTAAAATTTCTTTTAAATGTATTTCAATATACTATTCTTGGTTGTTTTTTTTAAACTGAATTGCAAAGCAAAGCAAATATCATTTAAATACGTTAATTCCCTCTGATGCAAAAATTCATTCTTAAAAACTCGTAGTTAAAAATTGTTCAAACTCGTAAACACTAATGTAACTAACTAACACTAATCTACAATTAATCCCAACCCCACAGGTCAAAAAAAAAAATATATCAAATATACACTAACGCCAAAAAATAAATATAAACACAACGCCCCCAGAACCTTTCTGTTACTAAGCCACAAATCATAAAACATAGAAATAAACAATAATCCCTAAACTTTTTGTAATTAATCCTATGTCGCAGCTTGCAGGTAGTTTTTCTTGTCTAACCCAATTGCATTTTGCAATAGACTTATTTTTTTTATTATAGGTGCACTGAAATTTGTCCCACTAATAAAAACAAAAATTATTAATTTTATTTTTTCGAAGTAAAGTTTACACCTAAAAATCTTTTCCTTTTATCTCACCAGAGATGAAATAGATTTTTAGACATCAAGCTATGAAAGAAAAGTAAACCATGATCATATCTTATTCAAAGAAAGTCCATCACTGGAAATTCATTTCTATTTTACTGTGACTGTGAGCGAAGCTATAAACAAAACTCACCCTCCTAAGTAGAGATGTGCTAAAGAGCGATTTTTAATGAGCAGCGATAGCATAGAGCAGTATACAAAATGAGCAGCTATTAATAGCAGCTATTTAATCACTCTTAAAAAAGCAGATATAGGTACCATTGAAAATCGTAATGATCAATTTTGAGTCATTTAGCTAGCGAAATAAATTATTCTTTTGGCGTCTCAATAAATGTTACCATGTCCTTATAACTAATCATCGTCGAAAAAAAAAATTCTTTCATTCATAACAGTTATTTTATATGAACGTTCATGCCAAAATTGTATTTTTTTTTGGCAAGGGTTAATAATATAATCATAACCTTTATTGTAACCAAAATAGGACCTTCGACTTCGCTTTCTAAATGCCTATAGTCGAAAAATGTGTTCAACATTATATGTGAAAACTAATAAATAAGGTAGGTTAGAAAAATTAAAACTTACATAGAAAAAGTAAAATATAAACAAAAAAAAAATAGATTGAATTTTAGTTATTTTATTCTATGAATTTTGGTTTAGAAACAATACTTTTCATGGTGATAAATTTGCGCGACGTTCTGTTACAATCAGCCCTGCCTTAGAGAAAAGCCGTTCTTACTTTTGTGGTTTTAACTTTCAATTTTAAACACTTTAGCACTTAAGATAATCACACGCGGAATTACAGGAGACAATTAAATGTTCAAATCAAATAAAATGCATTTATATAGGTAACTAGATCAATGTTCACGATCACCTACAACTACAACCACCAAAAGGACCAATTGCAAAGTAATTATTTAAAAATGATTGATTTAACCCTTTTTCAAATTAATGAGATACACACACATCCCCTAGCGGTTTTCCCAAGGTGATCGGTATACGTGTCGATAATTTATTGCTCTTTTTCTAAAACTTTGTGGGTGTGACCAAGTTTTATTTGTGCAATTATCTACTTTTATGGTTTTTCTTCATCTTTTCTTTATTATATGGACTTTCCAATAAATCATCATTATCAAATACACGCATAATTATTTGCAACATTTTTTTATGTTGCTTAGTCTTATAATAATGTAATGTTTTTACTTTTTAATTTTTCAATTTTAATTTGGTCACACTCATACCAATATTGTACCAAAGTGGGAGGAGAATTATTTCCATTTTCTGTTATACATGCAACATATACCAATTATTGTTTTCAAAAAATAGCAATTTGTGGATTATCTTAATATATTACTGAGATTAATTTTTCATATAAAATCCTTCAAGTTTTAACCAATCCAAACTAAAAATACCCTTTTTTAAAACTTTCATATAAAAACAAACGATAATTCCCAAAAGTTTTTTAAAATTATTTTATTTATTTTCAAATAAAAAATTCATTTAAATGAACATATGTATGTGGGTATGTACATAACACATAAGTAACTTTAAACCATAAATTTAATTTTTCGATGATCGCCTCCTCTGAAATTATAATAGTGCGATTTCAATCAGCTCGCATTATTATTTTTCCTTCGCAATCACATAAAGATTGTTTGTAATAGCAGATGAGCAGATGAGCAGATGAGCAGATGAACAGATGAACAGATGAGCAGATGAGCAGATGAGCAGATGAACAGAAGAGCAACCAATGAGCAGATGAGCAGATGAGCAACCGATGAGCAGATGAACAGAAGAGCAACCGATGAGCAGATGAGCAAAATGCTAAAAAAAGCAGTGAGCAGATTAAAGAGCAGTTTGTTTTGAGCTCTCTGTTCATTTGATCGCAGAATAGATACAGAAAAAGAGAAAGATATATAAAATCACTTCATTAGCGTTTACGTTTAGTGCATCGTATATTTATACATATTCTTTCTTGCTTATTCTTTCTTTGTTCCCCTCTTTGAAAAAAGTAATGTGTATGTGATGCGTTGAAAGGAGAGTTGTTGAGGATGCTTGTTGCAGGTTTTCGAGATACCTACAGGTTTTTTTGGTGGGTGTAAAATTATATTTCGTTTGTTGTGTTCAGTCATCATTACATCTCTTTTTTATTTTTAAATGTTAGTGAGGTTCAGCATCAAATGAGCAGTTAGCAACTGAACAGTCAAATTAAAGAGCAATCGCTTCTGCTCACTGCTCAGTGAAATAGCAGAGTGATTAATAGCAGCTATCGCAATAGCAGCCTCACCACTACTCCTAAGTGCTTCAGTATGATCGCAGCAGCGTCATTGACAACAACGCTGCGATGTACATCTTTTCTTTTTTTCAGTGATTTTTCTGTCTCTTTAAAAATTAAAGAGTAGAGCAAAGAAATTTAAAGAGACCTGCGCAGTAGAATTGCCAACTGAATTGGTTCAAGCTATAACTTGCATGGCTATGCTTTGTATTTAAATTTCTTTAGTATGATTTTATTTTGGTTATCATATATATTTCTAAATTACGCACTTGGATTACACTATTTGCTTTTAAATACAAAAATCAAACCAATTTTATTTTTATTTGTCGCTTGATTTAATCCTTACTGGATGTCAACAGCTGTCAAAACAAAGGCTGTTTTCGAAAACGTCATTTGCATCAAAAATGCACTTGCAGAATGTTCTTAAACGCGAACTGCAAAAGTCAACTGTTCGAAAACCCAAATCGAAATTTTCATGCAAAAGCATTATTTTCGATAACGCAGTTTGCTTAAGTCATATTATGTTCTATAACATCATTTTCGGCGGGGAGAGTTGGAGCTAACCTCCGAGAGTGCAGACGTGCGTCTGCACTCTCCAAGAAATAAAATTAATATAACCAAGTAAAAACGTGTTACGGTTTAAATTAAAAATTTTCGTTTTTAATATGTCTTTTTGACTAAATTTTATTCGCTAACATTAAAGGCGAACATCCTAAAATTAAATTCAACGCCGGATGGTGCTGTGATTACAACGAAAAAATAGGAACACTTTCCTAACCTAAAGTGCCCATAAGTTCTCATCAGCGAGATGATAAAAAATTGAACCTCGAAACGAGGTATTAACTTGACAAGTGGAAAAAAAAACCGGAAAAAGGAAGCTTGATGCAGCCCACCAACTCCTTGCGTTAAGCAACAGTCTAACATACAACACACAAATCGATGACGCCGACACATGGCTAATTCCCAGCAGGAAGCGAACCTGCACAAAAAAAAAAAAACCGCAATCCTGGGTCTGGGACTGAAGATTCTCACGGCACTAGCCAACAACTGGGGCATACAAAATGACCACCAAATGCAGCAAGTCACGGAATTGATAATTTCAGTGTTAAAACCACTCCTAATATTTCATATTTCCTATATATTTCCTCTCATACATCCTTAATGTATATTTATATTATATATGTATAAGTATAGAGCCATGGAGCCATCGTCCTCAACTTATTATCTCTTTCATGTGATATTAGTGTAATCATATACTCTTCTCACTCATTCAAAATGTATACAAGCAAGCAGTATAGAGCCATCGCTCATAACTGACTCCCTTTTTCACTCTCTCACTCCTCTAGTGAACTATCTGTTTCTGTATAGTCAAATATAAAGAGCGTTCTTGCTCTCATTTTGTCTCTTTTGTATGTGTGGGTGTAAGTAGTTAAATTGATGCACAACATTATAAACTTCTTCAGTTGTAGTTGGCCATTTCCCAAATTTTGAAAGTAGACGAACAATTGGTTTACAAGTTTTAATGAAAGTATGAAATACGCAGTTAGTTGATAGATTTGTTGAAACGATCTCCGATTTCTCGGTATGAATTTTTGTTGCTTAAAGCCCAAAGAGTAATGTATATGCTTTGTTGTAAGTCCTGGGCGTCCTGTATTTGCCTTTTTCCATAAAGGGCTTAGTTCTTCCTTCAATCCCTAGAATTAGGTATTCATTCAGAATGTTACTTTTTATGAATTGAAACGTTTCATTTGCTTATACTTAATTTACGTCGTGTATTACCGAGCGTATTTAAAAAAAAACATTTATTTGTTTTTTTCCTTTTTTTTTTTATTGTTTATTTTATTTTATTTATTTTCTTTCATTTGGTTTTTTACTTGATTAATATTATTATTTTTATACATGTATATTTATTATTATTTACTAGAGAGAAGCCGCTGTCCTTAGCATGGCTGCACTTCTCTAAAGTAAGGTGGATTAACGACTGATTTGTTCTAGTTAAATTATTCAACAGGTAGCCACGGTCGCGAAGTGCTCCCGTGGGAAAAGAATGCACTTTGTTATTGAAATAGTCATATTTCATTTGAATAACTGAAATATGACTATTTAGTTTATGCGCTTGTTGGTGAGAGGGAAAAAGGGGGGGTGTGTCCATAGGTGACACGTTTTGATGTGTAAGCAAAAATGGTGGGAACCCGTTATTTAGAAAAGCCGTTAGGCGAAGGGAAGTATATGGGGAAAGGGGATTATGGGTGTAGGTGGAGTCTCAGATGTAACTCTTACAAGAAATAATTCCTTTGAAATTCTGAAATGACCGAAGAATTCCTCATGTGAAAACTTTTCGATTGCACGCATACGCACCTTTGGAGTTTTATACGACCCGAACTTCGGAGTTTAAACCAAATCGCCTTTTTTTTTAAATATATATTTTTTTTTTGCTATAGTAGCACGTATTTAATTTTTTCCAAAAATTCTCAACCATGTGGTATATTTATTTTTTTAATAAAAATATAACTTTATTCAAAGATTACAAATTAATTACTTTTACAAAATCTACTTCGACTCGCTTGGGCGCGTAAGGAAAAAAGAACGTTAAATACAAATTTTACAAGAGCGAGCCAAACAACTTTTTGTCTCGCTTCTATGTCTCAGGTTTCAGTGCTTCGCGCTCAGCGTGCGACATCTAGCTACGAAACTCTGAAACCTAAACATAAGGGGAATAACACATTATTAATAATATCAATTTCTTATTTACACCGGTTGTTGTATCTACATTTTTTATTACTACATAATCACCCTCGTTATTATTATGCTCTTCAAAATATTTAGTATTATATTCCTGAATCTTAGTGATTGCTTCTGAAGCCTTTTCTCTTGACAATTCAAGATTTCTTTCCAGTTGACTTAATTGTTTATCATCAAGAAATTCTGTTAATTTGTCGATTACTACTCCCCTTTTGTTAATACCAAATAACAATTTTGAATAGCGCGATGTATAGTGTTATTTAGTCCGAATTCTATTTGTGTTAAAGTAACAACCCAATCTGAGTGCTCGATTGGTTCCGAAAGCTTAGCAAGCATGCCAGTTAATACCCTATTGACTCGCTCTACTTGACCATTGGCCTGTGGCGAATGAACTGCCACCTTAACATGATCTATATTCTGGTCTATAACGAATGAGCTAAACTCTAATGATGTAAAACAGGTTCCCCTATCAGTAATTACTCTTGATGGCCTACTGTAATACTCAAAATATTTTCTTAGTGCTGCACATACTTACTTCTTTTGAGCTTGTAGATACAACTGGGTATAATTTAGTGAACTTTGTAAATGCATCTATTACCACTAATATATGTTTTCTCTTTGACTTTTTTGAAGGGAGAGGACCAAGATGATCCAAGTGTTTTGTATGGAATGGGATGGGCTCCTTAGGGATATTGAACAAATTGCGTATATTAGATCGAACTGGTGCTGAGTGCATTATGCAACGGATACAATTTTTAATGTATTTTTCAACTTTTTCTTGAACATTCGGAAACCAATAGTGACGGCCAATTTGATCATGTTACACCTAAATGCCCAATTTTCTCATGGCTCATTCTTATAACATTAGTTTCCATTTCAGATGGGACATTGAATCGAAGTTTACCGTTTTTATTATTTTTTTTGAAGACAATACCATCCTGAACTAAAAACGAATTATTATCTTTTAAATATAGTTTGTTTTTCAATTCCAAAATCGGGGAGAGTACGATAACTTAGGCGCCAAAAATTGATAACGGATTTTTGTAGAAGGGTCAAATACAAGCGTTTTTTACTATGGGAGGGGGGGGTCTATCTCGCCCCGTTTAGGAGGTAGGGGCGATTTTAGAAAAAATGACTTAAATTGAAAAAAAAAATATTAAAAAACAACGGCAACACTTACAATAAAGTACTATACCGGTTTTGAAAGCCAGAAGCCTGTTCTATAATCGTAAATTTAAATTAAATTATTTATCTCAATAGTTTTTGAAAAATTTGCATACAAACTCAAAATTTTGTTAAAAAAAAATGAAAAAAAAAAAGTTAAGACCAATTTTTTTTCAAAATTGTGAAATGAAGTGCTTAATTGGCTTTTTGTGGTCAATGCTACTATTAATTCTGAATCGAACACAAAAAACCGAATGGTTTTGTCCCTTCTAGTTTTTGAGAAAATTGAAAATTACTAAAACTACTTTTTATGAAATTTTTGATTTTTGGTATTTAACTACGGTGATTTCATTTTGAGGATTAATGTTAATGTGATTCATTTGTAGGTTAAGTACAGCAAATCATTTAGGGTTACCAAGAATGCACCCAGAGGAGGTAGAATTGCATGGAATTTCGCGTCTCAGTCAGTCAGTTTGTGAGTAAGTCAGGTGTTACTTAAAAACAGTCAAGTCAATTTTTCAATATTCAATGCATTAAAACCGTGTTTACAGGCATTTTGATCACAAAAAAAAAATTATAGCAAGCACCTCCCGAATCTCTAGCCAATATTGAGGCCCATGGAAAAATGTGCCGATAGATGGGTTTATTGCTCTGAGATTAACTTTTATATGGATTGCACCAGAGAAACTTTTAAGTCATTAGTTTTAAGCAAAATTTAAGTAACGTTATTTCTTAAAATAAAAGATTAACTATGTAAATCATTTAAATGTAATTTGAATTTTATATACCCACCTACAAATTTGTAACTATATATTTACTTATGTATCTTAGTCTGTAAGAGTATAATATGCTCTGGTTGATGAATAAATAATAATAATAATATTGTATTCTTACAATTTTTGTCACATTTTTGAGTTGGAGTTGAGGGGAGTTGACGCTTTAGTTGGAATTAGACCAATTTCTTCTAAGAACGCGATGCTTTTGAAATATTTTTTTTGAAATATTGAAAAGTTATTTAATTTAGGATGAAATAGTGGATGCTAAGTCGCCATTCTTTATTCAAAGAAAAAAATACTTCACTCTTACAAAGGTTGAATAACGAATGACCTTGGTAAACAATAACCTGTACCACATTAGCATTAAAAATGTTAGACACAAACAATAAACATACATATTAATTAAGGAATTATATAAATTTGCTGCATTCGTACATGTCTGAACATTTTAAATGTGCAACTTTGGGCTACGTACATATATTTAGTAGACATTGGATATAGACCATAGGGTAAATTCAAAGTTTCTTTAAATCCAGATTCTGTAAATGCAAAAGAAACCTTGCATACACCCAACCTCGCACCTACCCCAAATCCTATAGTGTGCCCAAGCAGGGGGGTTGCAGGGGGGCAGCATGCCCCCCCATACATATCTCACTGTTTATAAGTACACCGTAATGCGTAAGCAAGCAAAAAAAGCAAATATCCCATAAAAAAGTAGTTTTAGTTATTTTCAATTTTCTCAAAAACTAGACAACATAAAATCATCTAGTTTTCAGCTTTTGAATAAGAATAAATTAGAGCAACGAATTTTAGGAAAAATAATAATATATAACTTTGCAGATTTGAAAAATTAAACTTTAAACTGTTTTTTTATGTTTTTTTCACCAAAATTTGAGTTTAAAACTCGTTTTTTCAAAAACTGTGCATAGATTCCACTTGATTTAAAAATTATCTAATAGATCAGAGTACTGGCTTTAAAAAAAGGTATAATACTTAATTGTAAGTATTACCGTTATTTTTTAATATTTTTGTTTCCATTTTAGTACCTTTTTTATAAAATTGCCCCTCCCGCCCAAACGGGGGGAGATAGACCCCCCCCTCCCATAGTAAAAAGTGCTTGTATTGAACTGTTCTACAAAAAACCGTTATAATTTCTTGGCGCCTAAGTTATCGTACTCTTGCCCCAAAATCTTTACATCTCGATTTTGGGCTGCTCTGAGTTGAAAATCAACATCCTCAGAGTCAATAACAGATATAACATTACATCTGCTTAAAGCATCAACATGATTCATATTGGCACCACTACGATGTTTAACCTTATAGTCATAATCCTCCAGCTCTAAGGCCCATCGAGCAATTCTATGATTAACATTCTTTTTGCTCAGTGTCATTGTTAAAGAACTGCAATCAGTTACGATTGTAAAAGGAATACCTTGCAAATAAACACGGAACCGACGTAAAGCTGAAATTATGGCTAGGGTTTCCAATTCAAAACTATGGTATTTGGCCTCTTGATCAGTGGTGCTTTTAGAGAAGAATGCTACCGGATGTAATTTATCATCTTCTTGTCGTTGGAGTAGAACTGCACCATACCCTAATGAACTTGCATCGCAATGCAGTTCTGTTTCTTTCCTTGGGCTATAGATTGCCAATACAGGTGGAGATGTTAATCGTTCCTTTAAAGTCTGAAAAACATCTTCGCATTCGGAAGTAAATCTAAAAGGAGTTTCAGCTTTTAATAAATTATAAAGAGGTCTTGCTATTCTTGAAAAGGATTCAACAAACCTGCGAAAGTATGAACAAAGTCCTAAAAATTAATGCAATTTTTTTCTGTCTTTAGGCACAGGATATTGAGCAATCGCTCGAATATGGGAATCACTAGGTTGGATGCCATGTTCCGTTACTTTAAACCCTAAGTAATCAAGTTTCGAATATGCAAAACGACATTTTGACAAGTTGAGCTCCAACCCATTCTTTGCTACACAACATAAAATTTTAGTAAGTATCTCAAAATGTTCAGTAATAGTTTTACTAGCAATTAATATATTATCTAGGTAGACAACTATATCTCCTCTGTCTATAAATTCAAGAAAATTTTGAATTATGAATCTCTGAAAAACACTGGGCGCATTCTTAGGGCCGAAAAGCATTTTAAAAAATTCCCATTGACCGTTCGGGGTTACAAAAGATGTTAATTGTGTTGAGTCTGCTGCTACCTTTACCTGGTAAAACCCACTCTTAAGGTCTAATGAGGTCATAACCTTCTTCCCCTCCAGGTATTCAATGCAATCGTCTATCAATGGTATTGGATGAGGATCTCTTACTGTATGTTTGTTCAATGCTCGATAGTCTATACACATTCTGGTTTCACCAGATTTTTTCTTAACCAAAACTATTGGTGCAGCATACGGAGAGCTACTTGGCTGAATAATTCGTTTTTCCAATAGATCTTTTATTATTTCACTCACAGTACCTTTTTCTGAGACTGATAGCCTTCGCGGAGCAAAACAAACAGGAATATCAGATGTAAGTCTAATGTGCATCTCAAAATCCTTTGGTGAAACCATAGTTTTATCAAAATTCAAATAATTTTGAGATACTATATTTTTAATAGTTTTTGAAATATCTAAACTAAGATTTGAATCAATATCTATATAATCTTTTCTATCCCATATAATCTCAAAAGCATGGCAGCCAAAGAAATCACTATCTACCTCAACATTATTGTATTCTCTCTTCACATCAAGATCGTCATTAAGCTTAATCCGATCATGATCAAATGTATTCAACTCGTCTTTGAAGCAATCACTAAGTTCTTTAGGTTGTATCTTTAATTCAGCGGCTAATACGCTGCTTTCAGAAACATCATTTATGTTGTTCTTATAATTACTACACTCTGAAGGTTCGGTTTTTTCATCAGAATAAGTGCACATATACAATTGGTTAGAAAAAAAAGCTTTATTCGAACAAATTTCATTTCGACACTGCTCAGAAGTTATATTAACTTTATTACAGTTCATGTTGAGTTTTATATTAAAGATTTCAAGGAGATCACGACCAATAAGTAAAGGTATAGGAGTTACTTCATCTGGAATAACCATAAGGGAAACAAGATTTAAATTATCTTTTATATTAATATAACAATTAATCGTATCGTACGTAAAGAGTTTAATGTTTCCTAATCCTTTAAATCTTGAATACGTTAATGATTCTTGAACGTTAATTTCTTAATCGGACTACCGGTATCCAAAAGAGAACAACAATCGATAAATTTTGTGCACTTATTCTTATTTGTCATAAAGGCGACACTTACCATCTGAACAGCATCCAAACTCTGAGTCAGCTCCTTGGTGTCATCATGTAGGGTATCCCGGTTCACAGCTCCAACTCTGGTCTTCACAATGTAAGGGCAGTTTTTGTAAGTGTGCCCCTCGTCAGCACATTTGAAACAGGATCCAGCTGGTCGTTGCTCCTTTGGACATTTTGCTGCGATGTGCCCATACTTTGAGCAATTAAAACATCTCTTGGACTGCTCGTTGTTTGATGCTGAAGTTGAGGGAACCATATTTCCTCCAAAAGTTGTTGCCCTAGCAACCATAGTCCTCGGAACTCTTTTTTTTCATATCGTGGCAAGAGGTTTTTGAGCTCTACTATTGTTTTGGCGGCAAAAAGAATAGAAACATTTGCTGGTGAATCCCTCAAACCATCGATAATGAATTCGATCAAATCTGCCTCATCGATTTCAGCATGTGACCCAAGTTCTTGCATACATATGACATATCGAAGAAGTGGCTCGCCCTGACGATGTACTCTCTCACTCAGTTGACGATAGACCTGCTGTCTGCTCATCTTATGGTCGAATTCTTTGATAAGTGTTTGCTTCAAAGAATCCCAGTTGTCAACGTAGACCGTGCGTAGCAGCATTTTCGCAGTTCCCTGCATGAGACGGCGTGCAGACAAGTACTTGCATCGGTCATCGCATCCCAGCGAGTCGGTCACATCTTCGTAGTCAACTATCCATTTAGTTATGCTGTATGGATCGTCACCGTTGAATGCAGAAACAGCATTTTCGATGTCTGAGAAGTCCACTGCATGCCATGGTGCAACCGAAGATGTTGTGGGCGCCTCCATTTGGTCCAATTCTTTCCTCAGCTCAAGGATTTTTTTTCGACGCTCAAGTCTGGCCAGCTCTTGTTCTTCTTCCAAGTCTTGGCCATCAGAAGCTGTATTACTGTGCCTGTTATCAGAAGCGGCCAGTGTTTCAGAAGTATTCTCTCCATTCGGGGATCCAGAAGGTGGAGTTTTCTCGGTTAACTCACCAGAAGGTTGTTGGGGTGCCACTGTACTCTCATACAATGCCCGAAGTTGAGCTAGAGAAGCCGTGTCTGGCACATCTACTCCAGCGCTCTGAAGTGCTTCAACCAATTGCGCTTTGTTATGCTTTGTCATGGCTGGTTTTAAATCCGCAAAAAAAAGAGGTAATAAACACAATAATTTACTTTTCTTTGGTGTATTACCCCACACCTGACGTTGTGGTATATTTATTTTTTTAATAAAAATATAACTTTATTCAAAGATTACAAATTAATTACTTTTACAAAATCTACTTCGACTCGCTTGGGCGCGTAAGGAAAAAAAGAACGTTAAATACAAATTTTACAAGAGCGAGCCAAACAACTTTTTGTCTCGCTTCTATGTCTCAGGTTTCAGTGCTTCGCGCTCAGCGTGTGACATCTAGCTACGAAACTCTGAAACCTAAACATAAGGGGAATAACACATTATTAATAATAGTTGCATTAATTTTATACTACAACCACAATTTTTGAAAAATTTTTAGCATCCATTTTTATTTCTGTTGACCGTGTCCGTATACGTCAATTGCATTTGCAAGAAAATTCACTGACGTTGATCAAATAGATTTTGTGCAAGCAGGGCGATTGCATATTTGACGACAGCAATATTTGCATCAAAAAATGACAATCATTTGACGATCAAATTCACGTTGATTTGACGTTTTCGAAAACAGCCAAAGTCAGATTGTTAGGTTTGTTCATTTGTCGAACACTAATAGCTCCCATGGTTAAAACCGGAGGGAAATTTTATATATTCGCTAACTCGAATGGAGAAGGATTAAAAATCATATCAATGCACTCAATGGCCACTATTTTAGCAGGAATATGCAAAACCGCATTCATGTTGAGCTTTTTTTAACAAGAAAAAAGTACGTTCAGATTTCATTCTCTGTTTCCATCACAGATATGGGGAAATTTATTGAGAGCTCAGTTTTGTGAACATACCTATTTTTCGAACAATCAGTTCTAAATTCGAAGTGAAATCTTATTCGGGCTGATTGCTTTTAAAATCCTTGGGAACAAAAATATTTCAGGTGAAAAGTTACTCGGTCGAAAATCCAGATGGGGCTGATTTTGAATCACTCACCCCTATTGTGAGTTCCACCCGGAAAGATACTCAAGCGAAAAAATGTTGCTCCACATTCATTCATATATTTATGGACAATAAATTAACCGAAAATAATGTCGAACAATTGGAGATATTACATTCAAATTTGAATGTATGATTTTATGTTTATTCTTACCTCAAGCAAATTACAAGCCTTTCTCTGGTTCCAATCGGTTTCCTCCAGTTTGTTAATTGTTTTTTTTTTATCTTAGGGCGAATCAACTCGTGAAATTCTTCGAAGCAATTTTCGACATTCGAAAGTACCAATAAAAGCAGGGGCCCTAGCACGTAACTTGATACGATCGAGTTAGGTCGATACAATCGAGAACAGGCAGTTTTTTCTTATGATCAGCTGATTGTTTTCGATTCGATTGAATCAAATAAGGAACTGGGATCATAACGAAATCCCGCAACACAAAATCCCGCCTAACGAAATCCTGCCGTTTAACATTTTGTTTTGTTGGATCTTTTAATAACAGAAACTTCTCTGGTAACGAAATCCTGCGAGATTTGTCTGCTCCGATTTAGCAGGATTTACGCTCCTTAATAAAAGATATTGGTAGTTTGGATTGGTAGTAGCTTGGAATTAATAATATATAAGCTTATGTCGTCATAGAATATTATACTATGAAAATGTCATTGGTGAATGGATTTTTGGTCCAAATGACACCAAAAACGAATTTTTAGCTTGAAAAAAATATAGAATGGACTACTTAGAAAAAAAAAAAATATGCCAAAACGCTCAAAATGTATTTTAAGCGTGAAAAAAAATTAAATATTTTTGAAAGAAAAAGCTCCTCAAATCGTACGAAAAAATTTGAATTTTATGCTTAAATTGCTTTTTAAGTGTTTTTAGAAGTCCGTATCTAAGAACTTCCAAAACGCTCAAAATTACAACGTCGCCCAACCAACCAAAGTGCACCAAGCTAATATCCCTTTTGATAATTGTTTAATCTCGAGGTCTTAAGCGGAGCAACGAAGTTGCGTGAGCGGGTGTGTCTCCCAAAAAGGGAGTTAAAATCCCGAAAACCCGCGCAGCGGGCCACCCAAGGTACTATTGCCCAAGAAAACTGTTACTACATCACCTTGCCTATTAAAATGTATGAAAAAGAAATTTTTATCTTTAAACGCGATTTGCGGCTAAACGGAGCCTCGTAGACCCACCAAACGTGATTTCTAGCTAGGTCAAAATTGCATATTCGTGATGTAGGGAGTGCCACCTTTAATTTTTTTAAAAAACCTTTCTACAATTTTTTTTTAAAAAATTGAAATTTTATTTTAAAAATAAATTTTTATTCTTTCAATTTTTTGTGGTCCGAAAAACGAAGACGTGATTTCTGGCCAAACTATTCATCTTATGAAAGTATCTCTTTTTTTATTTTTTGTCGTCCTGGAAAGGACGGACTGATTATGTTGTCGGTTCAATCTGTTGTTGCCTTAGGCAATGCTGGAATTCTGGGCAATGCAAGATAAGAATTGCACTTTGTCGGTCTGTTGCCTCCTCTTCAACACTACCTGCAGCTTTTCATTTTGTTTCATCGCCCGAGTGATTGGCGGCTCATCCCCTCCGCGAATTTTGTCGACAGCCATCTTCGCCACTTCGCTCCACTCTTTTTCGAGGTCGCCAATCAACTTGTACAGTCCAGCATGGTGTTGTCCTACAACAACCTTCAGGCGCCTGTGCCATGCCTCCACACTGTTTTGTGTCCTGGGAAAGTGGGTTTCACTAGATGGGGCCCAGTGGTCCAAAACTCTGGCATGTAACCGCAGTGGTGACGATCCAGTACCAACATAGTTCTTTTTGAACCATGTGGCCAGCATTTTGGTCTCCGCGTGTTGCAGCGAAGAGTATAGAGCCTCGAAATAGCTGACCACTTCTCCAGGCGGCACAAAAGCGAGTGCTTTCAACATTCTGACTTCCTTGGCGAAGCCTTCCTCCGGGCCATACTTTACCGCAAATCCAAGGCCTTGAACTTTGCGCCAAATAATTTGGCCGAAATGGAACAGGCATCCCTTGGGCACTACATCCTTGAAGAACTCCTTTGCTGAGGATGCTATGTGCCGTCCACGAGCCAGCACTTGGCCTCCGAAAGGAGTTGGACAGATGTCCTGGTGCCCAGCAATATGTTGACTCCACCCGAATATTCCGCTTGCGAAAGGACGAATAATTCGCCGTCGACGTAGCGGATATATTCGGGGACACATATCTCCTCCATACTTTCGGGCTCCTTAACCTGGCTGGCTCGCACCCGATGAATCTTCATCTTTTGGGCGGCTTTTGATGGCAGGCTGGGACGGCACACAGGCTCAACTCTGACAGTAGTGTCCCTTATTATTGTCGATGGAGGCATTGCAATCTCTTTAGCTTTTTCTTTTAGGTGAGCGTTTGCCTTGGCGACCTCCTTCTGGAAAGCCATTGGGGCATGGCTGTGGTCATTCATGGTCGATTTTATAATGACGTTGCCATCGAACAAAACAGATTGCACTCTGGTTTTGCAGCGCAAGTTTTTGCGCTCACCGCAGACCCAAAATGTCTTGTCCTCTTTCCTATTTTCCAAATGGAAGACAAAGCCTTTGTGGACCAGCTTTTTTCCCCACCTTTGTTTGATTTTACAATCTGAAATAAAAAAATACAAATACAATAAGAAAATTAAAAAAACACGTTCAAAAAAATTTAAAAAAAAAAGAAGTCGAGAAAAATACAAAAAAAAAAAAAAAAAAACAGAAATACAAATCCGATAAAAAAAACACGTTCAAAAAGATTAAAAAAAAAGTTGACAAAGTCTCGAAACTTGTAACGCCTGGGTATATAGTCCCCTAGGGCCAGGGCCATTTAATTTAACACTTTCGAAATCCGATCAGAAAAATAAAAAAACACGTTCAAAAATATAAAAAAAAACAAGTCGAGTTGAGAAAAATAAAAAAAAAATAAGACTGTTAAATTGACAATTCGCTAATTAAAGACCCCTTACCTCTGGTGGGGGAAAGTCAAAAAAGAACGAACTGTATTATTTCACACACTGATAGGTTTTTTGTAAACTATCTTACCTGGGCAAAATCCATTTTCTTGAATTTATTCTTTTTCAGTTTTTCGTTTTTTGAATTTAAAATTTTTCACTTTTTAAATTTTTCACAATTCACTTTTTGAAATTTACTTCGATAATTTTTTGATTAGGTGGACTCATGAGAATCAACAATAACAAACCATAAAATTTGTTGGTAATTGGGTCATTTTTCGGCCAAAAAACAACTTTTAAAAACAGGAAATTTAATTATTACAATTTACCACAAAATAATTAAATTTTTTATTTGATGGGGTCTTAACATTCTCATGAGCAACAAAATTCAGAAATTGTAAAAACTACGAAATAGTCTTGTTTTCGCCTCTGAGGTACGAAAACAATGCCGAAATTTAAAAAAAAAAAATAAAAAAAATTTAAGCTTAAAAAGCATTTTAAGCGGTTTCAGAAGTCTGTAAGAACTCCCAAAACTCTCAAAATTATTTTTAAGCATTTAAGGAAAATTCCTTATAAAAGAAAAATTTCTTAAACGCTTAAAACCAGAGTCGCCCTACCAAATTTATTATCCAACTTATTTGTCCGTTCTTCTTGATTCTCAGATCTAACACCCTGGCCAAGCACTGGGACACCAAGCAAGGTAACTATCCCTTCAAAAATCCAAAAATGCGATTAAAGCGTTTCTAAAAATCCTTCCCCTCGAATTTTCAAACGAAATAATTATAAATTTAGCTTAAACAGCAATTTAATCAGTCCTCACCCTCGAAACTGCAAATGACTTTTAAGCGTTGAAGGAAAATTCCTTCACCACCCAAGGTACTGTTGCCCAAGAAAACTGTTACTACATCACCCTGCCTATTAAAATGTATGAAAAACAATTTTTTATCTTTAAACGCGATTTGTGGCTAAACGGAGCCTCGTAGACCCCCCAAAGTTGACATGTTCAGACGTGATTTCTAGCTAAACTGGGCATCTTAGCGAGTTAAAAATTGCATATTCGTGATCTAGGGAGTGTCACCTTTCAATTTTTTTTTAAAAACTTTTTTCTACAATTTTGTTGAAAATTTTTAATTTCCTTCAACGTTTAAAACTCACTTAAGCGTCGCGTCTTTGCACTACCAACCAAAATGTAATCAAGAATAATACCCCTTTTAATAATCTTTTTTAATTCAGAATTTATTCCGACGACCGACGCACGTGGTGTCACCTCTACGGAATTCGAATCGAAACTGAAAAAAATTCAAGGTTTCAAGGTTTTTTATTGAACTTTAATATATACAATTGTGAAACTTGAGGATAATACGAGTATGTATAGGGTAGAAATTTGTTGGCACATAGGGGGCCTAACTTATAAAATGACTTAAACTCTAAAAATTATAATATTTGTAATGTACATGGTTCAAAATTAGCATTATGATAAATTGTCTTGGTTTTTGACTCGGGTTGTTTAGTCCCGGTTGTCCAGTTGTTGGGTTGTTGGTCTGAAAAATATTCCGAAATCACTTCCGCGTTTATACTTTTTATTGTCCAACTTATTTGGGTATAGGTGCGTCCTCGTTGATTCTCACGATTTTATCCTTGTTCTTGATTCTGATTGGCTAATCACTTTGAAGTTTGCGATGATGAGTACAGTGCGGTCTTCCATGTTTCTCATTGGTCAATTCATGAAAAGTATTGATGTTAAAACTACAATGAGTTCTTCCGTATACTTAACAGCACCGAACATGGCCACACATGATGCTCATTGGTTGGCTTGTGAAACGAGGAAGCAGTGCCGTTTCCAAATAGTAGCAAAACTTCGTTCCCGTTGATTCTCATTGATGCATACCCCAAAATCACTAAGGGAATTTTAAACTGAATACAGCGCTGTCATACTAAACTATACAAAAGTGCTAGATGGCGGGATTTCGTTACACGGGATTTTGTGCTACGGGATTCTGTTATGCGGAATTTTGTTCTGCGGGATTTCGTTATGCGGGATTTTGTGATGCGGGATTTCGTAGCCAACCCAAGGAACTTCCTATACTCGATTACATCGACTAAACTCGATTGTATGAAGTTACGTGCTGGCACCCCAGTCCTCGTGCGCCGCTAGCTCCCGGCACAGCCGGTGATATTCGCCAATTTCTTCTCTTTTTTTGTTAATTGGATTTAATTTTCGTTTCACAATTCGGTCGAAAATCAGAACAGCTATGTAAGTGTGGATGGAAGTAGAAGTAGGAATGGTAGGGTGGGTGGTGTGTTTGCGTGTGTTACACTTGTGAACTCGTATCATTTTCTTTAAAATTTTTAAAAATGATATACGTATGTACGAGTATCTCGATTTCTCGTCATATCATTCATCTAATTAAAATATGATTATTTCGAAATTGCAACAGTGATATTACCTTTATCTGCGGGGACTATACAGTTTTTCGGATGTCGTTTCAGGAATTTCTCTGTATCACAAATTATTAATATTTTTTATCTTTTTCCCGACAACCTTTTTGCAACTACTTTCACTTCTACAGTAGGAGGCCACATAATTATGACCGATGAAAAAATTTACTTATTTCTTACTTTGAATCGCCTTAAAAATAAAATGGTATTACATTTTAAATGTTAAATTAATTTTATATATGATATGAAAGTATATCAAAAATTTAGATTAAGATAAAAAAACCAATTTAAAAATAGTTAATATTTGGTGTGTCCACCTCTTGTTTTTTATAACTGCCTCTATTCTTCGAGGCAAACTTGCTAAAGAGTTGGTTATTGTTTCCCTTATTTTTGGGTCATTAGACCACACATCCTTTATATTTTCTTTAAGTTCATTTAGTGTATTGTTTTGACGGTCATATACTCTCCTTTTGAGCGTACTCTAACAATATTCTACCGGGTTTAAATCCGGAGAATTGCCAGGCCAACGCAAGAATTCAGATCTGCTTCATTTAAATTATATATAACTAACTTTAGCTGGGCTGGGATCCAAATGAAAAGAACCACCATATGTCCCGAAATCCATCGCTGGGATATGCATCTTTTTAAAATATTTTTTCCCAATTAATATTTTTTTTAAATGCTTGAGAGATTGTATTATATAAATTGATACAAAGAAAAAAGGAGCTTTATCAACTTAAATTTCAAAAGGTCTTTTTTTGGCGCCACTACCAGGCTAGAGTTCGCAATACAAAATTACGCTCCATGATAATACTATAGGTTATATTATATACAAAGGTATAATTTGATTGCCTTATTTACATCTATTTGTATATCTCTTAAAAATATTTCTTAATAATACTTATACCTCCACTGAATTGTTGTGCCTTCATAAAAATAAACTATTCATGAATATACATATTTTTTTATATTTTGTATTTATATTAAATTAAAAAAATATATAAAATATTCTATTACTATATTTATAATTAGAAACAAACATAGCTAATGCTATTTTTTTAATTTAAGAAAAAAAATTTTATACAAAACTGTTAATACTAAGGAACGATTTTTGTTTCTAAGAGCTCATTAAATGTCTTTGGTTTTTAATTGAACAAGAAAGCAAAGTATTCTAGACGCCTATCTTAGAAATACAAACTGAGTAAATAAACACTCTTAACTACTGTAATTAAAAAGTATTTGTAAGAGAAATATTCATAATTGTTGTATTTATATTTTTATTAAACTACTATTATTATTTTACTTAAGACAAAATAAATAAATAAAAAAATGTATGTAAATCCAAACATAAAAATAATATATAATTAAAAATTATTTAAAGCAATAAAAAATATAAATACAATTAAACTTCAATTTTTGTATAATTAAATTTAATGGACCTTTTTTCAGCAGATGAATTTATGTATATGAAAAAAAATGAATTACCACAGTTATGGCTTTCCGGTTAAATGCGAAAGAAATCATTCGGCCGTAGCGAGGTACACGTTCGTAGCGGAAAATTGTCCGCAACGCATACTTTTTTGGAGGATCAAATTGCTTTTGAGGTATCCTATCGGAAAGAATAATAATACACAAATGCGTTGGCGCAATTTGTTCCGCGAAGAATTTGTGTCGGATGAAATCGAAAAAACAATTGCATTAAGCTGTCAAAAATTTCACAAATAAATTACTTGATCGCACTTCAACGCAGGGGTGCCAGCACGTAACTTGTTACAATCGAGCATTGTCGATCGTAGGTCAACTCGAAACAAATTATTTTTGGCAGCACGTAATTTGAGACGAGTTTCTTTGTGACTTCCATTTAAAAATATTATTGTGAACTATAAAGTGAAACGTCAAATTGGTATTCTTCTGATATTTTTTGATTCGGAAAGTGAAGATGAGGAAGTACTTAATGCTAAAATCATGTATGTACCTCGGCCCGTGCCTTTTTAGTGAAGTTTTTTTACTTTTTAGTATATTTTATATTAGATATGTAACTTGTAAGAAAATTTGTTTTTCCTGCCTTGGGTACTTTTAAGCATTCCTATGGCTAAATCATGGTGAAAAGTCATAAACGTGTTCGAAACATCCGTCTGTTTCTTATTTATTGACATTTTTTTGTTTTTCCATGCTATTTCTTAAAAAAATCACTGCCAACGATAACTTTTTTCTGTCGAGTGAAAAATTTTGTTTCAAACCTCATTTTCAAGTTTGTGTGCTGCCAAATCTGACGATACAATCGAGGACACTCGATTGAACCAAAATAGGTGCTGCCGAGGCTCGATTGTATCGATTAAACTCGATTGTACCAAGTTACGTGCTGGCAACCCTGTCACTGGGTGCGTTAAAATAATGTCGGAGAAAAATTCCGAACAGCTGTTCGGAGGAATACCTCGAAGCAAAACTTCTCCGAATTGTATTAAAATATTTAAAACTTACGTACAAAATCGGAAAATTTTCCGCTCCGAACGGATACCTCGCTAGGGCCAATTATACATACTTCCGATTTGTTCTTTTTTTGAAATAATAATATGTGGCAATTTACTTTGTCCAAATGAAAAGGCGTATCATGGCTCCGTACTTTTAACTGAACTAAGTTTGAGAAGGTTCACTGAGGAACCACCTAGCTGAAAATGAAACCTACTCCAACAAAAAGGAAAGCCACAAACAAGAGGGAACGATAACTCTACAATTTTACTAACCCTAATTTTAAACGACGCGACTTTTGTAGTGGCGATGCTAGAAGAAATTTTTGAGGTTTGTTTAAAGTTGCAGACTTGTCGTTTCTTTCTTCTTTGGGGTTTTCCTTATTGTTCGGGTAGGTTTCATTTTCCATTTGTCATTCGCTAGTAAACTCCGCTAAAGAAGGAAAAGTAAAGGGTGCGTAGACAGCTTGAACAAAGTTAACTTTCATTAAAAATCGCACAGTTAAGTTGCAATCGAAAGTAAACCAAAAGAAAAATAAGGAGCTTTCATTTAAAAGCAGCTTAATCCCCGCAATTTCGTCGAATTTCCATCATGCATAAAAATCGTCGAATTGCATCGATTAAAAGAAGTCTTAACTTTCGGCCTACGATGCTACCCTTACACTCAAAAACGTGTCTAACAGGCAGGGGTGGCTTGAAAATTTCAGCTCAATCCGTTTGGAAGTTTCGGAGCATGGTAATGATAACAATTGCATTTTATATATACATACATGCTTATTTTGAGATTCGAACGAATAGCTAATTTGATAGAATAGATATTTTCATTCGAATGAACTTTGCATATTTTGACATTCGAGCGAAAAATGTTCATTGTCGAATGATTGAACAAAATGATCTCAATGAAATTCATTTCCGAAATCAGCTGTTCGAAATTTACTGAAATTTCTATCTGATTTAGTATGACCAAACTGTTTTTTTTTTTGATGATTTTTATTTTTAAAAAATGATGGTCTAAAAATATAAAAATAATACTTTATCATTTAAGAAAAATAAAAGAAAAATAAAGTAATGCTAACGGCTCGATAAAGTTTAAATTTAAAAAACATCAATAAAACTGACATTGTAAAATTTGGGAGCATTTAGAAAACAGTATACGGTAAGTTTATTGATATCAAAAAGAAGTAAAATAACGGTACAGCTTCTCTGTATAATAAAATACTTGATTTATATTTTAATTTTCATGTAAACTAAATTGTTTTCCAAATTGATAAACAATAAAAGAATTTACACATATCTGGTCACACTTGAATTTTGAATTAACATTGTAAATTGTTTTATGGAAATATTGATAAATTCAAGCGAGACGTTAAATGGCATTTGATTTATTTATGAAAAGAGAAGACGCAGACATAGTTGTGTAGGAAAAGGATAATGGATGCATCAAATCCATTTTATGTATCCATTACCACTAACATTATACTAAACTTACATGTTTTATGAATCTATTCCCCAGAGAAAATTGAACGAGAATGAAATGACATTTCTTTCGATCGATTCGAAAGTGAAAATTTGCTTAGTTTTCGAAAGATAAATGAACTTTCTAATCGTACGAATCTCAAAATACAAATTACTCGAATTCGACATACTTTTTAGTGAAATCGAATGTCAAAATAAGGCTGGCTGACTTCTTCAAATACAGTGGGTTCTCCACAAAAATATCTCAAAGATTGGAAAAAGGTAGGTCGTTCTTAAAATACAAGTACATAGGTATGTATGTACATACATATATTTTTCAGATAATTTTTTTTACACTTCCAAGTTACCTAATATACATTATCCCTAACCAATTTGACATTCACGTAAACAGCTGTTCATGTGATAATTTTCTGAATCTTGGATAATTGTTTTTGATTTCATTAAAAATTCAAGTTCAGTCGCTCTACCTAACCAGAAGTAATTTTCTAATTTGTTTTCATCTTTACTATTACTCGTAAATTTGGAAATTAACTTTTTTTGTCCTTATTCCCAGCAGAGGAATAAGAGAATCCTCCAACAGAAAGCTTCCACCTTCACAGCGAAATGAGATTTTATGCTGTATATAATTTGCAACATGGTGTTGGGAAAGATTTGGATACGGGCTTCGCTCAGTCCACATTATAGGACGCACTCGATACAAATCTTTTAACCACGTTATAAATTCCTAATGGGTTTGAATGATCTCAACATTGGTCTTCTTTTTTTTGTGTGTGCATATTCACGCTTGGATCGTTGTAATGCCACTGCATTCATTACAATATTTTATTAATTACTTTTATCAACATTTTAATAGCAGTCAAAAAACTTCAAACAAAATAGTTTTGCATTTGCCAACTGAGAAGTGAAAGGGTGGCAGCTGTTTTTAATTTCACTTACAAACATATACATATGTACATATGTCGATTTCCTTCACAGATCAGAAATCATTAAATCAATTTCTGTGTGGAGATTTTGATCCCTCGCCAGATTTTACGTTCCTTCACACCAAAAAAATCCGTTTTCCTTTGACAGGGATCAAACTCTTCAAATACGTAATGGAAGAGGTATTTACATATATGAAATACGCACACCAAACAAAAAAACTTGATCGCCGATCGAAATTCCCGTGTGTACAGGAAATCGACATTAAACTGAGTTCGAAATTACAAAGGGAGGGAAATGTAGAACACTAAAAACAAATTTACTCGATTTGGAAATTCGTTTTAAATTTAATTTCACTCGGTTTTTCGAACATGACTGATAGTCAGTTTGATTATTTAACATGATTTATGATTTTGAGTATGTTGAATCGACAATGTAATAACTACACCTATCGAGGAATAATCGCGTTCATAGATTTTTGTTGTAATCCTATGAACTAATCAAATTTTATTTTTGTATGTATATACATTATGTAGGTATTCAAGAAATAAATAAAACGTTTTGATTTCTACATCAAATTTGCCGAAAGGAAAATATTTCTATTTAATTTTGTTTGCATCAGCTGATTTTTGTCACCAATCCGTTATGGTCGTTAGTTGAAATCTTAATATATTTGAAACAGAGTCGCGAACAGCTATTGGACATCGGAAATGGCAAAATTCGAAATAATCGCTATCGAATAATATTTCGTTCCACCCAAACTTCTTTCAAATGCAACTGAATATCCAGATCTTTGTCTACAATCTATTTCCGGGTCGAAACTAATTAAAAATGAATTAATACTTAACTCAACAACTCTTTGTCCAGGGCCCCTATCGCGTAAGACTAAAGCGATTGTTCAATTAATATATGTATGTACAATGAGAATAAATAAAACCAAATAGCATACATGCACACTTGATATTTATGTTTATGTATAAATATCACTGTGTTTATTAAATTAAAGAAAAATATTAATTTAAATCTTACAAAAATAAAGGAAAAAAATCGAAGATGTATTTTATTTTAAGAAAGTTCATCTTTTAGTGGTTTAGTTGCGTATCCTGAAAACAAAAAAATATAAATTAAATTAAAAAATAAATAAAAATCAACTTTGAAATTTAGTGAAAAACAAACTTCTGTGGTCACTTAAAAGTCTCAAGCTCTATATCTACATCAGTGTGGAAAAACTGTCCCAAATTCGCTAATGAATTCGATCAAGTGATCGTAAATGTTATACAGTACGAACTCGGTTAACGCAGGCAACCCTCGATTTGCGCAACTCCTCGATTTTCGCAAGACTAAAATCGTAGCACGTCTTGACTCTGTAAGTGCTACTTTTTCCAAAATGTTACATCGATTAGTGCAACTTTCTGTGTTTATGCATCTGTTCATTAAAATCAAAACATGAAACCAACAAAAACGATTTGTTTGCTTTCAATAATGTTTTTTATAACATTTTCGTTGTCTCTAAAAAAATAAGCCATTACAACTATAATTTTTTATTTAAAAAAATATAACCCAGTAAGTGCAACAACCTCGGTTATTGTAACTGCCTTAATTTGTATTAGTTGCGTGAATCGAGTTTGTACTGTGGTTTACAAACATGGCGCAAAATTTTAGTTAGAGGGGCTATGACGGCTCATAGAAAACTTAAACCCAGTGACTCTCAACTGTCAACCATTCCTGTGTACGTATTTACCAGGAATGGAGGGAACCTACAATTTTCTGCCGAATCCGATACTATTGAAGGATTTAGCAGTTCCTTGCAAGAGGTAATACACCTCCGAAAAACTTTTTCAGTCCTATTCTGCTATTCATCGGGGGGAATTTTTCTTGAATTTTCACTAATCACTATTCTACTATTTTACTTCACAAATGTGAAGTATCTTATGTGCAATGTTCTCTTCAAACTACTGTAACAAGTTATACATTTGTGAGGTTGGTCATGTGCAAAAGAATGCAATATATGTATGTGAGTGGAACAGTAATGTTTGTGATCATAAGCAAACTGTCCCAAAAAGCCGTTCAGTCAATGTGCAATGAAAGTCGCAAACGACGAAATTAAAATGATGTCAAATCGCAAACTTTCGTGACTTTTATCTGCCGTCTTACGAACAAGAATGATATTCGATATTTTTATAATCCTCCTCATTTTGTTTGTATCACTCGAAAGTTTGTTTCTCAACTTAACTTTTAATTAGAGGTTAAAGTCATAAGAAAACTCACCAAACAAATTCCTTATTTGCTTGTAATTAATTACCGGCTGTTGTGAAAATTTCACCAAACGATTTCGAACACCTCGGAAATTTTGTTTCAATTTCATCAATTGTTCTTCGTCAATACTATCTAATAAATTCATAGATGGACACCAATAGAATTCTATAGATTCGTTATCCAAGCAAAATAGGAATCGGTCAAGCATCTGAAGGAAACAAAAAATAACTATTTCATTAAATCAATATAAATAAAAATTTTAATCTTACATGCAATAATATTTGTCCCGGTGGCTGCATCCAAAACTCATCATCTTGCTTGTCATTCTCGTGCAAATACATACTCTTTATAAAGTAACTCTTTATAAAATATCCCTCTTCTATTCTATCACGAATGCTTTTTAAAAGTCTTAACGTCGGCTTAAGGTTTTGTTTTCCTGTAAGCAAGTGTTTCTCCGTTTGAGGCACGCAAATAGAGAAGGTTAGTTTTCGACTTCTTTTGGGACCTACTGTCGGTTTTGGGACAGCAAACCAAAGTTTTTCCTTTACATCTCTCGGAAATGGCCTATCAGCCAGCCAATCACAGTTAGCATTGAATCTAAATGCTGGTACGAAATCAATCGAAATTTCGCGGCTTTTCGAGGAAGCCTTAATTGTATGAGCTGTTCCTCGTTTAAAATATATTAACTCATACATTTCAGTGCCAGCTGCATTGGGCAATGAACAGCCGTAGTTTTGCAAAGCACTTTTTATTATTCGTTCCAACCAGTGCTGTATTTCACAACGAATTAAAAATTTGTGATTTGTCACAAACTTACTAAATTGTTCATAGACTAACTGGGACTTAGGCCTACGATCTTTCTCCATTTGCAGCAATGGTTTGGAAATATTTAATCTTACATATCCCGGTCGATTACGATCTTTTTTAACTTTAATGCTCTCGTAAAACGGAATTTTAAGCAAGAAATGAACATCAAATTCGTCTGGATTGCCTATTTTTATGTTATCTAAGTAACTTCCTTGAATGAGAAAAAAAAAATTATATTAAAAAATAAAGCATAGGAATGTATTATTATGTTTATTTTAAACGCTAAAATGCAAAAACTTTTGAGAATATAAAAAAAAAGTAGTGAGCATTACTGTTGAAGTGGTAAAGGGAAGGAATAGAATGCAACTGGCTGTTTCACTAGAACATTGTTTATAAAAATAACGGTAAGATAATGATAGACATGAACTATTAGGCATTTTTCTTTTTAAGCTCAGAACAGAACACTCATCAGAACCAAGATAGGCGTTTTTCTTTTTAAGTTCAGAGCAGAGCTTGAGTTGTCAACAAATTATTTGTTTCTTTTTTAGTTAAGTGTTCAGGCTTCGAAAAGTGTTCTTTTTTTCTGTTCTGAGTGCGCATTTAAGAAGCTTAAGTACGCGACATCCTGTATATCAGTCATTTTTTTAGAGATCCGAACAGAGTCCGGGCATGTTCTCAACATCCTCTGACAAGTGTGATTCTGAAGATTACTGTGATTGTATATATGAAACATCAAATGTGAACAATAATGTTGTCCATTTAAAAACCAAAAATAATATTTGTTGAAAGAAACTTAGCTCGATTAGGATACAAAAAATCACAATTGTCGAGTTTGACGTTTAAGTATATGAATGTGTGAGTGCTAATGGTTTCGATTATGATTTCAAATCCAGAGGCAAATTTCTTTTCTTTTTAGAATCAGAACTGCCATTTTTTCCCAAGTGAACACTTTCACAAGAGTCCAGAAGTCTTCCGGATTGCCAAATAAAAACGACATAAGACATTGTACGGCAATATCAGAGTTCTATTGGCTTCATACATATATACATAATATACACATTGAGTGGTTAATACCGTGGAAAATTGTAGGTCGCCTCCATTCCTGCTGACAAATGACACGCATGAACGGTTGAGAGTTGTAAGTCACAAGGTTCAAGTTTTCTTCAAGCCGTTGTGCTCTAAGTTCATGGGCGGAAAACATAAGCATTTAAGTTGAACATAAACTTAAATGCTTATGTTTTCTTTGAACCAACGGACCTAAATTGTTTTATATAACAAATATAAACAAAGAAAATAACGACGAAGAATTTACAATTACCTCTACTCCATATTTTTAAATATGTATATTAACTAATACAAACAAAATTGTATTATGTACTTACCAAAAAGACTTGGTCCAGCGTAAACCGCTTCGAAAACCGGGTCTGTCTGTACCATTATGTCCATAAGAAAAATTCGTATGGCATCAAAATCCTTTGAGAAAGATTCGCGATCTTCTTTCTGAATTGATATTTCATTGTCAATTCGACTTATAGCCTGTTCAAAATTCTGAAATGAATAAATAAATATACACACAGCAATCATTAATACATTAATTCATATGGTCTGTTACAAAATTAATATTATAATGGATGTCCTCTATCGTCAAAGGTAATTTAAGATATGATTCTTGGGTATATTCTTAAAACAAAATCGTTCTACTGTATGGGTCTATCGCCAATGTTGAATTAGGAGAAACCCTGTATTTATAAGTAATGGTGTTTGAATGAATTCCAAATCAACACAAAAGGTTGCAGGAGATCGCACATGAAGTGCCCCAAGCACAAAATAAACAAAAATTAAATAATAAACAAGACCAACGTGCAACATCTAACCGACAGGCATAAATAGAAGCACAGGGTGCGTTTTACGTTTCAGGTCGATTTTATTTGGTTGAAATGTTTGTGTGAATTAAATTTGTCAGTTGGAATTTGAAAACCATAGATAGGTCGATGACAATTTATCATTGAGCATCTGACTTGGCAACAACGCGTTGAAATTAGTATTATTGTTTCATCAATCTGAGATTTAAACCCCATTTAGATTACAAAAAATTAAATATTACAATATATCAATACCATATGTACAAACAACATAAATAAATAGATAAAATAACTTACATATAATACAACAATAATACAATAGAAACATGAGATAAATCATTGGAGCAACAATGCGTACAATACTTTCAACACCTTCTTAATTTTTACTTGCGATATATGTAGGTACTATAGGGCAAGTTCTGCATTTGGAAAAAAAATCGAACTCGAGATTTTGATCAAAGTTGACATTACGATGATAGTGAAGACGAAAAAAGTGGGTCCGGCAATTCCGTCTGTCTGTCTGTATGTCTGTACCTCGAACTACAGCCTAAACTACTGGAGGTATTTTCTTCAAACTCGGTACTTAAGGGTCTTCGGTGATTCCCTAGAGGAGAAATTGAAATTTTTTTTTAGCTCCAAAACTAAGGGTACCCCCCATACACCCGTAATGCAAAATCTTATTTATCTCGAAAACGGCTCTAACGATTTTGATAAAAAAAATTAGGTGTGATATTATGGACATGGACTACAGTTTGGTCAAAAAAAATTTTTGGGGCAAAATGTTATTAACGGTACCTGTCATAGAACCGTTTTTTTTTTATTTTTGACTTTCTCATTAACGGCTCTTAGGATTTTAACCAAAAATTTTCAGCAGGATTCTCCTTAAGTTTAAAATAATATTGTTTATAAAAATATTCGAAAAAAATTTTTGAAAAAAAAAAAATAAATTTTTTTTGAAAAATCAATACTCGTATCTTCAAAACAATTATTTTTTGAAATTATTTCCTAAAATCAATATTATT
This sequence comes from Chrysotoxum bicinctum, assembly GCA_911387755.1. Lineage (NCBI taxonomy): Eukaryota > Metazoa > Arthropoda > Insecta > Diptera > Syrphidae > Chrysotoxum > Chrysotoxum bicinctum. The sequence goes on from OU426987.1 coordinate 220,415,174, forward strand.
AAATATGTACTTAAAATTCGCATCCCAAATTTTTTTCTTAAAAAATTTTAAAGAAATTTTTTATATAAAAAATGTATTTAATAATAAAACGAAAAGTTTGTTTGCATAAATTCATACTTTTCTAGAAATCAGATGGCAATTTTATGCATTTGAACATTATTATCTCATTAAATCAATTTTTTATATTTATTAAATGTATCTTAAATTCCATAATACTTTTACATAAGAGCAAGTTCGTGCGATCCAGTCGTGCATTTTATTTTTCTAGAACTAGACTGAAAATTTTCAATTATATTTGAAATATTTGTTGGTATCCTCAATGTATCGCGATATGGGTGCATTTTTGCCATAGTTAGTTCTAGAAAAATGTTCACAAAATTGAGCGTTCTAATTGCAAAAAAAAGTTGTTTTTTTTTATAATTAGAGCACACTCAAGGGGTAATTACTACCCTTAAAATTATTAACACAGTACGAGCATTAGGAAAAAAGAAAGGGTTTAAAAGGAGATACCGATGCACATTAGTTTTAAATTTTTGAATATTACAATTGGAAGAAAAATAGAGCTGGGTTGCTGGGTAGAGCATTCCACATTCGTGTAGTCCACCTAAAGAAAGAATCTGTATTTCACAGTACGTCTGAAGTTGTACTCAAGGGTAAACTGATGAGCATTCCTAGAAGCGCGAGTATTGCGTTTATATTGTTTAAGGGGCGAAATGCAACTGGCTATTTCGCTAGAACACTGTTTATAGAAGTAACAGTAAAATAATGAAAGACAAGCAACATTGCGACCGTGCTCGAGAAGAGATTCAAATGTTTCTGTTATACTTCTATCGCCTATCATTTTTATAGCTCTTTTTCGGATTCTATTTAAGAGACTCAAATGTGTTATTAGAGAACCCGCCCAAATATGGGAATTGTACTCGAACTTTGGACGAATATAAGCCTTATAGATTACAGCCAGATTAGAAGGGGTAAAAAATTTCTTGCAACGTCGAAGTAAACCTAAACACTTAGCAGCATTTTTGGCGACGTCGAATATGTGATCATTCCACACAAGTTGGTCTGTAATGCATATACCGAGCACTGAGAGTTATTCAGTTTTTGATTCCCCAATGGACAATGCTGTCAAGATCATTCTAACCTTAAGGAATAAGAACTATAAGATGGATTCCATAATCCTTTACAATATCCAATATCTGTTTTGTTTAAACAAAATCCATATAGAGGCATTTCAGTGTATATGGATCTGAGAATTCCTTTGAGTTCCTTCTTTTGAAACCTAGCATATGGTTTGGCTTATTAACAATTTAATCAATATGATAAGTAATGAAGTAATTAAGAAAAAGATATGAAATCTCTGTGACTTTTGACGTTTAGTCGTTACCTGAACTCGCCATAGCAAAATACCTAGATCTATTTAAGAGCGAGTTTAGGGCGACTCCAGGTTTCAAAAAAAATATAGAATTTACTCAAAAGGTGAGTTCAGGTTTTTTAAAAAAAATTTAAGGTGACCCCAGGGTGACTTCAGAGCTCAACGAACAAACCTAAATTCACATATAGAGACAGTAGGATAGAGGTCATTATTATAACGTCATATGGATATCTCTATTAAGGTCTTTCTGTAATATATGACAGTAGATATAACAGTTTTAAACATTTTTGGCATCATCAGCATATAATAAAATGTTTGAAAAATTAATATAAATTATGAATGTCATTAATAAATAAAATAAATAGCAAAGGACCGATGTGGCTGATTTGTGGGAGTCCCGTAGTAACATCTATAGCTTTGAATTTTGCACTGCCAATTTGAACAAATTCTAGTAGGGCTTAATCCACTTCAGGAAGGGCCTAATCTACATCAAAAATTTAGAATGAAATCCAAGTAGCGATAATTTGAAAATAAGAAGTTCATGATTAACTCTTCATAAACACTATCAGTCCGAAATAGTAAGTTTTGTTGCAGAAGGCCTATCTAAAACGATTTATTCAAAAACTTTAGTAATGACTTATAATTTGCCAACAGGTCTACATTCTAACATTCTGTCTAGAACAAGATTTCAAAATTGCCGAGATTAACGAATCTTTCCACTCAATTCCAATCGATAAATAATCCAGTAGCAAGAGACTTGTTAAAAACTAAACAGAGAAGCAGCGAAAGAGATTTTGCATCATTTTTAAAACTTTAGGGCATATACCGTCAGGTAGAACACTTTTGTTTTCTTCAAGCTCTTTTAGTGCTTCATATACCTACCTCGATGGAGCTAAGTTATCTTCCTAGGTCAATTACATTTGAAGAAAAAATTTCAGGAAGCACCTTAATAGATTCATTAAAACATTTTATTTAAATAATTGATGAATTGTAAATACTCGTGACTATTTTGGTGTTAATCATGTCAAGTGAACCATTCGGCGTGATTTTTAATTTTGAAAATTTGCATATAATGGGTGATAAAGCAACGACTGGGCAAGCCAATGTTCGTTAGAAAAGATTGATAGGGTAACGCAGTGTTGTTGCTGAATGTCTAGATATCTCTCGAAGACAAGATGCACAAGAATCGGGAATGTCTCCATCAGGTTTGCTATAGATTTTCAACAAAAAATTTGCAGTTATACCCGTATAAAATTCAATTGATACAATGGTTTTCAGTAAAATGCACATCAACCATAATGTGAAAGACCACAATATTCAAACAATAAAATACAAATTACCTGCTACATAATACGCACCCTGTATGTATTTAATTTTTATTTCATTAAGCATAAAAAATTGTTTGAATACTCCTACACTTTTTGGATGATAAATATCAATGTGCTTGCACAAGCACAATTACAATTTCGTTATCTTATTGTGGGGACGTCTATGATATGTTTTTGTGTATTGTCAGCATTTAATAACAACTCTGGTTGCAAAACGAGAATTAACATTGTGTATAGTGAAAGCTCTAATAAGCGGACAAACATGATCCGCCAATTTATGTCCGGTTATGAGAACTGTCCTGTTAAGGGAAAGGAATAGAAATTCTTTTTTAACTTCATAATAAATTTGTATTATTAAATATGTGTTTTTTCCTATTTAGTTGAAGCAGAGCTTGAGTTGTCAAAAAATTAATTGCGTTTCTTTTTTAGTTCAGAGTTTTCAGAGCTTTGATTGTTTCTTTTTTCGTTCTGAGCATGTTCAGAGTGCGATCTTTGAGCTCAGAATAAAATAACTGAGCAGTCTAAATTAAATGTTTAATACAAGCATTTGTCAGATGGAAATTCAAATAAAACAAATGGTGGTAGTTTTATGTTTAGGTATGTTTCAAAAAAAAAACTCAGAGCACGTTTGGTTTGGAGGGGATGTTTAGAACATGCTCGGACTAGTTCAGAGCTCTATTCTGAACTAAAAAAGGAAAACGCCTATTAACAACATAGTTACTCGGGATTTGCTATGGATTTTTATACGTATTAAAAATAAAACAGAAAATCTACTGAGAACGGAGCTTACCCTTTTTTGTGTTTCCTTTATTCATAAAAAAAATATCCCGCTTATTGGAGCTGTCCGCAAGTAGAGCTTTAACTGTACATACATATCTTCGTCGATTAATGATTAAATTCAATTGGATTATTGTTTCAATGTAATAGCCTAGATTAATTTTTGAGGTTTCAATGTATAAGATCAACCTGTTTAGTGTCAAAAGCTAAGCTTGTGAGGATCAAATTTACCGCGATTAAATTCTAATTGATTCGCGCCACCTCTATTGTTTTGTTGAGTATTTCAATATGTTTGCAGTTTTTAATCTAGGGTTAGGTACAGGGTGCCTTTCCAGAGCTCAGATCGTGATATTTGTTAAATACGGTGTATTACCAATAGGTATCTCCATTTCGGAAATGAAACTCTGTTATACCTAGTCCTGCCATAAGATCAAAATTCTTTTTACGTCATTTATTAAGTATTAAATTTACAATATAAATACATAAGAAATTATACAAAATGCCCCCCTTAGCCTTCAAAATTCTTTTAGTACGATACTAGTTAGAAAATGTTTAAAATTAAGAATGAGTTAGTAAACTACTATCAAGTTAGCAAATTGTTAAGTATTATCATAATTATACCTTAATAATGGGCTGTTAAAAAAATTTGCGCCTCTATTATTAACGTTTTAGTATGATACTACTTAATAATTTGCTATCTTTGAAGTAGTTTACTAACTCATTCCTAATTTTAAACATTTTCAAACTAGTATCGTACTAACGCAATTAACAGATCTTTTATGGCGTTTGTAAATAACACGACACTAAGGGCCGTACCAACAATCAAATTAAGAGACGACTTTAATATTTGAGCGAAATGTCTATAAAGTTAACCATACATGTTATATTTATGTGAACTCTAAATTATAAACCATTTATTGTACGGAACCTAAAAAATAAAATGCATCATATATGGTCAGTTATATAGAGTCCATTAAATAATGCTTCATTTTGCTCAAATATTAAAGTCGTCTCTTAATTTGATTGTTGGTAAGGCCCTAAAAAAATAAAATAAGTATTCGATGATTTTAACTTTAATAAACGGGCTGAGAAAGTATGACGCTATATTCGATTCAAATTTGCAAAATCGATGTTTTAAATTAGTTTCATACTAAAACAGCTTTAACATTGTAAAAATTCAACTAAAATGTTGCGCCTATGTCATTAATAAAAACTGCATACAATTCGTTGTTTACTTTTCTAAAAGATCTCCAAAAATAGTATGAGGTTAAACAAATAAAATAATTTTATAATTTTCAAGATGTTGAATTTTCAAAAATAAATTGTTTTGTTTTCAAAAATCGATAAATATTTTTTTTTCAAGTTTTTTTTATACAATAGTACGTCAAATTTGAATACGCTTCCTTATAAATCGAAAGCGGTAGAGAAATCGAAAATAAAATATCAGTGTTCCTGGTACTGTTAAACGTCATTTTTTTTGTTTTTGCAATAAAATAATAATAAAAATAATAATTAATAAAATGTACGACTGGATCGCAATAACTTGCTCTTATGTAAAAGACTAAGAATTTCAAAAATGAATGTTATTAGAGAAATAAGCATAAAATACGATTCCGGAGACGGTACAATCATGAACTGTACGCAATCTACCTTGAAGCAGATATCGTGACAAAAATTAAGCTCGGTAGACTCCGGTGGGCAGGGCACCTAGCTCGCATGAGCGAAGAGGAACCTGCTCGGAAAGTTCTTTGTGGTACATTCTATGGTAGACGACAGCGTGGTAGACCATGCTTGCGCTGGAGAGATGGCGTAGACCAGGACGCCCGAAGCCTTGGGGTGCGCAACTGGATGGCGTCGGCTAGAGACCGGGATAGGTGGAGAGACTTGTTGAAAGAGGCCAGGACCGGAACCCGGTTGTCGAGCCGATGATGATGAAGCATAAAATTAATTTTTTAATAGACTAAAATAGTAGTTGGAGCTAAAAACAGGATGCCATGTGATTCAAGCAAATATTAGCTTATGCAAAAACAAAAATTATAAGTCTGTACTGGTTTCTTAAAAAATAAGCTTTTATATACAAAATTCTTAAAACGTTTATAAGAAAAAAAATTTGGTATACGCCAGTTTAAAGTTTTTATTATTTCCTTCAAAAACTCAAAAATTATTTTTTTTTAAGTTTTGAAATGCAATGTTTTTTAAACTTTTTAGAAGCTTCTCTATAAAAAATTTCATTAAAACCCGTTTTGTCGATAATGAGAAATTCTAAATTTAAAAAAAAATGGTTTTATGGTAGGTACAGTCAGTAATATCTTGATTTAAAAATCAAACGGCTATTGTTGATTTATATTATTTAACTGTCTTACGATTATATCAGCAAAAAAAAAAAAAAAAAATACGCCTAACAAAGGCCATGGTTCGTATTATTTGTTTGTGTACTTTGTAGTGCTGTGTATTTTTCTTTTATGAAAAAAAACTTGACATAAAGATTCACAATAAATTAATCATCACTATATTGCTATAGCTAATTCATTTATCTACACTGATAAGTAAATTATATTCGGTTTTCTGTTTAACGACAAACATGAAACATTTATGACTACCTATGTAGCATTCGGGGTATATTTTAAGTGCATTGGTATACAAATTAAATGTAGGGTAGGTGTACCAGTCACTAGAATCCAGCCAGTTCGACAAAAAATGTTCATTAATAATAATTTACAACACTTTTGTTAAATTACTTTAGGCCCGTTCTACAAGTTGACAATTCTAATTATTTGTTTGATTTTTTCAGAAAAAAATAAAACAAACTCTAGAGCTCCTATGCACCGTAAAAAGTGCGATTTAGTCTTGGATTGTGATGGGAACTAAAAACGTTATATTTAGGGCTAAAGAGTGAATTGATTTTTTTTACATTTTTAATAAAATTTTAAAGTTGTACCTATATGAAATATTTATAATTTTAATGATGGATGGTTACTAAAATGAAAATAAAAGCATGTCTATTTGTAAGCTGAGTTTGTGACCATCCGGCCATGGGAATTATAAAGTTACATTATACGTATACCTAGTACCCAATACTCATTGGTTTGCAATAAATAAACAACCCAAAAATATTTATAGCTTCAACCTTTGGTATGATTGGGGACTGATATTTTTGATAGTTTCATCATCTTGCATGAAGGTAATAATTTTCAAATATTTTGTATTTAGTTAAAATTGTATAAAAGAAATACTATTTATAGCACGAATGATGTTATCCAACAGCAAAGTTGCCCGGTTACTGGTATATTTACCCACTACAGCCGTATCTATAAGATTTTCTTAAACTGCATCTTAGAGGTTATTTAGTTAAGCATACTTAAATATTTAATTTGGCTTTAAATGACGAAACTTCAATTCGTATCTATAATCGATTTTTCATTGGTACTTAACTAAACAATGGTTGTGTCACGTAACGTAAAAGAATGTGAAAATCTAGTACAGAAAGAAAATAAATGCTGCTTCATTTTATACAACACAGCTGTTTTGTGACACCTTCTTTCAGTAAATAATTGGAAGATACATTTTTTTATTTGTGAAATCAAAAAAAAAATGGCTAGCGAACACACACCCAAACCCGCCGCCACAAATAAAAGAAAAAGATCTAAAAATTGGGATGCCTCCTACAAGGAAACTTTTTTATTTTAAAATTTGCAATAATACACTACAAAACAGAATTATTTTATGCACAGATTGGGCGTTTTCTTAAATGCAGTGTTGCAGCGCATCATGAATTTTGATGCTTTTTTTTATTCACTTGCTTCAATAAAATAACGTTATTAAATACGAATTCTAAATTTTAGAGTTTTTTTCTAATGAATTGTAAAAGTAAATTTCAGAGTGAAGAAAAACGTTGCAAGGGCATCAAAATCCACGATGCGCTGCAACACTGCATTTAGGAAAACGCCAATTCTCTTCCAACAACGAGGAAGAAAGTGTCGATACAAACACTTCAAAGGCTAAGAGGGAAGCTTGGACGAAATTTCTTTGCACGTACACATACTTTAATCAATATAAATTTTATGTTTCTTAAATCGTTGCACTTTATAGTTCTAATATAATATCACAACAAACAATACCTACAAACACACAATTTGAAACTTCAAAATTTCAAAGATGACAATCGATATGTCAAAATACATTTTAAAATGCCTTTAAGTGACCCTTAAACGCGGTTGATGGCGTTTAAGTTAAGAGGCCTTTAAGTAACGTTACTTAAATGTGAAAATTGATTATAGATACCGATTTCATACTTAAGAGCTGCTTAGAGGTATTTTAAAGTTAAGTAACCTTTAAGATTTGTTTATAGATTCGCCTGGAGGGTCATTCCGTAACTCGATTATCGTCAGACGATATCGTTTGAACGATAGCGTTGCCCTTTTTTGATTCACGTAAGTCGATAATCGTCAAAACGATAGCTAAATAGGTATCGTCTTGCATTTTTTGAATTTTGTGAGTGACTGTAGTTGACTGATTGAGTTTCCACTGTAAATTGACATTTTGTATTGTTTTCTATTGAATTGACAGATTGACTACAGTTTGAGAGTTTCTGAAATGCATACAAATCTCTAAAACTGTGATCAATTGACGAGACGATAGTAGTCGAGTTACGTGAAGCAAATCATGGACGACATCGTCGACGATTATCGTTTTGACGATTACCGTTAAGAAAATTACGGAATTACCCCCCTGATTATGTGTTTAAGGAACGCAGCATAATGGCCAACGACCAAGGAAAGCAAATTGTGCGGTATCGAACAACAGACAGGTACATGAACCATACGAGTATTATATTTCGACACTTAAAAACTTTTAATTTTATTTGCCTAGAAATTTAAATCAGTTTCCGATTGAAACCTGAATTTACCAATGAATAAACACTTGATTTCCAAAATTGATTTCAAATCGATATTCAAAAGAGGCAAAAAATAGCAGTATGGTGACTGCAAAACAAACATAAATAGATTAATTTTACCAACAAAACCACATTTGAAAAATAAACTTACATACAGTGACGAGCAAAAGTCGTCAAATGATTTCGCTTTTTTGGAAAATTGATTTAAGTAAGGATTTTTTAATAGAATCTTTTTTTTATTTTTTTCATTTTGTTTATTTAACTCACATTTATTATGTATGTATAGTAAAATTTTCAAAAAATAATAATAATTTTCTGGTTTTGTGCAATTATGCACGTTTTAGTTTCAAGAGATTTTTAACATCGTTTGTTCTTTGAGAGATGTTCCTCTCTATTGTGCTTTGTTTGTTTTACTGTGATTTAACAAGTAAAAGTTAAGATAATTTTATTTGTTGTGAGTAAATCGTTCATTTTAAAACGTGTAAAGCTGATTATTGTCAAAATGAAAAAGATTTGTAAAAATACCGTCGACCGCGCAAAAAGTGGTGAATCGTCGCGTGAAGTGTCCAAAATTTTGAAAGTTTCAATCCTTCTGTGTCTAATATTAAAAATAAAAACATCGATGTCCCCCCAATGAAAAAAGAACGGAAACGACTACTTTCTCATTTGAAAGCTTGAAGAATGGAAAGAGAGTTGAGAAGTTGTGGGTCCAAAACACCTAAGCTGGCAGCCCAAAACATAGACAAGCCAGTTAGTGAATGGACTGCATGCCGGGCACTCAAAAGAATTGGGTTAAACGCTCAAGAGAAACCGAAGAAGCCTTTGCTTTCAGCGAAAAATATTAAAGCCAGGTTAGCTTTTGCTAAAAAGCACAAACACTGGACCAACCATCAAAGACTCAGGAGCTTTGGCAACGAATGGAGCTGGAATGGGGCCGTATTCCCGAGCAATTTCCCCATAATTTGGTGGAAAGTATGCCAAAGCGTTGCTCTCAAGTAATAAAAATAAAGGTTTATGGACTAAATACTAAAGAAAAAACATTGATTTTAAACGTGCATAATTGGACAAGTCTAAAAACTAATGGAATATTTTTTTTATTTTGAATACCTAATAAATTATTTTTTGAAAAAGTTATTATAAATAATAAAATTTAGTTAAATAAACAAAATGAAAAAAAAAAAATAAAAAAGATTTTAATTCTATTAAAAACTCTTACTTTAAATCAATTTTTCAAGTAAGCGAAAACATTTGACCACTTTTAATCGTCACTGTATGTATAACTTTGTAAAGGAAATTTCAAATGATCGCGTGCCACGTCTTAAAATTTACAGATTTCAATATCATTTTATCCAGAACTGCGTTTATAACTTTGATCTCGTAACTTTAAGGCGTGGGGAAATAAGAAATTTAAATGTTTAATTTTTAATAACCGACTCCATAATACATAATACATATTTGTTATTTTAAGCTTTCTAAAGATACCGTTTTCAAGCAACAGCAGGTGTAATGTGTCAGTATACAACAGTCGAAAACTTCGTGTTCACACATTCTGAATTATGAGAATAAAAGCATCTCCGAGATTTCATCTTATAATCAGAAATAAGGTAACTAAGATGTATGTTAATAGACAAATTGTATTTTGCAGTACAGTATTGTACTTTTAGAGTTTTATGAACTCGGTTCAAAAAAAAGCGACTCAATTCAACAAATCACAATTTTCAACAGGCAGAATAAACTTAACAAAACTTGGAACTACAAATCGATTAAAATATCTATAATTTATAATTCACCCAAGATCTCAATACGATCTAAACACATTTGTTCAGTAGAGTATACGAGTACCTTTTGTTTTTCCAGCAGATATGTACATACATACGTATGTATGTAGGTATTTATTTTGATGCATACAAAATTGTAAGCAATAAAAAATTTCATTTGTTGTTGTTTTTCATATTAACCGGCGATATGGATATATCAGATACATATTAACAAATTCACAGATGCTGGTGTAATTCGTTAATTGCTACATATTTATATAGTAGGTTATACCTAATTTAATCGGTAGATGAACCTAAGCTCTATCTAAAATTATTTTCAAAAATGTCTTCAATAAACTTACCATTTCGTGGGTTTCAAATCACACAATCTTAAAAACAAAAACTCGAGCAAATGCAATTAAAACTTTTTCGAAACAGTTATCAAATAAACAAATAAAATGTTAAATATATTTTAAATTAGTTGGTGGCGGTGGGGAGGGCTGAGCAGAGCAGCCGAGGAGCGTTTGTTCTGTTGCACTGTGCACTTGAAATTGATTTGAGAAATGAGAATGAGAACTGAGTTTTGAATTTGATTAACTATTCGCGAAGTAGTTTCGCTTTCGCACAAGAAGTGACGATGACGATTGGTGTGACGAATACGACCGCAGTATGCTGTCGCTGTGCCAGTGCCGTTGGCTTGGCTATGTGCACTTGACTTTGAATTGATATGATTTGTTTTGAGAAATGAGTTATGAGAATAGAAACAGAAGTTGTGAATTTGTTTAACTCTTGGCGTTGGCGCACTAGTTTCTAGAATATGACCGCTGACCGCAGTATGCTGTGCCGAAGGCTTGGCTTTGGCTTGGGTATTTTATTTTTTGCCGGTCAGAAATTCTGCTTCTTTTTATTTCTGAAAGCTATTCGTATCTCGAATAGGAAAGAGTTAGCAGGGTAATCACCGTTTTGCTTCATGGTTTGTGGTGCATTCACAATAGAATACAAATATTGTAGCAGCACGGAAGAGCGTATTGTAAATTTGGACTGTGTTCAAAATAACTACACCATAAAAGGAGAGTTCACATTATTTAATTTGCTTATCCATTGACTGCTTTTACACGAAAGCATTTTTTAATCTTTGTTTCTCGTTTGGCTCCCTTACGATTGAATGGATGCTTTTTAACAAACACAGCAATTTTTTATCAAAGATAACTTTTATCGATTGAAAATTTTACATTGCGATTCTTAGGCTTCGGCCACGCACTGAGCGATGAGCGATTAAGCGACGAGTCGCTGAGCGACGCAAAAGAATTAAAAAACATTAAGGCCCATTTGCTGATACGGAACATAAGTACTTATGTTCCACATAAACTCTTATGTGACAGTTTACGTAGAGGAAAAAGTAGAACATAAGCGCTTAAGTTGAACATAAATATTTAAGTTTCGTATCAGCAAATGGCCCTAAATTGTATGGAGGTGGCCTGAGCGACATGTGATTGTTTTAAGCAACAGAGCGACGCGTCGCTCAATCGCCCAGGGCGAGACATATTTGGTGATGGGAGTACAAAATTGCTGTGGTTGGAAAAATTGCAGAGTTATCGTTCTTGAATTAATTAAATAGTAACCTTTCTTACTATTCTTACGATTGATGTGATAGTTTAGGATTTTATATGAATCGACTCTCTCGTATACTTTATTAAAATCAATTTTTATTCCGTAGTGTAGTCAACATACTTAACATAACAAAAATTATGTAGAATCAACAAGGCCACCTGCGAGCAAATTATAATGCAAAAAAGTTCAGGGCATTAGATCAAATTGTCTTTCTTTTGTGTGGTTTTCTCTATTTCCCGAGTGTTTCATTTCCATTTGGGATTTGCTCAGCGAACTTCTGTTAACTAAGTAGAATGAAGAGTCCGGAAGGATCAAGAATTACTTCTTTGTTATCAACCGTGAAGCGTTATTAGCCATATTTAAAGGATGGGCCAGATACAGGTTTTTTTTTAAAAAAATGCAGTAAAATGAATGAAATTTAATTTTTATCTCGAATTGTTTGTTTTTGCAGTTACTGCGTAAGAAAGCAATGTGTTCTGTATGTGTTATTCTTGTCTACTGGTATCAAAAAGTAAAAACATGATGGTTTTTAGAGTAATAGGACCGAAAAAGGAGTACTTAGAATATGAAGAAGTGCGGTCTTGAATGAACACTCATACGTTTTATAAGAACTCGTGAATATTGACATTCATAGCTTGGTTTATTATGTCGTTTTCCATTGATCCTTGGAAGTTTTCCACTTACTTTTCGATTCCAATGGAACTTGCAAATTTATCTACCTAAATTTAGGTACTTACGTAACATTAATCATTAAAAACATTGTCTGTTCGACACAATAGACCCCATAGAAATTAAAAGAAATATTCCGAAAGATAACTTAGAGAAATGAGAAACGTCCAAAAGTCACACAGAACATTTTGGTTAATGCTCGAAGACTGTTTGTCCGGCGACACTTTTACTTAATATTAATCTGGAAACCTCTATATTATTCCCATTATTCTCAGAGATGACAATTTTCATATACACTGTTAATATTTTAGCTTGACTTGATTGATTCATCTTTAGGAATTCTCATTTTTTTGCAAATACAAAATACTACAAGCATGCATTTTATGCGCCAATCCATGTGGGACACACATGAATTAAAATTTTTTGTGCTTCCAGTTGAATGGACTGGCAAAACATCATAAGCCTATAAGCCAAAAGAATCTATACTTATTGTACGAAATTTATTAGAATTCGTCGCTTCCTCTGCCCATATTTTTTAATAAAAAAAAAGGGGGAAGGTAAAACATGTTGAGTCAACTAGTAGTTTCTTTTTAAATCATTGGTTTGGTCTTACTAATAAAGCGGTAAAACATGGAAAAAATTTAACTTTGTTGATTTTATTGCATTTTTAAATAGAAACTTGTATTTGGGCCACCCTTTACAGACACCCAATTCAATTACAACTAGAAACCCAAAAATGAAAAAATCATTCATAATAACTCCCTTTCATTCAATTTTAAAATAAAACATTTTTGTTTGTCTTCTTTGGTAACCCAGAAACCACACGAGCAAGTACATTAAACAAGTTGCAAAACACACATATTTTTTACCAACTCAAACAAACCAAGGCAACTTGACCATCGATGGCATGGAAGTTCTGAAGCCATTAGCCAGGCAAGTTGGGAAGCAAGTAGTTTTCATTCTGTTGTATGTGGTAAATCAATTATTATACTACGTTTAAGGTGTTGAAGCTCGCTCAAAACCATTTCAACTCAACTCCAAATCGAGCTCTTAACTTAAATGACAAAAACCCTGGATCGAAAATCCGACCCTAAGGCTAGCCGCGCACTAGCAACTTTTAGTTGCGAAACTGTTTGGTTACTTATAGAAAACAGATGAACTGTTTGGTTGAATGTCCGTGAATTTGCAGATAATTATATGTTCAATAAAATGGCGAACTTATTTTAGGCAATCGTTTAGTTTGTGTCCAAACACAAACTTTTTAGTTGCTCGAACCAAGCAGTTTCGCAACTAAAAGTTGCTAGTGCGCGGCTAGCCTAATCCAACTCGACCTTTCAATACTGCATTTAAACGTAGTAATAAATAAAATGTTAAATTTCAACACTTGCAGGCACTTTGCTTGCCAAATAGCGTGCAATTAGGCAGGCAGTGTATACACTCTCTTGCCTACACTGGCCTGTGTGGTTTCGGGAATACAACAACACATCTTTTCACAAAGTCATTCATAAAGAAAATATAAAATCACTTCTTATCGTAAAGAAAACATAAGATCGAAGAGATTATAAAATTACACATATTTACAACTATCCAACTTGAGATTTATTTCTTTACACATACTGTAGGTAGATGAGATATTTTATACCCCTCACACACGCCACATCGATCAACCTAATCGACAAAGTACTTCGCTTTTATATGGGCATTTACACGCCAATACACCGACGTAGAAGTACATGCCAAAATCAGCTATTTTAAATGAAAAGTGAAAATGACCGAAAAATATTTAAATTTTTACTGGTCCAGAACCACTTTTTTGTGTTGATCAGAGCTTTATTGAATTGTTGCTTAAGGAGATTGAATTTTATTCTTGCTTTTTCAGGCGATTTGCAAATTTTAACAACTAAAACCGAATAACATCATAAAAAACTGTGTCGACGAACTAGTTCGGTCCTTTTTACACGCCATGTCGGCAAACTACTTCGATTCCCAGAGTTCGCACTGCTATGTCGACACATATTCATTTCACACGACCCAAAAAACCTTATCGACAATATGCTTCGATGAAGTAGTTCGTGGTGTGTGTTAGGGGTAATATGGAATTTTCTCTATATTCACCACACCCAGGAAGAGGTGCACTTAATAATACAGATACAGAGTAACTTAACAAAACAACTTGTGCTCCGTGGCTGCGTCACTCGTCATATCACGATTGATTTGTCACTTTACCTGATGTCGCTGTAAAATCATTTGGAATTTAAATTTTCAGCAGTGACGTGTTTTTAATTGTTCTGAGTGAACAAAGTTTATCTTATTTATATATCGAATACTATTTTCGTAATTATATACATCTTAGATTTTATTAATATAATGAAGGATAATCCAGATACCAATGTACACTTTGTAAAAATGATTGAACGTAACCCTTGTGTCTATAATCGCCGATGCCGAGAATACTCGAACAAAGCAAAACAAGATGAAATATGGCGAGAGATTGGACAGAAATTTGATGCTACAGGTTAGATTTATTTATATTTCAAAGTTATTCAAACCGTACAGTAAAAAGGTGTGTTGTATGTTAGTTTCATTGTGCATTTTTTTTAATTAGTTTGATTAGAGTATATGTACATATAAATGTACGCTCTTTTAAGTATTAACAGGAATTATTTGTGTAGAAAAACAAATAATAACTGGAAAGCAAAGCATAGTAATATGAGAATTTGTTTATTTATCAATACAAAATACCAAATTTGAAAAGCGAAAATAGTTGTATTATTTTACTTTCCTGATTTAATTATTTAAAGGGTTTATTTTTTTAAAGAAGTACGTATTAGGTATTTGAATTCAGTGATAAAGGTCGAAAGCTTTTAATTGTTTCAAAGAATTTTATATTTTATATAGAGTAAAGTCGGGTAATGTGGACCACTCGGCTAATATTGACCACTAGCTTTTCTCGCTTTACACAAATGCAATCGAGGAGACGATTGGTTGCGATTGTGCGTGACCTGCTTAAACTTACAGCTGCGGTAAAAAAAATAGCACCATTACGAGAAAAAAATTTCGTTGAAAAATAAAATGTATGCCAATATATCGAGGGAAATTTTGAATATGCAAAAAGTTTATATTAAGTTAAAACAACACATTTCAAAAAGAATTTTTATTTTTATTCATCAACTTTTTGAAAAAAACTTATATTTTCTCCAACAAATCAAACAAATAAGCGGTAAAAATAATAGCACCATTGCTTCATCGTACAACTTAAAACTAAATCATCGTAAAAATCGAAAATCTTTTTCTATGCTTTTATTCCTTAGAGGTAGTCCAACAAAATTAATATTTCGTTGAATAGCCTTTGTTGGCTATTACTGCTTCACAACGTCTCGTCATTGAATTAGCTAAATTTTGACACCTTTCAACCGGAATATTCTCCCAGGACGCCTTAACTGCAGCCCAGAGTGCTTCGTTGCTGGTCGGTTTAATATCTGATACTGCTTTCTTTACGTGGGCCCACAAATTTTCGATGGGATTTAGGTCAGGCGATTGCGCTGGCCACTCCATTACATTAATTGAATGATCTCCAAACCATTTGTTTGCCTGGTGTGCTTGGGGTCATTATCTTGTTGGAAGACCCACAAAAGCGGCATTTCTTCATCTGCATACGGGAGCATAACATTTTCCAAAATATTCACGTAGACGTGTTGATCCATGATGGGTTTAATCCAGTATATGGGTAAAACTCCATAGTAGGAAAAACAAGCCCACACCATTATGCTTGAACCTCCGTGCTTAACCACTTTTATTTGTGTATTTGGGTTTATATTCCGCTTTTGGAGGTCTTCTTACGTAGGAGCGAGATCCTTTATCGCCAAACAACACGATTTTGCTCTCATCCGTCCATAAAACGTTGCGCTATTTCGCTGCTGGCCTGTTCAAATGCTGTCTTGCAAACATTAAACGCTTTTTTGCATGTTTTGCAGTTAAAAGAGGGACTTTTCTGGGACTACACGCTGTTAAATTATGTTCTCTCAATCTGTGGCGAACGGTTTTAACGCAAGCTGTAATAGTCAGGTCTTTTTTGAGCTCAGTTGCAGGCTTGAAAGGATTTTTTTGGCTTTCTCGGACTAGGCGTATGACAAGAGTTTTCGACAAAACTGATTTTCGCCCACGAGTTTCGGTTTTGGGTGCGTATATTATTGAATTTCGAATCATTTTGTTGGAACAGCCAACAAAACGTCGAACTTCTCCGTAAGTTTTACCTTCTGAAATCATTTTTTTAATAATTAAACGTTTTTCGTTTGTGCAATGTTTTCCACGGCCAATTGTCTTTGAAAACCTGTAATTTTTTTTGTTTAAAATGAAGAAACCTATTCAAAATTAACAAATTTTAACATTTGGTTACTTTACCCTGAAATATGACACCAAAAACTGTTTTTTTCTAGCGAAAACTGCGATCAGTGCTATTATTTTTACCGCAATAAAAAAGGGTTTTTCCCCAATATGGCCTCGTAAAAAAAGGACCGTTACCATTTAAGTGCCAGAGATACACAATACAGAAAGTTAACACTTCAAGCAATAACAAAATACAGTAGAGGCTGGAAATATGTGTCCATTTACTAATTTAAAAAAGTTAAAATGAAACTTGTACCGGTGGTGCTATTTTTTTTACCGGCACTGTAACTCAGTATAGTTTGAGTAGTCAGGAGTAGCGCGTCACGAAGTTGTTCGGATTAAAAGAAAATCCAAGGTATTGATTATTTTTTGTTCGTGGGTGTTTCTCCTTTTTTTTATAGTTAAGAATATAGTTTGTTCTCCTTTTATTTTTTAAATAGAAGAAGTGAATATTTGTTTAAAGGTTTTTATTTATAAAACTATTGTAAAGAGTCTCATTTTGTAGTAAAAATGTTTTTTTTCCAAACATTCAGCCCTATCGGGAGTTTCGCCCGAATGTCATTCCACCCGAAAAATATCCCTTTTTTCTTTTCCCCTATTTTGAGTTTCACCCGAAAAATGCACATCTTCGAAAAATTCCCCTTATTATGAGCATTCAATTCGTTCGAAACGTTTATATACCTGTATTGAGTTGAAATGAGCTTCGTTTGACTCGATCCCAATCGCTCAGCGGTGTCGAGTAGAAATGTGGGTCGAAAATCCGACCCTAATCCAACTCGATCTTTCGATACTGCATATAAACGTAGTATTTAACTACTCGTAGTTTATAGAAGAAACTACATGCCTAATTTACTACAATTTGTTACGTCAGCTACATATGTATGTAGTTAATTCATAAAAAATCAATATAATAAAGGAAAAAAAAACAATTTTGCACTTTTATGATCTAATGAAGGTTTGTAAAAAAAAGTTTCATTTACCATAAGGATGAAGAATTGTAGGAATAACTGAACGTTTAATTTAAAAATTCAAATTTCAAATGCATAACTGACAGTTAATTGACAGCAATGCTACAATTTCTTACATTAACTACAATTAACTACATAAACTACGTAGCAGACGTAACAAATGTAGTTATTTCTAAAAAGTGACAATTCGGCCAACCCTGCTTTCAAAAACATTTTTCTTGATTTTGATTATTGTACGCATTTGATGTTTCACATATACAATCAAACAAAACTTCAGAATCATCAGAAGCAAACAAAAGTGTTCAATTGGGATTCCGGATCGGAGAGAGATTCCGGATTGCCAAATAAAAACGACATAAGAATTAGCTTGTATTAAGTCTTATAAATGGGGGTATTGCCCCCACCAAAATTAAAATTAAATTAAATTGTACAGAAAAGTGCGATGTTTAAAGTCCCCAGAAAATCCTTTTGGAGAGCTGGAAGATAGAGAATTTTACTCGAGGTATAAGTTTAACAAGACAACAGTTCGGTTCTTGATTGAAAACCTGAAAATCCAAGACCGAATTACATGCCGTGGGATTGCAATTTCACCAGGATTACTATTTACATTACACTTCTTTGGGAAAAATAAATTATGGTTGTCACTTTGACTTCTGACAAATCAAATTATTAGGTCCATTTCTCAGATTTAGTTTTGTTTGCTTTGTATTTTTTCACGAACTACCATTGCTTGGACGTGTTCAGATGCCCGATTTTTAATAAGAAGGCAATTAGTAGTTTACTAGTTAGTTAAACGAAAGAAAAGGTTTAAAATTTTCGAAGCGTTAGTAAATTACTAAAAGTTTAATAAATTGCTAACTTTTAAATTGCTAAGCCCTTAATAAGAGGTTGTTTAAAATTTTGCCCCATTGTTTTGTAACATTTAAGTATTCAATTTTTAAAGATACAAAATGAATGGGTTAATACTAAATATTTAAATGATCTGTTTTTTTTTTGGGAATAAAATATTGATCGTCTTCATCCAATGATAAAGTGCAAAACATTGTTGGTTGCCGAGTAAGAGTATTCCGGGTTCACAGGAATCCATTCTCCAACTAGGACTTCAAAATGAGGTTCCGGCTTTCCAAACCATCTGTGGATCAAATTGTTGCATTTCTTCAATCGTCATTTGCAATCGAAAAAATCAATCAGTGCAATGCAAAATAAATTAAGTGGTTATTACTTGACGATTTATGCCACAGGATCCATCCGTTCAGAATCGGCAGCAAATTGGTTTGGAGATTTTTTTAAAACGAAATTTGGCTTATTTCCAGATATTTCGTCTAATAAACACAAATACATATTAACATATTTTGTTCTCCTTAAATCCAACATTTCTTCTTTTTAGTGCCTGAATGCAAAGAAAGATGGAAGAACCTCAGAGCTTGCTTTACAAGGCATTTAAAACTCAAAGCTACACCTGGATATTCTGCCTTTCATAAAAAGCCATATTATCTAGCCCAGCATTTAAACTTTCTCAGACCTTTCACCAAATCGCGTAAACAAGTTGGTTTGTATTCCTTCTTTAACGTATATTTAATTGTGTATATAGTAAACAATTATTTTTACTTTTTTTAGGTAACATATCCATACCAACATCATCCTCGAAACATGAAGTACAGGAAAAACAAGATTTTACAAATAATTCTTCAGCAAATGAACAATATAATGATGAATCCACCATAATTGATGATATTAATAATTCAAATGTTCAGGACTCTTCAGATACAAATCTTACTCAAATTAGCCCACGATTGTCGGCGTCTGTAGCAAAAAAACCTGCGATCACCACTAAAAGACGTTGCATTGATTCGGAAGTTGTGAATGAGGCTATTGCGAAACGTTTCACTAAAAAGAAAAAAACAGACACATATGATGAGGATTCGGATTTGTGTTTTTTCAAGAGCTTACTTCCCGATGTAAGACAAATGAATCCCGATCAAAAAAGACGTTTTAAAGTTGGCGTTATAAATTTATCCGGCACAATACTCAGCGAAGCAGTTGCTCTCTGGTCCGATTTCCATAGCGTAAAGAAGGAGTTCCAGGACACCGAACGTCCAAACTCAGAGTCATCAACTTTATCATTTAATTCACTTTCACAGACATGTATAATTCCTCCTAAGACAAACGATTACCAGAAAACCGAATATTTTCCGAAAACTAGATTACCATCTGATTCATCGAAACAAAAAAACATATTTCCCTTATCGATCTCCAAGCAATCAATTCAACCCAGCCCACAGGAAGAAGTTCCTTCAACGTCGAATTGCCATGGAAACCTAGAAAGTCGTCCAAGCTCACCACAATCAACTTCATCCAATTCATCAATACTGGAATACAAATTTAGTGCAGTGGATTTAGAAGAATCGTTTTAATCAGAATTAAAAAACACACAACACTTTAAATTATATTAATGATCTTTTTGGGATCTTATTTCCAACAATACGACAATCAAATTCAATCCAGATCTCATTAGGTATATAAAAAGAAGTAGCCTGCACCAATTATAGATATCTACAAGTAAAGTATTCCATTCCCCTGAGAGAAAATGGAACCTATCACCCTTATTTGGCTTGTCAAATATCAATTGTTTCATAAACGATTTTTTGAAAGAAGTTGTAATGTTCTTTTGTCATATGTAATTTGTGTTTAAATTAGTAAAAATGAGAAAGAAATTTGAATAAAAAAAAGAAAATATTCAAACTGCTTCCTATAAGATAATAATAAGAGTAAACAAAACCTCCATAGTCAATAGGTGTGTTTTATTCATTGCTGAATAGCCAGCGCAGCATTCAAGTGCTAATAAAACGATCAAACTCACTCCATATGTCAATTTCAATTTATATTTCAATGTTGGCCTTTTATATAGAAAATATCAAAGTCTGATGTCAAAACATGTATTGCATTGTATGTTTATTTCTAAAAATTAATGCATAGCGCTATTTTCATTTCAATAATTTAAAGTTCTATTACCATCACCAGCACAACTGTCATTTTTTTACTGGCTTCTTTTTCGCCAGCAATCAAATTGTTGTTTGTCAAGGGAAATTTTGCGGCGCTAGCTATGCAGCAGTGAATAAAACACACCTAATGATTTGGAGAGGATTTTTGAAATTCCCTCATATTCATATACAGTCCCTGGCCATATTATTAGACGCACTATAGATTTTATGGAAAATTAAAAATAATTACTGTTTTGAAAATTTCATTGCAGTAAATTTATTCTTTTTCTATAAAAATTGTTATCAATTATAAAACACCATATTTTGGACAAAGATGAAAATTTAAAAAAAATCTAATATTTAGTTGAGGGCTCTTCAGCCGCTTCAATTTTGCGCGGCTTCCTGTTTATGCAAAACTGCTGCGTTTGTGGACGATGATTTCAGACAAGAATGATTTTTTCCAAGACCATCAGTTTGGTTGTGATCAACTTCTTAGAATTTTCCCTTTTTATCAGTTTCTGCTCATTTTCAGTAGGGTTCAAGTCAGTGCTGTTAAAAACCAACAAAGGGTTATTAGTCTCTTGTAAATAAGTTTTACAGACCGGGCTGTATGAGAGGCAAGTCCATCTTGCATAAAAATAAAAGGTTCACAATTCGGAAATCCGACTTGGGGAAACAATACCGATTCCTTAGGACAGATGTCGGTTAAAACTAAAAAAATTAGTGCGTATAACCTAATGCAATCCATGAATTTCTGAAAAATACATAGTGCGTCTAATAATATGTCCAGTGACTGTAGGGTGCGTTCAAGGAAGGAATTTTAATAAGAAACCACAAAAATCTCTTACGGTTTTGTTTCCTTGAGAGATTATAGAATGAGTCCAAAAGCTGTCAGAAATGGCTCACATAGATCATCAAAAACATATATGTAACACAAACAACAACGCGAAATTTTGTTCTTTTTCGGAATCACTTTTCATGATCCGAAAATTAGTTCTTGCTTTGACGAATAGATGACTATTTAGCCCTGCAAATGTTGCCACGTGTCAGCATTGCATAGAAAAAAACACGACAAATTCTTGAAAAATACACACAAATAAAACATATTTATATAATAGGGGTATTCATGTAAGCGCGGGAAACCCTCGTAAACCAGATAATTTTATCTCCGCAGAAACGAGCTGTCAAAATTTGTATGGGAAAAAGTTTCTGCAAATCGCATAAAATTATCTCACAAATTTGCTGCGGAAAGTGCAGAAATAAACCTCGTAAACTAAAGAAGTATGGATTCTGACATTTAATTTGACATTTCACAAAATATTTCCCATATTTACGCAAGTATTTCTTAGGGGGTGTTCATGAAAACATGCTGCGGAAAGTTATATCTTTCTACAAAGCGGAAAATTATCTTGTTATATGAATACCCTTAATATTGCTGTCACTGATCTCTAAAGCCCCATTTAGACTTTCATTCTTCATTTGTTGTACGTTGTTCGTTCTTCTCTCAACAACGAACAACGAAAAAGCATTCGCAATAATTCGTTTTTGTTTTTAGTCATGGCCGTAGCTAGGGGAGGGCATTAGAAGGCAATTCCCTACCTTAAAACCTCCAATGCCCTACCTCTTTAAAAACCAACTATCGTATCGTAATGCCACTGATTCAAAAACTGGTTTTCCAAAATAAGAAAAATCCATTTCCCATATCCAAGCTATGGCGATGTGGCAGGACATTTTACATACAGCCTTCTGCCTTCAGACGCGATAAGAATAGGCAACTTCTTGCACTAAGAAGGCCACCTTCAAAACGTCTTGGACCTCGATATTTGCAATGAGGGCACTTAACTGGTAATTTTGAAGTTATGGCAAATTTTGTATCCCAATTTTTTAAAATTTGGAAAGAACTGCATACTTGATGCACTATAATTCACTATTGTGCCCACTAGAGTATGCCAGACGTTCACATTCATAAATAACTATAAAAGGCCTATCTAATTATGCTAATTATTTTTGGTTATCAATCACACCCGAAAATTGCTGTGGGCTCTCGGTCTAGAAGGATAATTAAAAATATAGTGATAGTTGTACATATATGTACATATAAATATATAAAAAAAAAATTATAAATGTCCCAACAAGTTGCACGCTACTGCCAAACATTGTTTATTTAAACAGTTTTCATATTTAAACACACGTTGCCGGGGTAACAACGAACAACGAATATGGAAATTTCCGAGCTCCTTTGAATTTGTACGTTCTTTATTCGTTGTTCGTTTTTATCATTTATATTCTCGTTGTTCCGTGTACGTACAACAACGTACAACGTACACAGACGACAAGAACGAAAGTCTAAATGAAGCTTAACGTTTTATTTGATGATCCATATAGATCAGTAGCCGTATTTTACTAGGTTCTTTTTATTATCTACGTATCTATATTGAACTGCATCTTGGTTAATTTTAAACACTTATTACAAAAACGATTTAAGATCAAAGATTTTTGATTTTCAAATGTTTCTTGTCATTTATCTGTATGTTATCGATATTTTATTCAGAAACGTCAAAAGTGGCGTTTTTAGATGCTGAATTAAAAAAAAAATGCCAGAATAAGGCGAAAGGCTAATTTATTTATATTTTTGTGTGAAACTATTTTTGTACACCTGTTTTATGTAGTATTCGGCAGAAGTGGGTGTTGGCAATACCGCCACAGAACCTTAAGAACGCCATCTAGCGTTCAATTAGCAACAGATAAACATTTACCCAAGCTGGGATTTATTGGATTGTTGGAGAGGGACAATGAATGGCGGAGTGAAACAGAAAATACGAACTATTGCTAACGACCTTTTTGGATTTTAGCTTCCTTTTTTGAGGCATTCGTATTTGTGACTCAACCAAGCCAACAGGGAAAAACACGAAATTTAAAGTTCTCGTTCTTTTTCTTTTACTAAAATAAACTTTAATAAATAATAATAAAAATATAAAATTTAAAAGTCGAGTGCTATTATTTTTGAACAAGCCCAAGTTAGTTTTCTAACATTTCTTTAAATTTCCTAAAATTTCGTTGGCAAATAAAAAACAAAACTGCGTTCTTCAAAATGGACGCAATCAATAAATCAGGACGAGAATCTCACAATGCAGAAGAGAACAATTTCCAAACTCAATCCTGCAAACTTTGCAAAGAAAAAGACAATCTGGAAATGGTTCAGTGCGATAAGTGTGACAAATGGTTCCACTTCAGATGTGTAAAAGTAACATCAGACATTGCAAAGAAAGATTGGTTGTGCCTGGAATGCTCTTTACCCGCCGAAGACAACAGATCCATCAAGTCCAAAACGCCTTCAAAGAAACCGTCATCAACAAAGTCAAAGCGCCATCGCCACAACCTCGCGCTTCAACGATTAGAAGAAGAAAAGGCACTTGCAGACAAGCGAGAAAAAGAAGCGCAGATACGTAAAGAGCAAATGGACAAAGAGTATTTGGACAAACGCTTCGAATTACTCATGAACTTCAGCTCAGAATCGGACGAACAAGAGGAACTCTCAGAGGGATCAGCAAAAGGGCGCGTAACTGAATGGTTAGAGAAAGAACCAAACATGGCAAATGAAACGCAAATTGACAAACTGGTGATTAACTTGCCAAATTGTAGTCACACTGCAACTCAGCCTAACATGGAATCTTACCACGAATTGCGCGCCTACCAACAACAACAACCTCGACCAGTGAAATCAACAAACTTTCACACAAATGAGTGGATGCAGAAAAATAACCGGTCTTACGATAAATTTTTTGCTGCCGAAGATCTTGTTCAGCGTCAGAGACAAAGAGGAATCGACGACACAAAACCCTCAGGGAGTAACTATTTTGATTTGAAACTGCCAACTACGTATCAACTTGCTGCCAGACAATCCCTGCCAAATGAACTTCCAATCTTTACAGGACGATCCGAAGAATGGCCTGTTTTTATAACCATGTTCGAAGGCACAACATCGTCGTGCGGATTCAATCATGTCGAAAACCTTTTGCGACTACAAAAATGTTTGAAAGGCAAAGCATATGAAGCTGTTCGCAGTAGACTGACTCAACCAAAAAATGTTCCTCGGATAATTGAGACTCTCAAAGAAACGTATGGCAGGCCAGACGTCGTTTTAGACTCACTTATCATGAGAGTGCAAAATGAACCAGCCCCAAGAGCAGACAAGCTGGAGTCTATCATTCCATTTGCTTTGGCCGTCGACAACATCTGCTCAACGATGGAAGTATGCGACATGTTTGATCATCTCTACAACCCAACAGTGTTGCGTGCCCTCATTGAAAAGCTTCCACCCACTATCAAATTGCAGTGGGCAACATACATGGAAACCCTGGCGGATGTTAATCTCATATCATTCGGAGAGTGGTTAACGAAGCTCTCCAGAACCATTAACCGTGTTACGTTCACGAGCTCCATCGTAAACACCAAAGGAGAAAGACGAGGTGGGAGAGGACACGTCAACATACACAACGAGGACAAGGCACAGAAAACAAAAATCTGTTGTGTCTGCAAGCAAAAGTGCAACAAAGTCGATAGTTGCCGCCACTTTATCGCCTTAAGTCTCAACGATAAGTGGAACGCTGTGAAACAACACAATCTTTGTCGAACATGTCTCTCCTTTCACCCTAATTCCCGATGTAGAGTGGATTCAAAGTGTGGAGTCAACGGATGCTGCTTTCGACACCATAAGCTACTGCATAACTCAAGCAAGGATACATCTTCGGTCGCCCAATGCAACGCCCATCAGGATAAAACAACATCAGTCCTGTTCCGAGTTTTGCCAATCATAATCCATGGGCAAAATGGCAAAGTCAAAGTCTACGCCTTTCTCGATGAGGGATCCTCATTGTCATTAATGGATGACAACCTCGCAAATGAATTGGGTCTACATGGTCGAGCGGATCCACTTTGCCTAAAATGGACTGGCAATACTCACCGCATGGAAAACGATTCCAAGATTGTATCCTTGAGTGTGTCAGGTATGAGCAACCCAAAGAAATACCGACTCGCAAATATCCGGACAATTAAGTCTCTTGACCTGCCAGTTCAAACTATTTGCATGGACAAAATAGCACAACACTATCCATACCTGAAAGGAATTCCAATTGAATCCTACGAGAACGCAACGCCAAGAATTTTAATCGGTCTCGATAACGCCAACCTAGGATTACCATTGAAATTCAAAGATGGTGGTCGCAATGATCCAGTTGCCACAAAAACTCGACTGGGATGGGCTATTTATGGACCTTATCAAAAAGAAATTGGTAATCAACTATTGCCAAAGGTCCACAATCATGTTTTTCACAGCTTCCACCACTGTGAATGTGAACAGACTAGAGATGCAAAACTCAACGACATGCTGAAAGACTATTTTTCACTAGATAGTGTCGGTGTAGCAGCAATTCAACCTCAGACAACAATGCCACTGGAAGAAAAACGAGCCCTTCAGATGTTGGAGTCAGAAACCAAACGTGTGGGCAACCGCTTCGAAACATCTCTCTTGTGGAAGTATGAAAAAGTACAACTTCCAGATAGTCGTCTGATGGCATCTCGTCGATATGAGTGTCTTCGAAAAAAGTTGAGACGCGAACCACAATTGAGAAAAACACTGGAATCTCAAATTAACGATTATGTCTCCAAAGGATATATCCGCAAGTTAACATCATTAGAGCTTCAAGAGCATTCTCCACGTACTTGGTACTTGCCGATTTTCCCGGTCATAAATCCAAACAAACCGGGTAAAACAACAATTGTCTGGGACGCAGCAGCAAAAGTTAACGGAGTGTCGTTGAACTCCGTGCTACTCAAAGGACCTGATCAGTTGACTTCTTTGATGGGTGTTCTGTACCGGTTCAGAGAAAGAAGAATCGCTTTATCTGGTGATATTCGTGAGATGTACCACCAAGTTCTCATCAAGAAGGAAGACCAGCATGCTCAACGATTCCTATGGAGCCAAGATGAATCCCAGTCTGAGCCGGATACATATGTCATGCAGGTAATGACATTCGGAGCAACTTGTTCGCCCGCCTGTGCTCAATACGTGAAGAATAAAAATGCATTGGAGTTTAAAGACACTTACCCGAGGGCTGTTAGGTGCATAACAACAAACCATTACGTGGACGATTTGCTCGAAAGTGTGGACACAGAAGCAGAGGCACTCCAACTGGCCACCGAGGTTTCAATGATTCATCGACGAGGTGGTTTTGAAATAGGCAAATGGATTTCAAATTCGTCCAAGGTTCTTAGCCAACTCGGAGAATGTTCAGATATGGATAAAAGAAACCTGAACATATGCGACGACATTGGAGCAGCCAAAGTACTAGGTATGTGGTGGTGTACTTCGACTGATTCCTTTAAGTACATACTGAGTCGAACCAACAACGGCATCCTCCAAGCGGATCGCAAACCAACAAAGAGAGAAGTTCTTCGACTTTTTATTTGTCAATCTTTGACCCATTGGGTTTGATAGCCAACTTCTTGATATTCCTCAAAATATTGTTGCAAGACATCTGGAGGACACCAGTAAATGGAGACATAATCGGATGGGATGATCCTATAGGGGACGAGCACTTCGCACGCTGGCTTCAATGGCTAAGACTGCTAAACCAGATTGAAGATATCTCCATTCCTAGATGTTATCTGAATAAATTTCAATTTGACGATGATGCCGATATACATCTCCATATATTTGTGGACGCAAGCGATAAAGCGTATGCAGCGGTCGCATACATACGTGCGAGCAAAGGCAACCATGTAGAGTGCAGATTAGTAGGAGCCAAAACACGAGTAGCACCACTGAAACTGGCTTCAATTCCTAGACTTGAACTAGAGGCTGCTAGACTTGGGTGTCGCCTTTCCAAATACATCAGCGAAAATCATTCCGTCGAAATATCAAGTACATGCTTCTGGACAGATTCGAAGACCGTTTTATGTTGGATTCGCTCGGACCATCGTCGCTATCGCCAATTTATCGCCTTTCGTGTGGGAGAAATTGTTGAAAAGACAAACATAAACGATTGGAGATACGTACCAACAAAACTGAACGTCGCAGATGAAGGTACCAAATGGCAAAAAAGTCCAACATTCAACTCATCGAGCCGTTGGTTCACTGGCCCTTCATTTTTGTATTATCCAGAAGAAGATTGGCCTGAAGATATTCCAAAGAGCAACACCACAGATGAAGAAATCAAAATACACCTTTTTGTCGACAAATTAAATTCTAAAAGTGTGATAGACGTCAGAAGATTTTCCAAATGGATGAGCCTACTACGATCTCAGGTATTTGTGTTTCGATTTATTTTTAATTTAAAATCGAAAAAAAGGAAAGTTCAAAGACGTGAAGGCATTATATCAAAAGAAGAGTACCAAGAGGCTGAAAAATACCTTTACCGCCAAGCACAATTGGAAACATTTGCTAGTGAAATAAAGAGGTTAGAGGCTGACAATGGCTTGCCACCGAACGAACGCAAAGGACTTAAAGCGAGCAGCCACATATATACTCTTTCACCATACTTGGACAACGATAAGATCCTTCGCATCCGTGGTCGCATAGATGCAGCAGTTGGAGTATCATCACAAATGAAGAGACCAATACTAATAGATAAGGGTCATTATATCACAGGACTTATCATTCAATACTATCACGAGAAGTTTTACCACCTCAATCATGAAACAGTGATAAATGAATTGCGTCAAAAGTATTGGATTCCGAAGATACGCACTGCCGTGAAAGTTGCAGTCAAAAAGTGTAAGCTGTGCATGATTAAGAAAGCAGTTCCACGGACACCAATGATGGGCGATCTCCCAGCTGCAAGACTATCAACATTTTCTCGGCCATTCTCATATTCCGGAATCGACTATTTTGGCCCAATGGCAGTTGCAGTGGGAAGACGAACCGAAAAACGCTGGGGTGTACTAATCACATGTTTAACAACAAGGGCCGTCCACATAGAGTTAGTTAACAGTCTTTCATCTGACTCGTGCATACTGGCCATCAAACGATTTATTGCTCGTCGTGGGATACCGAATGAGTTCTACAGTGATAATGGCACAAACTTCCATGGAGCAAACCGTGAACTTCAGCAAGCTGCAGAAATTCAGAAAAGCCTCGGTATGGAATTCTCTTCTTCAGCTACCAAATGGGTTTTCAACCCACCCTCATCGCCTCACATGGGAGGTAGCTGGGAAAGAATGGTAGGAGCTACTGAAAGAGTGCTCAAACAAATAATGCCAATGCGAAATCCTTCTGATGAACTCTTGCATAGCATGTTGGTTGAAGTAGAGAGAACCATAAACTGTCACCCGCTGACCTACGTGCCATTGGAGAATGAAAGTGATGAGGCGTTGACTCCGAACCATTTTCTTCTTGGTTCATCTGATGGAAGAAAAGTCGACAGCATCCCTTCTGACGATGGAACACTCCTGAGAAGAAATTGGATGAAAGCCCAACAATATGCCAATATTTTCTGGAAGCGATGGATCAAGGAGTATCTCCCAACTCTCACCCGAAGAACTAAATGGCACAAATCCATAAAACCAATCGAAGTAGGAGACATCGTCATCGTCGTCGATGATACGAATCCGAGAAACGTATGGCCAAAAGGACGAATACTGGATACTGTCATCAGCAAAAATGGACAAGTTCGTAAGGTGACTGTACAGACGAACTCTGGAATCTACATTCGCCCAGCAGTTAAAATAGCCGTTCTTGACGTTCGTGAACTTGGTAAGTCGACAAAAGGTGTCGACATACCGGGGGGGAGTGTTGGCAATACCGCCACAGAACCTCAAGAACGCCATCTAGCGTTCAATTAGCAACAGATAAACATTTACCCAAGCTGGGATTTATTGGATTGTTGGAGAGGGACAATGAATGGCGGAGTGAAACAGAAAATACGAACTATTGCTAACGACCTTTTTGGATTTTAGCTTCCTTTTTTGAGGCATTCGTATTTGTGACTCAACCAAGCCAACAGGGAAAAACGCGAAATTTAAAGTTCTCGTTCTTTTTCTTTTACTAAAATAAACTTTAATAAATAATAATAAAAATATAAAATTTAAAAGTCGAGTGCTATTATTTTTGAACAAGCCCAAGTTAGTTTTCTAACAGTGGGCGAAGGAGGAAGTGTTAGAGCTGCGGTACTATGAGGCTTGAATGGAATTTTCTCGTCCCAGAGAGGAGAAAAGGGCCTGCGAAAACATCCTGGAGGATATAGACTAAGAGCGCACAGCAATTGTTGGGTGTTATTGATAATAAAAAAATAATTAGTATAGTTATAATAATAATTGCACGCTCCAGTGGGAGCAATAGTGAGTAAAATTGCACAAATATGCAGTTTTTTCCTAAGTCTAAATAATTGTGATAACAACTTTACAATAACTTCAAAGTGTAGAGCTAAGCGCCCTGATTGCTAACATCGAGGTCCGAGATATAAAAAAAAACCACAATTTCTTAAAAAAAAATGTTTATTTAAAAACTTGAGGTCTAAAGCTTTCAAAAATATAAGAACTTGATTTCGCCAATTTTTGTAAATTACGAAAAGATTTTAATGTTTTAAGTAAATTCTTATATAAGGAATTATGTCATGGTCATAAAAACTAAACTTAAAGAAGATAGTAGATGGCTCTGGTCATACATTAAGTCTAAGCGTTGTACTCATGGATTACCAGAGATACTCGTAATGGAGTATGGTTCAGTTCTGTCAAATAATATGCAATCAGTATGCGAAGTCCAATGCAAATTTTAACCAAGAAACAATTTAATATATGTCATACACCAGTAGACTTTATCAACCAATGGTTTTGAATAATAATGATACCGCGTATGTAATTACGGAGCTTAAGTCGAATATGATGGCTGATGGTATCTCTGCTAGTTTTTTTTTAACAAACTGGTGCTAAAAAACTAATATCATTGCGTGAGAATATTTTGCTTAATGAATGGAAAATATCTTGTCTTTTCGTTTTTAAAAGAAATTCAGAAGAATTTATTTTATTTATGCTCTTTTACCTTTACATCTCGCTTTAATGATACTGTGATACTCTTTAGCGCCCCGCTTTTCAGGTGCAATCTATAGTCCTATCGAAATAATCCAAAGAAGATTTACGAAATTCATATTCACTAAAATGAGGTACGTATTTCTTGGTATCTCTAAACTGGACCTCTTATTTTTTCATATAAAATGTCCAGAATTGCTAGCTTTAGTTACAATCTATGCTCCCGGAAGACCGGGAAGAGGAGGAATCAATCATATTCTTGATGCATGATCTGCTCTATCTCAAAGACGTAGACTCCATCTAGGAGAGTTCTACTATAATAATCGTAGCGACCTGTAGCGTGTTTCGCAAGGAGCTCTAAGTGGTTCAACAAATATGGATAAACTCTACTTGATTCAATTGGAAGGGTGATGTGTCAAGCATTCACGCTGACTGTCACGCTAACCTAACCTAACCTTACTTCATATGCCTCTTTGACATTGTCCATTGTCCTAATATTTTGCACACCTGACATTGTTTTAGGTGTGTTCAGATGCAACTTATTAAAAAAGACCTTAGCATAATACTAGTTACTAAAGCGCAACATTTTAAACAGTCTATTATTAAGGTATTGGTATGATACTACTTAACAATTTGGTTAAGTTTTAAACATTTTGGAGTAAAATTTTAGTTGAGTAAGTAAGATGTTAAATCTGTTTTAGTATGAAACTAGGTTAAAACAACGAATTTGCAAATTTGAATCGAATATAACATCATATTTTCTCTACTCTTTTGTTATATATAGTTAAAATCATCGAATACCTAATTTATTTTTTAAGTCTCGTGTTAACTTCACATGACTCTTTGACATTTACAAACGTCAAAAAATGTCTGTTTACTTAGTTTTTTGCTTGAACTGTCATTGTTTTAAGTGTGTTCAGAAGCAATATTTTAAGAAAATTGCTTAAGTACGGTATTGGTAGTAAAATGTTTAAAATTTGGAAAGAGTTAGCAAATTGTTAAGTAGTGTCATACTAATATCTTAATAATAGGTTGTTAAAATTTTTATTATTCTATATCTAGCTTTATCAAATATATTAACGGCGAACTATAAGCTTACTCTGCGATTGAATTGCTGCTTTCTGGGTTAACCTACATTATTTGGAAATGTGTGGTTCGCCTTGGGGTATCAATATCACTTTAAAGGGGAAAAGCCTACCAATGTCAATACCTCAGGTTCAAACTCAGACGATATTTTTTTTAAATTGAATTTCATGAAACAAGGTTCTTAGAGTGTTGGTATCAAAAATGTATTCTTTTAAGCATGCGCCCTCTTTTGTTCTACAGAGTCCTCAAGGAACTTACAGGAAATGAAACCACCCTCGGTTTTAATAACACGTTTCCGTCGCTTGTTTGGATTATTATGGTATATAGTATGTTTGTATGTATGTACGTTTGGAAGGATATCTAGATTATGTAAAAAAAAATACCTCAAACAAAAATGGACTTTCCCTGATTTATATAAATATACATATACATACACGAGCACGAGTATTACAATTGCAGAGCAGGCAAGGAAACTTCATTATTGGAATCGTACGATTATATTCATACATATGGCATGCATATGTGTTTAATACAATGCATCCTATCAACACTTTTTCGATTACAAAATATTTGTTGAGGGGAGACAAAAAGTGACAACGGAGCCGACCCGATATGGTTATCATGAATCGATGTTTTGTTCTCTTATTACGAGTTACATGTCAGGTGTCTTATTGTTAATGGGAAATATGATAAAAAATATTGGTCTTAAAAGTTAATCAGCTGTTGTGGATAAGATTTTAACATAGGGGTATAACTGTTCCAGCCACGGTCTTCTGTTTGTTTCCTAGGTACATATATGGTTCCAGCTTTAGTTTTGTTTTCTTACAAAAAAAAAAGAGTTGTAAAACAAATATACATACTCTCATAGGGTTCATTGGGTTTAATATTTACGATAGGACATAATGAGAACTAGTTAAGTTTTAAGTTAGAATTATGTGGGAATAGTCAAATTTAGGTTAGTAATTACCTCCCTAGATCGATACAATTTCGAAGTGGTGATAAAATTAAAACTCTATTATAATGAAAGATAATTGGGAAAACAGGATACACTATTAAAAAATAATGAAACGATTTACTGTTGTTAAACTTACACGATTGCTTTAACATTACTGTACACTTTATGTTCTTAAAACATTAACACATAGCCAGCTTTCTTTTACAGCTGACTTCCATTTTAAAAATCATATATCCTCAGTTTAATATAATTAAAATTGTGCATTTTTGTGCATGCTTGTACCGAACAGTACTGAATACTGATAGGGTTTAAAAAGTATCGATTCTATCGTCGATTGGTTTGAAACAGGATTTTTAAGGCCAGTTGTTAAGAAAAAATAATAAAACGGCGCAAATTTTTAAATATTACTCGTTAAAGGATTAAAACCAACGTTTTGTTGGGAGACTTTATCTAACTTTTTCATAATTTTACAAACACACCAAACAACTCTTCTAAATAATGTGGGATCCGCAAAATAACGTAACCAAATTTAGGTTGACCAACCCTAAATCTTACAGATATCTAAATGTAAAATGAACACAAACAACTTCAAAACAAATAATAATTGTTTTACGTTTTTAGTATTCAGTCTTTTTACAAAGCACAAAATCAACAAAAAAAAAATATCAGTAACCTTTTTTGTTTCAAATGACTCTTGTCAATCTTTAAAGTTTGCTTCCACTTTAAACATAATTTTGGAGTCGATTCCCACTCTAAAATTGTTTAAAATTTTGCAACAATCCTTTTTTGTTATACATCTTTTTTCCGAAAAATGGTTTAAAATTATACTCCTAAGTCACTGGTCATGGCCAATAAAGTAAAACAAGTGAGTAGGAACACCGAATATGGTATGCAACATGGAAGAAACAAAGCAATTTTGAGGGGATGAAAATTAGATCGAATCAAGTAGAAGGAATTTATTATTTTTAATTCTTTAACGAGTTTTAACAGTTTTGTTGTCAAAATTCAAATATTTATATTTCTAATCAATATTAATTTTATTACTAGACATCTTTTGAATACATACACGCAAACCTTCCTATATATGTATTTAATTCAATTTTAGTGCGGGTTTAACCCCCATTTATTCATCGTGGGACAAAAGGAGTTTGAGGTGGTAGGTATATTGAAATTAAATGAATTTGGATTTAAATTGACCAACCGGAGCATACGAGTCAGAGGTTCATTAAGGCCATAGTACCTACATACATATGTACTCATTATATTTTTTTTAATTATTTTTAACTTTATTATAAGGTTTTAATTAAAAGTCTTCAAATTCTTATGATCGGGTTTTTTCACGTTGTTTTTGTTTAATGCATTTTTTTCTCTACTTACAAATCCTTTATACGTGAACAAATTTACATATCCGGAAAGCGAATTTAAGCAAATGCCCCTGTGTTTAAATGTCATAACTTACAAGCAATATTTTAACACAAAAAAGGAAGTTCATTCTTTTCAATTGGTCTCACTTAAAATTCGTGCGATCGTTTAATGGTTTTTTTCTTCGATCTGTGATACAGCTGAGAGGATTGTGTTATAAAGTCATGCTTACAATAAATTTAAAAAAAAAATATACTTTACACCTTCTACATCGATTTTGTGTACATACAAAATTTGAAACTTTTAGGGGACACCAGGGCATGATTATATACATACATATAGTTAACAGTCTCCGTTTTATGCATATAATGATTCCGTACTTTTTGAACTTAACCTCATAAGTCACAACTATGTACTACATACATACATACCAAAAATCACGATATTTATTTATAAGCAGTAAAACAGCTTCGATCAATTAAGAACATTTTCAGATGCTTCAATTAAGGGATCTGACAACGTAAAATGAATCTGTCATTGTTCTACACGCCTGACAATAAGAAATTTTGTCAGTCCAGATCTGACGAATCATTCTTCGTTAAAATCATTCTATATTAAAAGCAAATACATACATATTTTATTTTCTCAGAAAAATTGATAAATTTTGTTGAGAAATCCTGGTCATGTTTGTAAAATTGATGGCCATCTGACAATGAACTGATAATGCCTTTTATGACAAAATTGTAATTCTATTGTAAGACATTAGCCGTGATTTACTATCGCTAATGATCTACATATACCTATGGACCATCAAATTAAAATAAAACTGTACAGAGCATTGTAATATCAATTCGCGTTTTTCTTTTTTAGCCCTGAGCTAGGCACTGAGCTGTCAAAAAAAGAACTATGATACTTTTCGAACTCTAAGCACTCAACTTGCATTTCTTTTTAAGCTCAAAGGCTCGCTCGCTCGATGAGCTCGGTAAAAAGATACCAAGTAGATTTTATTTTTTTAATATCGTGCCAAGCTCTATGCTTAAAAAGGTAGGTATCTTTACTTAGTTTTTTGCACGAATTGTCATTGTTTTAGGTATGCTCAGAAGCAATTTACTAATAAAATTGTTTTAGTACGATAATGGTTAGAAAATGTTTAAAATTAAGAATGAATTAGAAAACTACTTTAAAGTTGGCAAATAGTTAATTAGTATCATACTAATACCCTAATAATAAGCTGTTTAAAATTTGGCGCCATAATTTTAATATAAATTACAATTCATTCAACATGACAATTTGTAAAAAACTAATATTGTTGAATACTCTACTACAAAGCTTTTTTCCATTTTTTCTATTTGTGTGTCAGATTATCTGTCACAGGAACCATTTTCTTAAATAAACACAGGTGAAGGTGTCTAAATTAATTTATCAGCTGTAGTACTAGTCTTCACTCAGAAAATCCAATCGAAAATAGTATAATACGAGTAAAATACAATTTTGCAACCTACACCAGTATGCCT
This sequence comes from Chrysotoxum bicinctum, assembly GCA_911387755.1. NCBI lineage: Eukaryota > Metazoa > Arthropoda > Insecta > Diptera > Syrphidae > Chrysotoxum > Chrysotoxum bicinctum. The sequence continues at coordinate 220,450,857 of OU426987.1, forward strand.
ATTTTATGTACTCCTCCTAAGGTGATTTATTTTGGAAAGGTGCATTTAAAAAACCACCCTCTTCGGCAAGTGTGTTTCATACGCAATAAAGGTGTACATAGTATGTGTTTGCGTATGGTATTGGTATAAAGTAGTTTATGTGATATTGAAATTGAAATGCATTGATTTTGGCACAGAAGACTATAATGAGATTTTCCATTCGCAAATTTAGACTTCAATAAAAAATTGATTCCTTTTCACCCCGAATGGAATCCGATTTCAAATTGATTTATTTATTCTTAGTATTAGGGTACTATTGTGTGTCTCTCTCATTATTTCAAACAAATTTTGTATCCTAAATTTACTTTCAGTAGAGAAATATAATTTACGGAATTTTAAACTATTTTTAATTTTAACAATAATTGAAATATGATAAATAAACTTAAAACCACATTTGCAAACTGACAGCTGAAAATTATTTTAGTACAAGTACATCAGAGAGGACAAATCTGTCGAAAAATTTAAATAGCAAATTTGATATTAAAATTGAAAAATAAATCAAATATTGTGTTGTCCAATGTAATGCAAAACTCGACATTTTGACAGATCTAAATCGAAAATAAGTTGATTTTTTTTCTACCAATGAAAAACTATATTAGATTCAACAATTAGATCTATAATAGCTGACATGCAAGGCAATACTCGTATTGTCATTGATAAGATTTGTAAAAAAAATTTATGAAATGTATACCGCACGTTGATCCTTATGAGATTTTGAATTTTTCAAAAATAAGGTGTCGTTAATGCGCAAGCGTATATTGATCTCAACAAAATGACCCAACTGCGATATTATCAGTTTACTACGGGGAAACTTATAGACCAACTTTAATATTTTTCAACATTTTAGCTATAAATGTAGATACAAATGTTTATTCGAAACCAGCGGAAAAAAAAAGTTAAAACGACATTTTTGCAAATTTGTCATCATGGTTTCTCTAGTATTTTATTAAAGTTAAAATCATCAAACAGCTATTTTATTTCTTTTAGTATCGTGCTTACTTCGAATAAGTCTTTGACATTTACAAACGTCAAAAAAGACGTTTACTTAGGCTGAAAACACACCAGATAAAGCAAAACGAGTTTTTTTGTTTCGTGAAACAAGAGAACATTGTTTCTTATGAGACTACACACACCAAAGAAAACGAAACAAAACACACGTTTTTGTTTTGAAGTGTTTCCGTGGTGGTTGTAGAAAATACATGGTATTGTATACGAGCAACACACACCGAATGCAACAAAACTGTTTCGAACAAGGGTCGTTGACGATAATTGCATAGTCCCCTATTACACGTTAAATTTGTATCCCGTGAGGCAAAAGCTATTACACGTTGACTCATGTCTCATGAGACTCATGTTTCAGATTTGACAGTTGTTCGTATTTTTTAATGTACAACACAACATAAAACGAATATGAGATCAGTCCGGTACACACCGGGAATATTTTTTTGCATCTCATTTCCTCATATCTGCTTTCTTTTTCGCACTTATGTGAGCCTCGTCTCGTGAGACATCGTGTAATAGGGGACATACTTTCTTATGGCGCAACGCACACCAAATGAAACAAAACATAAAAACAAAAGCAAAACAGAAAAACATGTTGCCGATAGCTGACCTATTGTTTTTTGTAAAACGAAATTTTGAATCCATTCTTTTTATTTTCTTCTTTCATTGCACTTTACAGATTTATTTGCTTCTACGTTTACTCTGTGCGCAAATTTTAAATAAATATGAACGTAGATGGAGAAAAGTTCATTTTTTTTAATTGACTTGATAAGCTGTGGATTGCTAGTTCCTATAATAGGTGCGTTTTATTATTCACAAATCTATCTGGATCCGGATCTGGATCTTCCCTTGAAAATAAAACGATACGGATCTTAGTGACAGCAGTGTTATAAGTCCGTCTCTTTTTATCCTTGGGTTTGTAAGTTTGCAATTATTTCTTGTCTTTTTTCTTTACACTATAGCTTACACTACCTTACCATAAAAAGCCATCTACTCGCCAGTGTAATAACTAATTTTTGGATCTTTGAAATAGATCCCGATAGAAAACAGGATCCCAAATTGTTTTTGTAATACATGTTAAAACTTAATCCAGATCCGGATCCAGATAGATTTGTGAATAATAAAACGCACCTAATGTCTATTTTGTAAACACAAAATTGTTATTTGTATTTACATGCCGTAGAGTTATAATCTTTCAGCTGGAGTTAAGCTTTTACGATAGTTCGTACTCGTATTTTGTTTCATTTCAACGCACACCAAACGAAACAAAAACACAAAACGTTTTGTTTTGTTTTATTCTGTTTCGCTTGGTGTGTGTTCAAATAAAAAATGTTTTTTGACTATCGAATCAAAAACGTTTTGCTTAATTCGGTGTGTTTTCAGGTTATTGCACGAACTGTCATTATTTTGAACGAGTTCAGAAGCAATTTATTAAACAAAATAGTTTTACTTTTTTTTAAATATTTTTATTCTTACTGAAATGTGCTACCTTCGATATTAATGTTAAAAGATCAGCTTAAACGGATGTTCAAAAATTTAAATATTTCCCTGCTGACTTCCAAGGTTCTGAAGACGCCTAAGGCGATTAATAGAACTCGCGTATAAAGTGTTTTGTTCGTGTTGTATTTTGGATTCAACTTGATCTCTTGTTTTTTATCTATACCTATAGGTACATATAACTAAGCATCGAAGCTGCATTTTCCATTGTTAAATATATGTAAATAGAAATACATGCAAAGCAAGTAACTAACCTACTTAATTATACCTCCCTACTCGCTTCAATACGAAATAGTATAATCATATCATATTGTCAACACTATTATATAGACGAATATAGTGAACTACCCTTATTCATGATCAAAAACGACCATTTTGAGAATAGTAAAGTTTCAACCCAACATAAAACCATATTTCCAGTTCCCCCTGTGTTCAAATATATTATAAAATCCATAACTTTCTCTAAATGCATTGTCCTTTTAGCACGAGAGCGCATGAAAAGACAAAGAACGAGTTAGATTTTATAAAACCATAACAAAATGCATCACTGCATTTTAGGATACCAGCAGATGTTACTGATGTTCCCTCAAGGGAAAGAAATCAAATTTAGAAGGGGATGATATAAAATGGGAAATGCACTATACACGATTTAATAAAGATCAGAAGTTGAATGAACTTTTCTTGTACATTTGTTTGTTTTGTTGAATGATAACTCAGGATGGATAGCAATAATCAAATACGAGTAAATATTGACCATTGGCCAGTTCAAAAACAAACACTTTTCCATGTTCTTAAACATTCTATTTTTGATCCAGTAACTCTTTAAAAGTAATTTAAAAAAACACAAACTACTTAATATCAAAAACAATTTAAATAAGTGAACGATGTACCTCTCGAGCAGAAGAAAAAAGGGTCAAATTTATTGATATGGGGTTTTCTATTTGTAAAATCGATCAATTTATTTTCGATGTAAATCTGTCAAAATATCGATTTTGGCAACTTCTTCTCTTCTTCATCTGTCAGTTTGCCAACGCAGTTTTAGGTTTGTTTATATTAAGGGTATTCACGCAACGAGTTAATTTTCCGCTTTGCAGAAAGATACGACTTTCTGCCACGCCACATATTTCCATGAAAATAATCAGCTGTTCGTTAGTTATTTTCTTACTTAAAAGAAAATAAAGCAAGCAGTTTTTAAAATAGTGCTTAAAATTTAGAGAATTTTTTAGTTTATCAGGTTTATTTCTTCTCTTTCCGCATCAAAGTTTGCAGAAAGTTTTTCCCATACAAATTTTGACAACTCGTTTCCGCAGAGATAAAATTATCTCGTTTCTGAGGTTTATCCGGGTTTACATGAATATGCTTATTGTTTCAATTTCGAGAATTATATTCTAAGGAAATTATTTTTAGTATGATTCGGTAAATTCATCAAGATCACATTTCTCTATGGAATGGCAATTAAGGATGAAGATTTTTCATTTCAAACAAAAATCAATTTTTGTTTGAAATCAAAATTTGTCCATGGAAAACCCAATAAGTGAATTTTCGCAATAAGCTGACGATATATTGTTCATTTGTCAAAAATCAGATGACATTAATTATATCGTATGTATGTATTAAGGAGATGTTTTATAATTAACATACCCTCAAGCGTTTTTGAGGGATCCTTTTCGCACGAGCGAAGTGAAATTAAAGGGGGGAGGGGATGAAGGTGTTGATGAATATTGGTCTTGAATGTTTGCAAATTGAAATGTCAAGGGAAATCCGTGAACAAGGAAAAATTCCCAATTACCAAATCTTGCTGTTCTCTTGTTGACTATAATCTTCAACAACTGTCTAAACAACAGCTATTTACCCGCAGCCTGGAAAACGGCAAAAGTTGTCGTTGTCCCGAAGAAGAACAATCTCGCAAATTTGGAAGGATATTGGCCAATTGTGTTGCTCAGCTGTAGAAGCAAGATACTGGAGGCGTTGTTATTGAAGAAACTCAACGTTTTCTGCAGAGAAAGAAATGTCATACCAGAGTTTCAGTATGTATTTCGAAATAAACACTCCACCCTACATCCGTTACTAGAACTCAATACTGATATTACACTTGGACTCAACAAAAAGGAACCCACTGTAGCGTGTTTGGTGGACACCTAAAAAGCTTTCCACAGCGTTTGGATAGAAATATTACAAGTCAAACTCTCGGAACTTGGACTTGCTAATCACTTGGTAAGAATAATCAAAAATTTCCTAGCCCATAGACTTTTTATGTACAGGTAGCAAAACACGTATCATCAACCAAGGGAACCAACGCTGGAGTTCCTCAATAATCAAAACTTGGACAACTGCTGATCAACCAGCCAACATACCAGGTACAAAGGCGAAGATTTATGCAGACGAATATATCACACACGCCACCGCTTTTTCACCAGAAATTGCTGCCAGAAGAGTGCAAGACCACAGTAAAAACCTATGAGAATGTTATGTTAAATGGGAACTGAAGATAAACAGCAAAAAGACCGAACACCAGTGACTGTCATTCGAAGACAAGCGCTTGCAGCACTCTGTGATGCAATCAAACTAAAGTTTCTAGAAAACACTGAAGTAACAGTTAAATCATCAACGAAGTACTTGGGAATCCACTTTTCCAACAAATTCAAACGGCATGCAGACTTGATGTTGAAGAGAGCCAACTATTTTCTGTACTTGGTCCATCCGCTAATCAGGAGAAGAAATGGACTAAGTAAGAAGACCAAGCTGCTTGTGTACAAACAACTTATTCGACCCGTTCGCCTATTAAAAAAAAATCATGAATTAGATTAAGAAAACATTAAATATGATATTGTAAGCAAATAGCATTATGTAAAGCCAAATGAAGAACGTTGTGCCTCTATTGTGGCTTAACATGATTTAATTTAGTAATAAGTTAGTTTTAGGTCAAAATGAAACATTCCTAGGGTGTTCAAGGGTTGGGAATGATTCCATGATAGCTCTGTTTCTTATCAGTTTTAACGCTCTGTTCTGTATTCTATCTAGTAAATGAAGTGAATTTTGTGCCACCTGCCCAAAGAGATTAGTCACACTCGAGTTTTGGACGTATAAACGCCTATGGTAGCAAGATCAGATAGGGATGAAAAATTGCTTTCATCGGTATAGAAAGCAGTAGTTTTGGCGATCTCTAGAATGTAGTCATTCCAACGAAGATCGTCGTTGACACACATACCAAATACTGAGAGCTTTTTGGCTTCTTCGATGCAAGTGCTTTTCTCTATTTCGCTATTTTCTCAACGACAATAGACAGCATTGAGTTTTCGAAGTTTTAAAGTCGACACGATTTTGTATACCCCCTTTAAACAGTGCTGTAAAGATCGGAGTTTAATGAGGTTATTGTACGATACCGTTCCAATTCCACTTTCAAAGGAGATGGACACGTATTGAATGATCTAGAAGGTAATTTTTAATCCAAAGAATAAGGGTTTCGTTGATACCAAACGCACGCACATTCGATAAGAAAACCTGGTGCCAAACTCTATCAAATGCCTTAGAATTATCAAGCACAGCAATCTTACTTTCTTCAAAACAATGTAAAGATCTGTTCCACTCTTCGGTGAGATATGCCATCAGATCACCAGTGGAACGATTGCTGCGACAGCCTGTCGGTCATTAAGAAGCTTTCGATCTTCGAGATATTTCTTGAGCTGAAGGTTGATCAGCGTTTCCATGACCTTAGAAAGAAGGAACGTATGTAAGTGCAATTGTTCGATAGGAGGAGAGGAACAGGATTGACAAATGCTTTTTTCCATCTTCTAGAGAAGATACCATAACGCAATGGTTTTGCCAGTGATGAAGAACACCTCTTTAGAAGAATGGTATGGAGGTATAAGAAGATGTAATAAACAATAAAAATTGAAGGAAAAAGAAAAGATATTGTGAACTAAATAGATTTCCAATGAGCTCGAGTCAATGTTGACGTTCTTTGGTGGCCATATTTTTTAGTAGAGTCTGTCAAATTTATTGATTATTATTATTCAGTCACTGATGCGAAATCTCCATGGCAAGTCACCTAATTCCGTTTATTATATGATCCCGTTAGACTTTTTCTTCTCTAGTTTTTTTTTTTAATTAGAGGTATACGAGTATACCAATAAGCTGCTATAAACCGATGCCTTAAAAGTCAACATAACCCCCTGGCAATATCTCACATTAAGCTGGATCTATTGGACATTTCTGATCCGTGGAACTTTAGAGCGTAAGCGCCGCTCACGCTTTCTATATGAATGTAGAACCATGCCGAACCATGCCCGGTGTATGGTTCGGCATGGTTCTATGTTTCTATATGTTCATCCATACAAAAATGTAAAGGCCATGTTTTTGTTTCGTGTTTTTGAAGCCTCGCATGTCTTAACTGTAAATAGTTTATAAATTAATTTGTAAATTATTTAGATAAATATATAAATAAATTAAACCCCATGAAAGATTCCTATCCTACGAAATGCATTAATTTTGCACTCCCGCATACCTACCCGCCTACCTACATTATGTACCTATTCACCTTCTAGCGAATAAATCCCAAATATAAATATCCTTGGAAACCTCATCGTGCCACCAGTCGTCATAAGTTCGAGTAGGTATATTGGTACGAGAAAATAACAAAATCCTCACAACAATATACAAATGCCCTTCTTGGATTTTGTCACACAACCCAACAAAAACAAAAAAGAAAATACTGGCTTCTGTCATTCTCAAATAGGTTCAATGTCCTTTCTCTTTAGATCCAAGGACGACCACTCCCTAAATGTTTGTAATGGTGAAAGTCATTTTCCGGGAAATATTATGTACCTACTTATCTGCATAAGGAAGATTTCTATTTCGATTGAAGTTATTAAACTGCACCGAAATTAGTTCGGTTCATATGTTTTATTTCGGAGTCCTTTTCTTGACCTAATATGCTAATAATACTAAGTAACTTATTAACATCCTTTATTTCATCTATGTTTATCGGCTAAGGCCTCCCCTGCAATATCGAACAGTGTAACATCAAAAATAAAAATTACACCTCTACTTCGTATTTCAAACTTGGCAGCTGGTATAAAAGGATTTTGTGTGTCCGAAACCCTCGACAGTGTATTTATTTAAATTATGTATTTCTTTATAAATAAAAAAAAACTACAAATTATACCCTACCGTGGTTGACCGTTTGGACAACTTGTGACGGTCTTTACTTTCTGGGATTCCGAATTCGCGTAAGACTTAATTTTAATCAAACGAGTCGTGCGTGGATAAGGGTTGGGGGTTGGCATTGTAATTAAGAAGTTGTATAATATTATTAAGGCAACACTGGTTATACTGAATACTAGAAGAACGTACCTCTCTACCTTAGCGCAAGTGCAAGCGCATGCACATAAAAGCCAGCCGGAACTAGGGGTTGAAGCATGTTGTATTTTTTTTTTGTTGGTTGTATACATACACGGCATACATGTGTATGCAGTTTACATGTTCTTCTGCGAGGGTTTTTTTCACCCTCATGTTATTTTATATTCTTTCCCTAGGTTCGTGTTAAAGTTGTTGAAAATGATATCTTTTGTGAAAGTACACTATGGGGGTTAAATTGTGTATTGCATGCAGATTGATCGTTTATTGGTAAGTTACCGGTGTTGGGTCCATGTGGAATTGAAATTCCCAAAGGCACCTTTCACGAGCTTAAAACCTTCAAGAATTCAAATTACACTAGAGTTTAAACAAAAAATGATTAAAATAAAATGATTAAAATAAAATCCACGCATGATCCTTTTTTCATTCTGTTATATTAAACCAGAGTTAGTGATTTCTGGAAACAAATTAAACCCATGTTAACTCAGAAGTAATTTTCCGGTGAAGGATAAACTTAACTTCCAGCTGTCAAAAATCGACTTCATTCAAAATGCATTCTCACTATCGAAATGGAGATATCGCCATAACTATGATCAATTTAATCTTTCCATAATGTCGCACTTCGATTTCAATAGATTTTTGACCGAAATCTGTCAGTTCAGTTATAATCCCAGAGTTTAACTAATCAAATTTGATAATTTAACTTTGCATTGACTAAAAACATGTTTCAGAAGTTCAATCGGGTATATACCTATACGCTCTTAGACTAAGCCTTAAGCCCCGACTCTTAAAAGCCGTAGATCGCATTGTGGTAATAAATCTGTTAATGGTGTTATTATTTTAACAAATTCCTTTTTTTTTCGAGTTTATTTTTAAAATAAAGTTTTTGAATTAAAAGATTTTCTTCAAAGGATCTATGATTTCTATAATTTCGTCGTGATTATTTTGCGTGTTCCAGGTGGAACTGACTAGAAAACGTTATATCAAATAGCCCTTAACACTCACCTATGTTGGGAGCCGGGCCACAAGGACATTCCAGGAAATTGTAAGGCTGAAGAACTCGCCAAAAGTCGAAAAAAGGGATACCCATCGCTACACGAAAATTTATGCTGAAACAAGATGCTATTAGACCGAGAGCCCTGAGCAATTTTTGGGTGTGATTAATAACAAAAAATAATTAGCATAATTAGATAGTCCTTAAAAAAGGTTTTTTTTTCAAAGTTTAAATAATTGTGATAACAACTTTTCCATAACTGCAAAATGTAGAGCTAAGTGGCCTGATTGCAAATATCGAGGTCCAAGACGTTTTGCAGGCATCATTCTGGCAAAACGGATAAAAGTGAAAAAACATTAATACCTAAATATTTTTAATTTATTTTTGTAGTTCCTCAATTTCCATACAATATCCACACAAAACATGGCTGCATTCGACTAAAATAACTTTTTTTTGTTCATTCTGACATTTCTCTTTGTGAAAGTAATGCCAGAGTCGAATTATTTTTGGGACATTATTGGGAATTTTTGTTGGTTTTGTAAGGGAATAATTTGTTGATTATAGGAAAGTTTCTAAACCTTTTGAGCATATAGTACCGTTAAGTTAAGAAACTGTGGATATGGGCGCCTGCCTGGCGACTAACACACTGGCCACTTTTAGTACACTTAGTCAAAAAAGCACTTACAAACATGTGAGGTTAAAACTGAAAAAGTAAAACATTTTTGTTTTGTGATTTAACGGCGTTTCCTTGCTTTAATATTGTAAATCTGTAATATCGAGTTGAGACCACTATAGCTGAGGGTAAAAAAAAAGTGAGTACTATACTGGTGCTATAAAGGAAAGTCGCATAAAATACAATACATACAGTCGTAAAAGTGGATTTACATGTTTCTGCATCTGCAAAATTCAGAAAAGTAGAGAGACGCAGAGATCTATGTCGAAACCCGAAAATGGGAGAGAATACACAGGTGGTAACTCTTTTTTACTTCCTATAAGCTGCTATAACTTGTTGGCCTGTTAATACGAAACTATGCAATGAAAATTTAACTTATACTGTTTTTACACGAAAGCGATTTTTAATCTTAGTTTCTCTTTTGGAGTCATCTTCCGCCTTGTGTAACCCCGCCACCACACACGTCTCTCTCCCACGGGCTTAAAAATCGCAAGGTAATATTGCTTCGTTTAAAAGCAGTATTACCTCCTTTTTCTTCCATTTCGATTCAATGTTTTTTTTCATATCATGCGTCCGTCAACAAAAATTATAGAAAAATGTGAAAATATCGCAAATTTACAAAATGCAGACGAAGATGCTATAATATAGATGAACATGTTCGTCCTTACTATAATCTTGACTTCTGTATTTCTCGAATTTCCTATAAAGCAGAAGTATGGAGTCCTTCTGCATTTTGCTCTTTTTCCCTCTATCTAACAAATATGAATTCCGTATTTGGCATCCCTTTTTTTTTTTGCATAAATCCAATGCAGATACCTACATGTAAATCCACCATAACTCGTAACATACAAATGAAGGTACCTTATCTTTTAAAAAACCAACCGGAAGTTGCATTTTTTTGACCTTAGCAACCTGTCCGATGAGCAGATTTGTAAATTTTTTATTTTAAGTTATTATTGGTAAATGTTTGTTTTTAGCAGTTATACAACTACAATGTACCTACCTATTTGATCTTACAAAACATTTTAAATCATATACCTACCTAATTATCTACTAAAATCTGTTTGTTTTTTTGAGTTGAAATGAGCTTTGTTCGACTCGATCTCACTCGCTCAGCGGTGTCGAGTCGAAATATGAGACGAAAAACCTGGGTCGAGGAGTTGGCTTAACAAAATGTTTCAGAATCGCTCAACACCATTTCAACTCAACTCCAAATCGAGCTCTCAACTCCAATGACGAAAAACCTGGGTCGAAAATCCGCCCCTAATCCAACTCGATCTTCCGATACTGCATATACATCGTTCACGCGTTGTGAGCTAATCTACCAAAATACACCTTAAAGTTAACAGACACTATAAGTTGAAAAGAGACTGACGATTGTTTGTATATTTTTGTTTTTGCACATCGTGTACTGTAACTGTTCTGCTTTCTGCAATGTACGCTGTGTAAATACAAAAACACAAAAAGTGTATATCTATGTATATATTTATTTTTATTTAATTCCTGTTTCTTGGTGATTTTTTTTCTCAATGAACCACCACACCATCCACCCCACCAATACAAAAATAAAGCAACAAAAAACAATCTACGGAAATGAAACAGGAACACTGCAGAATGTGAACAAAGCGTCATAAACGTCTTCTTCCCCTCATACACTCATACTTGCGCAATTAAAATAATGTTCATTCAGATCTATACCAGAATTAATTTATTGGGGTAATAAAGTCCCCCTTAGATTTTCAAAAAAATTCATTTAAGACCTTCATCCTTTCAACGCTTCAATTGATTATAATTCCTATGTGAGAATTATTGTTTGACAATTTTGAATGAAGGTTAATAAATGTCGTCTTCGTTATTATGGCGTTGGATAGATTACTTTTGTTTTAAATTCACAATTTCTAACTAAACTTTAGTTAGACAATTTTGTTTAACTTTTTTAGTAAGGTCGGGGGATATTGTTTGATTATCAAACCCAATATGGCAAATTTAATAATTATTATACCGTAAGATTTTATTCTACTACTTTAATAGAAATATTTTAAAAGATTTGTAAATAAAGTAATAACTATATTAATATTAGGGTCGTTCACATTCTCAAAATTGTTTGACAAGCAAGACATGATGAATATGTATGGAAAACATTAAAATTTACATTCGTCAAACATGCTGTTAAACATCGCAACTCAATGCATAGATGAAATATTAGATGAGGAAATTTACTTGATTTTTATCTTCGAAGTCTGCGGAAAACTTATATTAATCTAATAAAATCCACCTGAATTACCGCTATTGCATATATGACTCATTTTGATATATTCTCTTACGATATGCACAGCTCGAGAACTTCATTGACAAGCACGCATTCACATTCTCAAATATACTTGTCAGACCAGAAAAATATCAAGATATTTTGATATCATCAAGCATATGTTTGACAATCCATTTGATCGTATTTGCCAAACATATTTGAGAATGTGAACAAAACACAAAATAACTTTGTTAACTCTCCCAAATTCGTTAACTCTGTTTAATTTTTCCGAAAAATTGGTGTAAACTGTTATAGACTATTTTTCATTGATATTTTGGTGATCTGAAGTGATTTTAAAATTTTGTTAATGTATGGGAAAATGATTTCAAAATATATAATCCAAAATTGTGCAATTTCATTCGCTGAGATACGAGAAAAAATTTGTTTAAGGACCATTTTATGCACGAACCTACGTAAATTGTGCATACAGATTCCCAAAGTCTTGTAACATTTTTGCAACAAATTCTGATAAAACTCGCCCGAAAGTATTTCATGTAAGTAATAATGTTATATCCTAGATTGCAACTACTCAATCATTACGGTTGTATGATAAAAGACAATGAGTAGTTTTTTTTCAGCGATTAATCTCATGTATAATGCTGGTTCTGTGTAAACATGAAACTTTGTGTTTAAAGTTTATCATAGAAATAAAAATATATCATTGCTAAATATTTGTGGTGAAAATGTATGTAAGTCGTAAAAAAAAAAAAAACAAAAAACATGAATAAAATTTAAGCTACGAAATATTCTATTGACTACGTTTAGAAAACAAGATACATATATTTCAAGTAATAATGGGTAAATATTTTTGAATTTGTGTGGATAATTAACATAAATAGTGTTGTTAATTTAAGTCCACTGGAATCAAGAATCAGCGAGGAAATGATTTGGTCAGTGGCATATTATTAAATTCCGTAATTGGGAACCTTAAAACTTAACTTGTTCAGAAGTAAGATGTTAAGATGGACATATATATAAATATTGATGTTTGAATTTGTGTGAATAATATTAACACGAAGCTTGTTATCTGGTATTAAAATGAATTGCGTTTTTGAGAGGGTGGTCTAAATCTCTTTCTTCTTCATAAGTAAGATGTTAAGCTTATTAGTTTCACCATTTCAATTTGTTTCCTTATATATTTAAAACTATTTTTACTACTACTACTGTACTATATTTATAACTATTAGTACAACTTATAGTTTATAATACATACTCAAAATTGTCCAACATCTGTAGAGTATAAATATAGATATAGAAATAAAAAGTATAAACTATAGAACTATTAAATTCGTAAGGTTTACTTGAAATATATTCTTTGAATGTCATGTAGAAGGACTTGGGTTCGATTCTCAGCTGCTGCAAACAAGTTTTTTAGGGCTGTACTGCCTCTTCCTAGGAATTGACAAATTCTTAGAGAAATGCTGCTCGTAAGCTGTTCGGAATATGCAGAAAATTGTAGGTACTCTCCATTTCTGGTAACACGCACATAGGAATGGTTGAGAGATGTAAGTCGGTAGGTTTAGACTCTCTATGAGGCGTTTATGGTCTCCTTTTTATTTTTTTATTCTTTGCATATCCACAAACTCAGTTAATTTTTTCATAGGTGACGAAAACTTTAAAAGCTTTCATAAATAAAATTTGTTCTCCTTTTTTGCAGGTTATGTGACAACGAAGCTTGTTACGATTTTTGAAAATACTAATATAAAACATCTTTAAAAAAAACATTATTATATTTAATATCTTATTTGCTAATAAACTCTTCATGAGTTAATAGTCTCCAATAACCTACATTCCTGTTTCATTAAAAAAAAAGCTAATAATATGGAATGCCAAATACATAACTTTTCAGTGAAGAACAATCAAATTGAATAGATTGAATGTAAAAGAAAATAAGTACTCTCAAAGAACGTAATATTTATTATTAAGACAATTTCGTCAAGTTATTGCATAACCTTCCAAATAGAAACAAAGAAATAAGACTTAAAAATTTGAAATTATGGAGTAAGAAGTCAAGTGCATAAGTGTAAAATTTCATGCGTTTCAATATTGTACATTTAAAAGTATTACAGGAATAGTCTTAGGCCGGAACCACACATGACTCGTGTAGTTTGTTGTGGAGTGCAACGATGTATAGCTGAATGTAGTTTGTGTAGTTATGTTGCGAAAGAAAAGTACAGAGACATATTCTCTATTAAATTTTCAAAAATTTCAAAAACAAACAATTTTCATTAAAATACGCTTTTAAAATAAGTATACAAACAGAAGTGCTTAAAACTGTTGTCTTTTGACTTTTTTAATAATTTATAGTTTTCTTAAAATTGTCAAATATCTGTTTTGACATTTGAGCATTTATTTCGTTTCATATAGGTACCTACTCCACATCGTGGTATGGCACAATCGAAATAGAAGTGATTCCGCCAGAAACACCAATCCACAACACAACACGCCACACACTTTACAAATGTGGTGCTAAACATATATGGTAAAACATTTTGAAGCGATAGCGACACACCACCACGTATGGTTCTGGCTTTACTTTTGACAAATATCAAATCTATTTAATCAAAAAGGGTTCGCAGACCATTTATTGACAAAACAAAATAACCTTTTACCTTTCCATCAACAAAAAAAAAAAAAAATAGTTGGAAAACTACCAAAGATATATCAATATATTATTATATGTATCAACCAGTGTTTTTAACGCTAAAAACTTAAACAAAAATCAGATCTGCTTAATCAAACACGATACACGATCAGAAGACAATTTTTTGACACGTCAAAACAAAAACAAAATCCTTTCACCTTCCCATGGCGAAAAAAAATCAACAAATTTTCCTTAAACCTGAATAAATTACCAAAACTTAACCAAAGTCAACTTCCCCTTTTCCAATAATAATAAACCGAAACGATGAAAAGTTGGTTTCCCTGTTACAAAATAAAACAACACAAAAAAAAACCAACCACCCCCTTTAGAAGAAAATGCTACATCCGCGCCTGTGTCGTGTGATATACCTTCGCTCTTGCGGAAAGTCTCATTCGTGTGGAAAACTTCATAGTGTAATGTTGTCTGCGAGTTGAGTTCCAAAATAATTTTAATGTTAATTTGTTAATCTTTTTATTCATTATATAGTAAATTATTAAAAAAATAATAAACAAGTGCAGTTTCCGATTAATTATTACAAAAGTTAAAAAATATCTTCCTACAAATTGATTGAAATTAAAAAAAAAGATACTACCCATCTACATTCATTACCTAAAGTGCGAAGAAGAAAAAAAATCTCATCGCTTATTCAATTATTGTGAGCAGCTTTAGCTTCAAATAAAGAAAACGCCGAAAAAAATCTTTCTAACAAAATAAAAAAGTTAATTAATTGCATTGTGCAACTTTGATATAAAATTTTTTTCTTTCAAAAAAAAAAAAGAAAAATTGTGTATCTCTAGCTTGTATTTTCGCTTGGGAGAACTAAAAGAAGAGGAAAAATCAATAAATTGATCGGCAGCCATCATTTGTTTCGTCTCTTTCTGTCTTTCTCTGTTAGTTAGTTTGGTGTCTCGCGTTTTTTGTGTATAGTTTTTCCACCACTACAATCACACAGAACTCAAAGAACTAAAAACCACCACTTAAATATATATGTGAGTGCTTGTGTGTGTGCCATTTGAAAAGGAACAAACACACATCTACCACCACCTATATACCTATTTTTTCTAATTCGACAAAAGTATCTATACCAATCGCTTTCATGATGACAAACGCTCCCGGTGTTGAAGCGCAAGCAATAATTCAAGGAGCAAATCAAGCCGCTACCCAAGCTCAGCAGCAAATTCAGCTTCAGCAAATGCAACAACAACAGCAGCAGCAAGTCCAGCAGGTCATAATGCAAGTCCAGCAACAACAGAACCAGCAGGCAGTTGCTGCTGCCGCCGCTGCAGTCACGCAACAACTCCAACAACCCAAATCACCACTAAGTCAGAATGGCAAAATGGAATCAAGCGAAACCAGGACAAATCTGATAGTCAACTATTTGCCGCAAACAATGACCGAAGATGAGATTCGCGCTCTATTCTCCAGCATTGGTGAGATTGAGAGTGTGAAATTGATTCGCGATAAATCGCAAGCATTTATCGATCCACTTAATCCACAAAACTCCCCCAAAGGACAAAGTTTGGGCTATGGATTCGTGAATTACTTGCGTGCGCAGGATGCCGAACAGGCGGTGAATGTCCTTAATGGACTGAGATTGCAGAATAAGACGATAAAAGTATCTTTTGCTCGTCCCAGCTCGGATGCTATCAAAGGAGCAAATCTCTATGTCTCTGGCCTTCCCAAATCAATGACCCAACCTGAGTTGGAAGGCGTTTTCTCACCCTTCGGAACGATAATTACATCGCGGATTCTACAAAATGCCGGCAGCGATAATCAGACAAAGGGCGTTGGTTTCATTCGTTTTGATAAACGGGAGGAAGCCACCCGCGCTATTATCGCCCTTAACGGAACCACCCCCAAAAATTGCACAGATCCAATTGTTGTGAAATTCTCCAACACTCCCGGTAGTACAAGCAAAATCATTCAGCCACAAATCCCGGCCTTTTTAAATCCACAACTTGTACGCCGCATTGGGGGTGCAATGCACACTCCCGTCAACAAGGGATTGGCTCGTTTCTCACCCATGGCCGGCGATATGCTTGATGTTATGATTCCAAATGGCTTGGGTGCAGCAGCTGCGGCCGCAGCCACCACACTCGCCACCGGACCCGGTGGGGCGTATCCCATTTTCATCTACAACCTCGCACCCGAAAGCGAAGAGAGTGCTCTGTGGCAGTTGTTTGGACCCTTTGGAGCGGTGCAAAGTGTCAAAATCGTCAAAGATCCCACAACAAATCAATGCAAAGGCTACGGATTTGTATCGATGACAAACTATGATGAAGCAGCTATGGCAATCCGAGCACTCAATGGCTACACCATGGGCAATCGAGTGCTGCAAGTGAGCTTTAAGACCAACAAGGCGAAGTAAGTATATAATAAATACAAATTATCATAGGTATATTTAACTTTCTTTTTTTAAAAATTAATAAATTTCCAATGCTCAATTAAAAATGAGATATTTATAAAAACTTTTTTTCTTTCACTATTGTTCTCTCCCCTTTTTAGTATGAATGCTGTCTAAGCAACTAGGTAGAAGGGATGATACAAAATAAATATCCCACTCCTCCCTCTCTCTCTCACACACACACAGACACACAGGATCCACACAGGAAGTATCTCATTGTAGTATCTTCTCATTAAATATATAAAATTTATATATAATATATAAAATAGAGGTAATAAGAATATTAAATTATTTTATTTAGTTAAAGGAATAATAATTACACATTGTGTTTCGGAAGTAAGCAGCTCTATTTACATAGGTACATATATTTTAAATTTTGGACTAAATTTTATTTTTTTAAATAGACCAAATTTAAAAAAAAGAAACTGTAAAAATAAACCTAAATTTTAGGTACATACTTATTGGTTTTGTTGAACAAAAACAAATTTTTAAAAATCTCGTAAAACAACAGTTTTCGGCGTGTTGATAAATAACACTTAAAAAAAAGTGGCCACTTGTCTCCGTTTTCTTTAATAAAATAATTAAAAAAAAAAAACAAAATAATATTAAATTTAATAATATAATTATTAAGAAAAACTAAAGAAATCAACAAAATATAGTCGAAATATTTTGTTCAAAGACTAGTTATTGAAAGTTAGATAAGAAATTTATATAAATATTATATAGGTAAACAGTATATACTTACCTATTAAATATCTTCCACATTTACAATTTTTAAAAATATGGTAAAAAAAATTGTTCAACAATAAGAGTAAAACAAGAAATATCGATTTTACTTGCAATCATGTTATTTGTATTAATGTGTAGATCACTTGGTTGTCTGTTCTTTTTGTTATTTTATGGTCGGTTAGGTAAAATCAATATTTTTTTGTACAAAATAGAGACGGCAGTAGCGAGCGCGAACGTTGGAAACAATTTTTTTTGTGAAAATACTAAAATTTCGAAAACTCAATAATATTTACAATTGTTCATTGCAATTCCTAACAAATGAATTTAATTATTGTTAAATATTCTTTAGGAACTGTAAACTTTTGTGCATATAAAATGGGTGTAAAAAAATATGTGATATTAACTAGAAGAGGGAAGGAACTTCCATGGACCGCACCAAAGCTGTATTTCATGGTTAGTCCTTGTTTTATAATTTCAGTTCGTAATAATTTAAAAACATATGTCTTAGATCGGGGAGGAAATTTTAATTTTATTTAGCATAATAACTATCACCCCGATTACATGAGTAGATTGGGAGATCAAATCGAATCCGAATTGAAATTTCGATCCAGGTATATCGGCACGCCGGATCGAAAGATTGAATTCAAATTTAATCTAAGTGACAGTCTTTAATTGGGAGCTTGCGGTTGTTTGGGTATCGGTAAAAAAGGTGATACCTAGAAAAAAATTGTCTGAAAAACTACACATATATTTCGCACACTAACAACCAGCTGTGAAGTCGATTTTTCAATTCGTCAATTCAGGTCTGCATGCATATTTTCGATTCGATCTAGCTCGTCTAGTGGGTTCGTATCGGGTAATCCAATTTGAATTCGATTCAGGTATACGAGATGTTAGATCCTGATTGAATTCTGATTCATATATTTATATCGGGTTTTTCAATAAGAGCGCTACAAACGTTTTTTTTAAATAAAACAAAAACGGTTTTGGATATCAATGAAATTATTTATTCCTGTGAAAGTACGTTCGATGCCATTATGTATGGAACTCGATTTCTTTTGCATGGCCACCACGGGCACGCTTGCAGAAGTCCAGACGCTGAACCCAACTTTCGACGGTTTTCAAGCATAAATCGGCCGATACTGCTGCAATTTCACGTTCGATATTCGTACGAAGTTCATCAATCATCGCTGGCTTGTTGGCATAGACCATAGACTTGACGTAGCCCCACAGGAAATAGTCTAACGGCGTCAAATCGCACGACCGAGGCGGCCAAGCGACTGGACCATTTCGTGAGATAACACGTTCTCAAATTTTTCCACTAGACTGCTAGGACGATTATGACGACCATAAATTGGACGTAGCGCTCTTAACGCTGAGGCCACTGACTCCGAATTTCGGTAGTAAATTTTAATAATTTTGACTCGTTGTTGGCTCGTATATCTTTCCATCATGAAATGGCAAACTATACTGAAGAGAAATGTCAAAAGAGCGGCAAGAAATATGGCGTCGTTTGCTGTCCCTGTCGCTCTACTTTTGTAGCGTCACTGTTGAAAAACCCTTTATATTGTCGGCCAAAAAGAGATACGAACCAAACTCAAGGCACCTACTTAAACCGTCGGTTTATTAAAACCATACTTAGCCAAACAAAATTAAATGGGATTTTTTTTTCTTTTTTTTTTACTATTTATTTACTATTTATTTACTTATTTAAGGTGGCGCTACAGTCCGAGGTAGACCAAGGCCTCAATTAACAAGCTTCTCCAGCTAGCTCTACCACTTATGTGCGCCTCTACTTACTTATCTGCGCAGTTTCTCGGGGTAGGATTCGAAGACTTTCCGGGTCGGAGAATTTGGGTCCATTCTTTCTACATGACCCAGCCATCTCAGTTGTTGGACTTTTACTTGTTTGACTAGGTCCTTTTCTCTGTACAGCCTGATGTACAGTTCATGACTATTTTCTCTACTCATCATCTATGCAGACGAGAAAGATTACACGGAGAATTTTTCTCTCGAATCATCCTAAAGCGTTCTCATCATCTTTCGATAAGGTCCATGTCTTTGCACCATGCACAAGATAATATGATAAAAGTTGTATAGAGGGACACTTTAATTACTCGAGAGAGGACTTTGCTACTAAATTATACCCTCTTAGTCCAAAGAAACAGTGTTTGGGTAGAGTTATTCTCCGTTTGATTTTAGCTCTGCTCTTATTTTCTGGATTAATAGCGGCACCAAGGTAGACAAAGTCCTTAACTTCCTCGCAGTTTATCAATATTAATAATGGAAAAAAATCTGAAAAAATGTTCTTGAATTTGACTTATGTTGTTTTAGCAAGAAACGAGGTTAGTGGTATATAATTTAAACAAAACAATCGCCACATGTCACATGTCTCAATAATTGTTCATGTTATTTGATATTATAGGAACACAATCATGTTCATTATCATTCTCATCTGGATTTCCTTCGACATTTGCAGTTGCTCAACTAAATAAATTCAAGATAAAATGGCATATGCTCTTCCAGAATGCTATCCTGAACATCTTTTAAATCATCTATTTGCTTAACCATTTATGGGCACTCTTAAATCATAAGCCTTGGCTAATGCAAAGGAAACAGAAGTTGTGTTTTTCCTTAGTATGATGTTTAATGAATTGCTCAATTGTGTTCCTCGGCTATGATAGTACATTTTTTATCTGCATCATACTGAACACTTTTTAAATTCCAAAACATCTTAGCGTTTGGGTCTTTGACTGTAAAAAATGTTGAGATGGAGCTCGAAA
The DNA here is from genome assembly GCA_911387755.1 of Chrysotoxum bicinctum. Taxonomy (NCBI): domain Eukaryota; kingdom Metazoa; phylum Arthropoda; class Insecta; order Diptera; family Syrphidae; genus Chrysotoxum; species Chrysotoxum bicinctum. The sequence continues at coordinate 220,471,285 of OU426987.1, forward strand.
CCAAATTAATGTATTGTTCTGGGATGTAGATCGATCATGTTCTCGAACAGTTTTTTTTTATAATTCCAAAATCACCACGTATAGGAAAACACTGATAAGCTCTTTTAAATCGTTTAGATTCAATCAAAGCCAACACGAATCTCAACAAAGTATATAAATATTTAATATGTGGCCCAATATTATTTTCAATACATATAATGCATCAACATTGAAAAAAACTTCATTTGGTCCTTTGTTAGCAATGTCTTCGTGATACATGTAAAATGTTGATTTCCCTGTTTTTGAATACTCAATATTAAAACAGAGAAGCCACAATTGCAGTGAGTAAAAAAGTCACTAACTCGCGAAGTACCAAGTGCAAGCAGAAACCCCTTTGTTGTTTATGCAAAGAATGTCTATTACGTGGTATTTTTGAAGAAGTAGTTTATTGACTTACGTGGTTTATACCCAGAATACGCATATAACTTTAAGGTAACGTTTACGGCAAAAAGCATATTTCAACAAAATGTGACATGTTTGGTTTTTGAAATGACCGATTAAACTGTTTTTAACAACATTCAACATACATGCTATTGAAAGTTCTTACGTGTGAAAATCCTTTTACTTTATAAGCTTATACCTGGGGCGATCCCTCCAGAGTAGCTTTCATCAAATTAATTTAAATACCCATATTAATTAAGAAATTTCCATTATTTTCTAAAAGTTGTGTAACTTTTACATGGAATGTGGTTGTCTTAAATGGCTTGGCTAGAGCATAGTATAATGCCCAACTTCATATTTATATTTTTCAAACTAGTCAACAATATAAAAAAACGATTCGAATAAAGAGCTTATACAAAAGCAATCGTGACAATTATATAATTATATTGTGTAGTTATACCTTTAAGTAAAACGGTCATTTAGTATTTGAATTGTTTCAAAGCACTGAAAAAAAAAAATAAATTAATAAAATAAAATAAAATAATTAATTGTTTTTGCAACACATTTTATAAGTTAAGTGAATGAGTTGAACCTTTTGGCGAAAACACACCTAATGGGGCTTATGAGTTTCTCACTTGATTTTGCTGGTTCCATATGAGATAATCTGCACACTCCGAGACAAGTGCATTGGATCGTTGTCTTGACAAGCTTTTCGGCATTTTTGTTTGCACTAAATTGGTTTTTCACCATCATAAGAACAAAATAACAACGAATTCATGCTTTGCCATGACTGAGGTTAATTTTCTTAACTTCAACAATTTGAAATTAATCAATAATATTGTGGAAACAATTTCTGGAACGCATTAATTTTTTTGAGATACCCAAATAGCCAAACAAATTCGATCGAAGGATATCATTTTGGGAGAAAGTTGGCTTAATTTTATTCTACCAATATGATGGCGTTAGAAATGTTGGAAATGATATCGTCCGGTCATTATAGTTTTACGTGATGATACCTCAGAATGAAATGAATAAAAAACAAAATTACGAAAAGAACTGAGTTGTCTTGTGATCACACAACGATAATTAAATGATAATAGTTTTGTTTTACAAAATAATGTACATATTCTTAAAGTGCAATACATTTGTATTAAATGTGTTTGTTTGCTGTTTTGAGTAAATAACGCCAACGACAGGCCTAGTATCCAACCTAGGTTATAAAATGCAATTTTCTTTATTTTGGTTTGTTTGAAGTTTGACCATTATTTGAGCAAAAATTCACGCATTTATCATCCTTTCTCACTGTTAAGTGTTGTGGTAAACAGTTGCCGCACCTGATGGAAAAAATATGGCGCCAACTTATTAATACATTGGTCTGAGTTCGCTGTGCCTGCCTAATTTTCTTCAAAAAAAAAAAAAACAGGTAGGTACTAAAAATCCCTGCTTACAGGAAATTTGACAGCATACTGTGACTAAAGGTAAAAGCAAGGCCCTTTGATTCAATTCTCGAGTGTTGTTGTCAGTCCAGTAGGATATGTTCTGTCCCACTCAAATGAACATGAGATTTTGGACTAAAAAAAAGTTGTACGAAAAGTAGTGAAGGCCATCGTGATGAATGAAGTTCATGGACACACGAATAATTGCCCACAGTATGCCATAGGGATTACAAGATTTAAACTTTCACTGCCTCAATATTCTCAGGTGACCCGGTGAGACTTCAGTTATTCGTCTTCTCGCGGATTGTACGAACGTTGTGACTAATCTAACAATTTATTCTCGATCTGTGAAAGAGCCTAACAGGAATGTAAGCTATTTCAGAAGATGTGCTGTGTTGTGATCACAGAACATCCGGTTGAGAAAGAATGTCTCGAAGGCAAACTCACGCTCCTTACTGTTACATGCTTAATGGCAATTGACTTGAAAAGAAACAAACGAATGAAAGCAATCGCGTCCAGCTATGACCCCCGCAGCCTCAATGGCCGACATTCAAAAATAGGAAGATAATAATTAATTCGAGATTTTGTAAATAAAAATTAATAAATTATGAAAATCGATATTTTAATGAGGAATATCGGGAGTCGAATAGTAACTCTATGTGGTCTAATTATGAAATTTGATTGAGTTTTCGATTGTTCAATCTTGCAATGCCAGCAAATATTTCGAGTTAAGTTACAAGTTATGTACAATATGTAATGTGCGAAGTGTCAGCTAAATTGGTTTGTCTTGCGTCGAAAGTCTCGTATCTATCTAATTCGGACTGCAGAAAAATTGACGTACGTAATTGACGCTAAGTATTGAATTAACGCAAGCCTTGCGGGACAGGGCTCTAGAAACGTCAATTATTCTTGTCTAAATTAAGCTTGCTTAAAGTCTGTTCTTCACTTTTCTAACCATTATACCGATATCAGATTTATTGAAACGCCAATTGTCAAAATATTGTCTTTTTACTGGCGTGTTAGTAAAACGACTGCCGGAATAGGGGCAGATAGAATTGTTCAAAAAAAAAGTATCTTCTCAGCAAACACAAATGAGGAGCTGGTGAACGACTGGACTACTTATCCATTGTTTTTTTTTTTTTTTTGAAAAGGCGAAGTAAAAAACCAAGGTTTACTCGTTGCTGTTTGAGAAATCATTTTTGTATGGGACCAAACTTCTAATTCGTAATTCGTGTATTCATAAACTGTCTCTGTTTTTAAAAAAAATATTGTTTGCTTAGCTCGAACTAAAAAAATACCGTTACTGATAATATATAAATAAATTGTTTTATTTTTTGTCAAAACACAACTATTAATAAATATATTAAAATAATATATATTAAAACACCAATTGAGGCTGCTCCAGTATTAAATATTTAAGTTTAACAAAATAAAAAAAAAACTCAAATCATAGGCAAATTTTGAATTTAAAAAAAAATAGGAAAGAAAAATTTATATATAAAACTTCACCCAAAAATTGGAATGAATAAACACGGTGGGATATACATAGAAAGGAGAAGAAAAAAACAAGTATTTAGTTGATTTCTTTAGTTGTCTTTTTACAAAACAATATAACATCAAAAAAAAAAAGATTGGCATACATCTATGAATTCGCCCTTTTATTTTAAATTAATTTATTTCACTATTTAAGGATGTGTTTTTTTTTACAATTTTTAATTTGAAATATTTATTGTAAAAATATTTATATATTATTATAATACATATATCTATATATACATATTATATTTAGTGTAGTAACATACAAGCAAATTCAATTCTATGTATTTAAAAAAAAAACTAATTAAGAAATTTCTAGTCAAGAATTATCTAAAACAAAAAAAAAAAGCAAAAAAAAGAAAAATTCAACAGTAAAATACAGTGCAGTTTTAATTTGTTTAAATTATTATTTCTATTTTAAATTAATTGATTTTTATTTCGTTAATTTTTACAGTTTGACACAAGTAGCTGTTGGTATTCGTTTAGGTGTGCTTTCGCTAAAAACAGTGCGTTTTACAAGAGTGGAAATGCTTGCATTCTTTTTGATTTGTTGTTTAATTTACGAACGCGAATTCGCGAGAATAAGAATCGCTTGCTTCGTAACTATATCCCAGTTGTTTTGACTTACATTTTCGATAAGTCACATATACGTACAAGCTTTAAGTGAAAAATCTTTTTTTATAAAATTTTCCGCGTATAGTTGCACCAGTGCCACGCAGTGTAGTTGTTTTAAAAGCATCTCGAATCACAACAATCGAATGCCAACACTGCAATGTTTTTCTCTTAATATTATTATTTTTGACTTTATAATTTTGATTTGATTGTCCCTTGTATAGAAAAAAAATAAATTCAAATAATTTATTTATTTTAAGCAATATTACAAAAAAGAATAACCACAGATACGATGCTATGTTTATAGACTAATTACAAATAAATATAACTTAATGTTTAAAGTTACATATAAAAAATTTTCTGTTGTCTAAAACTAATATTACAATTTTACTTGTAATCAATATTATACATACACATACACACGTACATTATATAAATGTATATTTCTTATATAGTTGTCCAACGAGAACGAAAAAATTTTGCATACTATGTAGTCTTAACTTATTACTACATATTATTTTATGTTTTGCACTATATTTTTCAATTTTTACAAAACTTATATACTATATATTATGTAAACAAACATTATAATAATATTTAAACTATTTATTACGTATTTATATTTTTTAGGAAATTTTTTTTAGAATTGTAATTGCGTGCAATAGATTTTATTTATGTATCCCGAATATTTAAAACAAACAAAAAAATTATCACTTAAAAACAAATTTGAAACTGGAAATAACAAAGAAAAAGATAATGAGAGAGATATTCTCCACTCTTAATTAATTAAATAATTTTGTTTAATCTAAATGAAGAAGAAAAAAAAAAGAAACACACCGTCGTATATGTATGATTTTGTAACTTGATCTATTAATTTTGCAGATTTTCTTAAATTTTTTTAATTTAGTTTTATTTTATATTTTTTGTTTTGGGTTTTGTTTTTTTTTTAATTTAATTATTTTTATGTATAACTTTTTTATTTAGTGGGTCTTTAATGGTTTATTTTTTTTTCTTTTCAATCAATTTTATTTTTTGTCTTTAGTTTTACTACCATCACTTCTTATTTTTAATTTTATTATTTGATTTTGTGTCTTTTTATTGTGTATTAAATAAAAATGAATTAAAACAAAAAATTATCATTGTTTATTTATTTTTTCATTTTTCTTTATTTAATTATTTTTTTTCTTTCGATTTTTAGTTTCATTGTCATTCATTTTTTTTACATCATCATCATCATCATATAGAGTATGTTCCATAACAATCTTGATCCCACCCTGCGATCGTTTTTCTTCCATCACATTTATCTTTTAAGTTTGGTTTATTTTTGTTTTTAGTTTTTGTTTTGTTTTTGAAAAATCGCTTCATTTTTATAGTTTAAAAAAAATAATGCAAGACTGAGATTTATATTTTTCAGTTTGGTCCCGAAGTTTGTTTGATATGTTTGTCATTTTATTTGGCCGCAAACAGAAGTGATGAACATTTTAAATCAAATCTAGTCAGAAAAACCAAAGTTTATTCTAGTCAGGAAAACATGATACTCCTTTTTCGATCTTAAAGAAAAACAAAATATTATTTACGTAAGGATAAAGAATAAAAATGTGTACAAAAGTACGCACACAGTTATTAAGGTGTGCACTATTTGAGTGTTAATCTTTACTTTATTGAACAGGTTAGTCAGTTAAAATTGATTTTTTTTTATCTGAACTAATTAAGGAAGAAATTTAAGTGTGTCTTTTTTGTTTTTTAAATAGTTTTGTGTTAGCTTCTATTTATTTACCACACACTTTTTAATGTTATTGATGAAATTATTGAAACTATTTTCCATGTTCCACATGAGTTCAAATGATATTATTTGCAACATCAACCAAAATAAAACAAATATGCTGATATTGTATTTTAACACAAACAACAAAGAAAAAAAAATTAATAATACAAAAAAGAAGATATTTATTATTACAGACTATACATTCCAAGGATAAACTAGAATATAAGTTAAAAATTATCTACAATTTATAAATTAAATTATTTCATTTAGCATATTTATACTTCAAAAAAAATTCTCTGTTTAAACAAAACAACAGCAAAAAAATATTTTAACCTATCGAATATTTCTCATATTATAAACAAACAACATGTATTGATTGACAAAAAAATTTACGAAAAATAATTTATGAGTTTTCTTTATTTCGTTTATATTATAATGTAAAAAAATATGGATTCGTTCAGTAATTTTCTTCTTTTCTATTTGGTAAAAAAACAGTTTTGTGTATTTTGTATATTAAATTATATACGTGATTCCGCACATGTTTCAATTTTGTCCCTTTGAATTTTTTTTTGGTTTGATTTCATAATTCATTTTATTTGGCATAAATAATGATTTTTTGAACTTTTATTTATTTTACTAAAAGAGAGAAATATTGATTGTCGCTAAATCTTTATAAGCTTCTGTTTTTTCTTTCTTTCTATTTGAGCCAAACAAAACTTTATTTCAATTTATTTTGGTTTGTTTCATGTAAGAAAAGACGAGGTTTTAGTTTTATTTTTTTTCTAATATTATTAAGATTTGTTTTAAATAATTTCTTGATGATGATCAAACTCCTGATTTTTGTTTTGTTTAATATTTGTTTTTAATGGTGGACGTTTACAAAAAAAAAAGACTTCAAATATGCTGAAGCATGTGCAATTTGTACCCCGTTTAAATGCTCCCAATATTAAATCCTTGGGTGTATTCAAAAGTTTATTTTTTTTTCTCGGGGTTTTGGGTTGTAACTTTATATTGAATCTAAAGACTATATGCCAGACTAGTAGAAGTTACAAAGAATATAAGTATTGGTTAATTGTATAAATAAGAATAGTTATAACTATACCTCTGTAAGAACTTGTATAGAGTAAATAGATGAACTGTTTGTTGGTACATTCAATAGATTGATTTAACAGGGGTAGCGTCTAGTGAAGCTGGGGGTATATAGGCAAGAATAAATTACATCAACTGTATCTACCATTGTTATTTGCAGAATGCTTAGGGCTTAAGTTTAGTTTAGTTTAGTAAAATTGCGGAATTGTTTTAAAGGCGGAATGCCTATTTCAATTGAACATTGTTGAAAAATCGATAAAACAGTGAAAGACAGGAGACGTTACGACGTTGTTCAAGAGAAACAAAAGCTTCCGTAATGGATGTGTCTCCTATACGTTTTAGTGCTCTATTTTGAATTCAAATGAGTTTTGGGATCACCAGTCCAGATATGAGAATTATACTCAAGTTTTGGGTATATACAATGCCTTATTGATCGTAGCCAGATCAGAAAGGGTATCTAAGCTTTTCGCTGCTTTTTTAGCTACGTTTCGCTTGGCCGACAAAAGACAGCTTTGTGTTTTCAAGTATTGAGTTCCACGTGGTTGTTGTTACTCCATTGTATAATCGGAATCTAATGAGCTGATCATACGCTGCCGTTTCAGTTCCACAGCCGTACAACAGGGTTGTGAATCTGGAAACGAATATGAGAAGCTGAGGTTGCTGTCGTCAGCGAAACAATGAAGTGGGTTAGAAGTTTTAGACAGTAGATCATTTATGAAGAAAAGGAAGAGTGTAGGAGACAAAACGGAGTCTTGAGGCACACCAGCATTTACTTTATGGACATCAGACTTAAAACTATCCAATACAACTTGTATTGAGCGGTCCGAAAGGTAATTTCTAATCCAACGAAGAAGAGACTTCGATACCAAATGAACGCATTTTCAATAAAAGCTTCGTGCCAAATTTGTGTATTACTTCCTGAAGATGGCATTTCTTACTTCATAGACAAAGATACTCTTTGGTAACGTTTTGAACAAATTAACATTACGATTATGGAGAAGATGAAAAAGGCTTCCTTAAATCCAATCTTTTTGTACGGCTGGGTCGATTTTCATTGAACTTCAAACCTAATGTTTTGTGGGGGTCACAATAGATCTCTAGGTCCAATACAATTTTGTGGACATTTTGTATGTAACTCAATGGAAACCATTATCAGTATAAAGACGATAGAACCTATTTTTTATAAGATAGAATCTACAACAGAGCCCTAAATATAATAGTAGACAGTTGCATTACGGAACATTGTTACTCCTCTAATAAATTTTTTTGACGTAGCTTTTTCTACAATTCCACCTTACATATTTTGTTAGTAAAAATGCTCATCAGTTTACCTTGACTCTAACTTAAATATAGATTGTGTCTCTTTAGTCCTACAACACGAATGTGTTTTGGTAAAATTAGGTATGTATATGCAAATGCAATTGATTATCGCAACATAATTTTAATATTTGCTTAAATATTACGCAGATATACAATTTACCAAAGTGTATTGATTTTCTCCCTCACCATGATATATGTACATACATAGTACCATATTTTTAAATAAATTTAAGAATACATGAGTGCATTGGATTGTCTCGCTTTAGGGTTCGGGATCGAATTCTAGCCTATTTTGTTTGCGGTACTGCCTTTTGCGAGGAAGTGACAAATCCTTCAAAAGTATCACTTGTCATGAAATAGTGCTTCCCATTTTAGCAGTTCGGTTTCGACAAATATAACATCTCTTCTGTACCTGAATGTTTGGTAAAAAAACAACTATGCGTATAAAATGAGGTTTGTTTAATTCAGTTAAGAACTATTTTTAAATTCCCTTATTCTTTATTTTGTTACGAATTTTATATGACAAAATGGCATATAGTCTTTTAATGTTGCTCCATACATCAATACGATTTAACTAGTTTATTTCCTTGTTTCATTATCGCGTCACAAAAAAACGTAATCCCTAAATAATACCCGGTGGCGTATTGCCAAACTGTATATCAGTACAGAGCTCCGACGCTCTATAATAGACTACAGAATGCTCATTCAAATTAAGAGCATACTATATACTGTGTCAGATCAAAAGCAGATTTTTCTGTGTTGGTATACATTTTGCTCAGGAAACTAAGAGCAAAGTACCTGTGATTACAGAGCCATCGTTCACGTTGGTATAGTTATTGTGTGTGGTGAGTTCTGGGTTGGTATACATTTTGCTCAGGAAACTAAGAGCAAAGTACCTGTGATTACAGAGCCATCGTTCACGTTGGTGTGGTTATTGTGTGTGGTGCCGTGACATAAGGCCAAGTGACAAAAGGCCAAATTTGTTTGTGACTTAAGGCCAAACATAAAATGTTTTGTCTTGAGCAACAGTACCTTGGGTGGCCCGCTTCGCGGGTTTTCAGGATTTTAAATCCCTTTTCGGGGCTCACACCCGCTCACGCAACTCCGTTGCTCCGCTTAGGGTATGTTCAGTCGCCAGGCAGGCGCCTGTAGCAACAGTTTTCCTGAGCAGCAGTACATAACTGTTAGTTGTTTACTCCAATTAATGTAAAATACAAAACTGTTGCTACAGGCGCCTGCCTGGCGACTGAACATACCCTAAGCGGAGCAACGGAGTTGCGTGAGCGGGTGTGAGCCCCGAAAAGGAAGTTAAAATCCTGAAAACCCGCGAAGCGAGCCACCCAAGGTACTGTTGCTCAAGACAAAACATTTTATGTTTGGCCTTTTGTCACTTGGCCTTATGTCACGGCACCACACACCACACATAATAACCACACCAACGTGAACGATGGCTCTGTAATCACAGGTACTTTGCTCTTAGTTTCCTGAGCAAAATGTATACCAACCCAGAACTCACCACACACAATAACTATACCAACTTGAACGATGGCTCTGTAATCACAGGTACTTTGCTCTTAGTTTCCTGAGCAAAATGTATACCAACCCAGAACTCACCACACACAATAACTATACCAACGTGAACGATGGCTCTGTAATCGCAGGTACATTGCTCGATCTGAACTAGCATATAGTTTGCTTCAGCTTTTTTAATATTTTACAAGCAAACTGCATGTGACCACAGAGCGCTCTGTGGTAGCATACAGTTTGCTCTACAATACTTTCAAATTCGGTGAGCAGAAAATGGCTGAGCACAGACTATGGAGATCTGTGCTGATATACAGTTTGGCAATACGCTACCCGGTGCTAATCATAGTTAGATAAGTAGACTTTTGAGAACGATTTAAAGTTGAGTCTAAACTTGTTAACACCAAGGATTCCTCTCAATGTTTCCGAGTCTATTTTATCTAGCTAAAGATTTGCGCCTTAGTGTCTAAGTTGTTTAAATCAACATTTTAAGTTGTGTGTAATTTCTGTGCAAAAAATATATATATATAATAATTTACTTTGTCTTTACTAAGTGCTTTGATTTCTTTTAGTTTTATTTCTGTCTTAACAAATAAAATAATAATTTTTAGTGTTGTTGCGTTTTAATTTTAATTTTTGAATCTTATTTTGTTGAGAGAAAAAAAAAACAATAATATTTTCAGTATATAAATAAAAAAAAATATGTTAATATGTTTTCGGTAAGTAAAATTATTGTTTTTATTTATTTGATTGTTGTATTAACAATGATATTTAATATTTAATTATGTATTTTATTTTTAGAAGTGCTAAATTACGATTATATCATATTTTTTTGGTTTAATTGTAATTTATCTTCTGCTAGCATACCCAATCGACTATATTTGTTTTTAAATAAATTAAAAAATACTTTTTGATATTCTATTGATTTGTTAATAATTTTTATATAACTATATATTTGTTTCTTTTTTTACTTTCAGGAGAGCTAGTTATTATTGTTTTGTGTAAAAACAATATCTAAATAGTTATACATATGTTTTTAAAAAAATCTCATCACCGAGTCGGTTTTGTTTTTAAATCGATCAACATACAATATTTGTTTGTTTGTCCTTTTATTTTGTTATATCTTTTTCTTTAAGCTTTATTGTTGTATATACATTGAGTATGAAACAAAAAATATAACTTGATTATCTTTTCAGTTTTATAATTTACAAAGTGTCAGTATCATTATGATAATAATTTCAACATTTATTTGTTCTTTAATAATTATTCTATTTATTATAATTTTCTCTTTTAAGTTAGTTAATTTCTTCTCTTTCTTTTTATTATGAAGAAAAACAACAATAAATCTTACTCAGGGTAAAATATAATAGATATACAAAAATGAAGTACAATTATAAGACTGAAAAATTAAGTTATGACTGTGATATGATTTACAAAAAACAAATAAATAAAATTAAGTATTGAGTTTTGTATTTACTTGTTATAAAAAAACAGGATCGTTTAAATTTTTAAATATGAATTTATATTTTATTGATTTAGGAGCAACGAAAACAGGATTGGAAGTGCTTCAAGAACTAGCTGATACAGCTGAAAAATATATAATCCTTGAAAGCGGGAGCATGTACAAAAAAAAATAAATAAATAAAATTACAGATGTTTTTAAAAACTGCGTGTTTTTAATTTTTATTTAAACATTTTTTTTTATAAGCCAAAGAGGTGCCGTATTTTTTTCATGCGTTACATACAAATTATTAATGGGGTGGCGCATATGTAACGTTATGATTTAGTTGCTGAATAACATTTTATTTTCTGATTTTATTTAACTTTGACATTTATTGAAATTTAGATTATGGTTTGGAAATATGTTCACATTGGCGCAAAATTGTAAACATTTAAAACCTGCTCTAAGTCAATTTAGAATGGGAGTCGACTCTAAATAATGTATATAAAACGAGAACCGACTTTTTGTTAATTTTAAAGGACATAAACTATACTTTAACGTTGAAGAGCTCGTCTAACTTTAACAGCAGCAAATAGCTAGTTTATATTTTAAAAGTGTAATTTATTCATATTGACAATGGTTATTTCATACCAAAGCAAATCGAAGTAAAAATGTTTATTCGATTTTTTAAAAGATGTGTTCTGTAAATAGACTCAATCACTGAATATTAGAAATTCGAAACAATCGTACAAAAGTGTTCTACGACCAGCAAATCTGTACATACAAATGTGCATACATATGTTATGTATGCATAGCGAGACGAGTATAGCCAAATGAATTTGCACCTTGAAAAACAAAATTGAATTTGTATGCTGTTAATTAGCTACATATACAGTGTTGGACTAAAGCACGAAAAAATATCACATTGGAAACATACGAATAAAAAGTGAAAACACTTGATACTTTTATAATTTTTATTTTTTCTTAATCACAACATATTCTATATTCTACAGCTTTTAATTTGATTTTAAATCTTAACATATTTCTAAAAAATAAAAATAGTTCAAAACTCATTAAAAAGTAGCTGGACAAAACTAAAATAATGTAAACATGTAACTTATAAACAATCAAAGTCTGTACCGAGGTAGTACATAAAGTGTATTTTTTTCGGCGAAAAATTATTTGGTTTAAAGTTGGCTTTTTATTTTTTTTTATTTGTGTTGTGTTTGAGTTATGATCTGTCAAATTAAGGGTTGTTCAACGTTAATTCGCTTAGGTTATGTTGTAAGACCCACATTAGTTAGAAGAGTGGTCTAAAGTGTTTGAAATTATGATAAAGTAAGACAAAGCCTCCAAACTAATACTGCTTTTACACGAAAGCGATTTTTAATCTTAGTTTCTCTTTTGGAGTCATCTTCCGCTTTGTGTAACCCCGCCACCACACGTCTCTCTCCAACGGGCTTAAAAATCGCAAGGTAATATTGCTTCGTTTAAAAGCCGTCTAAGCTGTTTAAAACTGTTTAAAACTGTGCGCTGATATCTCTCAAATGGCGCCCATTGTTTACTTCGAACTGACCTGGGGCCCTACTCTGTATTTCGTTCCGAAAGTCAATCCTATTCGAAAGTGCTTTTCGTTCCACTTTTAATTTTATACTCTGTAAAACATTCGAAACGGAAAAAATATTACTTAATCCTGCTTATTTTGACATTCTCATGAATAGTCTATTCGTTAGAATGATTTTATTCCTGCGAATGAACTTTCTTAATTTTGAGATTCGAACGAATAACATTCATTTGCGAAAGATAGCATAAAATGAACTTCAAAAAAGATTCATTTTCATTGTTAGCCGTTTGACATTTACTATATTTCTATTTGAATAAGTATGACCGTTTTACATTTTTTTTGTTTCTAAACATTTTATAGATGTTGGATAACGAATCAAGAAACAAAATAAATAATACACTTTTTCATTATAAAGTTAAGTTTAACCATAAAGAACTACATATTCATTACATTTTTTGTGTTAACTCAGCGCTGTTTTGAAACTATTCTTGAAAAAATAAGTTGATCATGACGCGTCCTAAATTTTTATTTTTTTTCGTATACGCTTGGTCATACTAACATATCGAAATCAAAAGAGAAGTGTTTGTGAAATGTCAAAACCAAAAAGTGAAATCTTTGTTTAGTTGTAATTGTTTTCTTTATTGTTTAAAAATTTAAATTTCTTTGATAAACCCATAAAATAATAAATAAAAAAATGGCATTTGTGTTGTTTATAAATGAAGATGGTGTTGAAGAAGTGCAGAGGAGAAGGATAGTGGATGCTTTCCGTATCAACGCGGGTGGTAAAAAAAAACCTTTGCTACCTCCGGATTTTCTTCCACTATTTTGATTAACTTTTCCTTTTGTTCGCGGTTTGTGCAGTTGGAATGCGACCTTTAAACATAAAACAACAGACAAATTAATAAAAGTAATTTATTCTCCATAAAATAATTAAAAACATACATGTTTTGTTGCTTACTCGACAGAAAAATTCAAACGACACAAAAATGACATTTAATTCTATTCTTTCGGATCTCAAAATTGAATTAGCTTTCGCAAATGAATGAACTTTCTATGGATTGGGTGAACTTTCGATTTGTTCGATTAACATTCTAATCGCCGAGTCTCAAAATTAAGTTTCAACGAATTCGACTCACTTTCGAACGAAAGAGAATGTCAAAATAAGCACCAATACTTTTCCCTTTTACGGATTTATTTTTTCAATTTGCTGTTGTACCTTCTCTTCCACAGCCCGTCTATATATTTTAAATCAAAACATAAATTGTTTTTTTGCAAAATCGACATTTTTACAGATACAAATAAAAAATAAATTGATTTATTTTACTAGTGGAAAACACTATTATTGTGTGATGAAAATTATTTTTGATATTAAATATTATATCTCAATAAATGACCTAATTTTTTAATTCTTAAAAATAAAACTCAGACCACGAAAAAAATTAAACTAGCTAATCAAATAACTCTCATTTAGAAACTGATTGAAAATTAAGGTCAAGTGTAATTTTAGATCTTTTCGAATATTTAAATTAATTTAAAATCATTTAAACGACAAAGCTTAGTTAGTCGAATAGAACAAAATGAGTACTTTCAAAAATTGAAAACGTTTTCGTACGAAATTGCTACAGCACTAAATCAGTTTCTTTAGGATGCTTTAAATAAAATGTTCTTATTCAATTAAGATTTAAGAGAAAGCTGTATTTGATACATGAACATTTTGTATACAGCTGAAAAGAATAAATTCTTTCATTAGGCCAAGATTACACATATAAGTTTTAAAGACTATTCACATGAGTGACCGACGAATGAACGAATGTTCGCCCATTTTAACATTTCGTTCACATGCATTTTTTTATTCCTCGCGAGTGGTTTTTACTTACTTTACAATCACCAAGAAAATTCTTTGAGAATGATTTTGAGGTTAGTCGCGCGCTAACAATTCATTCGTTGCAGTGTGGATGGTATGTGGAACGCGAATAGTGTTTGACAGTTCGTAGCAATTACATTTCTCTCATTTTAGCAATTACAACACAAATTTTAATATATAAGAATTAAATTAAACTAGATTTATACCCTTTTGTAAAGTTTTTGTGAAGAATTAAGGCTTATATAGTTTTATTTAAACTCTTTGTTTTTTTATTCGTTGGTCGCTCTCGTGTCCTTTACTTACGATTTACGTAAGTTACGAGTACCTACAATAAGGTTTACACTTCAGATGAACTTACCGTAAGAAATGCTTTCGTAAGCTGGACGTAAGTTCCATTAATTCATTTCAGTTCGTGGGGGTTTGATGAGTCTCTCAGCTATTACATATATCGTCTTCATTTTCTATAAACTAAAATTGTACTCGTTAATTATTATTTTGAATAAGTTTGAAAATCACTTTCAATAAATTTTTAATGAAAAACACGAATTGTGCCATTTCTTTTAGCAGTTGGTGAATGGTTGACTTGACATATGTATGAATTTACCAGTGTTACGAAGAGAAGTCGTCGACAGGTAAGTTGCGGAAAACGACGTTTTTTTTTCAATTCAAAAGTCGATTTCTTTGGGAAAAAATATAATGGAAAAATCGAGTTGCTCTAAGTGCGCGGTGTCCTATATAATCCCATATGTTTCATTTCAGCAAACTTAAAATTGAATGTGTGCGCCCAGCCTGAAGATCTCATTCAGATCCTACTGCAAAGCTTTAATTTTTTGAAGAGCTGAGTTTTCAGAAAAGGATTCTTTTAAGGCTATAAACTTATATGATCTTATTGCAAAAAGAAAAAATAGTTTAGCTATAAGATTTAAGTAGTTTTAAGCTGCAAAAGTGTTTACCTCTTAAAATAAAAATGTTATGAAACCCAGTTCAGTTTCATAACAAGATATTAATACTTAGGTATAACAATGGAATATAAGAGAGTTGTATGGGAGTTTTTTTTTGTCAGATTTCAAGAGTTTAGCTCGGTAGAGTATGTCCCTTATTGCGAGTGTCGTTTGTTAATCGATCGACGACTTTCGTCAAAAATCGATAATCGAAAAATTAAGATATCTGAAATTATTCTTGTATAAGATACCATAAGCTGTGTTTTTATACAGGGTTACAACAGCATTAAGCTATCTAAATAGTTTTGGATACAAATTTTAACGCATCAAACGTTTTGGCACTATCGACTTTTATCAAATCGAACGTTAACGACACTCACAATAAGGCCCTATGTTAGTTGGACTTATTCATTTTAAATAAGCGAAGTGAAAATGGTTGGTCAAAAAGCTACATAATTATTGGGCTGAAGGTGGATTTACTCCAATTAAAATGGAAAATGATCGTACTATTTATATGTACGTACCTTGAAACGACAGCGTTTGCTCACCAAATGCGAACAAGTACTAAAAGAAATCGTAGCTTAACTCTGTCGGCTTAAAGCTCAACGCTAATTAAAATCACAAAAAATAGAAACCTCGTTGGCGTGAGATAATTTGTGGTTAAAAAATCTGCCCTTTTCAATTTACCTTTCCTCATTGCAGGATTAAATTATCAAAAATTTGAACTAAAAACTTAATAGAGACATTGTCAGTTGTATATATTTATAAGGGCTATACCATATTATATTCTTAAATATTTAATGAATTATTATAATAAAAAAAATTTATAAGATTTGTAATCCAGTATACATATGTATAATATTAATTGTTTGTTTTGCGGATTAGCAAATGGTCTCTTGCTGCAACTAACTCGTCACAACATACCTTGTACAATAAATTCAGCATTAAAAAATATCTTTAAATCATGTGTTCATAATCTAAATCCTTTGATTATGCCAAAGAAAATTGTTTGTCTCCAAAAATAAACTTCTCATCTATCATGTATAATTCCTACAATTCCTCATCCTTATGGTAAATGAAACATTTTCAGTTTTTGAACAAGCCTTTATAAGATCATAAATGTGCAAAATTGTTTGGTTTCCATTATTCTATTTTTTTATGAATTAACTACGTATGTAGCAGACATAACAAATTGTAGTAAATTAGGCATGTAGTTGAATCGGCCAACCCTGGACGATTCACGTCGTTTTTTTACTTTGACAGTAAATGTTACCTATCCTATCCGGTTTTGGTCGTTCGCCAACGTATGGGATACTAAAGTATCTTATGTCGATTTCCTTTACACACTAGGGATTTTAGGGATTTCGATCCCTTGTCAAATTTTGTCTTTTTAGTGTGGCTATTTCGTATACATGTAAATCCCTCTCCAAATACGGATTCGAAAGATTTGATCTCTGTCAAAATAAAATCGATTTTTTTGGTGTGAAGGAACGTAAAATCTGCCGTAAAAGTCAAAATTTGACAAGGGATCGCAATCCCTAAAATCCCTAGTATGTAAAGGAAATCGACATTAGATACCCTATCGGTCTACGAAGTGAACGCGGCCCATGTTTGATGAAAGATAAACTTCGTATATTTAGGATACAATACATCACATATCACTCGAATAAACGTCAAATCTCTATTCGCAGCAGGATTTCACTTCTCCTTTTATCGGCAGTGATCCTACTGCGGATGTTGTATTTGTTAGTCATATAAAATCCTACTGTACTACGGATAACTTTTCCAAAAAAACACCTCTATTGTGTTTCATAATTAATGGAAATGTTTACTCTAACTAATAAAGCCATAATTATTACAAAATTTAATTTTGTTCATTTTTGTGTATTTTTAAAAAGTAGCTTGTATTTCTTAAAGAAGTCTAGAACAAGTTAGTTGTAAATGTGTTTTTGACATTGATAAATCTTCTAAAAGTTGTTTTTGTTTGGATAGAATTATTACGTCATCAGCATAATGAAGAGATTAAGATTCATTTACTGATATTGGAAAACCTCTCACAATTTAGTAACTTGTTCATACCGAATCATAATGATTTTCGAGTAACGACTGTTATTTTTATAATTTGGACAAATCTCTTTTTGAACCAGTTTTTATTTCTGTATTTTAAACTCAAACATTAAATCTTTTTTGTGCATTTAAGTTGTTTTGATTTTGCACGCTCTTTTTTATAAAATTATTAGATAAAGTCATAGTTTGATCAAAATTAACTTTTTACTTCATTTTTTGAAAGAGAATCCTGAAAATCGTATTATTCGTAAAATTGGCTTGTTCTAGATCTTTTCAAGAGAGTATAAATCTTACCAAAACTGTTATAAAAGTTATAACTTATTTGAACAAAATCAGGGGCCAAATTACCGCATCAGTTATCGAGTAATACGTGACTGAATTATGTGAGTTTGGCATTACCGTTTACGTCATATACGAGTAGCAATAGAAATCGATTACTCTAATTTGACATTTTCATTCGATCACTGATGGGACTCACTCACTCGGTCACTGAAGCGGTAATTTGGC
This sequence comes from Chrysotoxum bicinctum, assembly GCA_911387755.1. Lineage (NCBI taxonomy): Eukaryota > Metazoa > Arthropoda > Insecta > Diptera > Syrphidae > Chrysotoxum > Chrysotoxum bicinctum. The sequence goes on from OU426987.1 coordinate 220,489,371, forward strand.
CCCAGGTATGGTTCTAAAAAAAATTAAAAATTTTCGGGTTGTTTTTGCTTTTTTGTGTTTTTGGTTTTTCTAGTTTTGTTTGTTTGTTTTATGGATAATTTTCATATGAATTCCTAGCAAAGTGTGCAATAAATATAAATTTTTATGAATGAAGTATTATGACTTTTATTTTATTTGATGAAAAAGCTAAATCAAATAACAGCAATATAGGTATTCAAAACTGAGTGAGACATATTAATAAATATATGCACTCTATTGAGAATAACATTAAAAGTGACTCTCGGGCTTTTTGGAAATTTGACAATTCAAAACGTAAGTCATATGGTATTCCAACTAGTATGAAGTATCTAAATCAATCATCAAGTGATGGGGACGTTATATGTTATATGTTTGCGTCTTACTTCCAATCCAATTATGTTCTTGATTCTGTACCGCTTTCACATGAAATTCGATGTGATGAAATTATCACTAATCTTGGAAGCTTAAGTTTGCCAGTAGATCAAGTTTTACTTCAGCTTTCATCCTTGAAGTCAGATTTTAAGCTTTCCCCTGATAAATTTTGTTCGGCTATGCTCAAAATATATTTTCTGAGTCTTGCAGTTCCTCTTACTAGGCTTTTCAATTTATCACTATCAACCGGTGACTTTTTGGATGAATGGAAATGTTCGTTGATAAGTCCAATATATAAATCGGGCTCAAAACAAGAGGTTATTAGTTACAGACCCATTTCAAAACTGAAATTAATACCGAAAGTTTTTGAAGTGATTGTGAAAAAATGCATTTATGACGAAGTAAGTTCAAGTATATCAGCAGTTCAACATGGTTTCGTTAGTGGTAGATCGACAGTAACAAATCTAGCTTTATTTGCGAATTTCTGTATAAAAGGTATTGAACGTGTTAGCCAGGTTGATGCTATTTATACAGATTTCTCTAAAGCATTTGATAGAGTTCAACACGATATTATGCTCAGGAAACTGAAATGCTTAGGTTTTCACTCTAACCTTCTTAAGTGGTTCGAAAATTACTTGACTAATCGCAAGCAAAATGTAAAAATTGGAACAGTTGTATCAAAGGAGATTCTTAATCATTCGGGCGTTCCTCAGGGCAGTCATTTAGGACCTCTCCTCTTCATACTATTTATTAATGATCTACCACCTAGAATTCGACATTCTGACTGTTTGCTCTTTGCTGATGATCTTAAGCTTTTTAGGTCAATTAAATGTGAATTGGATTGTCATCGACTTCAGTATGATTTAGATGAAGTGTCAGCTTGGTGTTATGAGAATCGTTTGTTCTTAAATATAGCTAAATGCAAAAGCATTACGTTTACAAGGTCACCCAATGCTATTAAATGTTCATACGTCATTTCCAATATACAGTTAGAACCAGTACACAGCCAAAAAGACCTGGGCGTTATTTTTGATTCAAAGTTATCCTTTGATTTGCACTTGGACTATATAACTTGCAAAGCTAATAAATTACTTGGATTTATAATTCGAAACTCGAAACAATTTTCCGACCCTTACACTATTAAATCTTTGTATATTTCACTGATAAGATCAATCCTGGAGTATGCTTGTTGTATATGGTGTCCATTGTATAGGGTGGGTATAAATCGTATTGAATCAGTTCAGAAAAAAATCTCGAGGTATGCGTTGCGAAAACTCAATTGGGTTGACAATATCTTGCCTAGGTATAGTGATAGATGCCTCTTAATCGACTTAAAGTCTCTTGAAGCTAGGAGGAGGTATTATTTAATTATGCTTGCTAGAGATACTTTGTGTAATCGTATTGATTGCTCTAAACTTCTTTCTCTTTTCGGTTTGTATGCTCCCTCAAGGCAGTTGAGGATGAGGCAAACACTCTTTTTTGTACCCCGTTCCTTTACAAACTACGGTGGATCCGATCCTATTTCAAGATCCAGTTTTGAGTTTAATTCGATTTATCAAAATACTGACTTGTGTCTTAGCAAAGATGTTTTTAAAATTACTGTTTTGAGTTTAGTGTCATAGCATATATTCATGTAAGATTAATTTTTCTGATTATTCGTAAGAAATGTTAAGTATAGTCAAATTTTTGTAAATATAGGGTGATGGCACCAGTAGTCGGCCAGTTAACTTTTTTTTTATCTTTGATTAGCGTTTAAAAATCACTTATTTAAGTTTTTGATAGAGTTATCAGTTTTAATGATTAATTGAAATGTGTAGATTGGGAAATTCTAGACGAATTAAGCATATTTACTACATGAAACAAATTATTTACCTTTATGGAGATGAAAGTGTGATTCTTGAGTAGTCGGCCCTTTCAGTTTCAGTAGTCGGCCGCATAGGTATCTAGTAGTCGGCCTCTATTCGACAATTCATATTTTCATACTATTTGCAATAGTAAAAAGTATTTAAGAAGCATTTTAGCATTTAATAACTATCAAAACACAATTTTAATAGAACAGAAACATGTTCGGCAACAATGACCAGCACTCTTTAGTGATTGTTTCACAACACAAACCCACCTTTCCCAGAACACCCTCAACGCTGGAATTCTTCCTGGCTTCCTCGAACCTAGTGCACACTGTTCATGAATATGTGTACATTATTGCACAGTGACACGGACCATGAAGCTGTTAAACTGCCGATCAATCTCAACCAACCCGTAAACCTTACAACAGAAGTTCCTGAGAATTTCAGACGGATGGATATTGATAGACTTCACAGGGACATCGAAGACATCTTAACTCTTATACCTTCAGACAGGAATCTTCTGGCTACCCAAATCGATGCAGCGATTGTGAATTTTAACATGCCTTATCTAATGCCTTGGACAAGCAAAAACAGTCTAGAACGTCAAAGGATAGGTACCAGCATCTTCCCGAGTACTTTCAGAGTCTCTATGCTCACTGCCAGCTTCTAAGAAAACGAATCAATTAAAAAATCAAGTGACCACAACTCCAAGGCGAAACGCACCTTAAATTCAATCACTCCACTTAAACCGAAATAATTTTCATATCTTCATTGGTATAAGAAAACATCTCTAGCGGATCCACCAAAGTGAACTGAATACAACCAACAGAAACTTACAGATAGTTTGTAATGAGCTACCGCATGTTCCGGAACTCTATTCAATACCACAATAATATCCAATACCAGAAAAGATTGCAAATCAGGACGTGATGCTTTTAAAACATCAATAGGATCCATAGGAAAACAGCCATAAATATAGGAAACCATCATCAGCAGTAATACTGAAGCTACCTCTCCCCCAAGCAAGGTGGAAGCGTTAGCCGACTACTTTGAAGGAAACTTCACTCCGTATCCACCTACTGACTCAACTTTCTTACAAGAAGTTGAGGCAGCAATTCAACAAACACTTCGAACGATCAATTTTAATATCATCAATCCAGCAAATGATTCCACGGATGTTTCAAATTTATCCAATCTAGAGAAGATGTCGAAATCATCGGCAATTCTAGGCCAAAAAAGTCTAAGGGGCCAGATGGTGTCTCCTACTACTAGGTTGCTCATGCAGTAATCGTAATGACTTTCCTCACAAACAGTTTAAACAGCTGCTTGAATTACTGTTACTTCTCCCAGAAGAGAAAACAGCGAAGATTGTTCAAATTCCGAAGGAAGGTGCTTCCAACCTAGTTTCCAAGTACAGGCTGATATCAATTCTCGAAAACATCAGCAATTTACTGGAAGAAGTAGTCTTCCGAAGACTAAAGAAATTCTGCTGTGAAAATTCCATCATCCCTCATATGCAAATCGGCTTTCAAGAAAAACACTCAACCTTGCCTCGCAACAATTTGCAGAAATCTGGTCCTGAGACTCCCTGAGGGATCTACTACTAGCGGCAAGAAATATACTGTTAATAACTTAAACTATTAATTCAAGTTTTTTGTCAAGAATTTAATAACACTAGTAAGTTATTTAAGTAAATCTTACATGTGTAATCCTATAGCTTTACATACAAATCGTAATAGGCCGACCTAAGAATACTGGTTGTCTTTAGTCGGCCACCCCTTCTCCCTTTACGTTAACAGGCGGCCGACTAATGAAACCATGCAATATTTGTTCAAAGTGTTTGTGGGAATTAAAAGAGAATACAATTTCCCTTCACTTTGCATACTCAGTTGAAAAAAAACCAAATATGAGTAGTTTTCAGTAGTCGGCCGGGGGGGGCCGAGCTAGGAAGAATCAAAAAAAAAATGTCTTCTGAGGCCGGCCCCGCTTGTAGTTAATAACAAAAAAATATTTTTTAAGTTTTTTAGCGAAAATACTCAAATATAAACTATAAACAAATAAAAAATGAACACATAGTGCACCTACCTTCAATATCTTGCCAATTAAACCTGTTTTAAAAACTTACTTCCACTAATTTTTTTTGTTCGAAAAAGCATAAAAACACATCGAACGAAATCTCGACGCAAACTTTTATTTTCTACAAGAAAACCAGCAGCTGCAATTGAATGAAATTTTGCACCCAGGAAGAAAAACCGTTAGCCTATTAGAAAATATTTTTTGCCTGGAAGTTGAACGAAGGCCTTTACTATTACTGATTATTTTTTGATTATTTATTATTTTTATTATTCCAATAAATTTACATTTGGTATCTGCAAAGCCTAAAAGGCTTGTCTGCAGAAGACTTTACATATTTTTAAATTCAAATAGTGTTGAAAAATTTGATCAATTAAAAAATTCAAACAAATAGCAATATTTTTTTGTTGATGAATAAATACCTATATATGAATAAATACCTATGCATAATTATGTATAGTTATGGACCAAGATACAGATTTTTAACTTCTCTCAACAGGTCATTCTTCGGTAGGTTGTGAAATTCTCTTGGGAGATCATTTAGGACCATGGGTACTGCTACATCGAACTTCCTGCGCCCATACTCGTTACGGAACCTCGGTATTTCGTAAAAATGCTGTTGACTTCTTCTGGTGTTTACTTCTTGCTGAGTTGGTATTCTATAAGCAGTATCGTTGTAAAAATTTTTCAAGATATCTAGATTATAGATTTGAGAAATATTGAGCATCTTCACTTCCATCCTGTGTTCGGTATCATTGTATTGTCGATTATGAGCTCGAATGACTATTTTTCGAAGTCGTTTGTGTATGTTTTGCAAAGGTTGCATTTGTGATGCTTTTCCCCATGCAAGTATTCCATATCTTAAATATGATTCCACCAATCCAAAGTAGCATTGCTTAAGTACAGATGGTGTGCATACTGTGCTTAGATGAAAAAGTGCATACGCCGATTTTCGCAACTTTTTTGTCACTAGTAGATTTACCAACTCCCACTAATATTTCTATCTGATGAAATTTTGGATCATTATTAGGATTATGTTTAATAATTCAAATTTTAACAGGATGTGATAGTTCCACTTAAAGTTGTAGTCAACGATTACCCCAAGATATTTGTATGTTGATACGTTATCGATGTACACGGAGCAGTTATCCTCGTTATTTAGATTCTGTTGCCCCGGAGTATTGTGCAAACAGTTGATTTCGTGCATTTTAAGTTTAATTTTAAATTTTGAAATGTGGGGTGGTCGAATATGCATCACTTTAGTTTTTTTTGAATTGATAATCAAACCGTGATCGTGACACCAAGTTGTAAGTGCATTGAATTCTAATTGCATTAATCGTTCAGCTTCTTCTACGCTCCTGTGGCTCACTATAATTGCTGTGTCATCCGCATACGCATAACCCGTCGCTTGTTTGAGAACTGACAGCATTTGATTGACATAAATAATGAAAAGAAGTGGGCCCAGTTTTGATCCTTGTGGGACACCATATGTTTGTATTTGTCTTTCACTAACCTCTTTTCCAATTTTCACCTCAAAGCTTCTATTCTGAAGATAGTTCGAGAACCATGATAAAATATTACCTCTCACGCCTATTTTATCCAGTTGTTTTATTATTTGCACATGACTCAGCGTATCAAAGGCCTTTTTGAAGTCGATGAATAGAACTATTGAATTATGGCTCTTGTGAAGGCTGGAGTATAGTGTATTAGAGAAATCTCCAAGCAACCGATTTATGCTCTTATTTTTTTGGAAACCGAACTGATTTTTTTCAAGAATCTGGTATTTTCCAACATAACCATAAAGCCTATTCGCCATTACCTCTTCTAAAACTTTGTCGACCGCTGATAAGATGGAAATGGGCCGGTAATTTAATATGTCACTTTTGCTTCCGTTTTTGTGTATTGGCCGTACAATCGAAGTCTTAAGAAGTTCAGGAACCGATGCTTGATCTATGCTCATATTCAAAAACTTTGTAATGACTGGAGCCAGAGTCTCTGAGTTAAGTTTTAAATCTTTTGACCTTATTTCATCTATTCCCGCAGATTTTTCCTTTAGCGAACTAAGGATATTTTTGACTTCTTGGACAGTTACAGGTTCTATATACATTGAGCGTTGAGTACTCATTTCAGCACCAATATAAGTCTGATAACTGCAATCGTGAACTGTGTTCAAGACTTCAGTTGAAAGTGTATCCGCGAATTTATTGGCTAGCGTTCGAAGGTTACTTTCACTAGCGAAGTTTCTTTTTAAAGTTTCTTCTAGATTTGTCTTCTTTTTTCCCAGTATTGAGTTGACTAGCTTCCATGTCTCTTTGGGGTTGTTTTTAGCACATTGAAATTGTTGTTTATAGAAGCTTGTTTTTGCCCTTGCTATTTTTTTATTAAGTTCGTTGCGAAACTTTTTGAACTCTCGTTGATAGTCTTCATTTAGCCTATTGTTTTTAAATCGTCTATAAAGTCTATCACGCTCTATGCAGTCTTTCTTTAATTCTGTGTTTATCCAGCTATGTTCTGTACTTCTTTTCTTTTTTATTACTGTAGACGAAGTGACTATCGTGTTCATTGCATGCATAATTTTTTCATAAAGTTCATTAACTTCAGTGCAGTTATTCAGGTTATTCCAATTAAATTCACCTATCTTTTGTTGAACAACGTGACTGAGAATTTGATGTTCTTCTTCTTTTACATTAGTTGTAGATGATGTTTTTTCAATGCCGCTATATATTGCATAATGGTCTGATATACACACTTCTAAAACAGCTGATTTTAATTTAGCATCTTTTACTCTTACCAAAATGTGGTCTATCAGGGTTTTTGTATTGCGAATTAAATCTACGCGTGTGTATGAGAGTATGCAGTTGCATAATCCCTTAGATGCTATCATTGTGAGATATCTACAAACAGAGCTATTTCTATCATCTTTTACATCAATGTTTACATCTCCCATGACTATCAAATTTTTTCTGTCTTCAAACAAATCGACATGATCACCAAGCTCTTGAACAAAATAATTTACATTTAAGCTAGGTGGTCTGTATATTGCAATTATTGAAGTATCAAATTCGCTTCTTTTAGCAATCAGTGAAATATTTTCATAGAAAGTGGTTTGCTGTTCTAAGGTGTGGTACGAGATATCATTTTTCAAATATATTGCAATTCCTCCTCCTCTTAAATTGACTCTGTTAAAATACTCGCTGTTGTATCCTTCAATCTGGTACAGATGATTTTCTTCTTTAGATATATTTATTTCACATAAAACAATGACATCAATACTTGACAAAAATTCATGTACATATAACAAAAATGCTGTACTTTACGACGAAGTGGCCGACTACTGGAGGTGGCCGACCTTAGGTGCCATCACCCTAGTAGCTATGTATGTAAATATGGTTTAGTCTAAAAGAGATAATGTACTCGATAGATGATGAAATAAATAAATAAATAAATAAAAATTATGTTGAACTCCGTTGTTTTTGAGGCTTTGCTGGTAGTCCTGATGGAGGAAAGCAAATTATCCTCTTTCATGTGTACCCTTATCAACGAGCACTATATTTTGAACTATATTTGAGGTTACTAAGGACTTGAAAGCATCTGCCTTCCCCGAAAATATTTTTGAGCATCTTGGAAGTGAAATCACTTGTTTGCGCAAACTAATTAGTATATTTACCGGTGTAAAATGTAAAACAAAACAATTACAGAAAAGAAACAGTAGACATCCTGTATCACGAAAGCTGTTAAACTTCGTTAATTCCTTTATCGAAGTTTTTCATATCTTTTACAGGTTTTCTTCAGAACAAAGTATCCATATTTTTCGTTTTGTGGTCTAGTTTGCTAGAACTTTCTCTTATTATTGTATTTGTGGGTCAACAAAGTTCAACTTAGAGGTCTTCGACTGTAAAAAACATCAATATCGAAATACTGTTGTAAAAACCAAAACGAAAACATTACAAAACAATAATTCTCATACAAAAAAGTATGCATTGAGTGCCCAAGAACGCGGTTTCTGTATATTTTTTTCAAAATCACTCTATGTTACCAATACTAACTCAAATTATTCAAAGACCATTTTGTGTATTCCAACATAATATACTATACATTTAGGTATATGCATGTCTATTTGGTACGGTACAGTGTAAAATATACGTTAAACCTTGCTTTGAAAAGTGGACTGGGGACTGAGTACCCACTACATGGGTCTAGGGTTAAAATAAAACCAATTTAATTTTTTAATTTAAAAAAAAATGGCGGTCTTTAATCCTTAAACTAATGATTTATTTATTTTTACTGAAAATAGTATGGCTGGATTAAATTTCTAAACTTTCAAAAATAATAGTGCTGTTAAATTTTATAAAAGTTTGATATTTGTTTTTTTTTTTTGTTTGTTCTTATAAAAGGGCCTTTTGATTGACAAACAAAAATTATTGTATTATACGCCACGGGAATATGCTTCAATGCATTACATTTACGGAGAATGTGGAGGAAACGCTAGGTTAGCAGCGAGAACCTATGCTGAGAGGTATATTAATGCTTCCCATTCTTACTATCGCGTTTATAAGGGTTCACTTGTCTTATATGTATGTAGGCCAGAATAACAGATATAATTGGATCAGGAGAAAATCAACGCCATCACTATGGGGCAGTTTTGCATGGTATCGAAAATGAGCTAAGTACATCTGTTTGAGTCATCGAAAGTGCAACAGGAGTTAGAAAATCAACGGTTCAAAAGGAATAACTTGCATCCTTTTCATTTGCCGCCTGTCTAAACTAAACTTCCGAGGGACTATAGACAAATGGTTAAATTTTGGCGAATTATGCTTCGAAAAAACCAAGAAGATCAAGACTTTTTCAATAAAATAGTATGGGCTGACGATTCGTCATGCAACAAGAATGGATATATCAATAATTATAACCTCCACAGTTGGCAAATAAAAAATCCGCATTAGGTACGGGAAGGAAAATTCCAATACCAATTTAAAATCAATTTGTGTACTGCGTTTTTGGGATTGGTTATTTTTTGTATTAGAAGACGTGCCCCTTGCCACAGTTCAGTCAATGTGGTTCTAACACTACGGCGACGGTTACCCAGCTCATTATTGTAGTAATTTTAGACGGTTTTTGGAATTTATTGGCCACATTGGTCACCGGACTTAATCCGTTAGACTTTTTCTATTGGGATTGTCTCAAGGAAAAAGTATATGCTAATCCCATTAGTAACAATTGTACATGAACTGCAGCCAAGGATATTCAAAGTTCTGCTCCTGCAATAAGCTACTCGCGAAGACACATCGTATGAAAGGCAAAAAACATATTTTCCAAATAAATACAATCTAAATGTTATTTCGATAAACCGTTATAGGTAGGTACTTACCTCGAAAACTTACTTTTGTTTTCATAGAAAATTAGTCTGGAAAATACCTACATATTCTAGTTTTTAGATACCTACCTAAGATGACTCATACATTTTTAAACTGTTTTTCTGATATTTATGAAGACCAAGTACATATTAAGGATAGGAAGATAAATTAGGTTTCTTTTTGCATTGAAGTTTTAACAACCTAGGTATATAGGTTACCATATAATGTACATACCTCCATACATCAATCAAAGAGGAGCGGAGCCTAAATTCAGGTTACAAACGTACACAATATACTTACATATGTACATTATGTAGATACGTATGTACCTACTTTAATTACTCAGCAAAAAAAAACGCGATTATAGTATTGCTGTATCAATACCGAATAGTGTTGGTATACCTATAAACTGTAAGGTATATAAGTATATATATTTATTTGGTGTAAAAAAAGAACAAAACAGTTTCCTACCGCCCACGACAGCAACTCTCTTCAATATGTAGGCCTCAGCAAAAAATATACACAAATTACAAAAATACAAAAAACAGAAAAAATACCAAACCGCCCGAGTACCCACCCCCTCTCCTTGTCCAACCATCATTCAGTCCAGGGAAAACCTTGTACGCTTTATCCTCCTTCGACAGTCAACAGCAACGGTACCAGAATATGAATATTGAGAGAGCTCGGCTAAAATAAAAAGCGGTATCCCGCCTGCGTCATGTTTCGATTTCTACCATAGACGCTTGGTATCGCTCGATGGTGGCCGTTGTCATTGTCCTGGGGCGTCGTCGTTCGTTAAACCCTCAACTTCCCTCCCATTCTTCATTCCTGGTCCCATATCACCGTCATCGTCATCGTCGTCCTCATCAACAGCACCCCCCAACCCATCACCCTAACAACTATGTTTTGCTCTCATCATCATCCCTTATATCGATTGAGCTACATTGCGCTGGCATACGCGAATGTACCGCCAGCGGTCTATGACGGTCACAACTCCGACAGCAGTCCACAGTTCCGGGCGGACGTCAGTGTCGTTGGTTGGTATGTAGTATCACTTCCAGTTGCTCCTGCTCACCATAAAGCTGATTGCAAAAAAAAATAATTTCCTGCTTTTTCCGGCGTTCGTTTTTGTGAGTGTGTGGTAATAGTGTGTTGTTTTGGAAACTTCAACTAAAGAAAGAAGAACAAAAAAATTCGAGAAAAAAAAGTAACTTACAATTATTATAAATTTCGAAATGGACAACACAGTGGAGTTTATTAATGTGGTCAAGCGTTACGATGCAATATACAATGTTGGCACCCCAGAGTACAAGAACTTCGAAGCGAAGGGACGTGCGTGGCATGCAGTTGCGGAGGAAGTTGGAGTTTCTGTGGGTAAGTAAGTTTTATAAGTTAGTTTTGCGTTTTGTTATAGAAATGTATTCTTTTTTCTTCATGATGGAAAACAGAAAAAATAAAGAATGAATAAGTGAGAAAATGGTGGATTGCATTGTGGATTGTATAGAAAAGAGATTCCCAAAGTGTATTTTGTTATTATAGAAACTCGACGATACATTTTTGCAGAGTTAAACATGGAAATAAAATGTTTAAATAGTCCATAAAAAAAATACTAAAAGTACACAATTGTGAGGGCTTATCGTTTTTATTTTTATTAAGAGCAAATTCTGTAGGAAAATCAAGTCTGTGCTTATCAATCTCAAAGTCAGCTGCCGAAACGTATTTTGAAAAAAAAGCTACAATGTTCGAAGTAGAAAATATTGGATTTTCAAATGTGTACAAGATTAAAACGGTTGGTGAAGATTTTCGAAAACTAGTTCATACCCACACAATTTGTAGATCATACGATTCCTTCAAAAAAACGAAACTTATTTTTACGACCGATCGTAAACTTAAAATGTCCAATTCTTATTTTATATGAAGGTTTATATAGTGCAAACTTTGAATTTGCAAAAAAATAAAATGTACGACTGGGTCGCACGAACTTGCTCCTATGTAATAGAGTAGGAATTTTAAAAACGAATGTTATTAGAGAAAACTGTTCATAAGGATCAAATTAATTTTTTAAATTCTTTTAATAGTCAGAGACGAAAACAGAATGCTATGCAAATACGAATTTATGCAAGAACAAAAATTAGAAGTCCTTGTAGTGGTTTCTTAAAAAAAAGCTTTTATATACAAAATTTTTAAAAGATTTTTAAGAAAAAAATGGTGGTACGCCAATTTAAAGTTTTTATTATTGTTCGAATAAAAATTAAATAAAAAAAAAATATTGAGCCGTTTCTGAGATATCGAATTTTCAAAAAAAGAAAAAAATTGATTTTTTTTTCAAAAATTCAAAAAATATTTATTTTAAAGTTTTGAAATGCAATGTGTTTTAGACTTTTTAGAAGCTTCTCTATAAAAAATTTCATTAAGAACCGTTATGTGAATAATGAGAAATTCAAAATTCGAAAAAATGGTTCTATGGTAGGTACAAGCTGTAATATCTTAATTTCAAAATTTTTTTAATAAATTAAAGATCATAAAAATTAATTGAAAGAAAAAAAATTTATCAAAATTCTAGGTGCCGTTTTCGAGAAAAATACGATTTTTGAAAACCATTTTTTTAAATTTTTTAACATTTGTATGGTGGGTACCTTTATTTTAAGGTAAAATACATTTTTTTTTTCACATCTTGTAGATTATATTAAGAAACTTTAATTTATCAAGTTTAAAAAAAATCTAGCATGGGATATTCGAAATATTGAGTTTTGAAAAAAAAATTTTGAAGTTTTTTTTAAAAATCCAAAAAAATTTTTTTTGAAAATTTGAATAAACAATTCTTTTTAAATTTTTGAAGAGCATTCGGAAAAAAAATGATTAAAATCGGTGGTACCGTTTTTGAGAAAATCAAAAAAAAAAAAAATGGTTCCATGGGGGGTACCCTCAATAAGCATTTTTCGGAAAATTTTTTTCAAGCATTAGCTAGACTTAACTAAATGAAATTTTTTTGTGTTTTTAGTTTTTAAATCTGTGCAGCAGTTTTTGAGAAAAAAAAATATTTATAAAATTTCGAAAAAAATTCGTATGGCAGGTGCCGTTATTTTTGGTCTTAAAAAAAAAAAGAAAAAAACGTGTGGGGGTAAAAAATCAAAAACCATATCTACCAAGTTTAAAGAAAATCGGCCGAGCCGTTTAGGCTGTAGTCGCAGCGACAGACAGACAGACAGAATTGCCAGACCCACTTTTTTAGTCTTCGCTATCATCGTAATGTCAACTTTGATCAAAATCTCGAGTTCAATTTTTTTTACGAATCCATAACTTGCCTTATAGTACCTATAAGTCGCAAGTAAAAAAACGAATTCTAATCAAACTTACTTAAACTATGCTAGATTTCTACTTGTCTTCCAAAGATGCACTTTGACAAGGCAAGGGGGCTAACACCAACAGTAAAAAGAGATGATATAGAACATAATGACATATGTTTAGGAATGATGACCAATTAATCGATAGAGTAGCCGTTTTGTATTGTTTACAATCAACCTACCTAACTAATTGGTATTTAGTTGCTTCATTGAGGATGGATCGGCAGGTCACACTTAGAACATATCCTTACACGATCCCCGCCCTCCTCGCCTGTATAAAAATCCATATCAGTATTACAAGATATTTATAAAACCCAAAAACGTTTGATGCCAAAAGTACAAAAGTACATAAGAGCTCAAGAAAAAAGTTACCAAAATCGTAACAGTTTCTTTACATTTTAATGGTAGGTTTTACTAGTTTTTAAACTTAGGAAACATTTGAAGGAAACACGCCTGGGCTTATGTGCAACGGACAGTTTTCTTAAATAAAATTAATTGTACAGTACAACACGGATTTCAGAAATCGTTGGAGCGGTTTTTTAAAGAAAATGGCGCAAAATTTTAAACAGCTTATTATTAAGGTATTAGTATGATACTACTTAACAATTTGCTAACTTTATAGTAGTTTACTAACTCACTCTTTTAATTTTGAACATTTTCTAACTAGTATCATACTAAAAGAATTTTCTTAATAAATTGCTTCTGAACACACCTAAAACAATGACATTTCGTGCGAAAAAGTAAGTACACGAACCTTTTTTGATGTTTGCACATGTCAAAGAGTCATAATGAAGCTAGCACGATTCTAAAAAAATAAAATAGGTATTCGATGATTTTAACTTTAGTAAAAGGATAGAGAAAGTATGATGCTATATTCGATTAAAATTTGCAAATTCGTTTTTTAATCTAGTATCATACTAAAACAGCTTTAGCATCGTACTAATTCAATTAAAATTTTGCGCCAATATTTTTAAGCATTACATTTCTTTAAGATTCAACATTGAATGTTAACTTGAAGTGTTTTTTTTTTTTGTAATTCATTTTTATTAACATTAATCTTATAACTATCTTAAAGCTAGACAAAAATTCATAAAAACTACTTATCCAATAACTTATAACTAACTTACTGATACTAATACCTTTCGGTCTTAAAACTATTTTAATATTAAATTATATCATTTTATTTTTCTCTAAAAAATCTAAAAACTCGGATTCTTCAACTTTTTTTTCAGCTTTTTATAAAAATTACAAACTAAAGTAAAACTAATCAAAACTACATAAAACTACTTAAAATACACTAAAACTACTTTAAATTATGTAGAACAGCCACAGCAGCAGGTTTTGACTTTTTTTTTTGTTGGTGTATCCCTACACTCAGAGAAAAAAGGCAGGCTAAAATCAAGTACGAGCAAGCTTAGTTCTATTTTTTTGTATTCTTAGTTTTGTTATCTCAAAAACGACACGTTTTATTCATAATTCAAGAATTTTATTCTAAAAACAAGTTTTTATTCCGAAAATAGGAACACAAAGTTGATTTGAGTATGACATTCTTAATATAAGATTTGTTTAAAGTTATAATAAGATGTACGTTCTTAAATTAAGTTCGTCATTATCTTGATTTAGTTTCGTTTTCTTATTCAGAACAAAACATTCTTAATTTAAGATTATTTAATGTTAAAACGAGGCGATACAATCTTAAACGAGCCGATGCGATCTTAAGCTAAGATTATTATTCTCAAATTAAGCCGAAACGATCTTAAACTTGTATGATGCAGTTTGATTACAAAGAAGTTTAGAAGAAGCTAAGATCGTTGTTTCAACAAATGGAGTAGACATTGACTACTCAGCCGAAACCGACGCCATTTCCAATTTATGTTTTATACCAACGAATTGAAAACCTTGGATTTGACCTTTATTTCCGATCATTTCAAATTAATTGTTTAATAAGAGCCATTGAAGTAAAAATTATTACGGAATTTTTAAGTCCACCAAACAATTAAGTCCATTTAACAATGGAAAAACCTATTTTAGAATTAAGTATAGGTATTTAAATATTTTTTGTAAGATAATAATTAATAAAAATATAAACACATTGAAATTATAAGTACTTTTAATTTCATTTTGGAGGAGAGGGGGTGGGGAAGAGTGGATTGATTCTGAAGGTAAGAGCTTCAAATCTGGAATCATGATTTAATAAGCTAGAAACTATCCGAAGGATACTTAAATAAAAGAGTTTTTGTTCTTATTTCAAGTTTGTTAATGCTTAATTTAGGAATATAAAAAACTTGATTTAAGTATGTTTTATTCTTATCCCTGGTAGGTATATTTAAGAATACGTGATCTTAATTTTAGGTTGTAATAGTCTGACATTAAGCTTTTGTATTCTTATAATTTAGCTTAAATAATCTTATATTAAGGTCAGAACACTCTTGTAATCAGAATTTGAGGCTTATAAAAAATAGGCTTAAAACAAGAATTTTGGGCACGGATTAAGAATTTTCGAGATTAACAGACTTTCGTCAACGAATAGGCTTGCTTTGACACCGATTTTCTTGAATTTAGCTCGTTTTTTTTTTGAGTGTAACTGTCCCTACATAAAATACACTTAAATCTATATATGTAAGTCGGCCAAGACATCCAAGTCCTCGTCAACTTTCTCTATCATTAGAAAAGCACCATAACTGATTCCCCTGTCTCACTCTGTCCCTCTGGTCCCGATCAGATACAGTCCTACCGAACCAAAGGCACTCTGCTCCGATTGTGCGAGGACGTCTCGACCATAAATGAGCCGCCTATCCATAGTACCTTGGCCGACGTGGTAGATTAGCGGAGTCGGCATTCTATCCTGAACCAGCCCTCGACTGTCTAGGTACTCGTAGCTAAGTAGAGAAATGCATCTGGTGGGATCGAGCCGCTTAGACGTATGCATACTCTCATAATAATCGTTGTTAGGGTAGTAAGGCCTAAAAATTAGACAGTTGGTCGAGGAAATCGCTCTTGCAATGTGACCCCGAATCAGCTTTATCAAAAAATATCAGTTCTGTTTATGTTGGCTCCGTTGGCGTGGTATAGATCCTGGTTGGAATAATAATGTTTGTTTTCCGACTCTGATGTTCTGTGTAATCCAAGACACTCACCCTTATTCCGATAGTCGTTTTACTAAAACGCCAGTAAAACGACAAGGCTCTAGAAACGAAAATTGGAATTTTATTGAAACGACTATCGTTATAATGCTTAGAAAAGTGAAGAACGTAGAGAACGCTGCCCTTTTCGTATTATTTAAACCCAAAATGTGGACTCTGGAGCCTTGTCGTTTTAAAGGCGTTTTATTAAAACGACTATCGGAATAAGGATGACTGCCTCTAAAACACTCGAATCGTTTCCAAATTTATTTATTTATTTATTTATTTCTTCTATCGTTTCGTCAGGGCAAAGACTCCCCTAGCCCCGGTAAGAGCAGGATTTACATATACATATGTGTATGTATGTCGAAATACAAATTTATTCGCCAGTGGCTATCCATGTGGCCCTACGATCTGAAGTGTTTACTATTGTATATGTGCTTTAGTCTACTTAAAAAACATGGATGTTTTTTGGTTGTATATGTAAATACATTCATGCATATGTATGTATTTATGTATTTTTTCCTTAGAGGTGGCTATTTACATGTACAAACATATCAATTAAATCACCGTTTGAATAGAAAAGAGATGTACCTATCAGAAGCAAATGCCGTGATTTTACCTTTAAAACGTTGTAAAAATAACGAGTTAGCATAAATGAGAAAAAGAATTGGACCCAAAACTGATTCTTAAGGAAGGCCTTTATTTAAGAAGCATTGTGAACTAAAAGCTTTTTTAATTCTTACAACTTGTTTATGATTTGATAAATAGGCAGAAAACCACTTTTAAATTGAATCCGCTTTATTAAGTTTATCAAGTAGCAAAGTATGGTTCACCATATCGAAGGCCTTGCTTATATATCAATAAATAATGTTGATGGAATTTGAGAAATGCTTTGGCTATTTATATTTCACCAGACAATTTCAATAATGCACTTTCTGTCGATTTGCTACTTCTAAAACCAAATCAATAATCACTTAAAAAACGAGTTCTATCTAAAAATGATATCATTCACATCCCGAGCCGAGGTACCTCAGTGTGATGGAAACTCTGGATGACAACGTAATCATGGACAACAAGGAAGTAGTCTCGTTCTACGCTGACATTGGGTCAGCCTACCACCGCGGATAAAACGCCATCCCTGCCCACAACCCACAAAAATCACTACTGACAACCAGGAATGAACACCCTGAGGACAATACAACCGACATTTTAAATTTATTTTTTTTTTCGTCATGTAAATTTTATATAAAAATAATTAAACATAAGTCACTGTATATAGTTAGGCCCCCTATGAGCCAACAAATGTAAACTTTCATACATATCGCCGCCTGAGTATACTTAAATGCCCCATATCAAAAAAAAAATGTTCCCCAGAATTTGAATTTTAATATATGTACATTTTTTGAAAATATCTTTGTTGGAATTTGAAGAAAAGAAGTCAAAAACTGTAACGGTTATTTTTTTAAAAATAAAAGTATGAAAAAAGTCAGAAATGGATATAGGACCCTCTTCCATACGAATGCGAAATCGATGAAAACCAAATTGAAAATTTCCTATGGATATAGGACTTTTGTGCACTGAAAGGAGGTAATTCAATGTAATCAAGAAGAACCAAAAAATTCACAATCACTGGCATTATTTATTTTTTATAATTTTATTTTTATTGATAAGAACATAAAACAAAAAGTATTATAAATTTAGTGGGTATACCTTACTAAATCTCATATTGGACTATTTCTAAGTCAACAAAATAAGTAAGAATATGCTTAAGTATTTTAATACTAAAGTATGAAAAATACTTAAAACTAACTTTGGTCCTTAAAATTTTCCAGAAAAAGACGTCTTTTTTAATTCGGAATAGTTTATAAAAATTCGTCAACATTTCATTGTATTAAGTATTATTTATTTTCAAAATTTTTTTTTAAATTTAAATTTTTTTTAGCTTTTTTGATTTTATCCACTTTAGTTAAAAATAAAAAAAAAATGCTTAAATTAAATCTTAAAAAAAATCTACAAGACTGCATTGAATGCACCCATCTCTATTTACCCCATGGTTAATTGTTTTTTAACTTTAATGATTTCTTTTTTCTTTACCATCGTCAAAGCGAAAACTTACTTTTGGGTTATTGAAATAACCTCCGATAGAAACCTGGACCACATGTTGTTCTTGCATGTTAAAAGATATAAAGCATATAGAGACATAGAGGATATAGAGCACATAAGCACTGAAAATGTAACTTAGTTACGATAAATATATAAATATGAGAGCTTAAATGCTCTATATCCCATTTTCTGTGGATATGGGGCACTTATGCATTAAATTAACGTTTTGAGAACTCTTCTACAAAGATTGCCCCACTTAGTACAAATTTTGAATATGTGGCAAATAAGCACTAAAAGGACCCACAAATTAGTGGTCTATGGAGCAAAATGGCTTTATGTAACTTCTTTAATAATGAAGATAGAGCAACGGGGATAGCGCCAAACGATAGAGAATATTCGAATTAGTATAACTGCATCTTTAACTCAGTTTCCCGAAAAAGTGGTCTGTGGGACATTTAAGTACTCAAGCGGCGATATGTAGTATCTTATTAGTTGTAAGCCAAATTGTAAATAGTATGTTCAATAAAACAAAATTGAAAATTGAAATGATATCATTTTAGTTCTAATGATACTTAAGAAAAAACAAATAATATAGAAATAGGACGATAGTTAGAACTACAGAAGTTTTCAAGCTTTCCGAAAAAACTCGAACATCAGGCTTTTGTTTAAATCTATAAGCTTCTGAATATTGAATTATTATTTTTTTTTAAACGAGTTTTAACAATTAAATCTTTTTACAGAAAATTTTATAAGAGAAGAGGTCAATTGAATTCTGTGTTTGGCATCCCTTTTTTTGGCTTATTTGTTAGATAAGGCGTTTTTCTTTTTTAGTTCAGAACAGAACCTGAGTTGTCAAAAAATAAATTGTGTTTCTTTTTTAGTTCAGAGTGTTCAGAATTTCGAAAATGTGTTTCTTTTTTCGTTCTGAGCATGTTCTGAGCGTGTTCAGAGTGCGCTCTATGAGCTCAGAATAAAATAACTGAGCAGACAGAGTAAAATGCTTAACACAAGCATTTGACAGATGGAAAATAAAAAAAAATGGCGACAGCTACATAAGTGTTCAGGTCTGTTTCAAAATATACTCAGAGAGCGCTCAGAGCACGCTTGGTTCAGAGAATGTTCGGAACATGCTCGACATGCTCGGACTCTGTTCAGAGCTCTATACTGAACTAAAAAAGAAAAACACCTATAGAGAGAAAAAGAGCAAAATGCAGGAGAACTCCATTTCTGTCTTATAGGAAATTCGAGAAATGCAGAAGTCAAGATTATAAAAGACAAACATCAAACATGTTCATCTTTATTATAGCATCTTCGTCTGCATTTTGTAAATTTGCGATATTTTCACATTTTTCTAAAATTTTTATTGACGGATGCATGATATGGAAAAAAAACATTAAATCGAAATGGAAGAAAATGGAGGTAAGTTAAATTTTCATTGCATAGTTTCATATTAACAGGCCAACAAGTTCTAGCAGTTTATAGGAATTAAAAAAGAGTTACCACCTGTGTATTCTCTCCCACTTTCGGCTTTCGACATATGTACATCTGCCTCTTTATACTTTTCTGCATTTCGCAGATGCAGAAACATGTGAATCCACTTTTATGGAACTGCATAAAATAAGACTTGACTGCATCCATGCTTCCAAAAATTTGATTCACCAAAATAAATGAAAATTAATTTGGTTTTCCTTGGTTTCATTTTTGAAGCAACCAAAATAAATGATTTTTTTTGTTCTGAGGTCATTTCCTCAAATCTCGATTTTTATCAAGATTTACATGGATTTGCACATGCACTCGTCGTCGGTGTTTTGCCTTTCCATGATTTTTTTTTTGATACAGTTACTCACACGCACATATTAATTAACAAAAATAAACATAAATCTCATTTATGTTCTACGCACCATGATATATTTGAGATTTGAACTCCAAATCTGAAGCGCGGCATGTAGGAAAACGATATAACAAATCGATTTTCAGTTGTGATCTTGCAAAATGGGGTTTTAGGCTTGAGTAGTTAATTTAAATTGTGAAAATTATGTCCAATTAATAAAGGATATTTTTTGTTAAAAAAAATGGAAGGAGTTTAAATTCATCAAGCTCATATTTCTCCACTCAAAGTAGATAAATGATGAAGATATTTTTTTAAGATATGACGATTTCAAGCAAGCGTTCACTTATCTGCGGGCATTGATAGTGGATTAACAGGCAAAATTTGATGGGAAATTACCTCCCCGTAAAATAAAAGCATCTCCATCGGTTAGTTGCTTCATCGAAAATCACGAAGAGTTCGGGCAAGCACTTTGAGCGTTTTATTATTTGCCATTGTGCTTTCGTCTCAAATTATATTTTTGCACGTTTTAAAGTCTTTTTAAAACAGAGGGCATTTTTAACGCTGCGGCCGGCCCTAAACGCCGCGCTGGAGAACACCAGAGATCTGTCAGCAGTCCTTTAAATTTTTTAATCTTCATTTCTATTTGCTCTCAAAATGCCAAATATGAAGCTCTTTAGAACAATATATGTGTATGTTTTATGACCCATATCGTATCATACAGCGCCAAGAAAATAATTTATTAATTATTATTATAATGGCTTAAATAGGGTATTTTCCACCCGAGACAAAACAATAATTTTCCGCTCCCTCGGTCTAACCACAGTTAAATATTTTCTTGTACAAACTATTTTGTTTAGCTATGTTGTTAGGTGATAGGTACCTTTATAACGTCAGTCCTAAACTTGCAGAATTTTTTTTTGTTTTGTCAACTTCTATAATCAGCAACGGTGATGAATTTGCGCCGCCCATAAAAATTTGAGTACTATAAATATTGTATTTTCTAATAAATTTTAAACAAAAAAAACTTTTGTAATTGGTTGACAACTTCCAATGTACAAGGATGATGATTTTTCCGCCCAAAACTCCTGGCGTCCGTGGTGTTGATGCAATTCCCAATGATACCACTGCAAATGCAACTCAATTCTACATTGGAATGTTCGCGAATTTCAAATAGATGAGGAATGTATTGCTTGTTCCTCCTGGTGCCTCGAGGAAAATAACGTCTGCCATTTCCGTTTGTTTCACTTTGCATGACTGCTTTTACAGGAAAGCGATTTTTAATCTTTGTTTCTCTTCTGTCTTCATTTTGCATGGAATTCGTCTACCCTCAGCACGGGTCTTAAAAATCGCATAATGAAATTGCATCGTTTAAAAACAGTAAAAGCATTTTTTGAAGAGCAACGAACCGTCTTGTTTGAGTTTTGACATAAATAGTTGTTGGTTGTTGCTGATTCACATCACAGTTCTGTTATTGCACCCGGTCGCGTATTGCCAAACTGTATATCAGTACAGAGCTCCGACGCTCTATAATAGACTACAGAATGCTCATTCAAATTAAGAGCATACTATATACTGTGTCAGATCAAAAGCAGATTTTTCTGTGTTGGTATACATTTTGCTCAGGAAACTAAGAGCAAAGTACCTGTGATTACAGAGCCCTCGTTCACGTTGGTATAGTTATTGTGTGTGGTGAGTTCTGGGTTGGTATACATTTCGCTCAGGAAACTAAGAGCAAAGTACCTGTGATTACAGAGCCATCGTTCACGTTGATGTGGTTATTGTGTGTGGTGTGTGGTGCCGTGACATAAGGCCAAGTAACAAAAGGCCAAATTTGTTTGTGACTTAAGGCCAAACATAAAATGTTTTGTCTTGAGCAACAGTACCTTGGGTGGCCCGCTTCGCGGGTTTTCAGGATTTTAAATCCCTTTTTGGGGCTCACACCCGCTCACGCAACTCCGTTGCTCCGCTTAGGGTATGTTCAGTCGCCAGGCAGGCGCCTGTAGCAACAGTTTTCCTGAGCAGCAGTACATAACTGTTAGTTGTTTACTCCAATTAATGTAAAATACAAAACTGTTGCTACAGGCGCCTGCCTGGCGACTGAACATACCCTAAGCGGCGCAACGGAGTTGCGTTTCCGGGCGTGAGCCCCGAAAAGGAAGTTAAAATTCTGAAAACCCGCGAAGCGGGCCACCCAAGGTACTGTTGCTCAAGACAAAACATTTTATGTTTGGCCTTTTGTCACTTGGCCTTATGTCACGGCACCACACACCACACATAATAACCACACCAACGTGAACGATGGCTCTGTAATCACAGGTACTTTGCTCTTAGTTTCCTGAGCAAAATGTATACCAACCCAGAACTCACCACACACAATAACTATACCAACGTGAACGATGGCTCTGTAATCACAGGTACTTTGCTCTTAGTTTCCTGAGCAAAATGTATACCAACCCAGAACTCACCACACACAATAACTATACCAACGTGAACGATGGCTCTGTAATCGCAGGTACATTGCTCGATCTGAACTAGCATATAGTTTGCTTCAGCTTTTTTAATATTTTACAAGCAAACTGCATGTGACCACAGAGCGCTCTGTGGTAGCATACAGTTTGCTCTACAATACTTTCAAATTCGGTGAGCAGAAAATGGCTGAGCACAGACTATGGAGATCTGTGCTGATATACAGTTTGGCAATACGCCACCCGGTCTTTGCCTAAGGTTGCGCGTACAGTAGTGCGACAAATCGATGCGATGCGGAAAGCGTTTGCGTGCGAGTAAAATATTTACATTTATTCTTATATATGTATGTACGTGCGCATAGTGAAGCGATATTTGATGCGAGTGTTGCGAGGGACCTTATTCGGAATTCCCCCCCCCCCCCACCAAAATGAACTTTTTTTTTAACGAATCGATAAAAAAGTGTTTGCTGTTAATAAAAAACATCAAATTATGGAGGAGAAACTATTTTTTGCAACTTTTTGTTAATTTTGGTGGCAATAATTATAAAGGAATTAACAACACAACCGCACAAAATCGCTTTTTCTCGCACGCAAACGTACTATTGTACTATTGTACTATTGGCCCTTATTCGAAATTCCCCCCCCCCCCCCCACCAAAATGAACTTTTTTTTTAACGAATCGATAACAAAATGTTTGCTGTTGCTAAAAAACATCAAATTATGGAGGAGAAACTATTTTTTGCAACTTTTTGTTAATTTTGGTGGCAATAATTATAAAGGAATTAACAACACAACCGCACAAAATCGCTTTTTCTCGCACGCAAACGTTTCTCGCATCGCATCGTCGTTTCGCACCACTTACTACGTTTATATGCAGTATCGAAAGATCGAGTTGGATTAGGGTCGGATTTTCGACCCAGGTTTTTCGTCATTTGAGTTGAGAGCTCGATTTGGAGTTGACTTGAAATGGTGTTGAGCAATTCTGAAACATTTTGTTAAGCCAACTCTTCGACCCAGGTTTTTCGTCTCATATTTCGACTCGACACCGCTGAGCGAGTGAGATCGAGTCGAACGAAGCTCATTTCACTCAATACCCGTTTAGAAAGAGTCGAAGCGAGCTTAAAGCTCTCTTCAATACCTCATACAAACGTAGTAACTATACGACCTTGGTAGGCTGCAACACGCAATAAATAAAAAAAAAATAAAAATAATATCGCTTTACTGTGCGCACGTATATAAAAATCAATGTAAATATTTTTCTGGCACGCAATGGCTTCTCGCAGCGCATCGCTTTGTTACACCACTGTACGCCCCCCTTTGGACCCCGTTTTTGTCTCGTATAGGGGGGTTCACATGGAAGAACATGGTTGTACAACATGGTTCCATGGGAAAATAACTGTACACACTACTTTGCGTTCACATAGGATACTGATGTTGTCGAACATCATTATTTTTATATCTTAGAAGTGAACGGAAGCAGTATGGCGATACAAATTTTGACAGCCGTAATTATGAACGATATTCTTGAATAGGGAGAAAGCATGAAACTTGCATTTTCTTCCACTTCTTTTTATTTTTTTAGGGGTTTTATTCTTATAAAATTTATTTTTTATAAATTTCACTTTTTATATTCCACAATTCTGGTAAATTTCTAATTATAAAGTTCAAAAAATCTTTTTAAAACTCATTATTTGGTATAGATGCCATTTTTCCGTTGAATGTTTTATGGCCGAGACAATTTACAGAATGAACAAAAATATCAAAGTTGTCAAAAACTGTTCACACAGGTTGGTTGGTTGCACGAACCACCCAGATTTTCAAAATACTTTGAAAACCATGCAACATTGTTTGGTTTTGCGTTCATATGATAGAAAATTGATGGTTATCGAACCATGTTGTACAAGATGTTCTTCCATGTGAACACCCCTTATGGAAGCCAGACTAAACTTTGAGTACAAAATTGTCAAAGATATGTCTTTTGATCCGATCTTTTTCAAACTTCACAGAATGAGGTAATCTGAAGATTACCTGAAAATTATATCAAAATCAGTCACGCCGTTTTAGAGTAGGTACACAGAGATATGTATGTATATAGTATGAAAGATATATTATTCGCTCATTTTACTTTGTACAATTAATATTTTATTGTTTCCTATATATTATTATTAAGATTTTCTGGAATAGCAACTCTAAATTCCAAACTTCTAATATAATGGATCTCAAACATACGAGTATACTACTTTCATTTACATTTCTCATGGGGTTTTTTTCGGTTCTCGCTTAATGTTGTATCTGCATGACCATTATTTCTCCCACTATACCTATTACTTTTAGGTCAATTAAAGGTGCAAATCCCCAGAAAATGTGACAAATGCGAGTAGTAGGAATACTTAAATTAATTTATTTGAACTAAAAAACTACGTATGTATGTACATACATACATTTATAGCTTAAGGGTTTTGTAATTTGGATTATTGTACTTTTGCTGAAAAATTTATATAAGAAACATTTTATGTTTCAATGAATTGAAAATAAAAATTGAATTTCTATTAAATATTTAACTTTAGTTCGTTTAATGGAAGATTCTTGTTGGAGAATATAGTAGATGAGTTACGTAACAGGAAATCTCTCCGAAAATTTAATTAACTAACTACCCAGGCAAGTCTCTACCGCTCAACCACCCACTATTATCTACTTCACCATGCCATGTTCAATGCTGTGTTTCCCCCAAACTACCTGCTGGGTATTGATTTTCATGTTGTTGTTGTTGTTATTTTTTTCCGCTCCAAACAATGTTGCAGGTGTACACATCGCTGTATAAGTACATACATATACATAATGTAGGTAGGTATGTATGTTTGTGTACATTTACATACATATAGACACGAATGTATCTTTCTGTAGAAAATAAATAAATGCTGCTATCACGGCCGCCATGGTGCAGCACTCTGTTCTGCTGTTGATTGTCCAAACCTCTTCTCCATCAGTGATGGTCGACCGTCCGATCATCCGTCCGTTCGTCCGTCCATCAGTAGCACAACGAGCAGCAGCGCCATCGCCAATAGCAACAACAACGACAAAAGCATTTTTTATAATATAAAAATAAAATGATGACAAAAAGCCTAAAAAAATGCCATCACCACCAGGCACCATCACTATAAGACTGGTGCTGCATCAGCAGCTCCACCGGAATGATGTTACGATAAAGGGGGTAGGTTGAGGCAGCGGAAGAGGTTTGGAAAAAAAATCCTTTGCCTCCTCTGGAGGTTCGCCCACCGCGCCAGTTGCTCGCCCCCTCGAGCAGCAGCAACTCCAGCTCAGCGCGTAGCACGAAATTGAATCACAGTAGCGAAACTGCTCCATGAAAGTCCACGGACGGGATGAATAGGTAGTTGCTGCCACCACTCGACTACGGGTGACAAGGATGGGGAGGGGGTCAGGGTGGCTTGCTATACCGATGGTGGTTGGTTGGGTCGTTTTTGTATGGATTGCTGACGCGAATATGCGGCGGCGGTATCCCGCCTGCGTCGTCGTTGTCGTTGGAATGGAATATATTCTCCAGAATGTGCTCACTCAATGTATGGTAGAGAGGTACGGTGAACGTTGTCGTTGCCGCCCGTTTGTCGTCGTCGTTGTCGTTGTCGTCATCGTGGTCTTCGGTTAGTGTCGATGTCGACTGCTGCTTCTAGTGGTGCCTGCTGTTGTATCGCCGCTTTCTATCTCTTTTATCGATTTATTCAAAGCAACCGTGAGATTCACTCCGACCGACCGTCGCGTTCGTCGTCATTATCGTTGAGCGGGTAACGTCGTCGTCGTCGTAAGTCGTGGTGAAGTGGAGGTGTTGGCTTTGTTTCTGAAGAAGAGTGACGGCGGTTCTTCATACCGCTGGCGGTAGAAACAAGTTTACTAGATGTGTTGTTGTTATTATTTCATCAGTACGCGCGGCAGTCACAATACTCGCATTCGCATCAGTCGCAACAGCACAGTGGCAACGGAATAACAGTTTATTCTCCTCCAAACAGTCTCTTATCTCGTACATAAACGATCGACCAACTCAATACAAGAGTCTAGATTTCCTAGTGATTCTATAAAGCTTACACACTTGCTGCACAATGGTAGATATTACAACCCAATTCATAGATGTGGTCAAGCAATATGACATTGTTTACAACCCCCGAAATCCCAACTACAAGAACTTCCTAGAGAAACTCCGAGCTTGGGGACAAATAGCGGATGAATTGGGAATAACAGTTGGTAAGGATTTTTATTTGTTATTAATTAATTTCAATGCAATATGCAGTGGGAACGAAAGTTTGAAATCCCAATGGGTTAAAGCTGGTGTGGTGCGGTGCGGGTGCCGATTTATTTTGTGGTGGTTCTTCTTTAATTTCAATTTCAATTCATATTTTTTTGTTTTGCTTCTCTAGCTGTAGAGTGTGGTTGTGGTGTGGACATGGAAAACGACGAAAGAAAAGAGAAAAGAAGAGAGGGAGGGGAATTTGTTTTTGTGAATTGAGTTTGAATTGTGATGGATTGTGGTGGGAAGCGAGAGAGATTTTATAAATTTGTGTTAAAGTGGATTGTAAGTTTGAATTCAGTGGCTTTCAAACTGTTTTTCCATCTGTTGCGGTTTGTTTTCGTTTGAAGTTATTATGAGATGTATTAACTGTTCACTATACAGCTCAACTTTTCACCAAACAAAATGGAATGTAAAGAAGTTTATTTTTTTTGTAAAATCTACTTATAATTATCTCATCTCGGAATTCTTGTAATGGATAAACCAGAAAATGCTTTCAAAGCTTCTAATTCGCAGAAACAATTCATTTTTGTATGACGTTTTGTAAAGGGTAAAGCAGACAGTAACAATGAACACAAAATGAAACAGCCAACCCTAAAAATTTAAAAAAAATTAATATGAAAATGTTTGTTACGCTCATTTGCTGCAATACCGGTTCAACTTAAACTAGGTTGCTTTATTATGATGGCGATGAAATACTGCATTTGATTAAGACTTACACCCCTATTACGATTGTCAATTATCAAATTGATAGTTGATAAACCTTGAAAGTTGGGTTACAAAACTCAATTTATTAAAAAACTAATCAATTTTTCTTTTAAATTTTTCAATTTGCTTGTGTTTCGCAATGGTCTGAATCATTCTCAATGATTCAAAATCGTCAAATGTCAAGTTGTACCGTATTGTAGGGGCAGTGTGGGCACAACTGGACATGAAAATCCGTTTCTATTCTATGTTGCGTAGACAAAATTAAATATCAAAATTTTTAATGAAGACGAAACTAATGGAAGAACACAACTACATCACAGGTACGAAAATAACATTTTTGTATGGCATCCACCCGTACTGGATGAATAGGACAAGAAATTCGAATTTCTCGCTTAAGGAATCACATGAAAAGGTTGACAAAAAATTCTAAAATATAACTGCTTAAAATGATTCTTACCAAGAAGTGACTCTGAAACCATCGTTCACTCGGGCGTATACGTACTTTTCATATTTTATTGATATTTTATTGCTGTTTCTGTAATTTTCGTTTGGGCAGCTTACGTTTGTTGGTGCCACTTGTAAATTAATTTTTTATATAACCTAATTACCTTCTCAACTTAGAACTTTTTAAGATTATTTACTACAAGGTGACGCAAAATTAGTCAAAATTAGATGTAATATTATTTGCAAATATTTGAAATTTGTGAACAAGACAGCTGCGTAATACAAACAGACAATTAATTAACCGCTATACAACGCAAGAGCGTGGAATAATTGTGTCGATTTTTTTGACCAATACGGTCGGTGGGGTCCAGCGTGAATTTCGACTTCGATTTCCTAATCGTGTCGCACCAACTGGGCAAACATTCTGGCGCTTAGCTACTCGAGTCGAACAAACTGGAACCACAGTAGGAGACCGTGTAGGGCGTGGCCGCTACCAGACTGGTCGTTGAGCTGAGAATATCGCGACTGTGGCTACAGATCTCGCTGATAATGAAGAAACATCAACCAGACGGCCACGGCCAGGCAATTAAACATAAACAGACCGACCCTCCAGCAAATTTTAGTAAAAAACTTTCTCATGTTCCCGTACAAAGTGCGAAAAGTGCATCAGTTATTGCTTGCTGACCATCCATCACATATGAATTACTGTCAAGCCGCCCCAATTTCAACAATGAAGAGGACGATTTCGAGTCGAAAATCATTATGAACGACGAGGCGCATTTGTACTTAAGTGTTTACTCAATAAGACAAAATCTTTCTTTCTGGGCATTGAAAATCCGCGTGTCATGCACGAAGAGCTATTGAATCCACTCAAAACCACTGTGTGGTGCAGCGTTCACGTAGGAGGAGTGAATGGGCCGTATTTTTTGAGGACTCCATCTTCAATACGTTCACTGTTACTCGTTCGCCAGTACAGGGCCATGATAAACGACTTCTTATCTGTATCAACAGCCACTTGACGGGCGGCAGCCTCGACTTCTCTTCCGCATAAATCCGACTAAATTTGAGCGATGCCCTGTCAACCAATTGTGGCTTATTCGTCCTGCGACTTTAGGAAACCCTAAAGTCTAGCAGGGTCAAAATGTGGGTTCCCTTAAAACGCTCCGAATCTCAGTCAGCAAACAAATGGCTTCGTCTATGGTCATTAACTTTGAACTTTTGATTGAGTTGGATATTTTCCGGGTGTACGCTCAAGTTCCGACGGACAATTCACCAAGTTGACAGCTGCAAAACTGTCTCCGGTCTCGGATACTGTTGTACATTTTCAGGAACCGCGGTTATGTTCTCGGCCGATCTTGCTTACGAACGTTGGCTGATTGTTAACCGAAACTGTGATCTCAAATTTAGCCACCAAACGTTGAAGAATCGACTATAAACACCCACCATATCTACCGTTTGATGATGTTATCAAAACAACTTAATACTTAATAATACAGTTTATGTCAGCAATCAGGATGAACATAAAGTGAATTTAAAATGTTAAAATGTTGAGATATTAGATAGGTCTTAATTCAATTGTAGAAAAATGCGAAATGTGCAATATTAGGCACTGATTCTGACATTGAATGGGCGCATTTACTAATGTAGTCACTACGTAGTCAAAATTCAACTAGCTTTGTGAATGCAAAATGCACTAAAAATCTAGTCAATCCTAAACTATCATATTAATGACAGATGTAAACATATAAAATAAGAAAAATTGTATTTTGAGAATTTTAAATAAACTTTTTTTTACAGTTTAAATTAAATAACATCAAATACAAGACATAATATTAATTTGTTTCATAATTTCACTTCGAAAATATCTTCCACCAAAAATCAAATTTGTATTTTCAACGAACAGAAGATTGTGAAATTACAAAATCATTATCCACTAGCTTTGAAGCAGAAATGTTTACACTACGTCGGAGGGGAAATTTTAACTCAATTTTTAGTTGTCTTTAGCTTATCAGAACGAGTTGACTATGTAGTGGCTACATTAGTGAATGCGCCCAATGCCATTGAATTTATCATGATCACCAACATTAAAATAAAAAAATATTGAATATTACATAAGCGTTTTTTTTTCAACTTTGAATTGCTGCGCTGGTTATAAGTTTAACCATCAAAACACAGAAACTGATAAACCTCTATCTAAAAACATCATCTTATCAACCAATAGTCGAGATTGCACCTTACAAAATTCAAATGATCGATAAGTGCCTTAGACATAAAGGCCCTCTGACCTCTGTTTGAAAAAATTACAGATTATAGGTACTTAATAGATTAATTAACTTTTTCGTAGTTGTTCAATAGCTTTCGATATTAAATTTGTACCAAACGTTTCCACAGATGGTTGAACATTATTAAATTCTCAAATATCAGTAATTATCTAATTTATGTTTCAAGTTTATAATTCAGTCGATATGTACAAAATTAATGTTAAATGTAACGGTTTTCTTTCTTTTTTTTAAGATGCAGCCAAGCGAAAATGGAAAAATCTCCGAGACAGCTATACAAAATATCTTCGATCGTTCCGAATAGGGACAAAAACTTCAAAGAAGTATCAATTTTGGGCACATGCAGATCATATGGAATTCTTAAAACCGCACCAAGGCCCTGGAAGGTAGCAGATGTGATGAATTCAAACTTCTTCTTTGATCTAATTATTTTCTGTTTATAAATTTTTGTAGGCCACAGAAACAAGAGGAAAACGATGAAAATGACTCGGATATCGGCTTTCAAGTTCTCAAGAAAGTTACTATAGCCGAAGATAGTGTGTTAGCACCACCTCCTCCACAACCGCTGCCAATCCCACAAATAGCAGCAGCAACAACAGCAACAACAACAATAGCACTATCAACCCCTGCCAAAGTACACATACAACCATCTTTCATTTTGGCCAAAAATATTTCCAACGGTTATATAACACAAATACCTACGACCCCATTGGATTTGGCATGCAATACAACGCAAACTTTATCCTCTCCCATTGTTGCGAAAATACGTGCAATAAATACTCCAGCTCCGTTCTTTAACAGTAATCTACCAGCCCCAGAAATAAACTCAGCTCCGCCACCGAAAATCCGTAAAATCGCTCCTCAAAATGCTAACAATTTTGAAAACTTTGATGTTACTTCGATATTGCGTGCCAATCGTGAAATGGACTCTACCTGCTTATTCTTCTTGAGCCTGGCCAAGTCGGTACGAACAATGCCAAAACGATATCAGGCCATGGTGAAAATGCGTTGCATGCAAATCATTAACGATGCCGAAGTCGAAATCGAATCGAATTTCGAATATGATGAGTCTGGGGGTTTTGTATCGAAACAACAAAATGGCAATGGCGGATCCAAGAACGGAGATAGTATAGATAATGCAAACAACGATAGTAATTCACAAGCTGCATCAGGCCAACCAACGAACAGCACAAATGAAAATTCAGAGCATTTCATGTACGTGATGTCACCATCGCGTGTAGAAACTCTGATAGATGTGTCCTCTGAGGATGAAGCTACAAACGGAACCAATAATAATTAGACAAAGATTCCATATGTCCTTCTTTTCACTCCGTCATCAGTTTCAGTTGGTGAAATCAATGAGGGAAAAGATCTTCTCACCTATATTACCAACAAGCTCACCGTCACGGAGTAGTGAGAAGTCTAAACAGGGCGGGCTTGTGTCATTGTCGAACGAAGATTGCTATACGAAACTCAGGATGTAGCCAAAACGAGCTAATACGAATCTGATGTAAAATAAAATAAGTTAAAAAATAGAATTTAGCATAATTTATTAATTTAAATGTTGTAAATACAGTTTTAGTAAAATTTACAAGTTTTCATTGTTTTTCTTACTAAACGGCTTACTCCTCTTTGGGATGGGCATTAAATGATAGAAACAAAATTCCGCCTGCTCCAAAAGTAGCACAAAAAGAACAAGTTACAATTTTGCGTAAGGTTAAACGAATATTTAAAGCCCCAGTGCTAGGCAGCTGTTTTTGGTAGCTCCATGCAAACACTAAACAACCAAGTTGAAACTTAGCTAGAAAAATTTTGAAAACTCGGAATATGTATTAAAAATAATGTGGTAACAGGCCATCTAAAAAATTCTTCAACAGTTTCATATGGCAGACGAATTTTGCCTTTGTAGACCAAGGAAGTAGACATTTGCAAGAGTTACTCTTGGTTTGATCTGGTTATCATTATCTGAGTTCATAGCGGCAAATAAGTAGAAATGGCGGCCATGAGCTGTCCTGCTCAATGACCCAAATAGCGCTGGAATGTCAATTTCAGGGCCCTTATTATGAATTACGAAACGAACGGCAGAAAAAACGAAACTCGAAGAAACGAAAGTCATGGCGAAGAGCGATTACAAGATACGAAAATAGAAAGCAAAAAAAGTTGCCAGGCAAAAACGAAAAATGATAAAAGCTACCAGCAAATCCAACTGCTTAGCATTACTTGTAGGACTAGAAGGTTAGAAATAACTTATTTTTATGTTTTTCACAATTTTATTTATTATTAACTTACATTTTTTTGATCACTTAACAAAACAAAAACCAACCAAACAAAAATAAAAAAATAAATGACATTTGACAACTACCGCCAAAACGAAAGCTGAACGAGAGCTGAAGGCACTCGTAAATAAAAATACGAGTATCGTCATTTTTACGATTATCGTTTTTCTTAATCGCAATTTGACGATTAAGTGCTACTACAATCGTTTTTCCTAATCGCAATTTAACGAATACGCCTTATTTTGAACGAGTATCGTTTTTCATAATAACCCCCCAGTAGTCCCCTGAAAACCTTTTTTGCAGCGGATGTGAGTCGAACCCAAGACCTTCATTGCAGATTATATGATCTCTTTTTAAAAGTGGACGCGTCAATGAGCGCAAATTCATTTTTATGACATCTTGTACTATTTTTAATTACGCCGATCTTAGGCAGCTTCTCCATATAAATTCAATTTAAATTTAAATTAAAAATTAAATGAATACTTACCACAAATATAGATTTTCTCAAACCAGCTCCGTATTATCTTACTTACAGAATGTTCGAAATTCTGAAAATATTCTCAACATCATTGGCATGAACATTTTTTGAACATCCTTACTTCAATGCTAAAACTTTCCGAAGTGTTATATTTTGTTAAGGAATCTTTGTTTACACTCTTCTTCATAGGGTTTGTCTGAAATGGATAAGACATATTGTCTTAAAAAGTTTTATAAAAAAAAAAGGTAATTACGATTTCGCGATAGTTCCCAATTGTTTTTACTTTGCTGATACACCGATTTCAAAAATGATTTAACGTTTGATCTCTGGCCTGAAGGGCTAGCACGTAACTTGATACAATCGAGTTTAGACGATACAACCAACTACATCCTTATTAGTATCAGTGGATTGTTTTTGATTCGATTGAATCTTTCTATCTGTCTATTGATTGTTTCAAATTATGTGCTGGCAGTCCTGCTTTCATCTAATGAGGTCATCGTGAAGCCGTGCAACATAATTAATTTAACTAAATGTATCCATTATGATGATTTCTCCGAGTCACCTAAGTTGAGACAAGTCGATGACAGTTTTACATCGTTTAAACTTCATTGTATTAGTTTACTTGCCACTCCTTCTGAAAATATTTTCAAGGTAAATGCTAACGGTTATTCATAAATCCTTAAATAGATATAACTTGTGATTTTTTTGCATTTACCCATTCATTTGAATTCAACATTATTGTATTTATTTGGCTATTATACAGGGTGTCCCACAGTCACCGCCCCAAAAGAAAACCATGGATTCCTGAGGTCATTTTAAGTCGAAAAACTTAAGAGGCAATTTTCTCGTTTTCGTCCCGTTTTCGAGTTATAACGGTTTTTATGATTTTTCCCTTAACTGGCTTTATCTTTGCCAAACTGCGTCCGATTCGTAAGATTTTTTTTATAACCAATCAAGAATTTATTACAGTTTTAGTTTGTCCACAGATTTTTTTTCTGCGGACAACCGTTTCTCCGCAATTTTGCATCAAACACAATATTTTCGTTTTTTAAGTAGTTTTTTCACTTTGATATCATTTTATTCAAAAAAACACGTTAATGAGTATTAATTTTTTTTACTTATTATTAAAGCCCAGTTCATTTCCTTAAAAAAATATATTTTGTTTCCTTAAAAAGAATACTAAATGTAATTAACAAAAAATAAACAAACTGAGTGAATTTAAAAAAAAAAATAATTTTTAAATACAAAAGTAACTTTTTCTGAGCTATTGTGGTTAAGAAAAGGACAAATAGATAAAGTTAATCTTTCCATTTCAGCGTATATTAATAATAATAATATTTCCAGATATTCTTGATAAGTGTAATCAATTGTTCGCAAATAATTGAAAAAAAAATACAATTTGAATAACAAATCCAAAATGGTGTATCAAGTGAAAGAACACGACGCGGACACTAGATCACGAGAGAAAGACATTTACAACCTTCAAATCATAATGCAAATCTTTACTGTTTACATTAGTTAACGGTCTTACTAATTAACTTTATCTATTTGTCCTTTTCTTAACCACAATAGCTCAAAAAAAGTTAATTTTGTATTTAAAAATTATTTTTTTTTTTAAATTCACTGTTTGTTTATTTTTTGTTAATTACATTTAGTATTCTTTTTTAAGGAAAAAAAAATATTTTTTTTTCAGAAAATAAACTGGACTTTAATAATTAACGAAAAAAATTAATACTCATTAACGTGTTTTTTTGAAAAAAATGATATCAAAGTGAAAAAAACAACTTAAAAAACGAAAAAAATTGGGTTTGATGCAAAATTGCGGAGAAACGGTTGCCCGCAGAAAAAAAAGTTCTGAGACAAACTAAAACTGTAATAAATTCTTGATTGGTTATAAAAAAAGTCTTACGAATCGGACGTAGTTTAGCAAAGATAATGCCAATTAAGGGAAAAGAGAGCAAAAATCATAAAAACCGTTATTACTCGAAAACGGGACGAAAACGAGAAAATTACCTCATAAGTTTTTCGACTTAAAATGACCTCAGGAATCCATGGTTTTCGTTTGGGGCGGTGACTGTGGGACACCCTGTATATGTTAAATTGAGAAAAATGAATTATTCGAAATAACCCCCGCCAGCTTTAATGCAAACTCTTAATCGTGCCGGCCACTGATATGTAGTGGCACGCACAGTCTTCATTGACACTTTTTCAGTGCTTCGCTTAATGCCTTTTTGAGGTTTTCCAAATTCCTGTGAGGAGTCTTGTAAGCCATGCTTTCCAGTTTTTTCCGTAAACAATAATCCAAAGGATTCAAATCTCGACTTGAGGAGGGCCAATCCTGCAGCTATAAGACCTGGGATTGTTTCCGAGCCACTCCTGTGTGGTTTTGGCTTTGTGTGCAGGAGCAGAGTCTTGTTGAAAGATACATGGATCTTTATTGAGAAAGCTATTGGTTAAACCAGTACATCCTCTAACAAATATTCCTTGTAAGCTTCCGTTTTTACATCTTTTTCACAAAAAGCAGGGAAGTGACACCTTTTCGTGAGACTCCCCAACAAACCATTACTGAAGACGGATAGTAGCCACATTGAGCCCTTGGTTCAACTGTTTAAGCTTGGTGTGATGATGTCGCATACATTTTATCATTTTGTTTCTTATAAATTTCTTCAACGGTAAAAATCTTCTAATCAGAAAATAAGATATTCTTGTGCCCATTTCTCGCGTGCGACTTAAGTCGTTTGCTTCTGTCCTGCCTAATTTTTTCGTCAAGTTTACAAATGACTTACTGAGCGTCGATAGGCCTTTATGTGCAGATCATCCCTAATGAGGTTAGAAATGACATTATCGTTTGCTTCCGAAGGGGATTTCGCTGAGCTCGTTCGCGCAGTGATTTTATTAATGCACAAGTACTGGCGACCAATTTTTGGCCTTTCCTCCACTCTTGAAGACTTAGGGAACCTACCGAGAGTCCGATAAACAAAATTTTCGTGATTCCTAGTGTTTTTTCCGCACTTCTGTAAGGCTATTATAGCGAATCTGTTTTCCATGTCATAAGAATAGAAACTGAAACCAAAGTAATATTAATACATATGTTTAGAAAAATCAGTCAACAGTTTTGTTTCAAATGGGAGCAACACCTGCTTATAGTTTTTTACCAGAACTCATGGCAGGTCTAGGTACATATGTTTAACAAAAAAAAAATACTTAAAACAGTTTAGTAATAGTACTTTCATCAATTTTATTTTCAAAAATTTAGTTGCATCAATAATTATTCTTAGCATACAAGCCTCAACTAATGTAAGTGTTATTATATTCAAGAAATAATTATAATATTTCATTTTTGCTTATTGAAATAATCAAAAAAATTAAAAAAAAACACACGCAAAAAAGCTCAACTATTTAGATTTTGTATTAACAGATGTGAGTACTTCACTTCGAAAGTGAACGGGCCCGGTTCGATGGGGACGAGCTACCTGATGTGTTACTTATATTTCTCGATGGAGATTTTGGTTCTACCACTCGATCTACAAACCTTTCAGGAATACCGATTTTTAGAAGGTGATTTCTTTTGTATTTATCTAGATTGGGATGGTAGAAGGTCATTGCATCCCAACAAATTTCGCTAAGTTTTGGTATCGTCATCCACATTTTGTAGAGATCGTTGCGACGTCGCATGGTTGTTTTATTATACTCAATACCACCAAATATGTACATACATCCGTTGCCTGGTGTTGTAGCCGAATGGAAGTATAATGGTCGTGGCAGCACAGCAGTCTTCACCAAAGACCATTGCATAGTCCGGAAATTGATTTTCCAGACATCATTAAAATAGGTGGTGAAATCGCTTTGCAATCCACCTGTGATGTATGCTTCGACACCATCCGATGTCTCCAATTGTACACATGAAAAGCACTTACGAGGCTTTGGCATTCCTTCGGCGATCGTCGGATCTGGTTTTGTTTCAAAATAATCCCAGGTGTTTGTTTTTAAATTGAAAGCGGGAATTGTTTGTAAATCGTAGACTGTCATTGATGTACCTCCACCAAGAATGAATATATGATTGCCATCGCAGACGACTTCGTGACGATATCTGCCTTCAGGATCGTCTCGCATTTCTGGTCGACATATATAAACCTTTTCCCATACTTTAGTTTTTAAATTAAGACGAAAGACATCACAGGAATACTCAAAACCTGTTGTGCCACCTATTGTGTAGAGGTAATTATCATGAATGACTATTCCAGGACCGTATTGCGCTGTTGGCAGGACACCTTCGACTGTTAAGCGAACAACACCGCGGTGATGGTCAGTGGCAAAGATATGGCAATCATTTGAGCAGCATTCACCAAAAGGATATCCAGTTCCGCCGTGTGACTGTTAAACAAGAATTAAACACTCAATTAGTAAAAAATGATTTTATCTGTTTTAAAATAAATTTAAATTAGGCCTACGGTATAGTATCATCATCAAAAACGAAAACGGCCTTAAAAGAACATTTAGCTTTGCAAGGGATATACAAGTCGAGAGTTTTGGACATACATAAATAACTATACTTATTCGATTTTTTACATATATATGTTAATTGCAAAATAATGACCACTTTCTTGTGAAAATGATTTCTTAGAAAACAAAAGGTTTAACGGTAAAAGAGTTTTGGGAATTAGTTAAATGTTTGGATTGAATGTTATGTGGGTAGACAAATAGACTTTGCAGCACTCGTAAAACGGGGATAAATAGAACTAGGTTACCAAAGCTTAAGATCAAGCACCTTTGCGCTCTACAAAAAGACCAAAATTTCATGTTGATGAAAAATTCTGGAAACACAAATTCATCGAATTCAAAACATTTATCGTCAGGAGATCAATACAAGGAATAGTTCCTGCGAGCATAAGGGATAGGGAAGGAAATACGCTATTATGTGACTTCTTCAATTTCAATCAAGAGTAGATGGTGCCCGGTACACGGGAACTATTGGGGTATACCGACACGGATATTTGGTTCTGTGTATCCGATGGACGATTTAAGGAGAAGACGGAACTGCGAGCTTTATGACCTACATATATCAAAATGTCAATGTCTACTAAAAGTCAAAACATTCCTGCCCGGGATTTTTGGGGTTTTAAAGTTGAATGTCTTTGGACTTTTGATGAAACCGAAGACGTTTAATTAAGTAAATTGTTAAGTCTTTCTAGAACTGTACTCGGTCTGTGATTATGTATTTACAGATATTATAACATATTGAAGCATTTAGATTTAGATTTATTCAATTCATTTATCAACTGTACATGGAAGATTATCATTATCATAGGTTTTTGTGACAAATGCGTTTTTAACTAAAGGCTTTTTCTATAAGAAGATTTTAACACTTCATGGCGACCATCTTATTTATTTGTTGTAGTTTTTTCGATATGATTTAAATCCGGGTTTGACGATGGCCAGTCAAGTATTCGCATAGCATTTTGATAAAAAAAAAAACGCAACATTGTCTGTGGTTTAATATTTACGGAAATGGGCAATCGCACCGAACACCATCTTTTCGGAACAGTTAAGCTTGGTTGCAAATTGTTGATCATCATCAGGAACCTGGACGATCATCCTAACTCAGAAGTGCAACAACTCCTTCAGCATGAACTAGATCCTAGTGATCCTTAGTGATGACCAATTTTAAGAAATCATCCACAACGACAACGCACACTTTTTAAATAAAAAAATAATTAAGTTAAATTTTCCTTTTCAATAACCTATGTACAATTATGTAGTCTGGATAATATTTTATTTTTTGAGATACCTACGAGAATCTATGTAAGTCTTAGGATTAATTCACGTGACATCTTCTCAATTAGTCTGAAAAATGCCCTATGATCTCTATTTAGATAATGATGATGGCAGCCGATGGCCCTGTCCGAACTGGATCCATTGACTTATCCAGATTGTCATTGAATTTTTCCAATTGGTTTTAAGGCACTGCTTTGAAACTTTGAGTTTTTCGCTTTTTTTTGTACAATCTCTTTCTTGCGGTAAATTCTTAGAAGAGTAGAAAATTTTCTTTATCAATTCAATTTTTTAGTGTAGTGATAAAAGGAATAACTATCGGACAAAAACAAACTGGCTATTATTCGAATAATTTTGGATCAAATTGTCAAAGTTTCTAATTCCCAGCATGGATTTTTTAGGGGCCGATCAATCTCTACAAACTTGGCTTGTTTTTGCAAAAATGTCTTTAATGCATTAGTAAAGCGATGCCAAATGGATGAGGTGTATCGGATTTTTTTAAAAAATGTTTTTTTTTTTTTTTTTTTAACTTTACTAAAATGATTTTGGTCTTATCTTATTGGTAGGATAAAGATCGTGAAAATAGGTGGCTTAGAGTCTTTTCCTCTTCCTGAAAAAAAGCAAATCTGATTCCTTTAAAAAAATGTAGGAGTCTTCAGATCAATTTCACTTCTATTGAACCTCGGAATGGTTTTGGAAAAAATGTTATTCGAAAAAATCTCGGATTTTTTGAAGTACTATATATGGAATACATACTACTGAAAAACCTCAGAAATAAAGATTGTACAGTCTTGTGCTCTTTAGAACTAAAAAACTGGTAGACTCTCTTTGGCTAAATTAATCGAAATTGAATATCCCACAAATTTTATAAAAATCTTATTCAGTTTTTTGTTAGCTCGAACATTAAGAATACGGACTAATTCTGTGTTTTCAAGAAAAGCAGAAGTAGGAGCAGGAGTTCTTTAAGGTTCTTTCCTGGGATCGTTTATAATTGTCTGGGGCGTCGAAATGGCCTTTAGAAGATTTATCAAAGTTAAAAACATTTTTGCAACTTGCTATATCTTTCTTTAAGAATTGTGCTCATAAATAGATCACAAGATGCATCATTAGGTTAGAGACATTTTTCAATAAAAGGGCAACAATAGAATCCTTTCAAATTAGCTGTCAATGGCTGTATAAGAACGGCAGCATCCTCCTCGAAAACAACGATGGCATTACCATCACCATAAATGGAGAGCGCTTTCGATTGATGATTTTATTCCTTTTGACCAAATTGGGTGATATCAATGTGAACACTACTTAGTGGTTCTAACAGTACTGCGCTACGTTCCACACGGCAGCGAATTGAGTCCATTGTTATCGCACCCTAAAGCGACGAGAATTCGCAACAGAGATAGTGCTGTTTGACCCTATTAGATTATTTTTTTTTTGATATTTCTATTAATTTATATTTTATTTGTGCTTTGAAAAATAATTAAAAAAACATATTGCGAAGGTCTAGAAAAAGCCATGAGTTAAAGGGAACAAGGCCATATATAATAGGCTGGTGATAGTTAAGAAAGTTAGAACACAACAACAAAACAAATCATCGAAAAGAAAGACATAAAGAATCATTACGTGTTATCTAGAAATCTAAGCGAAGATTCAACGTTGTAGAACCGAAATAGCCTAAAATCCAGATCGAGGAGACCTATTAGCCTCCCTTTACAACTTCATGACGAGCATATATATATGTAACAACTTTTTGACGGAATGCGTCTTTATCTTGATCATATACATAAGTATGAGAGAAAAAAAATCAGACTATTTTACTCAAAATCATTTTCAAAGGTTACTTACAATTAAAAGATTATTATGTATCGCAAGTGCATTAGAGGCTAATTCCTGTGGCATATTCTTTGTCTGGCTGTCCATTAGCAATTTCCACTTTCTCGTCGCAAAGTTATACGACCAGAGTTCTTGGAACAGCAAACAGCGTCCACGTACCGCAAGGGTCCTTGCCGTTCTCGGATTATAACCCCCAAGCGAGAATAAATGACCATCGGATGCAATAACTCTGTGTCCGCTTCTCGACACGGGAAATACAGCAGACTTTGGGAACTTATAGTGGATCTTAACCAATTCGTACGCCCTAAAAACGTACTCATCCCGATCTATGTCCATGTCCATCTCCTCATCACTGCTACTGCTGCTGCTACTGCTACTACTCGAAGAGCTGCTAGACATATCGTTTTGGTCTTGATTCTGGTTAAGATTATTCCAATCCATGTTATGATTCACCGACAGAGCGGGAAAATTGAGCTTACGAAGAATGTAATTAAGGCAATTTTCGCAAAATATAAAAATATTCCAATAAATCGTATTCAATGTCGTAAAAAATATATTTTTTCTTCTCATCACAAAATGTTGGAGCTGTGGACTTGATTTGTTCTTCTCCTTTTTCGATTTTTAATATTTTCCTCTTCTGTCAAAATTTTATTGTGTCGAATTAAAAAAAAAATGAAATTGGAAAAATTTAGAATTTCTTGGACGTAGACTTTGCTGCCGTTGTTAGGAAATTAAAAGCTGTAGTGCAAGTGTGTAGCACTTCTTTATTTCTTTATATTTGTTTTGAAACTCACAAGAGAAGGTGAAATGTTGTTGTTTAATTATTTAGGTGTTATAACTCGACGACCTTGTAGATGTAGTCGTCATTTTTTAATTTATTTTGGTCTTCTAACATCTGCTCGCGTGGATGCTAGAGCTAGATGTAAGATGTAATTAACGCTGATTAATCAGCGAGCACCCAAGAAAGCGATTTTAACCTCTGTCCCTCCTTCTTTTGAGTTGGCTATTATGGGAAATTATGTTGTACGGGTGCGGAGATGCCTAAAATTAAGAAAATTAACCACAAAACCAAGATCTCACTAATTAAAATTTTGTTAATTTTTGACAGGAAAATAAGAAACAAGTGACAGATGACAGATTAAGGGCTGGCAACTGTGGGATGTCGAAAGAAAATCTAAAGATGTGAAATTGTGAAGTTGGCCTTGGAATGGTGAATTTAAGGGAATGAAAGTAGGGGAGAGCGAGGTTTCAAACGACACTTTAAGGTGAATTAACATGTATCTGCATTTTAGATCTGCAAAAAAAGGATGCCAAATACAGAATTCATGTTTGTTAGATAGAGAAAAAAGAGCGAAATGCAGAAG
This sequence comes from Chrysotoxum bicinctum, assembly GCA_911387755.1. Lineage (NCBI taxonomy): Eukaryota > Metazoa > Arthropoda > Insecta > Diptera > Syrphidae > Chrysotoxum > Chrysotoxum bicinctum. Next base: position 220,531,348 of record OU426987.1, read on the forward strand.
AACTTCATTTCTGCTTTATAGGGAATTCCATAAATGCAGAAGTCAAGATTATAGTAAAGACGAACATGTTCATCTTTATTATAGTTACTTCGTAGTTGACGGACGCATGATATGAAAAAAAAACATTAAATTGAAATGGAAGAAAATGGAGGTAAGTTAAATTTTCATTGTATAGTTTTGTATTAACACGCCAACAACTTGTAGCAGTTTATAAGTAAAAAAGAGTTACCACCTGTGTATTCTCTCCCACTTTCGGGTTTCGACATACATCTGCCTCTGTCTACTTTTCTGCATTTTGCAGATGCAGAAACATGTAAATCCACTTTTAGAATATTAAATAAATTGAAATGCTAATAGCCGTGTTTTTTTGGAAAATTTATCCGTAGTACAGTAGGGTTATGAATAACAAATACAACATCCGCAGTAGGATCACTGCCGATAAAAGGAGAAGTGAAATCCTGCTGCGGATAGAGATTTGACGTTTATTCGAGTATAGGCAGTGATCCTACTGCGGATGTTGCATTTGTTATCCATATAAAATCCTACTGTACTACGGATAACTTTTCCAAAAAAACACGTCTATATCATTCAATAAAGGGTGTGAATCGCATAATGTGATTCATGTATGGATGAAGCCATGGAAAATTTAAGTGATTACGGTGGTGATTGCGATAGCGTTCATAGTGCGGTAATAAAGTGTGAGAATTTTCATGAGTTTCATTTCATTTGAGGTGTAGGGTCTCAATAAAAAGTCCAATAAGATGATAAAGCCTAGTACGAAGATCGAGCAGACAAATTTTATCTCTACAAAACTTTTCCAAATCTCACGCAAAAGTTTGAATTTGGAGAGATAAAAAATGATTAAATGTGTTTCGGAGTGTATCTATGGAACGAGTTGTTTTACAAAACGGTTGTCTTACTTTACTTTTCCTGGCAAAATTTAGTGGAGACATTTTGTACAGAAATCCACAAAAGTATCAATTTTGCGCGTGAACTGCATAATTCCTCGGAAAAAAATACAAGATTAAATTTGTCCCAGGAAAAAACTTGTATGGGAGACAAATTTTGTCCCGATCTGCGTACTACGCTTTAACTTTGATATGAGTATCTAAGGCTAGGCGCACACATTCAAATTTTAGTTTCGTAACGGCTTGGTTCGATCAACTAAAAAGTTTGTGTTTTGACACAAACTAAACGATTGCCTTAAATGAGTTCGCTATTTTGTGTAACATATAATTATAATATTTAATTCAATCGCTTCACTTAAACAGAAATAATTTTCATTTCTCTATTGACATATTATAATTATATGCACCTGCTTGGTCATTCAACTTAATAGTTGAGCTGTTTTCTATAAGCACAGTAGAGAAAAGTGTGAGCGTGAGTGAAGAGTTGCCAGTGTGCGGTGCTCTATCAACTGGTGATTTAACTATTTGATTTCGATCACAGTTGCAAGTGCGCGCCTAGCCTTATGAAATTTTACCGAATTCCAGTTACCAAACAAACCCATTTCCTTCAAAAATAACCAAACATGCAAAAATTTTAGTATGGCAGTGCCTGTATGACATTTGAATTTCTTACCACCATCTGACACTTAACTCACCACTCATATGTCACTTCGGGCACCATGCCCTTTCCCGAACGCAAAGAAGAACAATAAAGAAGAGAATTTTGCAAATATTTTCCATCCAGCGAGCAAAATCATTAAATTTTCAATATTGCTTTCACATTCGTTAGTTGTTCCTCCGACAAAATAAACCTCCATCATCCATGTCTACCAGTGTTTATAAAAATCAATTCAACACTTTCTTCAAAACATTTAGAAAATGTGTCGGCTCAGTAAAATTTGATATTTAATTTTAACAAAAAAGTAAAATAGTTTACAACCAAAGTTGAGTTTGAGAAATACACATCGCCGGCCGACATCTCAAATCGACCACCAAGTCCTTTTTTTATCGTCGTCCAATCTTCTATATTTCGTTTTTACGTACCCAATATTTTTTTTTAGATTTTGTTTCTCGTCGCCTGTGATAAGTGATTTATTTCTATTTTTCTGTTCTGTTAAATTTTTATTCCTTATTTGTGTATTTTATATTCATTCAAATTTTTTGTAATGAATTTTGTAATAAAGAAAATAAATTAAGGAAAAAGCGTAGAACCTGACCTTTTCCAAATAGCAAGCGAGCACCGAGAACCGAAGAATAAAATTGGAATTTTGCTACCACCCCCGGAAGGATCGGCATTTTGGATCTAAACCATGGATTCGGCGGGCAAAAAACGTGTTTATAAAATTGTTCTAACTGGTGGTAAGTAATTGATCAATCTTATTGTCTAATCTGTAATTTTGCTGAAAATGCATTTCATAATTGTGTACCTATTTATTTATCTCGTGACTGCAAAGGATGCAACTAAGACACGATACCTTTTTTTCTATTGAATCATCTGGCTTTTTGTTGGGGCCAGAGCAGAAAAACAACCATGTGGCGACGGCAGTGTTGGCGTTGACGACGAAGGTGACGACGACCGGGACGGGAAAGACTTTCGTGTCGAGCTAACTCTAGCCATCGCCATGTGATTCTATTCTAGTTTTATTTTTGTTTTTTAAAAACAATTTGCATGTATGTAGGTATAAAATGTGGAGAGAGCGGTGCGCAAAGTTGATGAAATATTGGTACTGTACCGAACCGGCGAATGTCTATTGACTTGAGGTGTTTTTCTTTTTAAGGAAATAAAATTTGAATTCGATTGGCATCATCATCTAAACAGAATGACAATAAAATGATATGATTCATCAATTTTTATTATGAAACTGTTATCCGAAATTTCAATTTGTTTTTTTTTTTTTTTTTTTTGTAGTGATAAATTATCAAGTGATAATGCGCAGTTTAAGTGGCTTCTCGATATAAGATGCCCTTTTTCATTTAGTTATGTACAACTGCTAATAAACAGTAAAGATTTTCTTACCTAGCTTTGTAACTGATATGCCTACAATATTTAAGAATCAAATTCATATCAAGATTTTTGTATTATTCATTTTGATTTTAATTTGGCATAGGTATCGGGTTTGCTGCGAAATACTTAATTCAAAATAGAACGTTCAGATAAATGTCAGTTAAAGTTAAATATAGGTTACTCACATCGTTCCTCTACTCAAAAAAGTAACTTTAGTTAGCTTTAGTATGTCACGAAGTCGGTGCTAAACTCAAAGCTAAAGAAAAGTACTTTTGGTCACTTTTTCCAAGTCATTTTATTGATAGGAGTTGAAGGGTTAATCTGTCAAGAACAGCTGAGTTTAAAAATGTGATGATTTTGTGATTGTTCTCTCTTCTGTTATTTAAAATTTAATTAATTTACTTTTTTCAGATTTATAAATTCTTTGACGTTAGGCAAAAAGGTCTTAAGTCAAAAAATTGCATTTTAGGTTTTTGATTGGGTTCAACTCATTTTTTTTCTCTTTCGTTTGATATTAACGACTTAAGTATAACACAACTGCTTTCCATTGCAATAATTTAGTCTTTAGGCAACAATTCAGAAAAAATGCTTATTTGATTTGGTATTAACGGCTTAAGTTCATTCAAGTCTTTTTGACCGATGTCTCTTAAACATTAGAGATTCTTCTAAGGACTTGAGTCAACTTAAGTCTTTTATACCGAACGGAATAATCAAATAGGAGAATAGCATAGATAATGAAATTAATTAAGTCGCAACTAGTTCAACTTATGTAAATAAGGAGACAGCATTTGAGAACATGGAAAATAATGGTAGGAAGTCGTCCAGGCGCATAAGGAAGGAATCAAATTCATAGCTGAAAAAGTTACCTGAGTTTAGACGGAAAAGTTGTTCAAGCAAGGGAATTACAAAATTTAAGACAATGAAGGAAAAAATGCAATTCTTTCCTTAAAGAGGACATTACGAAAGTTATTTTTGACGAGTACTGGTCGCTTGGCACCCACGACAAAGGGTAACCTTCATCGCAAATCCCATAAATGTTTAAAGAAAAACAGGTTTCCCACAAAAGAAAAGCTGTCAGTTCAAAAAGCAGGGAAGTAACTTATCAATACTTTCTTGAAGTAAACGGTGCAAGTGTTTCTGTGTGCAAGGGTTTCATATCAAACGTCTTCAAAAATAAAATGCTTAACACATCCGGCATTACAGGGGACGACCAAAGAGGTAAAAAATCTTCGAAAAACAAAAAGTCTGTAGAGGAGCTTATTGAAGTCGTGGCTCAAATAACATTTTTTCCATCCATGAAAGGCATTATACCAGACAAACAAATAAGAAAAAGTTTTTACCTTCCTATTTAAACTTGCGCTTTATGTACGACTTATACAAAAAAGAACGATGGAATTTTCTCGTTCGTTCAATTTATGAGAGGGAATTTCGTAAATTAAAACTCGCCTTTAAAAAGCCAAAAGTTGGCACCTGCTACAAGTGCGACTCAGGAAGAAAAACAGGAAGCAGAAAACGAACGAAGCAGAAAACTTTTTTCTTTTTGATATTTTCACAGCACTCTTCGAAGTTTTTTTTTCGGCCTCCCTACTTTTTTAATATTTGAAGAAAATGGAATTTCATCCAAAAATTTGTGTGGCAGACTTAGGTTAGGAAGAATAAGTGTTTTCGAAGCGGTCACTTTGCCTACCACTTTTAGCCCACCTCTTTTAGTTTAAAAGTTGCCTTAAGTGCTTTGATTTCATGAAAATAGTTCACAATAAATGAAAACACCGATTCAACACGCTTTATTTTGATTTTGGAAATCCAACCCCCCAAATTTTTTTCGTTATTTCGATAGACATTCTGAAAATTGCAAAAAATACATGTATAAAGTCCATACGACATTGAAAGTGAAATATGTACTTGTACGTACCGCAAAAAACGACATTTAGGACACAACAAACCTAATATTCAATTTACAACACGACTTAGCAAGATTTTTACAATTTTTTTTTGAAAGCCAATTCGGAAGTTTTGAAAAAAAATTGTATGTTCTATTCCGCAGCAATTTAAAGCACTAAATGATAGACGATATATCAGGCTTTCAAATGCATTAGTCTCCAATCCGAACAACACTGAACAGTTTTTCTGTCATGAATGCAAAAATTTAATAAAAATACTCTATTTTTTATCCCAACCACCAAAAAAATGTAAACACCCACCCTATGAACTAAAATTTTACTTAATTTTCAATTTACTGGTATCGTATTTGATAAATCAAATCAAAACTTTTTATAAAAAAACATACAAAGCAATCGTAAGAAAAAAAAAGTGTGAATGACGGACTCACAGTTAAGATGTTCGCCCGAGTTTCGAATTTTTGTTATCGAACGTACCCACTAAACATACAATGCAATCGTATTTGTTTGTGATATATTAAAAACAATCCAATATTTTTCCCACAATTTTTCCAAAAATATCTATATAGCTGTACATAACGCATTCCCCCAAAACACATGTATTTTTGGACCATGCCCTGTAACTATCGCATCAATAGAAATATGGGCGACTAATGCGCCATGCATTCGTACCCATTATTTAAACTTATGATTGACTTTTTAATCTTTAATTTCAAGACAGTGTTCACATTAGAATTGAACTTACTCCTCAGACTTATTTTGACGGTGTAGAGTTTGAAAGTAAAGTAACAAACCTATCTATTTCATAATTTAAATATTGTAAGGAAAAAAAACACACCATTGGACTCCGCTACGTAACGTAAAGTTTGTTTGACTTATGTTTAAATTGGGATGTTTTTTGAGACATCATTACATTTTTACACTTATATTCAAACAGAGATGTTATCTGATAGAAAATAGACTGTTTTTACACGAATCCGATTTCAATATCTGTTTCTCTTTTGGATTCATTTCGAGTGCATGGGTGCTTTTAAGCACAGCGATTTTTAATATAAGTTAACTTTGTTCATGCGAAAAGGAGTCTTCTCTTCGCACTCCTTACTACAAAATCTTTTGATTTTCCTTCAATCTAGCGTAGTGCATAGAAATATTGTATATGCAAGAATGATGATTGATCATGCATTTATTGGTTCATTTGCTTATAGTACATTTTAGTACATTTAGTACAAATTACTCGGATAAAATTACAAAAATCTCAAAGAAATTCGAAAAACACAATTTTGCAGAAAAAAAAACCCATAACTGGCAACGCCATCTCGCCACTCCTTCGATGTAAAAATAAAAGATTGAAGACTCAAGCTTGATGTGCGTATATGCAACTTCAACCAGATTTTGCTAATAGACTTGCACGTGCTTGTCATGCATTTAAATAATGTACATATGTATATCTTGCTTAACCCCGCCACCACATATTTACGTCTCTCGCAAACATGCTTACAAATTGCAGAGTGATATCGCATCGTTTGAAAGCAGTCATACTACAACTACAACTATTTGGTCGGAGCATTAATAGTGGCGTTCACATTCTCAAATTTGTATGACAAGCATGATGAATATTTGATGGATAAAAAAGGACGTTCACATTCGTTAAACATGCTGTCAAACATCACTTCTCATTAGAATTTTGACCATGGCGAACCAACATGCTTGACGAACATGCGTTCACATTTTTAAATATGCTTGTCATGCAGAGAAAATGTCAACATATTTTTTGTTTGGCAAGCAACTAGATGGAGCGTTCACCTTATCAAAAACAAGCAAATCTCTTAATTTTTTTTATAGACCGAGAGCCCACAGCAATTTTTGGGTGTGATTGATAACAAAAAATAATTAGCATAATTAGATAGGCCTTTTATAGTTATTTATGAATGTGAACGTCTTGCATACTCTAGTGGGCGCAATAGTGCATTATAATGCATCAAGTATGCAGTTCTTTCCAAATTCTATAAAAAATGGGAATACAGAATTTGCCATAACTTCAAAATGAACAGCTAAGTGCCCTGATTGCAAATATCGAGGTCCAAGACGTTTTGAAGGTGGCCTTCTTAGTGCAAGAAGTAGCCTATTCTTATCGCGTCTGGCAGGGAGAAGGCTGTCTGTAAAACGTCTTGGACCCCCATATTTTTTTTAATCAGGGGGCTTAACTCTAAATTTTGTCAAAGTTTTTATCACAATTATTTGGACTTGGAAAGAACTGCATACTTGATGCACTATTGCTCCCACTAGAGTATGCAAGACTTTCAGATTTGTAAATAACTATAAAAGGCCTATCTAATTATGCCAATTATTTTTTGTTATCAATCACACCCAAAAATTGCTGTGGGCTCTTAGTCTATTAGGTTTCTGTATTAATCTTCTCTTTCTGTTAGAGATTTATAAACCGATTGACATCATTCCCACCTTGTAATGGATAAAAGTGGCAAAAAATAATTTTTTTAATCCATTGAGGTCGAGTTATCATCCAGTTCATGGCTTGACAGATGGAGAACGATTTATATTTTGATATAGTGAATATGCTAAAAGTATATTTAGACATAATACAGAATATTTAATTCGACAATTAAAATAATTATATGGTATGACAGATAAGGGAAGAATTAAATTTTGACGTATCGAGAATATTTCATTGCAGATGTCAACTGATTATCCTGAACAACATTTTTCGGATTTTTGAATGTCAACTCTGAAAATGCATTTTTTTGAAGCATAAACTAAAATGTAATCGTCCATCACTAACGCGGAGTGGATTTTTTAAGACATTAAATAAACCCGCTATGAAAATTTATACCACTTGTTTTGTCTTTCGTCTTTTTGACATATTGGTCGAGAGTTGAAGAAATCTTAGGGGATTGAATTTAGTTTTAGGCAGCAATGGATAGTAATAAAATCGAGATTTCAGTACTCAAAGTTTTCAATGTAGACAAGATGTCGTAAGTATGCAATATTTCCAATGTAAACAGGGTGTTAAATGCAATCGTTGGGAAGGCAGGTTGCTACACGGAACGTGTAACCGTAACGTGTGACCGTAATGTGTAACCGTAACGGGCTACACGAAACGTATAAGTTTTACCCACGTTTTCGATTCACTCTACCGCCGGCAAAGATGTTTACACATCAAAAATACCGAAACTACTTTCACAAGCCAATTCACAATTAAATTATCACCAACTGCAACTTCGAGACAAATTATTTTTATTTTATATGCCTCCCACATAACAGTTCCTATTTAATCGATTATTAGAAGGTTTAGGCTGCAAGTAAAACCTGTTTTCGCATCAATTTGTGCTACTCATTTTTTCAATTAAATTCCGCTAGAGGAGCGAATTCCCACACTGTGCGACGACGGCGACCGTTAGTGTTGTCCACTAGTATAGCAGTCTCAAAAAATGTTTTGACTAAACTAAAAATAAATAAACCATAATATTTTCTTTTTATTTATTAATAATCGGCGTTTATTTTAATTGGTTCATAATATAATACAAAGCCCATGAAAATTAAATAAATAAATATATGACATCTTTCATTACTTGTCCCTCAAGAACACTTTCACAGACGGGAAATTTAATATGATCACATTTGATTGTCATAAATTTGACAATCACCTTAGCCGATTCTTCATTCCACCCCTGTATATTCAAAACTGAAAGTTTTTTAATGTTTGTATGATATGTAGCTATGAACATGCAATGTAGACTGTAAAGCAGAAAATAGTATTTCCTTCAACATGAATAATATTTAAACCCAAGTCGAAGTTTAACAAGACCAAGACACTTTTTTTATGTGCCTATGACGCAATCATTTTAAAGTTCTAAAATTTATTTATAACAAAAACAATTTTGCACGGATACCCATTTTTTTCAAATTTAACATATTTTAAACGTTTACCCAAATTATGTTTAAATAAACTTGAATTTTAAATTTAATATTATGTATATTGTTCTTTGATCTACATAAATATATCGATAAAAATAGCATACATTCGGTCTCATTACTATCTCTGTCTTAATGGTTTCCATAATCAGTGAAAGTAGCAAACAAAAAACAACAATACTTGATAGTTTGAATTCGACATAAATTTTGTTATCAATATTAACGTGGTGTAAACAAATTAATTGAGGGTGTTTTTTTTTTCAATAGTTTTATTAAACTTTTTATTCGAAACATAGAGAAACACAGAATGGATCGAAAAACCTTCGGCGAGTCAAAAAACTCTATCACATCTATGTATGTACATATAATATGTTACTTATGAACCGTATTTATGCGGCAAGCTTGTCAAATATTTACAGAGTAAGACATCGCGAAACGAAATGAGTCGCTTTAAGCTTGAACAACGTTGGGAAGTATTGAAAACTTATTTCCAAAGTGAGTGCTGTGTAGCCTAAACAGTGTGTTTTTTGAAAAGAAGTTTTGGCCGAACTAAAAGCCCCTACGCGACTGCTGTATGCAAGTTTGTGCAAAAAGTGAGGCTGGGAACAACGATTCGGTGGGCGTTACAGAGCCATGCTTTACAACTTTTTTTTTTTTACTGAACTTGAAGACATGGATTTGGGCGACCTATGGTTCATGCAAGATGGCGCCCCATGCCACACAGCCCAAATCGTGTTATCAGCCATGTTGGCGATGTCAATTGATATTATTCCAACAATCCGGATACGGTTTAAGCACTTAAGGTCAATATCATCCAAGCAATCCGCGAACTGCAGCCCGAAACAATCAACAAGGTCTTGGAAAATTTTAGTGACAGAATGCGCTAATGCGAAGCCAGACGACGTAGCCACTTGAACGAGGTCATAATCCATAATTAATAAGAATGTTTTCTGTTGCTATGAAAGCCATAATACATTTTACTGCATTTTTAAAAAGAAACTTGTTTTATAATAAATCATCCAATGTTTTTCTGTTAAATGGAAAAGATGATATCCGTCAAGTGGCTGCCGCCAGTGTTGATAAGCATTTCTACCCGTTTTATCGCATTTTTATGACTCAACAAGATTTCCGGTGATAACTGTTCGCATTCTTGTCGAATATTCTTCTTAAGGCCTGCGATTTTCTGAGGTTTGTTGGCATAAACTCGCGACTTCACATAGCCCCGCTCATTCAATTCCGGTAGTAAGAAGTTGTTTATCGTGGCCCTGTAGGGTTAAAAAAAACGGCACAATCCCTCCTCCCGCGTGGACACCGCACCCCACAATGTCTTTTAGTGGATGTAATGGCTCTTCGTGCATTATACGCGGATTTTCAGTAGAAATGCGCCTTGTCGATCATGATGATTTTCGACACAAAATCGTCCTCTTCGTTGTTAAGATTGAGGATGGCTTGACAGTAATTCACATGCGACGAACGGCCATCAGACATTAAATAACTTTATTCGTTGTTTGCACTTTGTACGGGAACATGTAAGTCTTTCAATAAAATTCTCATCGACATCGGCAGCCACAGACGCTATATTCTCGGCCGAACGACCAGTTGGCCCGACATGATTAGGAAATCGATGTCGAATTTCACGCTGCGTTAACACCACCGACCGATTATTAGTCAAAAAATCGACACAATTATTCCACGCTCTTGCGGAGTATAGCGCTCCATTAATTGTCTATTTGTATTCTGGAGCTCTCTAGTTCACAAATGTTAAATATGATTGACGTACGACGCCATTTGCAAAAATTATAGCATCTCCGATAGGGTGCTTAAAAAAAAATATTTTTTTTTTTGAAAATTCGATATTAAAAAAACGGCTTAGTATATTTTTTGGAAATTTAATTTTCAATCGTAAAATAATCAAAACTTAAAGTTGGCATACCAATTTTTTCTTGAAAATCTTTTAAAAAATTTGTATATAAAAGCTTTTTTTAAGAAACCATTACAAGGACTTATAATTTTTGTTCTTGCATAAATTCATATTTGCATAGCATTCTTTTTTTGTCTCTTACTACTAAAAGAATTTAAAAAATTAATTTTATCCTTATGAACAGTTTTCTCTAATATTATTCGTTTTGTTTTTAAAATTCCTAGTCTATTACATAGGAGCAAGTTCGTGCGACCCTGTCGTGCATTTTATTTATTTCAACTTGTGTTCCTTTTTCACATTGCCTGGTTCTATTTATAACTATAACGTAACTAGCGCTGTTGGTGCAAAGGCGGAAAACATAGTGTAACTTTTGGTTTTGGTACTTGATTTATCAATTTTTCACACTTGAGTTTGTAAAGTGTGTTCAGCGGGAATTTTTTAAGTTTATTATAAAATAAAAAACTAAAGGGCTATTTTCATACTTTATCTATACAAAATAAAGTTTGAGTGAATTTTATGTCCAGCGGGAGTTTTTCCATTTTAAGTGGACTCGTAAACTAAAGCTAACAGGGTAAGAAAAGAAAAAAGTGGTATTGTTTGATGCTGATTATTTGCGGATTTACCAGTCATAATAAGCGTTTATCAGAGACGGGAATCACAGTATTACTAAAAGTGCTGTGATTCTTTAATGTGGTAAACCACAAGTCCCTAGTTCTACATATTTATATAATGTGCTGTCCCTAAATTATTTTGTTTTTAAATTTTTTTATTTGAAACTGTCAAAATGCTGATTTTAGAAATCTGTATTTCATTGGAAGAAAAAATAAATCTTCATTTAAAATCAATTGCGCAAATCTGCCGTTAGTTAATTTATCTCAATATTGAACATTGTGTTCAAAACACGGAGAGAACTCTAGTAAAATAAAATGCACGACTGGGTCGCACGAACTTGCTCCTATGTAAAAGACTAAGAATTTCAAAAATGAATGTTATTAGAGAAACTGTTCATAAGCATAAAATTCATTTTTTAAATGACTTAAAAAAACTTCTTTAGTAGTTAAAGGTAAGAATAGGATGCCATGTGATTCAAGCAAATATAGATTTATGCAAGAACAAAAATTATAAGTCTTTGTATTGGTTTCTTCAAAAATAATGTTTTATATAAGAAAATTTTAAAACATTTTTAAGAAAAAATGTTGGTACGCCAATTTGAAGTTTTTATTATTGTATGAATAAAAATTAAATTTTCAAACAAAAGTATTGAGCGGTTTTCGAGATATTGAATTTTCAAAAAACAAAAAATTGATTTTTTTTTTCAAAATTCAAAAAAATATTTTTCTTACGAAATTTTATTAAAATCCGTTGTGCCGATAATGAGAAATTCAAAATTTTAAAAAATCGTTCTATGGTAGGTACAGTCCGTAATATCTTGTTTTCAAAATTTTTTTTATTAAATTACAGATATTAAAAAATAATAGAAAGCAAAAAAAATTTAAGCAAAATTCTCGGAACCGTTTTCGAGAAAAATACGATTTTGGAAAACCATTTTTTAACATTTGTATGGAGGGTACCGTTATTTTTAGGTAAAATGAATTTATTTTGCTCATGTATTATAGATTATTTTTCCAAACTTTTATTTATCAAGTTTTGAAAAAATCGAGTATGGGGTTTTCGAAATATTGAGTTTTCAAAAAAAAATTTTGAAAGTTTTTTTAAAAATCCAAAAAATTTGTTTTGGAAAATTTTAATAAACAATAATATTCAAACTGCTGGGAAGCCTTAGCATAAAAAAAATGATCAAAATCGGTGGTACCGTTTTTGAGAAAATCAAAAACAATAAAAATGGTCCCAAGGGGGGTACCAAAATTACTCATTTTTTTGAAATTTTTTTTTGACCATTACCTAGGTTTAACTAAATTAAATTTTTTAAATTTTTTTAAGAAAATCGCAGGGACAGTTTTTGAGAAAAAAAATATTTATAAAATTTCGGAAATTTCGTTATTTTTGGTCATAAAAAATCAAATCAAAAAACATCCGGGGTAAAAAATCAAAACCCATATTGAAGAAAATCGGCCGAGCCGTTTAGCTGTAATCGAACAGACAGATAGACAGAATTGCCAGACCCACTTTTTTGGTCTTCGCTATCATCGTAATGTCAACTTTGATCAAAATCTCGAGTTAGATTTTTTTTACGAATGCATAACTTGCCTTATAGTACCTATAAGTCGCAAGTAAAAATGTAACGTACATATGTAAAATCGTAAAATGTCATGTAATTAGATAAATATAATGGCATAAGAAGCGATTTGAAACGTATTTTATTATCCAACTTAAAGATTGAAATATGAATTTACCAATAAACGGTGACAGGATCTTGCATTCGACTTTTTAATTAGGTTATCTTAAGTGGAGGCGTAAGGCAACAATCCCCAAGAAATTCAGGACATAGAAGAAAATATCCGCTGTAAAGTAGCTTTAATTGAAACAAAAGCTTTGTTCTAGCGTGTTCACTAATTTAAAATTCCTATTATAAAGTATGTTGAGAGGAATAGACCGCATTTAGACGATGTTGTGTTTATAGCACAAAATCCACCATGTTAAACTCCATTTTTTTTAAATAAAATATGAAAACAACGGTAGTTACTTTAAACTCAGTATTAAACTATTATTTAATCTTGGATAACCTTAAAATGTTAGTGATAAATGTAAACGATAAAAAAATTTTTATATTTGTATAAAATTTCTTTGTTTAGTTTTCAATAAAGGTTTAACACAACATTAATTTTAATTCAATACAAAGCGACGCTTTTACCGGGCTTGATTTCTTTACTTGTGCGTTGTTTGCCAAACTTAACTTTGTGTGACACAAAGTTAAGAATTAAGAATTAAAATTAATGTTGTGTTAAACCTTTATTGAAAACTAAATAAATAAATTATATACAAATATAAAAAAATTTGTATCGTGTTTACATTTATCACTAATAAGCACACAACATGGAGACTACTAAACCAAATAACTTAAAATGTTAATTTAAATTGAAATAGTTAGCTCTGTTATTATTAAGTAATAATGACTAAAAATCCTAGTTCTGTCCAACTGTCAAGAGATGGCCTCTGAGATAGTAATTTTTTACCACTTTGCACCAATAGCTCTAATGGCGTTAGTGAAAAGTCGAAAAATATTGATTGAAGCATTTGTATCAAAGGGCACGGTAGTGCCCAGCCAAGTTCTGGCTCTACACCCTTTTTACAGGAACAAACTCAGAAGATTTTTGACCCCTCCCTATCTTCACTCCCAATGAAGTCAGAAACTTAAAATCCCGAATATTTGCTAAGCTAGTCAGGCACAGGCGCCTCACCAAATTTCAATTTTGTAGCATAAGCGGTTCCTGAGATATAAAGCCTCAAAAATCACAAAAACCGTAACTGGATGACTCACTGACTGACTGACAGATCATCAAAATTATGGAGCACTTCCCGGCATCGTAGAATCTTGTAATTTTGCACAACGGTAGGTCTTGTCATGCAAGCAGAGGAAAAAATCGACGATTTGAAGTTTTCCATTCAGGGTGCGTGGTAGCCGCCCACTTTCTCCGAATTGGTGTTGGATTAATGGAGCACTTCTGACTGCTGTAAAACGATGATATTTGGTAAAACGGCAAGGCTTGAATCGCATATAAAGGACCAAAAATAAGAATGTAGGTTTTCCATTTAGGGGGCGTGGTATCCGCCTACTTTCTCCGAATTGGTGTAAGACTGCTCTAAAACGATGAAATTTGGTAAAGCGGTAGGGCTTACATTAAAATTACATTCCTTACTTGGCTTACTTGGCAAGTTTTTGTTTATGCCCAATTCGAAAGGTTTTAAAAACTTGATTAGTGAACCCATCAAATTTTATTCAGTAATCATTAAATAATAAAATTTATCTATTACATTGTTGCTGTTTCAATATTATTCTACTTTAAATATTCGGTATTAAACGTTCATAAAGTAAGAACTTGGCGTGCTTTTAGATCTCAGTACTTTTCACGGCTGACTTGTTACACAAAGGTTTTTGTATAGAAGAACTTGGCTCTTTTTTAACATTTATGTTTTTGGTCTGATAGATTTTAATACGACCAGCAGTCCGTATATAATATGTCAATGCTCTTTCCAATCAGAGTTAGCTCTGAGTGTACGCTTTGAGCTCAGAACAAACTAACCGATCGGATGGACAAAAAAACAGCGTTGCCAACTTAATACTATTGCTTTGACACTGTGATAAACGCTTACAGTCATATTTATAAACTCATTATAGCGTGTACATAAAGGTATACAGCCCTTATAATGCAAAAGTGTTATTTATAAAACTTATGCCATTATGACATTATAAGCTAAACGCGTTTGGAGGTTAAATAGTGGCTTTTGTATTGAACTGTCACATTCACTTTGACATCACATTGAAATATTGCGAAACAAAAATTTTGATATTTAAACTAAAATCTTTTTTTATTTATATCAATTGAAATAAAATTTTATATTATATTAAAAACAAATTAAATTAAAAATTGTTCATAGTTAAATAGATAAAATATATGTATTTCTCGGTGATCTCTATCCACACACTCTTCTTCTTTCGGTGTGTGTTAGTGTCGCAATTTGACTTTCGATTATTGAGATTTTCTGCTCAATAAGTTTTCTGCAAATATATGATAAAATGAATATCAATTTGATTGCCAGGGGCCAGATTCTGTAAAAAAAGAAACGAAAGCGATCGTTCGTTTTTCAAAAACGAAAGCAAATACGAAGCAAACCGTTCGCACGTACGAAAACGTTCGTTCGCTTTTGCCATACAGAATGTCACCCCAGTATTGACTTATTTTCTCTGACGAAACCCAGTTAATGGCTCGAATTCTTTAAGCTTTTGGTAATTCCATTTTTGTTTATTAAATTAGACCGGCACGCAAGATGTTTTTTTTTCTTTGACAAGCAGTTGAGCTGTATTATGGCGGGTAAATGTAATAGATTTTCACTTTTTGGTACTATATTTGACACAAGCTCATTATAACTATGATGGGTAGGAAAATGTTTTATAAATACGAATTTGTATAGTGGATGAATAAGTCCTTAGCATTTTCAACTATTAACCCGATTGGCGAATTCTAATAAATAGTTCTGTGTTTTTCATAGCGTAAAATTGAATACAATAATAAATTGTGTCATCAATAATTTAATTAAATTAATCAATCATCTAATCAATATTGTGTACATTTATTTATAATTTGTATATCTCTTTCAGGACCATGTGGAGGAAAAACAACCGGACAATCCAGGCTTTGCACGTTTTTCGAAAATCTGGGATGGAAGGTTAGTACAATTTGTCATTTTTTTCATTTGTTGTTATATAAAAATACATAACTATATTCAAATCATTAATATATTCAATTAAAATATTTTTTTTTTAATTTTAAATTATGAATTAAGGGTTGGTTTATTCTTTTATTAGTTTTCTTTTTAAACTAAAACAAGCAGCTTTATTCTGCTATTTGTCGGTGAAAAATTTGTATTATGTTATCTGTAAGAGAAAAATAATTGTTCGAAATAAAAAAAAATAAAACTCGAATCAATTACAGTAAATAAATACAATTTAAACAAAGAGAATTTCATAAATTAAAACTGGTTTGCTTACGTTTTGGTGGAACCGAATAATTGTAGAAACACAAATTTATAGTTGTATAGGTATACAAACATTTATTAATCAAACACATGAAACGAATGTTTCAATCGACTTGTGTAGCAGGATGGGGCTGGGCATTGTTTATAATAGAACATTAATTAAATTTTTAAACTTTGTAATAAATGTCACTAAAAATTAAAAGAATTATTGCTAAATTTCTTTATAATGTACTAGACTCTCCTTTTAAATTTCATGATTGATGTAATTAAGTTAAGCGATTGTATTTTTCGTAGACGATGTGCTTTACTAAGCTCTTTACTTCGCATACAAACTTAAAAGAATGCCGCTTCTTAAATTTTAAATTCTTTTAAGAATAATTATCAAAATTTTTGTTTAAAAGCAATCAATCAATTTACAATAAACAAAAATGATCGAGTAATAATAAGACAAATTATTATAATTTGTCAATATATAGCAGCATGTCGTTTTCCTTTGGTTACTCGTGGGACTCTCAATACTTTACCTTACTTGTCAAATTGATAAATGCCTGAAATTTTGTTTTATTAAAATGGCGACGGACTTTTAGTAATGTGCACATTGGTTTTGAAAATCTGAATACCATCATGGGAGGAAAATATATTGAGTCCGGTAAAGCATTCCACATTCTTGAAGTGCGGCAAAAGAAAGAATTTCTGAATTTAACAGTTCGTCCGAAGATGGTTAAATTGATGGGAATTCCCCCCTGGAGAGTTAGTATTATGTTTGAATTGCTCGAGAGGAGTTATTTCACTAGAACACTGTAAAATAATGAAAGTTAAGAACTATTGCATTGGTGCTGAAGATATTCAAATGAATCTGTTATGGTTCTATCACCTATCATCTTTAAAGTTCTTTTTTACATTCTCTCCATAAGACTTAAATGAGAAAGAGAATCGGAGACAAAATGGAGCCATGTGGCACACCAGTATTTATTTTAAGAATTACAGACTTAAAACCTTCCAGTATAATTTATATTGAGCTCTTCGAAAGTTAGGTTATAATCCAAAGAAAAAGAGATTGATCAATACCAATTGAAAAGATTTGTACCATAAAATCGTTTACGCTCTCAATAATTGATTAATAGTCGAATTAATACCAAACTGTGCTGTCAGCAAATTGCATTTTTCTTGCAAGCTGAGAAAAAGTGTATCATTGAAGGCGAGTTAAGGAACTTACAAATGACCAAAAATGTTTACTACCTTTCGGACATTGTAGTATTTTCTTCCTCAATCGTTTGCCTTAGTTCTAACAAAAGTGGGTTTCAGTTAGTTCTGAGTTACGAGTAACTTACATATTTCAATTTTTTTTTTAATTTTAAAGACGATTATTTGTTCGTGTGCATTTATGCAACCAGAACGATGTCTGGTTGGCGCAAATATTGTTTCTTTACAAGATGCAATATGCAAGTTGTGTGTTTTTACATAATTTAATCAGGCGATATTCATGTGATTTTCTGTTCAGCTTTGACCTTGACTAACTGATCTGACGTGACTTTATGAGAACATTCTTTTAATAAAAACAACGTTAAACATTTAGTGTGTTATCTTTTCTTTATAACTGGTCACACACTACATAGATATTTTTTGTAAAAGGATTAATTAATAATCTAAATAAATATTTATATTGTAAAACTATAGTATTTTTATTGGTAACTGAAGCACTTGAGCAGTACTTCAAGTGCTTAACCAATACTTTATGTATTTTCAAGTATACTTTCTAGCCCATTGATTAAGTTTTGTTGCAATTTTAACATCAATTTTACTTCCAGAAAAATATTCTATTCCAGATTTTAAAACCTTTGCTACAGTGAGCAAAGTGTTGTTTATCCAATTTCTGATCAGAAACACATTTTCTGGTGATCGATTTATTTCTAGCTTTTTATGTATAAATGCAGTGCATTTATTTACATATATATATATATATGAAACTAAACAGCTCTGAAATCACCTACAGGCCCGGCGAAGTCTTACACCTACATAGATAACGACTTCTTGATTCTTTTTCTGTACCAAAGACCACCATGTCGCTCAGGGATATAGCCTCAAAATCGTTCTTGCAAATTTAATGTCATTGCAAATATTTTTTTTGGTATATTCGCTGATATTCATCTAGTCCTTTTAGTATGCATTAAAATTTTCAATATTATCTTTAATCTTAATTTAAACAATTGCAATTGCAAAAAAACAAGTCTAAACTTAAACAAACTTAATCATAAGATAACCAGCCTTTAATTTGTTTCAAAACAGTGCATAACATTTCACAAATTTAAATTAACTTGTTTATATTTTAAAATTAAATATATCAAAATTCAAAAGTATTAGGAATGTTTTTAATTAATATATTTAATATTTGTGCTAACAACGGTTCCTGGAAATAAATTATATAAAATTCGTATTGAATTTTCGTTCATTTCGACATCGAAATAAACTTATTATTGATTTATATAAGAAAATATTATTTTAAAATAAATTTTTGTGAAATGTAATACTCGTATTTAAAAAAGAACAATTCTTGTCCAATAAAAATTAACATAATATTGCATCACAGTCACAATATATATACATATATATCTATTTCTTTACATTAAATAACAAAACAAATTGGGACTAAAATCCACCACAATGATTCTAGTTCTCGACGAAAAATAAAATAAAAAATAAATACAAATTTGTTTAATTGTTTTCAAAATTTAATTATTAAAAAAAAACAAACAAAATAAATGCCTTAGTAAGGCCTCAAAATGAGCATATTCTCGTTTATATCAATATTTTCAGGTATTCCGTGTGCCTGAAACGGCTACTGTGCTTCTCAGGTAAATGCCCCATGTTTTAAAATGTTGGCATATACATTAAATTTGTTTTTATCTCTCTCTCACTCTTAAATAATAATAATAATAGTAATAATAATAAAAAAAATAGAAACTTTTTTTTTTTAAATCATAAAAAAATACTAGTAAAAATTAAAACCTAAAAAAAAATAATTTTAAAATTAAAAATTTTGAATGTTTTGGAAAAGATAATATTTGATACATTTAGAAAAAAAAGAAAAAAAAAAGAAAATGGATTGTTGAAATCAGCTCATTAATTTTTCTCAAAATGCCTTTTCTCCAATTTTCTTATATATTTCAGTGGCGGTGTCAAATTCTCGGACCTAACAGATAAAGAAGGTAAATATTTTTTATTTAATTTACAAACTGTTATACATTACTACTTGCAGATTGAGTTTATAGCCTTTTAAATATTTTTCTAAAACATTCCTATTACGATTGCCAGGTATCAATTGATAACTGATAAATATTGAAAATTGATTTTCAACAACACAATCGATAAAAGTTTTTATCATTGACATTAATGTTGATTATTGTGAATTTCATTTTAAAATTGATAATTTTTATTATTAATGAAGAGTTGATCAGTTTTTTTTTTTTTTAATGAATTGAGTATTTTAAAACTCAATCAATTGTCAATATTTGTAAGTTGTCAATTGAAAATTGACAATGATAATATAGGTGAAAGTTTTTGTGTTCCATTACGGTTTTCAGGTAGAAAAGAGGGACCTTCCATATTAATCCCTTTTGAATTTTGTTAGAAGAATCTATTAAGACAATTTCACGAACAATTTCGTTATCGGAGTCACGTATCTCTCAATCATATCTCGATTCCACTCATTCTAAAATGTTAACACATTTACCAATTTGTAACACCAATGAGCTGTCAAAATTAAAATATTCATAGTACAACACTTTATTGTGGATTAACCGAAAAAAGAATAATTCACAATAAAGTTTCGTTCATTCGATTGCCTTACACAATACCAAATATGACAGCCAATATATGCAATAATATCGACTTTCTGTCAAATTCCTATTTATGTCTTTACTGTTTACATGTAAATATAGCTAAGACAATAATTTCAGACATTTTTCTGCGTTGGGGTGGGTAAATTATTTCATGAAATTATATTCGAAATCAGATGTATCCAACTTGAAGTCCCATACAAATGTTGACTCCACTTCTCGATCCTGTATATAAAGCTGCAAAAAACACAGATTTCAGTCGAACTGTCATTAGACTTCAAATCATTTCTGCATTCATCGCCACAGACATTAGGTGTGTTTTAAAATCTTCGGATCTACATATATCGATTTGGATCTAGATTAACAGCCCTATTATGAGTATCAATTTGATAGTCGATAATATTCATCAATTAGTTGATAATTTGGTATTATGGGTATCAACTGGTAATTTTAGACTAATCAAAAGTTCATTGTGAATGAGTTTTGTTCATTTCGTTTGACGTTTCACGTTTTAAATATTTATTTGTTTTTTGTTGCCCACGAAAAGGAACATTCTTTATGCGAAAATGTAAGTTGTTCTTATAAAAAATCACCATAACTCCCTTCAAAAAAACAATTCTATCGAAGTCATTATTCTTTTTAAATTTTTTCGTTTTTGAAAATCCCGAGTAAATTTGTATGTTTACATTTCAACCAAGAATTTGTGGTTGATAAGGAAATTGATGTGTATCTATTTTGTTGATATCCGTAATACCGTGTCTATCAAAAAAATCATTCACAATAATGATAAAATCTAATAAAATTCACACTCGATAAAAAATGTTGATAGCCATAATACCAACTCATTCAATTTGTTGATATGTATCAAGTATCTAGTTGATAGTAACTTTTAATCTGGATGTATTTCAAAGATCCTTATTATTGCGGGTAGATTGATTTTTATGGTAAGGTAGTGTAAACTGCAGTGTAAAGAAAAGGGACACGAAATAATTTAAAATCAAAAACTTGGTGGAAGCACACTTAACTTAAGTAATTGTTTAGTTCAATGGCCGTCCCAAGTTTTGCAGCCTTGCAGAAGTACTGGCCAAACTTAAAAAATAAAATGCACGACTGGGTCGCACGAACTTGCTCCTATGTAATAGACTAGGAATTTTAAATACGAATGTTATTGGAAAAACCTGTTCATAAGGATAAAATTAATTTTTTAAATTCTTTTAGTAGTAAGAGATAAAAACAGAATGATATGCAAATATGAATTTATGCAGGAACAAAAATTATAAGTCGTTGTAAGAGTTTCTTAAAAAAAAAAGCTTTTATATACAAACTTAAGAAAAAATTTTGGTACGCCAATTTAAAGTTTTTATTATTGTTCGAATAAAAATTAAATTTGCAAAAAAAATATTGAGCCATTTCTGAGATATTGAATTTTCAAAAAAATAAAAAATAATTTTTTTTTTCAAAAATTCAAAAAATATTTAATTTTAAAGTTTTGAAATGCAATGTGTTCTAGACTTTTTAGAAGCTTCTCTAAAAATTTTTTTATTGAGATCTGTTCTGTGGATAATGAGAAAATCAAAATTCGAAAAAATGGTTCTATGGTAGGTACAAGCTGTAATATCTTAATTTCAAAATTTTTTTTATTAAATTAAAGATCGTAAAAATTAATTGAAAGAAAAAAAATTTTAGCAAAATTCTCGGAACCGTTTTCGAGAAAAATACGATTTTTGAAAACCATTTTTTTAAAATTTTTGGCATTTGTATGGTAGGTACCTTAATTTTTAGGTAAAATAAAATTTTTTTTATCACATCTTGTAGATATTATTGAGAAACTTTTATTTATCAAGTTTGAAAAAAATCTAGCAGGGGGTTTTCGAAATATTGAGTTTTGAAAAAAAAATTTTGAAGGTTTTTTTAAAAATCCAAAAAAATTTTTTTTGAAAATTTGAGTATACAATTCTATTTATGTTTTTGGGGAGCTTTAGCAAAAAAAAAATTATCAGAATCGGTTGTACCGTTTTTGAGAAAATCAAAAACAAAAAAAAGAGTTCCTTGGGGGGTACCCTCAATAACTATTTTTCGGAAAATTTTTTTCATCCAATACCTAGCTTTAATTAAATGAAATTTTTTTGTGTTTTTATTTTTAAAATCTGTCGAACAGTTTTTGAGAAAAAAAAATGTTTATAAAATTTCGAAAAAAAATCGTATGGCAGGTACCGTTATTTTTGGTCTTAAAAAATCAAATCAAAAAACATCCGGGGGTAAAAAATTAAAACCCATATCTACCAAGTTTGACGAAAATCGGCCGAGCCGTTTAGCTGCAATCGAACGGACAGACAGACAGACAGACAGACAGACAGACAGACAGACAGACAGACAGACAGACAGAATTGCCAGACCCACTTTTTTAGTCTTCGCTATCATCGTAATGTCAACTTTGATCAAAATCTCGAGTTCAATTTTTTTTACGAATCCATAACTTGCCTTATAGTACCTATAAGTCGCAAGTAAAAATCAGAGAAACTAATATTTTAGTGTTAAGCTTTCTTAAAAAAAATAACCCTTAACTTTAACAATCAATACACTTTTTAGTCTTTGAAGTAAAGGTTTTTCGTAAACAAATATTTCGAAAATTATGAATTTTTGTTGAAAAAAGCCAAAGTAAGAATTGTTGCTTATGTAATTCTACACAAAAACAAATACGTCCATTTCTTATATAACACCAGCGTTTTCCCTATAACGATTGTCTATAAAATTTTTGTGATTGATTGATTGACCAAATTGGATATTATTATTAGTTGGTGGATGAGATATTCCTCTTCCTTCGGCTTTTTTGGTCACTGGAAATGGCAATGATACAAAGTTACATTGATTTGATCCCAACGTTTCGACAGGGATTGGGAACAAATCAATGTAGCTTTGTTTCATTGCCATTTCAAGTGACCAAAAAAGCCGAAGGAAGAGGAATATCTCATCCACCAACTAATCATAAAATTTTTGTAAACATTTAATAAAGTGTTTTTTCCAAAAAGGAGGGGTAGATTTTGAAATGAAATAAAAAAAGCTGTCTGTGAGGTATTAACGAAATTTTTTTTTATTTAAAAGGCCCATGTATGCCATTGTGTATGAAAAATTACATCGCTCAAATGCTCGCATTGGTTTCTTATGGTGGCACGGATCCGAGTGGTATAATTTCCAATGACTCTTCCACATAGATCCGTCTGAAATTGAGCGATTGTCTGTATTATGTTCATCTTAAGGGAATTGGTCGATTGTTGTTTATTCGCTCAGACCTGCGATTTCACAATAAAAACTCTAGTGGAGTGGAACCACATGTAGTCTTGTTCCATATAGTAGTTCAATTTGGGCCATAAGAAAGTGGTTATTACCGTCATTATAGGTTACTGCCTCAACAAAGTCTTTTTTGAAAAAGTGCGGACCAATGACGCATCGAGACCAAACGGTAACTTGCGGATGCATTATCATCTGATGAACCTCGTGCGCACTTTTACCGTCCCATATACGGTAATTTCTAGTTAGCTAAAATGGGGGTCTGAACAAAGGGCGTTGTCCATGGTTATGATATTTGAGCTTCTGGGTCAGTTGGATCTTGTACGGCTGTAGGCTCAGGTCCTGACGCAAAATTCGCTAAGTTGAAGTCTTCGAAAGACCGAGTCCAAAAGATTTGAAAATCTATCCCTGCCAAAATGAAAACACTTTAGTTTGTATCAATATATATTCCCACTAAACCTGACAATTTTAAGAACTCATTTTCAAAATTACCCAAAGTGCCCATACTACAAGTGCAGCTAAATTTTTTTCTAAGAGAAATATTCAAATTAATTTTTAAATATGGTATATGTATTTAAAATTTCAAACACGGTAAAAACAAACAAACTTGCTGCCAGTTTCATTAGCTCTGTTTGTGTACTTTATCGGAAAACTGGTATAAAGTGCAATAAAATACATTTTTTTTACCCAGTTTAATTGAAATTATAAAAATGTTCAAAAAGTTACAGTCATTACAGAGGGTCTTTCCAAAATTTAAAAAAAAATATTAAAATAGAATACTATTACATTTATACTTATGCATTTTTTTAGCATTCTATTGTAATCGAACGAAATGTTCAATTTCATTCGTATAAAAAGTACGAATTAGAGTAGTCTTCAAATCACCTAGTTTTGTGTTGCCCAATTTAAAAAAAAAAAAAATATTAATACATAATTTTAATTGTTGTCTAATAGCTGTCTAACTTATACACAGAAATCCTTGATAAAATTGGAATTTTATGGAATCGAATAAAGCATATCAGCGGTCTAAACCTTGAGATTTTATACAATTCAATAAAGCATATCAGCGGTTTGTCTAACTTTAGACGTCCGCCGTCCAATTTCAAAAAAGTTATAAATAAATATTGTTCTTAGTTGTATCTTTAAGAGCTGTAGGCATTAGTATCCTAAACCTTGACTAAAGCGAAATTTTATTTAATTGAGTGAAGCATTAATCTACCTATTTAAACACTGTTTAACTAGTCAAAATGCTGAGGAAATCCAATAACGTATCCAAATAAAAATAAAATATGTAGAACAAATCGAGTTGTCTATTATGCAATATGTCGTCTGTTATTGTCAAACCGATAACGGGCTCACTTGTTTAAATCACAAACAAAAAATATGTATCGTCTATTCTTCTCTGATTGTTGCACCTATTAGGTATCCCTCACCCTCGTTTCTCGCCGTACATGGTTTTCTATGTGGCTTTGGTCGATGGTCTAGTATCAAGTTCAAGGACTTATCGATTTTGTTATTTCACTATCTTTAAGTAAATAAATTAAATTAGATGGCGAGCGTGAAGTGGCAGGTAGACTGCTTATTTTTTGTTGCTGATGCGAAGGCGGCTTTTTGTTGTTTCATAACAATCTAATCCTATTATTGTGTGCGGTACTTAAAAATAGTTTAGCATTGCGCGATTCGTGGACTGTGATGCTTATACATTATTATTATGTCAATGGCAATGGAAACTACGTTTTTTCCTTGGTGGATTTTTTTTTGTTTGTTTTTCTTTTTTTTCTTTATTTTTTTTTTTAATTTGCCCCTTGGCAATCAATAAGACATGGCAAATTGGTGATGTTGTTGTGGGTGGCTGGTACTCCTGGCAGCTACATACGTATGTACATATATGTAGTTCAATAGGAATGGAAAGCCATATAACCCGGTTTTTGCATAAAAATTACCGTAATTGTACTTTTTCTTTTTTGTTGCTTGATGAGAATTACAAATTAAAGATGTTTTTTTTTTATTTACTTAATACTAAAATTGTATTGAAAATTTTGTTGCGACTTTGTTCTTTTGACATCCCTCGAAATTATTTGACATCATCCGAAATTATCCACTTCCTCGAAAAGAAAGTAAAGACTGCGGTTGATGTAGTAAATGAAATGACATTGCGTGTCAGAAGGATATACACCATTTTTACTGTCAAATTATGCTTATTTGAAATGATTCCCTGCAATTAACTTGAAGAACAACAATTTTTGATGACAAAGAATTAAATTGTTGGATCTAAGTTGAAGTTTTGTTTCCTTGAAGCTATTTTAGTTGATTTAATGGTCTTAGATCAAAGAAATTTGAGTAATGGGTCTATTAAATTTTTGTGACATTACAAGAAAATATAACAGTTTTATAATAAAATACTATGGTAAATGTGAATGTAAATAAGCGTCCATCAATTAATATTAAAATAGCGTGATCGAATGAAATTAAGATATATTTATCATAAATCGTTCGACCTTTGAGTAAATTGAAATGTAATTGGTATTTTATAAAACAACCTTTAAAGAATGTCTCCATGTTTGCCGAAGTAAGCTAAGTCAAAACAATTCGCTAGCTAGTGCATTCTATCTATGTATCTGCTAGGTGGATCTTTTAGTTTCTTTGAGAAGAAATTCACACGGGGACCGATTGTTCGATGTCACCCGTTTTCCTTGAATTCGGTAAAAACTGTCGTTCTTTTCAATACAGAGGTCAATACGATTCCGGTTTCCGTAACTAGATTACCTCAATAAACATACATATGTACATACACCATTCAATCGTAATCTAGTAGATTAGAAATAAATCATATTAAATTTTCATGAGCCAATAGTTTTGGGAATCGTACTAACCTATACCCATGTCAAGCTGAATGCATTCAATGCACAATCGGTTTTTTTGCTTCGTTTGTCATAAGTTCAAATGAAACACCATTTGCAAGTTGAAAATTAGTGCCAAAGTTTATCAGCTTGTTAATCTTTTTGTCCGGTGGAAAAAACTTCATAGATTTATTTAATCTAAACTAAGATAATCCTTTGGTGGAAACAAACCATAAGATGAGAAGCACTTCAACTTTCAGAACTTTTAAACAAATTCCCAAAACGGTTTTTGTTTTCCGTGTTTTCTCTGATTTTATAGCTTAACTAGTGACTTATTCGGAATTCAGTCGACTTAGTCGACAAAAATCTTCTGTAACCTTTTATTCTTTCAAATCAGTGTTGTTGTATTGTAGTCAAGGTTGCATTCACAAGACCTTAAATATTACAGATTTGTTTGCAAAGAAGTTTATTTTTAAAATTTGGCGAAGCTGTCTTAAGTGACAGTAAATTCGGCAGCTGTCAGATGATTCGCGCTCAGTATATTTTGTCATTTCACCATGAGTCACATTAGGTCAGAAAAACGATCGCCAATTGAAATTTCCGATATACGACCCCAGCTGCTCATCAAAGTGGTCTAAAATTAGACATCCAGGTTGCGCTTATTAACTACATAAATTTTAAATATTCAATTTACATATACTAGTAAAATAAATGAATACATTTGGTTGAACGAAAGATCATGGAGAACCAGGGCCAAGTGACTTACAACTCTCAACCACTCAAGCGTGCGTGTTTTCTGTCGACAGGAATGAAAGGGACCTACAATTTTCTGGCGAATCTGAACGGCTAAGATGGTAGGCAGTTTCTCATTACAAGAGATGCTTTTGAAGTATTTGTCTCACTCTCGCAAAAGGCATTACCCCTTCGAAAATGACAGATGTTCTCTTTTATTAAGAGCAAAACAAATATCTGATAATTGGAATTGAAAATTGGTTTCCTGTGGAATTATCCCTTTACATTTTCCAAACAAAAAAAAAACATCAATTTGTGTCTGCATTTGTTCTCAGTTTTATTTTATTTTATTTTATTATTTTTTTTTTATTTTTATAATTTAAATTTTTATTTTGTAAATATAATTTAGCACCCGAAAAACCAACCACATTCAAATATCAACAATTTCCATTTGGCTCACCTGAGCATAGCCAAATCGATTTAACCGCATCATGTCCAAGATGTTTGGCTTCGGCTGCGGACAAACCTGATGGCAGCGAAGGTGAGTGTGATACCGTGATGATGTTTTCTGTGTATTTTTTGAACAAACAAGACACTTTTCTCTCAAACTTTCTCCTTTTTATCGTCATTCGTGCTTTGTTTTTTTTTTGTTGTTGTATCACATTTATTCGCTTTGCTTTTTGAGCACAAACTTCCTTCTTTTCTTTCAATCATTTTGCTTAAATCAATTTATTTACAAAGCTTTTATTTGTATGTACTACATACATATAAATATATATTTAAAAAAAAATAATATTAAATGCATGAAATATGTTGTTATTTATAACTCCCAGCGAATTTTGACTCTTTACACAAGTGTCTAAGTAATTCTTGCCTGGCAACTTCTTCTGTGCGCGTAATTCTCTCCCGTGTTAAGCATAACCTTGAGGTTAATATTCAGGCTTGCGAGCTGATGTCAGTATTGAGAACAAATTTAGAGGATTATGAAGTCTAATAAATGGCTTTAATAACTGCCTTCTTCGTATTTCGGCCTTCTTAAGTATTTTGCATGCTTCCCTGATTGCCAATTATTAAGATATTTTAGGTGTTAATCAAGCGCTAAATGAGTACCAACACTAGCTTTTCTTTGAACTTTCTTAGGCTTTGTCGGGCCACCACGATCATTTTTGTCTGGAGGCTCCACTTTTCCCCAAAAGTTTGGCGAGTCTAAAGGTGTGTCCAGACCAAAGAAACATTTTTTAAACATTTCAGAAACAATTAAGAAACATTTCAGAAACATTTAAAAAACATTTCAGAAACAGAGAAACATTTCTGAAATGTTTCTGAAATGTTTTCTTTGGTCTGGACGCTCGGATCCACTCTTGACGAAAATTTTAAAAATAAAATCAAAAAAGCCAATGATATATCTGAAATTTTCGAAAATATAAATTGTGATAAAGATGAAAAAGAAAAAAAAATTCATGCGCTTAAAGTACAACACAGGCGAGAAAAAAATTTACAGACAACTCAATCTGGAAATAATGGGAAACAAAAACATTTCAGAAATGTTTCTCAAAGCGTCCACACCAAAAAAACAAATCAGAAACATTTCTGAAATGTTTCTGAAATGTGTTTTAAGCAAATGGGAAACATTTCAGAAACGTTTTTTAAACAATGTTTCCTGAAATGTTTCTTTGGTGTGGACACACCTTTAGAAAGCTTTGCAAACATTCCTAACTCGTTCTTCAATGCTTAGTTTCCAGTTTAATTTAGGGTCGATAATTGCTCTGGAAGACAAGGAAAGTCCATTGAGTTGGGGTAGAGTAAATGGTGGTATCTTGGTTCAGTTTAGTTTAATACCACCATTTCAGTTCTGTTTTGGTTAACTTCACAACTCATAGCCCAGTTACTGAGCCAGATCCACGATTTTCATAATAACAGTCGTAAATTTTTCTAACGTCATTAGTACCAAATCATCCCTATACGCCACAGTCTTCACTTCACATCTTTGCAACTTCATAAAAATTATTTTCTTTACCTTAACTAATAGAAGAGGTGAAAGAATACCACCCTGAGGTTCTTGTTTGAATTTATATTTCTGGATACGGCTTGAATTTTTCTATTACTTTACCATGCGCATGTTGACTTTATATCAAGTATATTACACAAAAGTCAACTAGGAATTGAAGAACAGAGTCGTTAGAGGACAAAAGCTCATTCTGTCTAAGAAGATACCAAGGGTATATTGTTAGCGTGTTACCACTCTAAGCGGTTCGATGCTTGTATATTCTCAAAGTCCGAAAAATTTGTTGGCATAAGTAATACCAAGGAGTCAGATAGAGAAACTTTCAAACATCCATCAGGATTTCTCATATACGAAAGACAATAGTGCTCCTTCAATAAAACTTTGCTAAGTTATGCGAAATCTAAAATGTCTTCAATTCACTGAAAAAATTCTCTCCAATCTTGCTGCTTGGCTAATACGGGCGATTACTTAAAATCTACGTCTAGATGGTGTTGTTAACTACTACTTAATTGATTGCTTCAAAATATTCTCGACCATCTTCGATATTTGACTCTACCTGCTCCAATCCACTTACATTACATATAGTCTTCCAGATCGAAGCAATATGATAAAAAAAAGCACCATTCGTGTATAGTCTTCAAATAAAATATGAAAGGGATCATATCACCTTGATGGCATGCTCGAGGAATGAAATATAACGCTTAAAAATAAATGCATTCACTTGTCTGATGGCATTCATTTACGAGTATAATAATACATATTTATAACCAAATGAAGGACAAATTTTATAAACGTTTAGGTGTTAAAACCAAACAATGTATGGAAAAGCATGGAACACGGACAGAAATCAAAGTATTGGTTGAGAATATATCGATAACCTGATTTTAAGGTTTAAGTAGAACAGGAATATTTGAATAAACTCACTTTTGACTTTGAATCGATCCAGACAGACAAATATCTTTTTTTTTTGCAAGTTTGCAGATTAATGCAAAAAGGTATGAGCAGTAGCAGTCAATGCTAGCAATTATTTGGGTTTGAGACAAAGTCAAACCTACGCAATTGGAATGGATTTACAATTTTCTGCCGAGTTCAAATTATTTCTTATGACACGAGAGACTCTTGAAATACTTGTCACTTCCCCTGAATATGCAATTTACCTGAAAAAATCACTTTTTTTTAAGGTAGCATCGGCTGAGAACCGAACGCAGACCTTCGGCGTGATAGTCAAACGCACTAAGGGGTACTACTGAATTACGTCTACAATGATTAAGTTACTTACAAAACTTGAATTATAATAGCAAGGAAGTGAAGATTTTTTAAAATATAAATTACTATGGGGTACAAATTTGATCAATTTACTTTTTTAAGTCCTTAATCGAGTACCCTTTACAAATAGTTGAATGAATGAATTATGTATTAGGGGTATTGCACTGCGACTTAGAGATCTATTGTGTCCCCACATGAATCTGGACATTTTCCCAAATAGTTTTTCTTTTGGTGTATGAGTGGACAGCATTTTCCTAGTAAGTGGTCTGGTGTTTCCTCGTGCATGTTGCAGAATCGGCACTGCTTACCACACCAAGTAAACCTAGGTGTCTTTTAAGTTTGCAGTGCCCAGTTAAAATAAATCTTAATATTTTAGATTAAAGAAAGAAATGTATGTTTTTAAATTGTATCTCCTATTCTGCTATCCGAAATTTTTCCATTAGGTGGCTATTCCAATAAAATAGATACTAATAAAAAGACAAACTATAAATAATTATTATTCTGTATAATCTACATTTAATTTAGAATTCTTCTAATACGGACGTAACTCGTGATCGGTCTACGTTTTTCGCATTCACAATGACTTCAATAACAAAAATCTAAATAATCTTCAAATAGACTCAATTACGTAAAATGTTAGAGTTCACATCTTTAAAAGTCACATCTTTCCAAGGTATTTTTCCAAAAAGTTCCAACACGTCACAATATAGAACAAAAATCTAAAGCAAATGATTCAATTATTAATATGTATGTAACATTAATTTTTCATTGTTGAATGTATAAAAATAAACCTACAATGTCTCCCACTCTCTCTTTCTCGTGTTGCTAAACAGTTTTAAAAAATATATAAACATCTCGACGACATGATAAATGTTGTTCTCATACTTGACTACATATTTGTTTTGTCTAAACAAAATGAGCACATGCTTTTATTGAACAATAAACATTTCTAAAGTTAGAAGAAAGTAGGTAAATAAATTTGTGCTCTCTTATTTCATATAAAATGTTCATGTCAGACATGATAACAAAAATTACCAATTAATATTTGTTATAATTAATTTTATAAATTTTATTATTACATTCAAATCAGTTTTGAATGCAAATTCATTAAAAAATCTATTTGTTTTTCTTATTTAATAGCAATACGAGTAAGTACTTTAGCTGTCACACGTAATGTATGTACATTGTGGTGCTCTTGGTTTAATACACTCAAAAATATTTTATTTTTTTTTAACTTTGTTTAAATATAAATAAAATTACCTTCATATTATGTTAACAGTTAAGTTTAGTTTTTTTTTGAAAACCTTGTTTATACAAGTTCATCATAACACAGGTTTCGTTTTGAATTTCGTGATATTTTTGATATGGCAACAATCAACTGTCATTGCGGTGACTTTTAATATCCTTAAACTAGGAGGTTATTAATTGAGGTTCGCACAAGAAACGTGTTGAAATAGTCAAAGTTTGATCGTACCAGAATATGCACGTAAACAGAACGAACTCTTCGAAAATCCAAGCAGAATAGCGGATCACAATCACAATCCACATCGAGTGACAGTTTGGTGTTGTTTTTGTGAAGTGATACAAAATATCATTTACATATATATGATTAATGCGAACATGCCTAATTAAATGCAACGTACAAATTGCGAGGTGAATTATAATAAATAAATCCCGTCATACTCGACTCCACACGACACACAATTTTATTGTAAAGATAACCATCGGCACCACAATTAATAAAACTGGTTCAGTGGCAATTATCTGTAAGTCCTGGATTAAGTTGAAAATTTTATTAATAAAACAAAATTTCTGCTGATTTACCAAAGTCGCTCAGTACTATATTTTTATCAGCCAGTAATACTACGTTTTCACCATTAAATAATTACCATAAATCTTCTTCAAATCTCGAAGATTTACTATACAAATGTTTTTCTTAGATGAGAAATAAATCTTATTAAATCTTCATTAGATCAATTGTTCTATCGTTCGAACTGACCTAACATCCATATCATTTTTCATTTTGATAGATGCTGTCAAAGTTAATAATCTTTTGGTGCCGTTGAAAAACCACAAAAATCTCTTGCCTTAAATCTCGGATTATCTTTTGGTGAAAACGAGATTTATTGTGATTTGCCGTTAATTAATTCAAATCCTGAAAATTAACCGATATCCATATCGTGTGGAAGTATCTCGATCATATGTCTTCGTTTGGCACAAATGAAACCTTTTATCTCTCACTTCCAGTTCATAGGGACAAATTAAACACTATTAGTATTTTGATTATGTGCTGTCAAAGTTGATCTTCTTTTTAATTATTCTGTGCGGTGGAAATATCACATAAATGTCATGACGTCAATGTCATGTTGAGCTTTATAGCCAAATCACAATCTCGCGTTCGTCGGTCCGGCGTTAAATGGGCGTTTGATCATATATACGATTTTGTGTGTCAAAAAGCGCAACCGTAGCATTTGTAAAACAAAATTTAGCTTCAAACCTCGAGCGTTGACTGACATTTCCATGACATCTTTGATAAGTACCTACTTAATTGTTATATTCCAATGAATTTTGTTCATCATCATCATCATCGGCTCGACAACCGGGTTCCGGTCCTGGCCTCTTTCAACAAGTCTCTCCACCTATCCCGGTCTCTAACCGACGCCATCCAGTTGCGCACCCCAAGGCTTCGGGCGTCCTGGTCTACGCCATCTCTCCAGCGCAAGCATGGTCTACCACGCTGTCGTCTACCATAGAATGTACATTTAAAATAGTTAATTTGTAAAGCTATTTTCTTAAACAAGAGATGGATATGGCTGATATGGATGATCTTGATGACCTCCTTGACTTTTCCTTGTTCGGTGTTGTGAGCTATGCTAGGTATGAGGCATTTAAAAACGACGAAAAAAGAGTAGAAAGGCAGCGATGGGTTCGGGAGTTCAATTTAAGCAGAGACACTGATGGATTCTTTGCTCTTAATTATGACGCAATGCAAAAGCATGATCAAGAACATTTTTTTAAAATAACCCGAATGAAACCGGCGACATTCGATTTGTTGAGAACTTTTATCGAGCCAGAACTAGAAAAGCATTCTTGGAGAAAACCAATTTCTCCTAGGTGTAGATTATTTTTCACCCTTATGTAAGTAGTATCTGCCACTGAAATTATTTTTGTTTGCAATAAAAATTGATTTTTTTAAAGGTATTTTTCGCAAGGAGTTCCCAGACAAAAAAGAACTTAAATTACTTACTTCTTATTTCACTTCAATTTTCAACTTTCAAAACAAATACAAAATACGGCCGACAATGAACTGTCAAACGCCCAACCGAATAGAAAATAGATCTACTTTTGCTTTGGCCTGGCGTTGGTCTGACGTTTACGATATTACGATATAAAGCGGTCGCAACGCCGGAGGTAACATTTCAGATTGCCTCATAAGAGTCTATTGTTTTTATTCAAAATGTCAAAGCCCGACCGACCAAACGCGAGATTGTGGTTTGGCCATTAACATTTCATGTTCTGATTTGACGTCGTAGATAAATTATGTCTTTGTGGAGTTTTTTTTTTGTGTCATATTTAAGAACCGATATTATATATATTTTTTGTTTGTTAGGAAAACCCGTTAGATTACGAGTAAACAAAGAAGATAGAAGCTTTGTTTTAGAAGAGAAAAAATTTCCAAGGAATATTCACATCGATGTGTTCAAAATTAATACCGCATCGATTCATTAAAAAAAAATATTCCTTAATTAAATTCAACATAATTAAAAATGAATTTAATTCAATATTACTCTCAGGAAATTGATGAATTAAAATTCTAACTTAGCTTAAGTTCAAAAAAAGTAAAAATAAAAATGAGTCGCCGGAGTATTATTTCCAATTAAGATCTAATTAATTTATTCTTGGAAGAAACAAATGTTACACAGACGAAAAAAACATTATTTGACAGTTGTGATTTTCATAATTGTTTTATTCAATTATAAGGTATTTGTTTGCCGTTTCGCGTCCACATTCCACAATGCAATTCAACTCAACGAATGTGTACAAATGGGTAGAAGAGAAGTTCAAACACGATTCAACTCTGCATAAAACAAAGTATCCATCTAAACTGATGGTTTTAGGTCACAATAGGTGTTTTTCTTTTTAAGCTCAGAGCAGGAAACTGAGCTGTCAAAAAAAAATCTGTGTTTCTGTTTTAGCTCTTTTTTTAATCAGAGCTATCTCGGATTTAGCTGGTATTAAAAAATTTATCATGTAATAAACAGAATTTGATTTCACTTGTTGACACCACCCAGATTCCAGAAATAAATCTAAAGTTGAGAGAAATGTATTATTTGTAATCTTTTTAAATCCGCTGCGCACCGGTCTAACTAAGTGAACCGCAATGTAAATTCATTTGTGACGAATTGATGATGAAGTGAGCTATAGATAACACATCGCATGCGACTTCATTTTCAAATGATTTATGGGCAACACCAACCTAAGGTGTAATACAAATTTGTCATGTGACATAAGAATCGTCGCACATAAGGGAATTTTGCAAATAAAAATGATCAAAAGTATTAATTTACTTATTGAACCGAAAATGTATACAAATCTGTATTCCTAAACTAATTGATGTGAATGTACTTTGAAATGGCGACATTCGGTTGTGTGTGTTCAATTTTAGGAAAACGGTTTTTTCATATTCTACTGGAATTAAAAAGGCTTGGAGCAGTCAAAAAATCCAATCGAAAACTATATGATAGAGTATATTTGGATATGTATGAGTATGTAAATGATTTTCGTCAAACCTTCCATCGTCATATAATACCTGTCTGTGCGTCTCGTCTGAAATAATTTTCTGTGACCAAATTTTGCAACTTTCGGCCAGATAGATTGAGGAAATTTCCCTATGTGTGTAATTGGCTTATCAGAACATTTTATTTTTTCCTTACTTTGACATATGCCAAAGTCGATAGTATTATTCGACCATCTGTCAATAAAATTTTAAGTGGCCCGGAACTGTTTCAGACGAAATGGTGACATTATGTGGTTGGAAAAAAAGTACACGCTTGAGTGGATTATTTGTTTTGTTATTTTGCGTGGTATTTTTCAATTTACTTCACATAAACAAAATAAGTTGTTACCGCTATTGAACTCCCCCTGCTTGATACCACATAAAGTCCCGAGTTTATTTAAATCGAATCGCTTTTTACTGCAGTCAGCAAAGATGAGGAAGTTTATCTGACATTGAGTGTGCAATCATGATTCGTCTTGTAATTGCCCCCCATCTGTCAACAAAAATCACGTGCAATTTAGTATTATTAACTATATGTTATTCAGTTAATAATAAAAGCAGTGAGTTCGTGCCGGCTGGAATAAGTTATTTCTGGGAGTTTTTTGTATTTTCTGTTTGTATACTCGTATTTCAGCTTTATTTTGCAAAATGAAGTCGATGATCGAATGAAAAAAAATAAAACAAATTTTTCCATTTGAATTGTTCAAGGAGATTGTTTGAGGGGCTTGTTCGATTTTCTCAGCTGATAAATTGTGGTGGGGTCATAAGTCATACGAATGATACACAGAAAAATTAATACATATTAATGAAATATAATGGTTATTGGGCTGAATTCTGATAAGTTCCGCTTTATTTTTAAGAACGTATGTATTTTGCGATCGAATTTTATTAGAAATAGGTTTTTTTTTAATGACAAAATAATTTGATTCACAATTTTTATAAACTATGATCGAATCTTTGAGAAATCACTCACATGATAATATTTTACTCAATGATGCGAATGTTTCTTTTTTTTTTCTCTTTAATTTCGTGGATGAAAAGCTTCTGCTCAATTATTCGAAAGTACACATCTTTGAATTATTGTAACTTAAGCCTATATTTCCTTGGCTTGGTTTTAAAATTGGCAACACTGTTTCTAATGACAGTAAAGTTGACAGTTGACAGATGATTTGTGCTCAGTTTTTTTTTTTGCTATTTCGCCATGAATAGAGTTAAATCAGAACAACGCTTGATGCAAATTGTAAATGCCTACTCACTTTTTTTTCTTTCGAAAAGTACTTAGTACAATCCAGGGTGAATTAGGACCTCAACCAATAAGCTTATCAAGGCAACTCGGTCACTAGAGTGCTGTCCTAGTTTCGGACACCTAATTGGTTGCATTCCTTCCCCACCTCTGTCGCGGTCTTCCTCTACTGCGCCGTATCTTGAAATTAGATTCTAAGGCTCGTATTCACCAAGCGCTCCTAAACGGCTCTTAACTTTACGAGGCTCTTAACTTGAAATTTCTGTGGGGTATTCACCAACCACTCGCAAGTGTTTTTCGAAGTTCGAAAATGAGAGCCACTCTCTCTTGTTCAGGCATACCCAAACTGTGAAATGTTGGTCTTGAACAGCAAATGGATACTCTTCTACTTGGCATTGCTCACATGGATTCGAGTCAAAGGCGTGCGTGGCACACGCACAAGCGCACAAACTTTCGAAGAGAGCGCTCGTAAGTTAGGAGTGGTCGGGACCACTCCTAACTTTTAAGAGCGCTCGTAGATCTTCACTAATATTGCTTGGTGAATACGTTTATGAGCTTCTTAAGTTATGAGCGCTCGGTGAATACCGGCCTAAGACTTTCCCGGCCCGAGCTTTTAGTTCCATTCGTTCTACGTATTCGTCTACACGAGCCAGCCATCTTAGTCGTTGGTCGTTAGTTGAGAAACGTTTTGGCAGGGAATACGCCAAATATTTTTGGATGCGCTTAGACCCTAAGTAACAATCCTTTTTTACTTGCGATATAGGTACTATAGGGCAAGTTCTGCATTTGGAAAAAAAATCGAACTCGAGATTTTGATCAAAGTTGACATTACGATGATAGCGAAGACGAAAAAAGTGGGTCCGGCAATTCCGTCTGTCTGTCTGTCTGTCTGTCTGTCTGTCTGTCTGTCTGTCTGTCTGTATGTCTGTACCTCGAACTACAGCCTAAACTACTGGAGGAATTTTTTTCAAACTTGGAAGTTAAGGGTCTTCGGTGATTCCCTAGAGGGGAAATTGAAATTTTTTTTTTAGCTCCAAAACTAACGGTGGGAGGTACCGTAATGCAAAATCTTATTTATCTCGAAAACGGCTCTAACGATTTTGATAAAAAAAATTAGGTGTGATATTTTGGACATGGTCTATATTTTGCTCAAAAAAAAATTTGGGGGGAAACGATATTAGGGGTACCTGTCATAGAACCGTTTTTTTGATTTTTAAATTTCTCACAAACGGCTCTAACGATCTTAGCCAAAAATTTTCACCAGGAGCTCCCTTAAGTTTAAAATAATATTGTAAATAAAAATATTCGAAAAATTATTTGTTGGGTTTTTTTGAAAATTTTTTTTTTTTGAAAAATCAATGTCTTCAAAACCTATGAACGATTATTTTTTTAAATTATTTCCTAAAATCAATATATTTAAATACTTAAAATTCGCATCCCACATTTTTTTCTTAAAAAATTTTAAAGAAATTTCTTATATAAAAAATATATTTAATAATAAAACGATTTTTTAAAGTTTGTTTGCATAAATTCATACTTTGCTAGAAATCAGACGGCAATTTCATGCATTTGAACATTATTATCTCATAAAATCCATGTTTTATATATATAAAATGTATCTCAAATTCCAAAGTACTTTTACATAAGAGCAAGTTCGTGCGATCCAGTCTTGCATTTTATTTTATATATAACTCATTTAAATGTAAAATGTAAACCTAAAAGTTATTTCATGTCTTTAGTCTATTCAAGTGCTTATTCCCCTATTGCACGCTGAAGCTCAATCTCTGTTCCTGACTCTTTTCAAAATTAATGACCATTGTGACAAAAAAACTGGGCCCGTATTACGAATTACGATTATCGTTTAAAATCCCTCGTTATCGTTAAGTTGCGATTACGTTTTACGATACTCGTTTTTTTAAAACGATAATCGTTTTCTCTTACGACTGCTTTTGGCACTCGTATTTCATTGTTTTGACACATGTACTATTTTTGACAGAAATATTGAAAGAATGAAGTTGGATGCGCTTAAAAAAATAGATTTTTTTTATTTTATCAGGCAATATTTTGATGCATCCATTATCGTAAACCATAATCGGTCCATGTGTTGACTATCGTTTTCTAGGGTATCGTTTTCTAGGGTATCGTTTTTTTGCCTTTCGTTTCGTAATCTGTAATACGGGCCCTGATTTCACTTTCGCATTCACTCAATTTCGAAAGTGTCACAGACAAAATTTCATCGTGTAATTGGAGTTTTATAAATTTGTCTCGCTATAGAAGTTATTATAAATTGATCTACTATGTACACATATACACATGCATACATACATTAGGGCTGTGTCAATCGCGATTGATTCGGTTTTTGTGACCCGTTCACCAAATGGATTGATTGCAATAGACCGAATCAATGAATCCTAATATCAATCTCATACACATAAAGTGAACGAAACGAACGAAAAAAGTTCTTTTTCGTTCATTGTTCATTGCTTTCAGCCATTTCACAATACCAAATAGAAATTTAAATGAAACGGAATGTATTATCTTCATTTTATATACAATGGAAAATGGCGTGAACGAAGTCGATAAGAAGTACTAGATAAAGCCAAAATTTCGCCCATTTTCACATTGTTTCGGCTTCCGTCAGAACGAAAAGATTGGAAAAATATTTTAGTTGAATGAGCGATTGAAAACATTTCGTATCGGTCTTGGTCTTGTTCGGAACGAAACGGCTGGATAAAAAAATGATTTTTATTGAATGACTATTTTTTTAATAATTTGCTTATGAACACACCTAAAACAATGAC
The DNA here is from genome assembly GCA_911387755.1 of Chrysotoxum bicinctum. Lineage (NCBI taxonomy): Eukaryota > Metazoa > Arthropoda > Insecta > Diptera > Syrphidae > Chrysotoxum > Chrysotoxum bicinctum. The sequence continues at coordinate 220,570,492 of OU426987.1, forward strand.
AGTTCTTGCTGAGTAAACAGACCTTTTTTGATATTTGTAAATTTCAAAAAGTCTTATGAAGTTAGCAAGATACGAGTACTAAACAAATAAAATAGCTATATAATGATTTTAATTTTAATACTACATACATTCGATTTAAATTTGTAAAGTCGTCATTTTAGCTTAGTATCATACTAATACAGATTTAACATGGTACTAATTCGACTATAATTTTTGCGCCATTCTCTTTGTTTTAATTTGTTCCAAAGGATATTGTTAAATACTGACATAAATTCAAATAAACAAAAAGAAAACAATGTTATGATTGGTGCCCACAAAATCTTGATTTTAATACAAACTTTTCAGAAAATGTAAGGTGTTGATTAAACGATTTATTCTTTATTTTAATTTTATTCACAGGTCTTCGTATGTATGTTTGTACATTATGAGGTATTTTTAAAATAATATATAATTGTCAACATTTCATGGCTGAATTTCTTTATTATATGCCCTAAATTCATAATCGCAAAATATCCGCCAAATCTTTCCCCTTCATAACAATCAGTCATAAATACCAAAAGGATGCCAATTTAAAAATGTTTGTTACCTCAATATTTTCAATACACCCACAATTTTGACGAATTTTGTGGGCGGCGCATTTAAATTAACAATACGTAAATTGTCTGCGAAAAATTGAAAAACGCAAAAAAAGACTAAGTTTTCAAAATAAAACTTTTTTTCAAATAAAAGAAAGATTTTCTTCTTTTAAAATATTTAGACAGTTGATTGTTTTTTTTTTTTATTTTGAAATATAGAAAGACAAATACATTTTGCGGTATTCGCCACAGTCTGACACTCGTAGAGCATAAAATTGCAATCAAGATAATTTTCATTAAAGCGCTTTCTGGCAGAAATCATTGATTTAGGATGCCAAGTTTTTTATTTGGTCAAGCTTCTAGCAATGGCGATAAAGATACATACATATGTACATTTTCGAAAACAAAAAAAAAGAACAGAAAATTCAGAGAATCTAAAGGAAATTCAAATCAGAAGTCTTGTAGCTTTTTCAATATTATATCGCCATTGTTTGTTTTTGTAATGCACTCATAGAAATTACCGGAATATTTTCTTATACCCAGTATATGTGCATGTGTATGTTCTCCGTTAATAGAATGTGATGTAAGATTTTGTTGGTAATTTTTTTACTAATAAAAAAAAAACGTTCAACCACAATTTATTTCCGTTTATTGTCACACAAATCGGACGCCCAAGTCTGACATTTAAATAAGTTCTTGGACCTTAAATGACATTGACAAATTAATTTGTGACAATCGAAATTAGGAACACACCCCTATTTTTGTATACCATCTCAATGATAATTTTATTGTCTGTTGAGGTGAGTATACCTAACTATTCCCTTGGTACATGAGTGAGATTCTAATGGTTTATCATGTGCTTTCCTCTATATGACCTAAATATATAATAAATGTCTTTTTTTTCGGACACACTGTCTATGTGCCATGTATCTGAAGTCTAACCACCACCTGTATTTGGTTTTTGAAATTCAGCTTCACATCTCGCACATGTCTATGTCAAATAGTCTAAAAATAAAATGCGCACTATTTTATCAAAGTCTGGTGCGCGTTTGTCTAAACTGGGTATACATTTACGAACATTTTCTTGAACAAGTTGATAATTCCTAAAGAACTTTGGTTCTTCGTGACACGTAAAGAATTCTAATTTTATTTAGGTATCCACGGTGGCAGCGACAGTAGCCAGCTTTTTTTGAATAAGTTTGAAATACATATGTTTGAAAAATTCAATTTTATTGTTGTTTGTTTTTGTTCTTTCTTCTTTTTTTCTTCTTCTTAATTTTCATATAATGGTTGATGAATAATAATTATACATATGCACGATTGTGTGCTTCATATCAAATCTGTTTTTATTTATTTGAAAAATGATTGCGCTGTCGAATATCTGGTTTCGTTTTTATTATACAAATAAAGCCACTTTAACTATGTACAAGTGTAGCTGGTTTTTGTTGGATTGTTCCTATGTATGAAATTCCAAACGTTGACCCCGAAAAAGAAATCTGTTTACAAACCAAGATCTTTTCTTCAACCTGATTTGAACCCTATTCTCTCTAACGGTCGCAGATTGTTAAATCAGGGGTAATTTAAAACAGGTGACGGGGAAGTTTTGTTTAGCACTTATGGGCTATGTGGTTTTCCATTGAAAAATTCAAATTTCAATCAAAAAATTATGTTTGTCCTTGTAAAGAAACCACTAGATGATCCACTCTTTATTTCATCTCTCTAAGAGAAGATTTGATGTGGCCAGCGTTCTCTACTGATTTTGCCCCTCCGATTTTTTTTTTGGATACCTACCTGAAATCTCTTGTTTATAACGATCGATTCTGAAAGCTCTTAAACGAAACATTCGAACACACGCACACTCCGAGTTCCTGTACATACATGCATTAGAATATCCCAGCACTGTAAATAAGAGTATCTTTATTTAAATTGAAGATTTTAACGAAACAACAACTGGAGTATGCTTCCACCAAATATTTACCCCGGTCATCAGATTCCTTTAATTTAATATGTTCATTTTAATTGAAAACATTTGTCCGTTAGTGATATGATTAACCAAGTTTCAGCTTGAAAATGTTGTTGAACAAGGCGAAAACTCGAAATTTGACTCCAAAAAAAATTTCAAATACCTAATCGTGCCATGTTTTATTTAATGGCGCAACATTTTAAACAACTTATTATTGAGGTATTAGTATGATACCTACTACTTAACAATTTGCTAACTTTAAAGTAGATCACTAACTCATTCTTAATTTTAAACATTTTCTTACTAGTATTGTACTAAGCCAATTTTCTTAATAAATTGCTTCTGAACACACCTAAATCAATGACAGTTCGTGCAAAAAACTAATGTCGATTTCCTTTTACACCAGGGATTTTAGGGATTGCGATCCCTTGTCAAATTTTGTCTTTTTAGTGTGCGTATTTCGTATACATGTAAATCCCTCTCCAAATACGGATTCGAAAGATTTGATCTCTGTCAAAAAAAAATCGATTTTTTTGGTGTGGTAAAAGTCAAAATTTGACAAGGGATCGCAATCCCTAAAATCCCTAGTGTAAAAGGAAATCGACATAAGTAAACAGACCTTCTGTAGCGTTTGTAAATAGCACGATACTAAAAAAATAAAATAGGTATTCGATGATTTTAAATTTAATAAAAGGTTAGAGAAAGTATGATGCTATATTCGATTAAAATTTGCAAAATCGTTGTTTTAACCTAGTTTCATACTAAAACAGCTTTAACATCGTTCTAATTCAATTAAAATTTTGCGCCAATATTTTTAGTTTTGCAAGTTTTAATTTCGCTTTGCATTTCAATTCCAATTTATTGGATTACTCGTATCTCTGCGTAAACACCCATTTTATGCGCGAAGACCTAATATAATTCCTTTGGGGTTGTACATTTAGCTACTTTGTTGACAAGTTATTCTGTCTAAAAGGCAACTACATATATGACGCTCCTTGGCTTATTTTCAATCCATGTTTGAAAAGTTGACAACTCGATTTGGATGATTTCTTCTACTAGGTCATCCATTTTGTGGTTCCGAAAGTAAGTTAAGATTTCGATCAAACTTTTGATATATTGGATCCTACCATTATGAAAAAATATAACATAGTACAAATGTGTTCTACGAGAGTTCGTGCAGGTTGGGAAACGATATTTTGCATATCCCAAAAAAAAAAAAAAAAAAAAAAAACGTCTAGGAAAAGTATTCGTGTTGTATGTACATCTTATAAAACACGAATCCATCTTGTTCAAAACTCATGCCTTCCACATCTTCGATTTAACGTCGAAAAACTCGTTTGATATTTGGCTATAATGATGAGAATTGACACTGACAGTTACGACTTTTTCATTTTCGAAGAAGTATGTAAAAATAACACCATCTCAGACCAAATTATACCCCATATATGTAATTAATTTTTGTAGATGCAACATGTGGATTTTACCCCCTATGATATTTTTCCCAAGTGAAAAATTAATCTCATCATACAAATTTATTCCGTGAGTTGAACTTTATAGAGATGTACATGCAAATGCAAATGCGAAATACCCCATAATGTGCAATCTATTGCATATCCTGGTTCTGAATTATATCTTGTTTCTAAATGTTGGATACAAAAGAGCACAGAGAATAGAGGATTGCATTTAGTACATACACATATTTTACATATTTTGAATTTAATCCAGGACCCACTCACTGCAAATATCTGCGAGTTGCATTTTCCACTCATATTTTTCCTATCCAAATAATTAAAAATAAAAACTTTTCATTTTAGCCTATAAGTTTCAAGAGAACCTTATTCGTACCATGATACAAATTGAAAATACTTACTTCGAAGTTGGTAATTCATGCAATCGGAACTGTTTGATCATATGCGATCGTGGTGTTATGGATGCAAGCGCTTGTAAGTGTTTAATATTTTCAGCAAATTAACAGTAATTTCAACAAAAAAAAAAATCTTTTTTTTTTCAGATATCTCAAAGGAAAAATGGGAAAAAATGATGGCCGCTAACAACTGGAATTCTATCGAACTTCGAGATAATCGTTATAATCAAATTCTTCATTTGGTATCAGCTGCTAATGGTGCTGAAGAATTTTATACAACAGAAGTCAGTCATCGAATGTTTATTCAATGTCTAAGATAACTTCAATAAATAAGTAATAAAATTCTATTCTAGGATCATGCTTGCCGTTCCGAAGGTGTTGAAATGGCCAGAGAGTTGGACTATAAATCAGCAGCTGCATGGGTTGGGCATCCTTATTTCGATGTTATCGATAATTCTACAGATTTCGAATCAAAAATGAATCGTTCTATTGAAGCCGTATGCCAAAAACTCGGTATCGATATTGGTGATCGTCTGAAGACCAGCTCAAGGAAACTTAAACTCCTAGGTATAGAAATAAGTTCAAATAACTTTCTATCAAGGGAAACTTATTCATAAAATGATTTGTTTGAAAATTTCAGTCGGAAGTCTACCACCTGATTCCGAATTTCCACCGTTTCAAGACTTTGATGTCGTACATCATTATTTACAATCCTCAGGACCAAAAGTACAAGCAAGGTTACGCAAACGTGGCCAAAAGAACCACTGGAGTTACATCCATACCATTCGTCGGCCACATTTACACGGGCAGGCTGTTGAGGTAAAAACCCAACTTACCCATCGAGACTACATGAATTTATTGGCTCAGCGCGACTATACTCATTTTACAATCTATAAGAAGCGTCGTTGTTTTTTAATCAACAATCAATATTTCCAACTGGACATTTACAGAGAGCCAAGTCATCCAAGGTGAGTCATTTGAACAAATATTTTTTTTACTGAGATTGTTTTTAAACGATAATTTATTTTATCTTTGCAAAGGTGCAAAGGTTTAATACTCTTGGAGACCTACTCATCGCTGTCCGGTGATGCTCTTAAGAACTGCATGCCAAAATTCTTAAACATAGTCAAAGAGGTAACCGGCGATCCAGACTACTCTATGTTTAATTTATCGCTTAAAGAAGATTGGAGTGTTACCAAGAAATTTTGTCATTCATTGCATGGTAAGGATAAATGTAAGCATTACCTCGATGAGGTCGAGGACGATGTCGCCGATGAATGATGCTTACTAGAAGAAAATAAACCCTAGTTATAGATACAAAAGTTTAAACATAATACAACTTTTACTATGTATTTTTGATTTTGTTTAGAATTAATTTAGTTCGGATTGATTTTATTTTAACTCTCTTGGTTTTGGTTTTTTATTTTTTTAAAGATTCTGTTTCGTCTTTTTGTTAAATTAGTGAATTATATTAGTATATAAGAACTGTATTGCATGTAGGTACTTAAATATATGAACAACACCATACTATTATTAACTCTATATGCACGCACATTTTTTTCTATGATATTAAGAAAATATCATCTATACAAGATATTTAAAACATAATTCATAATATTTTTTTTTTATAAAAGAGAAAAAAAACTTAAAATGAATATATGTAAATATTACAAAACTTATGTATTTTTCCTCTAAATTCTAGCAACGAAAATCATAATTATGGGATAAACCTAAGATTTATCTTCTATAATCTTTTAACCTTGAGGATTCTTTAAATATATAATATTTAATTAAAAATACATAGTATCCATGGAGGCTAAGGTATTTGTGAAATCTAATGCAATTGTTTAGCTAGCGATTTGTCTGATCGTTTGTATAGCTTGTTATCATTCAGTCATTTATAGAAATTGTATGTCTTATCAAGAGAAACTTTAGACGAATTATCAATTTTTACAATTGCGAATATTAATTGTTGGAAAATACAATTAGTCATTCCTTGGGTAAAGAGCAATATGATTTTATAAAATGTTTGAGTGGATGTTTCCATCTATCTCCCCGGTCTCACAAGTAGGATTAAATTTAAAAGTGTTTGATGTTTGTCATAGAAGCTTAATCGACTTCTTTTTGAAATATAAGTACAGAAAATCAGACAAAATTGTAGGCATGTTTTATTGGAAAGTACACAGCAAGCTCAGTTGAATCTAGAGACTTTCGTTATTTTAAGACCTTTTGTATATCTGCTTTGAGTTGCAATTGGTTTCGATAGCAAAATTTTATGAGCATCCAATTTTTATACCTTTTTCGTCATGTGCACCCTCTACCAATTAACTAAATAAAACTAACGAAAGCATTTCTAAGCAAGATTTCTGGGTCACATTGAACGGGGAGACGACGCCCATACATAAAATCCCTTCTTTTGTCATTAATTCAAGTTGTACTTATGACTAATCCAACTTGAACTCTTAGTCCAGCATATACATATGACCTTTTGGATTGGGAAGAACTCTTTAATCCATGGTGCCAATGAAACAAACCAACTGACTAAACTAGATTCTGAAATGTTCGTGTACTTGAGAGGATGGTAGAAATTCACTCGTAGACATGTCGTTTTTGTTCATTTTAACTTTTTTACGCTTAATTATTTCAACTTCTAACTTTTTTCAGTAAGTTTGTATTTATTGCCATTTATTTCCTAAATTATTTCAAATTTAATCCTTAAATTGTGTTTACCTACCATGACGTTACACAACTTTGAAAACTTTGTATGTCATTTTAGAATTAAATTCAGAACCATTCTCTTTCTTTTGAATAGAGGAACAGAACAGTCATTCTGAATGCCAACAGCTTATACGCATTCCGAACCCTACTGGATCTAATCAAGCTCCCAATCCATGCTCACGAGCATGCCGCTTTCAATTATCCAATCCAAGTGTTTCGCCGCGGCCTTGGGGTACGGTCTTTTTTGTCGCAACGAACCGGGGGTCTTGGACTCGAAGAGTATTGGCTGGAGCATTTTTGTTCACTTGCTCCATGTGTTTGAGTCCTTCTAGTGTTACTCTGCATACGCACCCTCGCATACAGGATCAAATGTCTGTTAAAGAATTTTTCTTTCGAAATAACCCAGTAACAGCTTTGGGACTGGCAGTATAACCATTTGCTAGAGCCTACACTTCATCTTACTCGTGAGGAGTGTTTAACCAATTTGTTTCGCCAAACTAAAGTAGCAGCGGTTCTCTAAGGTAGCTCTTCGTTGGATCTTCACTAAGGTATCTTTCGCGAAGCTAACATTAACTCCAAGGTAGATGAACTTTTCAACTACTTCGAAGTTGATATCTACACAGACGTTTTGTCCTTGGTATTTTCAACGAGTAAAGCTACCTTAAGATTTCTAATAAAACAACACTTTTGACATGGTAACAACTTTGAGGTCCTTTAACTTAGTCACACGCTGTTACAGGTTATGTATTCTGTATTTCACTGTTTGCTTTCACTTAACGAAATGAAAAATGTTTTTATGAGCAATGCAAATGCAACTAGAATTGTTAAATTCTCTTATTTTTCACAAAGGGTTGTTGGGCTCTATTGCAATTGGTTTCCGTTTATGTACAAATAAAGCAGGTTATTATAGCATCAATAATGGGGGCTATCGTGAATAAAATTTCCTGGGAAGAATTCCCATTTTCGGAAAATCGCGATCGTGAATGAGTTCGAAATATTCCCGCGTAATTTATGGCTATCGTGATTTTCTTCCATTTCTGAGGGATTTTAATATTATTGGAAGCTTTAAAACTACACATACCTAATTCAAAGGTGTTTTTCAACAGCTGATGTATGGTACTTCTTTTTATCGGAGGAGAAAAGTTTCGAGGGAGATTCACGATTGACGAAAAAAATTCCGTGGGAACTAGAAATTCCAAGGGAAACATAAATTCCAGGGAGGTTCCCGATAGGCCCCAATAAATAGTGAAAATCTTACTAAGTTTGACTTATCACATTCAAAATCTTTTTAATATTCTATCAGTTAAATAAAAAAAGAATAAGAAAATCATATAATTTATGACTTTGTTTTAGGAATCTTTAAGAAATTCAACATCAAGAAAAACAGAAATGATAGTTTGATGATTTCAAGATCTTAACAGCTTCAAAATGAAATCCATGAGCTTATGTTCAATCATGCATACCATACCACCATCAATCAGTAATTCATACTTCACTTGTTTTTTCCGTTTGTTTCTTTTTAATTCTTATTGTTTGCTTTATAGAGTTTACATTTTTGCTATGTTAATGAATGTTGCTTGACATTTTTGATTAAAATTAAATGTGATAAAAAGTTAAACGTTTTTGTATTTTATTGATTGAAATAGTTAAATCCAAATTTGGTCATTTTCTTATTGCCATTTCGAATGGAAATCCTGAAGAACAATTCTATATGTGTGAACACTTCTGGTTTCGATTCTTTATTCAAATCCGGTAATTGGTTTCATATCCGAAGTTGTACTTCATGGTACATTCATGGAGTGCTGCTTAGCTGTAACTTCAATTAGCGGTAGTACAGTAGTCTTATTTTTTTTTCAATTCACCACGAGACCATTCTTATGTGGTTTTCCATTGGTAAAAGAAATCAATTTTTTGCCGATTTAGTCAATTTTTGCATTTCATTGGACAAACAAAATGGTTTGTTTTTCGATTTGAAACTAATTTTACAAATCCGAATTTTTCGGTTAAATCACTTTAAAATCGCTACGAAAAAAAAAACAATTTTCGATTTCAATCTTAAGGAAAACCCCATTAATAACTGTGGCAAGTTTCAAAACTGATGATATTCACATAGCTTTTTCTTGCTTACGTATTTAAATAATAATAGCCTCATCCATTATCGAAATTCGACCCCACTTACCATTTTTTTTTGGTGATTGTGGGTTAAAGTTATACATATACAGTGTCTCAAAACTTGTTTGATACATTGATTGACATGTTTAAAATTCAAGTTGCAATAACTTGTTAACTAGAAAGATTAGGGACACGACTTTAATTTTAACCAGAAAGAAATGAATGCACTTCAACGAAGAACAAGAATTTATTTCAAAACATTGGTATTTAACAACATAACTAAAAAATTTCAGATCACAGCTTATTTAATACAAGATTATCTGTCTTAAAATGTATTTAGTTTTGGAGTACTTTCAATATTTTGGGTAGTATAATTTGGCATTTTCAAGCTTCAAGTCTTTTTTCATGGAATCAACAAGCTGCTTAGTGTACTTGAGCAATTTTCTGCCATCCGTCTAGAAATGCCTTTTTGAAGTAATTGATTTGTGTTTTTGAATATTCTTGTCCAAAAGCTCACAAATGTTTGATTACATTCATGTCAGGTGATCTCTCCTGAGGTGTCATCAAGTGAGGGCTGTCCAAATGAGCCAGGTCTGGGTAATTCCTGACTTGTGCTTGAAGTAATTGTCCTGTGAGAACCTTGAATCAAATTTTATTTAATATATTGAGGTACATATTTTCGTCCATATCGTCTCCTCAATGAATTCCAAATTTCCAACTCCGGCTGCAGACATACAGGTCCATACAGTAACGCTTCTTCCGCCATGCTTTACAATAAATTGCTCTCAGGTTCTGTATTTTAAGTTATGTATTTGGATATCCCATCAGAGCCAAAAATATTGGACGTGGAGTTGTCTGCAAAAATAAAACTATCCCAAAAGTCGGAGTCGTTGAGAAGCAAGTCTGCTTCTCTGAACTAAATCATTCTCGAGAATTATACGGCGAATGGTCTGAGCACAACATTCTTGCTCAAAATCTCAGTAACAAGTTTTTGCGCCGATAACTTCGGATCTGTCTTAATTTTTCGAACAATATATCGTTCATCGGACTGGTTAAAAATTTTGTTGGGTGCGTTTCTTTCTTAGTCTTTAACACGATTTGTATGAACAATCTGCTTCACGATGTGTTGCACAGTAGAGGCCTTCAAAACAACACATTTTGCAGTTTGTCGAATAGATTATCTACTTTTATAGTGCTGAATAACCAGTTCGCGAATTTCTATCGTTGTTCGGCGACCAATTTTTTGTTTTAAAGACGAGAAAATTATGAAAAATTGATTGCAAACAAACCTTAAGTGACAAAAAAGAATTAATAACGAATGAACTGCGTACAAATTTCAAGCACAGGAGCTCAAAGTTAGCTTTATCAAATAAACTGTGAGGTGATTTTTTTTTGGGCAAAAACTACTATTCCCCATTAGAAGGGTGAATAGGTTGATTCGTGAATTCTCAACTTAAACTATAGGCTCCTTGAAGATGCGTCCACAAACCTGCATTTAAATTTCAGCCATAAAATTTCGCTTAGCCCATTTATGTTATGCGGAAGTTCACAAAAGTGAAAAGTCTTATGTATGACTACTAATGAAGAACTATAATTATTATAGTCTTCTTCACTAAATAAAAGTATAATTTTGTAATAAAGAACCAAAAAAATGATAATTAGTTTTTATCTTTATCACATTTGATTCTAATCTTCTGTCTTTTTTGTATCTTTTAATTTTTCAATTTCTTTTAACATTGGCTTACATTTTGGAATTTTCGTTTCTTTTAAACAAAATTTTAAATATAGAAAACAATAGATAATTCCTACCAAAAATTATATTTTATTGCGTTTGTTTTATTTATAGACCAAGGCACCGAAGTTTCTAAAAAATCAAAAACAAATGGAGTATCGAATACACAATTGATAGTAAACGGTCATGCAAAGGGTTAATTTTAACTAATATGTAATATATTTTATTATGATTATTAAAATTATTATACGTAGCAAAAACTTCTTTAGTGTAATGAAAACATCAAATGTATTCTGATAATAAAAAACAACATCATAACATTATTATTGTTACCTTGATAAAAAATAAAATAAAACTAAATAAAAACTCAACAATTGTAGTAACACTTATTAGGTTATTAATATTGTAAACTGATTTTTTGGCTGATTTACATTTGATCTAAATTATAATAATTTAGAATTAAAATGCCTTTGCTGGATAAAAAAATAAAAAAATGATTCAAGAGCTTTTTGCATGTTTTTTTTTCTTTCTCTTTACCTAATTTACTGTACTTATTTTGATCATGAAAGATTTCTCATTGTGATTGCTCTCTCGAAATTGAACTTAATTATTTTCCTTAATATACAGCAACTATTCTTATGATTTGAGTACTTAAACAAATTTTAACTTAAATAGATTATATTTATTATGAGAAGATAAATTATTCTCTTGTATTATTTATATCACCTACTTACTGTACACGAAAAAAAAATAAATAAAATAAACAATAACTTAAAAATATAAATTAGAAATTTTTAGTCAAATATTATCTTAATTTTAAGAATAAACTACATTAAAATCACTTAAAAACAAACACCATGTACGTTAGAGGAAAAAATTAGCAAAAACATAAAGCAGAACTATTATTTCATTTTTATTTTATTATTTTTATTTTAAAATATATTTTTTTTTTGCGATTTGCTACCAAAGAGAGACATAAAATTTATTTTATTAATATTAATTTAAAATATAATTAAAGATCTAGCTACATGAGAGAACTTTAAACAAGAATGTTAGGTGATAAATCATGAATTTTATTGTTAAAAATAAAAGAAATAAAACAAAAAATAAATAAAAAATATGTGGGTAAATGTGACTTAGAACACACTACCAAACCCAAATGTTGATTTTTTAATTGAACAGGTTTTTTTTTATTTGAATCTAAATTATAGCTTTTGTAGAAAATATACCCTGATTGTGTTGGAAAATAATACTCGTCAGATGGATGTGAGAACAAAACCCCAATGGGAAATATTTTAAAACCGAGAAAATGTACAGTATAGTGCTGCATTGATAAATATCGGGAAAACTATTCACAGATATACACTGCCCGACAACGGATTAGCGATCCCTAAGCTTCTTGTCTTTGGAACTTAATATCAGCCAATCAAATAAAACGTTCGAAATTAATTTTTTCCAATGAAATTTTTTAACATTATACGCTAGAAGAAATGAAAGTTACATGAGAGTAACTAATAAATAACATTTTAAGTAATTTAATTAGAAAAATCCATTTTTTCCCAACATTTGATTAGAACCCCCACCCACTTGAAAATTCCAAATAAAATAGGAAAATGGACAGATATTTACCCAAATTATTTTTTTTATAACTTATTTATAAAAGAATAAATAATATGAGTATGTTGCGCCAGCACGGTTAACTATGGCCTCGTACGTCCTATTGGATATGGAGTCATATAATTTCTGTATACTCTCCCAGGCACTTTTTTATCCTTCAGTGGGTTCCGATTCAGATGCATATTGCCTTCCAGGCTCGTATACGTTTTGTGCTAACCTTCCCCTAACATTTTCTATAATGTTAAGGCCGGGCGAGTATAGCGGCCAGGGGCCCTACTCTGTATTTCGTTCCGAAAGTCTATCCTATTCGATAGTGCTTTTCGTTCCGCTTTTGATTTTGTACTCTTTAAAATATTCGAAACGGAAAAACGCACGTTTTAAACGTTCAGCATTAGAAATAATTCTTTGGACAGTCCGCATGCATGCTTTTAAACTGATTTTTTCTTTAATTCGCTTGTCAACTTCTGTAATCACAGAAGACTGCCAGTCCATCATATTCTTTTCATAGTTATGCTCATTGTGTAAGGCCAAGATTACACATGTAAGTTTTACTTACGATTTACAGAAGTAACCTACAAGAAGGTTTACTCTTTAGGTGAACTTGCATTAAGAAAGTTGAAAACTTATCAATGCCCGTTGTGTAAGCTGTGAGAATTTCGGAAGTGAGAACAATTTTTTTTACTGTAATTCGCATACAAAGCCGTTTACACTGTAACTTTTCAGAAGTTGCAACCTTCGTAAGTAAAACTTACATATGTTACCTTGGTCTAAGAATGAGGAAATAACATTACTGCTGCGGTTATTTTTTTTTTTTGAATTTCATAAATTGATCGGCCACAATCACTATATGTATTTTGGCCCTTTTGGACTCAATTAACCCTTTGCTTTTCTCATATTTACTAAATTTAATTGATTTTTTTTTTTAATTAAACTTAAATACTAAAAAAAAAATACTACTATTTACAAGCAAAAACTAATAGTAGGGCGCTATTCGACTGTCAAAAAAAAAGCATTAATAACAATGCAGAACAACCGAGGAAAATTAGACTTTAACTTCGAAAAAATTCCTATTTGGATAGGTGTGTCTAAAGCATTTGGAATATTTACCGCGGCTAAATTTTGTTTTGGGTAATAAAATTCAGTTGTAAAATGATCACTCTTATCACGAATTCTATTGTAATCGGAATAAATCACGTAGTAGAAAATCTTATACAAATTGCCCCTACGAACGGATTTAGTGATACGAGTAGCTTTTTTCGGAATTCGTAGAAGTCTCCGATTACGATAGAATTGGTGAAGGAATTATTAATTAAAAACAAAATCACCAACCTTTTCAAAATGATGGCATTTCTTTAACCACTACCACCCACAAATTTATTTTAGAATGAGAACGTGTACCCAAATACGTAGCATAACAAAAAAAAATTACCCAAGGAAAACTTTTTTTTTATATTTCTTATATTTGGGGTACTTTTAAGGAAATATTTAGGACATCCAAATAAAGCACTTCACCATAATTCAGTTTTGTCGGATTTTTTTTTTAAGTTTGGTCATTTTGTTTGCCTAATTTTCCTGGGCTAGAAAGCTTTCTCGGAGAACCAAGAAATTAATAATTATCGATGTTAGGAAACAAACATCCGGATAAAGCAGGTGAGTCATTAATAAATATAATAAAGAAGGACAATCATCGTAAACTTCGCAATGTTGCCATGACTAATAAGTTTCAAAAGCCCACAGTCATAGCTTAAGGTATCACAACGCAGGGCATATTGAATATTATGTATGTTTGGATAATTGGGTTTCTACTCATGAATCAATTGAATCTTTCATAAAAAAAGCGGTAACTGGCATGAAATTCTTTGCGAATACCCCCTTAATATAACCAACTTCTAAAAACATGGGCTGGTGGGAGTTTTCTTTAATAATTGCTTCCACTCGACCAATGTTTACGACATTTCGAACTGCACGAGCTCTTCCAGCACACGAAAGATAATAGACTGTCTTTTTGGTGAAAACGCTGAAACAATCCGTACAATTTTAGGTAATGGGCGTATTTCGAACACGAAAGAAATTTCGAAATGATCCTTTCAATATTTCCTTAGAAATCATGGACTAGTTTCATTCTTGCTTAGTTAAACTGCGTAAAAATTTTCCTCGACAAAGTGGTGGAATTAACTAACTTATAACTCGGAAAGTATGGGAAAATCTTACGAGACATTTTGAAATATAAGACAAAGATGACCGATTCCTTGAAGAATATTAAGTTAATTTAAGTAACAAATGCAGCAACTTGCTTGTGCTTCTATTTCCGGGTGTTTATTTCTGAATTTTTAAAATAGTACTTTCATACGCCCTTAGTACCCCTTAGCATAATGGTTAGTGCGTTGGACTGTCATACAGAGGGTCTTGGGTTTGATTTTTAACCGCTGCAACAAAGTTTTTCTTGCGAAGAATTGTCAAATCCTCCAAGAGTATCTCTTGTCATGAAAATTTCTGCTCATTAGTCGTCAGGAATCAGCAGAAAATTATAAGTCCCCTCAATTTTCCAAACGCACAGTTGTAAGTAACTAGACTTAAGTCGTCTTTATTAGGCAATCCGGAAGCCTTCTGAACTCTTCAGAAAGCATTTACTTGGGAAAAAATAACAGTTCTGATTCTGAAAAGAAGAAAAATTTGCTTCTGGATTTGAAATCGAAACCAGAAACACACATGTTTACTGTTCGATAAATCACATAAAATAAAACACACTGCATTTTACTTATAAATTAAAAACAAACGTGTATTTAAATGTATAGCGTGTGATTATAAATAAAAACAAACTTAAACAAAATGTTGTTTTTTTTTGTAAACAACCATTTTCAAGTAGTTAAAAGATTTTAACTAGGATTTTTTAGTTTTTCTTATTTTTAAAACCAACAAAATAACATATTCTATTGATATTGCTTTAAGTTGAGTCTTTGGACGAAACCGTCTTACTGGTTTTGGAGCCTTTTTTATAAATAGAAAAATACAAAAAAAAAAAACATAAATAAATTTTAATACAATTTGACCAGATTTGTTTTGTTGTAATATAATTTTAACGCCTTTCATTTAATTTTATTTATTCTATTTATTAGTCTATCAACCGACCAGTGCACTCGAACGATTATTAAGTAACCAATTATGATAGCAGGGAAGGATACATACGTCGAAAGCCCCTCATAAATGAATCTGGGGGCAAATATCTTCCATACCATCAAATGACGACAGTGTATCGTGCACGCCATCATGGCACAAAATATCTGTAATGACAAACAAAAACTCAGCTTAAGTAATTATGATAGAATTTAATAATTTTTCAACAAAACAAACCTTAACTCCTTGAAGCATAAAGAATTGCGTGGCAACTTTGAAGAGTGTTCCCAGGTAGACAGTCTCATTTTCGAACAGTATCAATTCACCGCGTGTCATGTCGAATCCAACATTTTGTTGAGATATTTCATTATTTGTTTTAATTACATTGCCAATTCGAGGATCGACTTCTTTGATTTTTTCCTTGCAGTTCGAACGAATGAGCGATGGAAAGAGAGCAAAAATCGAAAATGTCTCCGAACTCAATAATCCATACATGCACATAAAGAATATTTGTCCACAAAACGTATTTAGGATAACTAGGATTCCAGAAATAAAGTTCGAATTGCGAATGAATGAGGTTCGACCAACGAATGCAGCCCGCCAATCAATCTGGGACAACGTGGTCTGATGTGAGGTAGCAAAGAAACAGAAATTCGCCAGCAGGAACCACCCCACAATGGCAGTAAATGTCGGCTGGATGCAAGTTTCTAAATAAAAGAGTAAAATTCAGTTAAAATATGCAAATTCACGAACAAAAACATCCTACCAAAACTAGTGGCAGTGCGATATCTTAGAATCGAATGCACCACCAAAAGAACCGCTCCTACAGCGATACAAATAACAAGTCCAATTGATGACTTTGGCTCAAGAAGAATGATGAGTACCATAGCCAGAAAGACTCCGAATGATATCAAAATGGAGGAGTAGACTGTCGCAAGTCCATACACTACGGGAATTTCGTAATTCTTTTCGCTATCCTCTCCGTCGTATTGCTGTTTCATCTTTTTAAAAATCTCTGGCACAACTCCCTCGTGCGTTTTCACAGAGATCATAGTACTTCTGGGTGGCAATACGTATGTCATTAACGGCGACACTGATACAACAATGATTTGTAACAACAGCAGAGCGTAGATCACCAAAGCCATCGAATCAATATGATTCCGTTTGATGTTCTTAATAGCACTGTTGGTCAGCAGAATATGTCCACCAGCGCATATCGAAGCAATAGTTGGCCCGTAACGAGCCAAGAGTACATTCACCGATGATCCTGTCAGGTTTCCGCAAGATCGCAGGTATAATCGAGTGAGAGTTGTGTACAAAACAACAACTACAACCGCGAGCAGATAGGTCTTTGGATTTGCTGGTCGTTTAAATGTAAAACCACTGGAATTATTTGAAAAATCTCCGCAATCTCCTTGTTCCTCGCGACACCGAAACAGAGAGTAGGCCGAGCGAAGCAGAATAATTGCCAGAATCGCTGCCAATACCAATCGAAACGATATCGACTTTAAGAAGACTCCTACTCTGAATTTTGTCTTAAAATCTACTTTTAAACTCTGCTGAAGAATTTCATAGATCAACAGCAAAATTACGGCAGTGAGTAAATACGAAATAATTTTCGGTTCCTGGATGATGAAACTATTCGAGAAAAATACTGAAATGAGGATGAAACATATGATGCGAGTAGTCATATTTCCGAAACGCTTCATGCCGCTCCAATTCGTGGCAATCGAACCCCAATTCTTCAACGTCAAAAATACCAAAATCAGAGTACTTACAATGCTGGTAAAGAATATAATACCATGCTCCTCAGTTTTGAAGGAAAATTTCTTAAAATATCGATATCCAAAAACTCCACAAGCCATATTTAAAAGATACGCATAAAGTACCACTTTGACTGTAAAGATTTTCGGAAAATCTATTGCACGAGAGTTGTTAATCAACAAAAAGGAGAAAAATATTGGCAAGAAGGTAATCAATAGTCCTTGGGACATTTGGGTAGCATCAAATTTCACCCAAATATCACGGCAAACATTGAGAACGTCCCGCAGATGAGCATTGAGATCCAATATGAAACTTTTGAATGCCATTTCTGTGTATATGGTCTTCACTCGATGGGTTAGCAGCAGAAAACGACTCTCCATTGAATCCATTTCATCGAAGCTGAATGTTCGTTTATTTTCCAAAGCATAATTGTAGAAGTATTTGTAGATTTGTTGAGCATTCTGCCACGCATGGAGCAACAGAATTTGATATCTCGACATAAAAGGCACACCAACATCAGGCACTATGTTAAAATTGATTAAACCCAAATTCGAATAGGGTATTGGTATGCCGAGGATTGTCGCTAACGTCGGAACGAGGTCGATCTGAAATGAAAAACAAAAAAATACAATGCTTTTTTGTTAGAGTGTACAGAAGTCAAACATTTAGAACAGCTTGGCAAGCTTTGAATTGATAAGAAGATTGAAATTAGTCCTGAAGTTATCTCGTTAAAAATTGTTTAATCATCTAAGAATTCAATTCTAAATTATTTGAAACAGGAATTGTTTTCCTAAATACTTCTTTAAACAGAGAACGTTTTCTAGGTCGCGGTGCCGCGATGAGTTGAAAGTTGAAACCTCCGCGTTAGAGAACACATCTACATTAATAGCAAACTAATTATAGGAGGTCGATTGCATACTTGACGATATCTCCGCCAAAAAATGAAGATCAAATTGACGTTGACTTGAAGCTTTCGAAAACGGCCATAGTCTAAGCGTCGACATAACATTTTTGGACAGGATACATAACCAAAATATGAGTATGTGAATAATTTGGTGCTGCCACAGCTCAAACAGAACCAAGCCCTAGTGTCATTCCTGTGTGCATGATACCAGAAATGGAGGGGACCTACAATTTTTTACCGATTCAGAACGGCTGCACTTTTCATGACAAGAGATACTCTTAGGGGATTTCATCAATTCTTCGCAATATGCAGTACACCCATGAAAAACTTTTTTTGCAGTGGCTGAGAATCGAACTCAAGACCTTCTTCATGAGAGTTCAACGCACAAACCATTATGTCAAAGGGTACTACAGGTACAGGTTCATATAATTTTATGAATTACAGTCTTATGTAAAGACAATGGTCTTAAGAGTATGGACGGTAATGCGTTTCTTGCATTTCTAGTAACATGTTCTAAATGAAGGAACAGCAGCCCATACATGGATCCAGGGGTGAACATGGAAATAGCATAGATTGTTGTTCATTTGGATCTTTTATTAAAGTTCAATACATAGATTACACAACGAAGATGAAGAAAAATATATATTGTTTTTTTGATATTGTAATAATTTCTCTAAGAAAATAGAAATACATAAATACAAAATATAAATAAAAAGTTTATACATATTTAAGAATGGACATAAGATAAGAACATAACTTGCAGAAGGAAAATTTTCACTTTTCAAAAATCACATTTGTTGCGTGAAATTCTGCAAATGAAAAGTAAAATCCGTTGTTTATGCATCTACTAAGGTGTAAGGGAATTGTATTCAAGCTATCTGATCAAACGCTTTTGTTAAGATCAGTTCATCTTAAGTCGATTTTTGGTCAGAAATCCAATATCCAACAAGATTAAAATTCTTTATCATAAGTAATTAAAGTCAGCATTTATTAGAGTTCATAAGAATTATGAGTGGTTAGAGGCACTCTTGAGCTTTGGATTTTTTTTTTTAACTTTTGAAATAAACTGCATATAAGATACAAAAATATTTTAGTTATTCAGACTTATAAACTCAATATCGCTCACTAAATGCCGACGTTAGTATTAAGAAGCTTTCGAACTTACAATACAATATAATTTATTGGAGGATAATTAATCAGAATTTCATTTCTAGATTGACTATGAGCATGGGACTTAGTTAAACGGTAGTAAAAGGGCCACAGGCTGGACAGATATATACTAATACGTAATAGTTTTGCAGGGGTTGAACACCTCTTCAGAACATTAAGACAGATACTGTCCGGCCTAGCAGATTTGTGCATATCTAGATTCGTTCAATCAATTTGTTTTGCTCCGAAATACAGAAGGAATCATAACACTTTCTGCCAGCATACTGTGCTGCAAGTTTTCAATAGATAACGACCGTTTTTTCCTTATGTTTTGGTTAAAGACAAATTTTGTTCGTCAAATAACACCTCCTTCTAACTTGCTTGAACTTATTGCAAAATTCTCTAACTTTTCCTTGGAAAATCTCACCTGTAGCTTGCATTGGCCAATAGAAGAGCATACAGCGAAGCAAGGCATTCCTCACAACACACACTGCCATACCCGTGGGAAACAGTGAAAAATGGAAGCAGTTCTCCATTTCCTCAGCAAATGCTCTGCTCTGGAAAAATTTAAAGCACAATGATTAGGAAGGGCATTTTTTGACGACATTGACGAACTTTCAGAAATGAAGATCAAAGACTTGATCTCTTTTCTCAACACGACGGTTACTTCTGGGCCGTGCCCTCCGTTTGACTCGTAGCTAGCGGACTGAAGGCTTTGACGGAGGTTTACGGTGCGAGGGCCGGATAATCAGTCCAGTCAACCAGTCAACAATCTACCTAGCTTGGCACAGTGTAGATGGTGTCGGATGACGGTGGTGGTCCGGCTGAGTAAGTGATCCAATTTCCGAATGATTGTGCAATGCAAACACTCAATAACAGACATCAAAACCTACTAGATCCTTTCATATTTTTTAACTTAATCAAAACTGAATGACTCCGTGAGAATATTCACAATTTCCCATATCAATTCCATCCACAGGTTTATACGAGTAATGATATGAAAATAGCGCACTTCAGCGCTAGATGGGCCACAGGGCCATACTGCTGGTGGTTGCCATTTCTACCTTGAACCTATTCCGTATTTTGTTAGTATTTGGTATAACTCCGGAAATCTACTCTTCATACCCTCATAGGATCTATATAGATCAAATCAAACTAAAATTTTTCTTTGGGTTATGATGAACGAAAATTCTAATTTGTCTTTAAATCGGTGTATTATTGGATTGATACAGATTAAATTTAAAGTTGTTAGTTAGTTGTTGTTAAATTGAACCAGATATGACTATATATAAAAATTTGTGAACAAAGCTGCGTTATTCGGATGGTTAAAAAAAGACCTCTTTACCTGTTGAAGAGCATTGCTATCTGATCCATAATCACTGGTCACAAACTTCTTGCTTTTTGTATAAGCAAATAGCACTGCATTCGTTTCGTCATCCGAGTCCCCACCATGGTCGCCAGAAATAGTCATTCCATGATCGCCCATAATCAAGAGTGTTGTATCATTATCCATTTGTTCAATTACAGATCTAAAATTAAAAAAGAAAAGTAAAAATATAAATATTTAAGTTTTTATTTGGAAGAAAAAACAAACATTACTTTATAACGTTGTCCATTTCTGTCAATTTTCTAGACATCTCCTCATGCAATGGACCATGTTTGTGACCACAATGATCCACTCCCAGGAAATGTGCAATTAAAACTTCCCAATCGTCTTTTCGCAATTCACTTGGCAAATGTTTCTTTATTTTTGTGTCGACAGTATCCAAATCGAAGATATCAAAACTCGGATACGAGTACGAGCGCATAAATCGTTTCGGATACAAATCCGTCCACGTGCTATCGCCCATAAACACAACCGGCAAATTATTGTGAATCATTTGATCGATTATATTATCTTCGTTAATTTCTGGCGATGCAAAATTTGAACCAATATCAATAAATGTTGGCAGGCTGCCAGTTGTTAGGCCTTTTAGTCGCTGTAGTGTTGTTGTTGGTGGATCGGCATGAAACCGCAATATGCGACTGCGTTCCGGATCGGATAATAGGAGATCATTGAAAATTGTTAACTTATTCTCGTATGGTAATGGGTCGGATAAGTTTGGCTTGAAAACGCCGAACTCATACTTTAAGGCATCGATGAGTAGAATAATTACTTT
Organism: Chrysotoxum bicinctum; assembly: GCA_911387755.1. Lineage (NCBI taxonomy): Eukaryota > Metazoa > Arthropoda > Insecta > Diptera > Syrphidae > Chrysotoxum > Chrysotoxum bicinctum. The sequence goes on from OU426987.1 coordinate 220,592,163, forward strand.
TGATTTAGCTGGAAGACATAGATTCGATGAGGCGTTCACATCTTTAAAGATTTCCTGAACGATTTCTTCACTTAAATAATATTCCTGCAAAAATATTGAAGAAAAAAAAACATCATGTGGATAAATTATACACAAAAAGTACCACAGATAACTGAAAAGAAAAATCTCTTGCTTTTATGAATGACAGAGGTCTAACCCATGACGTAGGCCAGAAACCTATTAATTAGCTTGTCGTCCAACTTCTCTGCGATTACGTCAACCATATCACATGATAATTACCTCGTCCGGATTATTGGAGAGCCGCCTGCACGTACTGACATCTGTTTTAGAGACTCTTGACAATAAGAATCCCCGCGAAAACAGGAAGACACCGGATCCAATAAGATAAGCAATCCAAATCAAAACAAATAGATAATTCCATGCGAAATTCATGATTTTTTGGCGATGGGCTTAATGAGGTGAGATGCGTCCCCACTGCAACACTTATTATTAAACACACAAAATAAATAAACAGAAACTATCAAATAGATTTTCGCATTTTATCGCACGAAAAAAGATCAAGCGTGTTGTATTTATGAAAACTAGAAATGAGATCCGATTACAAATAACTTTTGAAGCGGCTCCGTCAGTGTTATTTCCTCGAGTGTAAATACTTTAATTTTCTATGCTACAGAAATTAAATTTTTCAATTAGCGCACTTTATTTCAACATTTTGGAGTTTTATGGTATCGAAAAAGCCAGTTAAGAAAAAATAAATTCCACCGAAAATTGTAATTTTTATATTTGACGTTCGTTTACATGACACACGAAAGTAGCGCCCACACGAAATATGACATTATGGGTTTTGACGTTTCTATGGGGATAGAGATGGGAGTTTTCTTTTTAGTATTTGGCGTGTTCATAGTTATGAGATTTTTTAATACAACGAGTGGATTGGAATCCGTACTGGAGTCTCATGACATATTGTACAAAAAAAAAATATCGTGTACGCTTTAAATAAGACTGCTTTGCACGAAAGCGGTTTTAAATCTTCGTTTCTCTCTTGGGTTCCTACTGTTTAAACACAGTAATTTTTAATGAAAGCCAACTTTTTTTTCAAGCGAAGAGGAGTCATATTTCGGCACACTTTGGTCTAATTATTTTAGCGAAGTTCACTGCACGAATGCCAAATGAAAAATAAAACGTATGCAAGCAATTTTTTTAACTACTGTCAATTTATTTTCCTTATTGTTTTTTGAGTTAAACTTTATTTCTTATAGATAAAATAAGCTAAGGTAACTTTTAAAACAAAGAAAGTTTTCGAAAATGTGTATATCACTTATCTACTGAAATCATTTATAATGTTTGAAAATTTTACTTGCCTTTTGGCTTGTATGTAACATTCCATTATTGAAAAAATATCATGCATATGAATCAGTATTTAAAAAGAATTGTATGTATAGATCATTTTAAAACTGAAACATTTGTTTAAAAAAGGTGTATTTGTGTTCAATTGTACGCATACATAGGTCATTTAAAACATTTTAGATAAATGTCTTGTGTCTAGGTGGAGGTTTCAATTTCAATTTGATTTTCTACGAAAATTACTAGAAACAATAGGCGTATTTTATTGGTAATGTATACATAGTGCAGCAATGGAAGTCCGAATAAAATGCTTTTTTGACTGCATATACACTTTTACTTTAAATTTTAAAGTTGGTATGCTTTGCATTTATACCCGTGTCAAAATCAGCTGATTTGGAAAAGAAGCAAAATTAATATGTAATTTCTTACAAAAATAATACAAATTGAAATGAATAAAGATCCAAAACAGAAAAGGGCTATATGTACATAATTTCTGAGTTTCTTTTAAAAAATCATCTTAATTTAGTAGATATTTCAGACTCATTAAGTGAACAAAGTAAAAGGAAACGAAAACCAAAAATGAAATATATACCTACGAATAAACAATCCACTTTTGAATAAGCTAAGGGATGCGTTGGAAAAGTATGCGTTTTGATGTGGTTTATGCTGAATTAACATCACTGAAAAATTTGTTGTCAAACAAATGGCAAAATTATTAATAAAATCAAATCTCAATGGCATGTATGTACACAAAGTCAAGTTAAGGGCTCGGTGTCAGAAAAAAATCATTTTCATGTCCTTTTTAATCGTTTGGCATCGCAGCCATCCTTCGATGATTTTCATACTCTCACGTGACAGATAGGGAACATGCACACGCATTAAGAGGCAAAATTTTGACCATTGACTATTAACGTTTACCGTCTAATCGTAAATTAATATTTCAAACCACATAATTTTGCTCTTGTGAAAATTTACCACAAAATGAACAAATATCACCGAACACATTCTCGAATAATCAAAATCTGTCAACCTCATGAAAAATAAAACTTTTGCAACCAATTTGAGTGTCACTGTAATCCAGATGCTCCAAAACTTTATCAGCACTATTATGTGCACTCTTATTACTGCCTAGTTTATACGCACTATTCCTTTGTTGTTGTTTACTGTGTAAAATTTTACTGCGCTGCCTATACAATTCCCAATAAAAAACGACTAATATATGTCGTATGCCCGTCAGTACAGACGTAAGAAATATGCGTATGTTGCTAAGCATTTTATGTAAACAATGCAATGGATTGCATGTACATATGTCATTTGAATGCGCAAAGTCTTTACCCTAAAATAGATGAGTTCAGGTTTGTGTTCGAGGGGTCGAATATAGATATTATTGGTATATCAGAGACATGGTTTAAACCAAATTTATCTGATAACTTACGAGTATGTTGTATTGAAGGTTATACATTTTTTCGATCAGATGGTAGTGATTCTAGAGGTTGGGGTGGCCATTTACGTTCGCAATACATTAATTCATCGTCTTATTTTATGTTCAGATAATTCATCTGCTGTAGAGTATTGTTTTATTGAAGTTTTTAATGATAGAATTAAATGTTTGGTAGGTGTTGTCTACCGACCAAATAAATATATTGATTTTTCATGTTTGTTTGATACCTTGCAAAGTATTTCATCTGACTATTCAGAGATTATTTTATGTGGCGACTTTAACTGCGATCTACTCAAAAAAAATCGTCAAAACCGTTTATTGAGGGAATTAATTCTCACAACAAATAATTTTAGCACTCCCACGCATTTTTTAAATAATAGTGCTACACTTTTAGATTTGTTTTTAAAAAATGATATTGATAATATATTATTTTATGATCAAATTTCGGCTCCTGCTTACTCGAAACATGATTTAATATTCGTAACATTAAATATTGTTCCAAAATCTCAACAAATTCAATTCGAATACCGAGATTTTAATAATATTTGCTATGAACAACTTGAATGTGACATTTTACAAATACAATGGCAACAATTAGATATATTTAACATCTTCTGTCCATGAACAAATAACATTTTTACAAAATTCGATTCAAAATTTGTTTAATAAACATGTACCACTCAAAAAAATGGTTTCTAAAAATCAAAACAGTTTGTGGTTTACATCAGAAATTATGGAATTGATAAAAAAAGGGATAATGCTTATAAGCAATGGAAGCGCTTTAGACTTTTCGAACTTCGTAATACTTTTCGAATCCTTCGTAATGAAGTTAGTTCAAAAATTCGAGAAGCGAAAATGAAAACTTACTCTAAACTACTAAGTACAGATATCCCATCTAAAGCTCTTTGGAAAAATATTCGGTAACTTGTTATTGGACGTCAAAAAGAAAAATGCCCTGTTGAAGCGAACCCATCAGATGATCTCAACATTAATTTTGCCAAAATTCAAACTGCGTCGCAAGATCTTTTTGAAAGACCTGAAGATATCCGTCGGTCAAATAATTTAAACCATAGTTTTTATTTACAAGGTATCGATGAAGAAGATGTAGTTTCAAATATTCTTAAAATTAAGTCGAAAGCTACTGGTTTTGATGAAATGCATCCTGTATTTATAAAAATAATTTTGCAACATATACTACATATTTTCAATACCATTATAATGACATCCACTTTTCCTAATAAATGGAAAGATGCCAAGGTGATTCCTGTCCCTAAAAAGCAAAACACTCGATCTCAAAGTTACTGATGACCTGCGGTGTGCTATTAATAAGGACTATGTGTCTTTCTTGGGATTACTAGATTTTTCAAAAGCCTTCGATACAGTGAATCACAAAATAGTTATTTCTAAAGTAAAACAATTTTTCAATTTTTCAGACACTGCAGCTGCGCTCATACTTTCATATCTCTCTGGAAGACGACAAGCTGTTGTTGTTGACAATCGAGTATCAAGTTTTGTGAACCTTTTCATGGGTGTTCCTCAAGGATCGATTCTTGGCCCGTTGCTATTTTCGATAAACATCAATGATTTGCCTTCTCAAGTCGAGCATAGTTCTATTGACCTATATGCTGATGATGTACAGATTCGGTTGAGTTGTAAGTTAGGATTGATTGAAAATGGTGCTGTATTACTCAATAGCGATCTTAATAAAATTATGTCCTGGTCAGAAAAAAACTGTTTAAACTTGAACCCGTCAAAATCTGAATGTATAATTATTTATAAACAGGAGCTTGATTTAAGTTATTTCCCTTTAATACGCATCGGTAATACAAATATTGAGCACGTTGATAGAGTTAAAAACTTGGGAATCTGGTTAAATTCTACATTAAGTTGGGAGTACCATATCCAAAGTATAATTGGAAAAATCTACGGTAGTCTTCGGAGTTTATCTTATTCGAAGCAATTATTCACCCCACAAAATATACGATTCCGGCTAGCAAAAACTCTGATTATTCCGATAATCACATACCGTGCTCAAATTCTCTGTTGCCTCAGCTCTGAAAAGAAAAGAAACTTAAACGTCGCTTTTAATAATATCATACGTTATGTTTACAATCTCAAACGTTTTGACCATGTTTCTGAATACAAAGAAAAATTACTAGGATGTACGCATACTTGAATTACATAACTTTAAAAACTCTGAACAATGTAGTCACTAAAAAAGATCCACTTTACTTATAAAACAAGCTAATTTTTTCAAATTCAAATCGATCGTTTACTTTTATTCAACCAACATACTCGTATACATGTTAAGCAACTAAACTACAATTCTTTGTGTGTGCTGTCAGACTATGGAATTCTCTACCATTGGACATTAGAAAACTACGAGGTACTTTAAATTTTGATAAAATGCTCTTTAGGTATTTGGCTAACAATCCTGATATTTCTTAAATTAAATTAAAATAAAATAAATATCTTTTTTTTTCTTTTTTTCTCTCATGTAAATTGGATTATTTAAAAATTATTGTTAAATTATAATTAGTTTGTTGTATCGTTAAAATAAATATTAATTAAATTAGTTTAACTTTTGCTTTTAAGGACTTAAGTCTATTGTAAAAGATGCTGGAATTAAAAAATTAAAAAAAAAATAAAGTCACACTGATAGCATTCATCATCAGGGGGCAGTGTTGTTCCTCTACGTGTCGACTTTGATTGTCTACATTAATGCGTAGACAATTGTGTCGACAATGTAGACAATGTCGACTATGGTGTCGACAATGTAGACAATGTCGACTATGGTGTCAACAATGTAGACAAAGCATGCCAGCCAATCTGTCATTCTTGATTTCTCTGTCACATTGTTTACTTCATTTAAGAAAATTTCAAGTGTTAATTTGAGTTTTTATTCAAATATTGGTCGACGAAAAAATAAAGGTTTCGATCACCTAGGTTTTTTTTTAATGGAAAACAATAACAAATTTGTAGCATATTGTACAGTGTGCAACAAAAATCTACAAAATACTGCACAGGTAAATAAAAATTTGTTAAAAAAAAGCATATTCATATCCTAATAATAATGCCTTCCCATTCATTTACGAAAGCAATCCCAATCACCTGCGACGTCTTAATCCGGCGATGTCTCTATGATTGTTTTGATTGATGACAATGATTTTGGCTCGAGCTCTGATTTATTAGACGAAACATAATAAGAAAAATTGAATGTCTACGTTGTCTACATTGTTGACATTGGCATGTAGACAATCAGGAATTGTATACGTTGAATTGTCTACACGTAGACAATCGTGTAGTCTACATTTTTTGTCTACATGGTACAACACTGCAATTGTGTCGACAATGTAGACAATGTCAACTATGATGTCGACAATGTAGGCAATGTACACAATGAAGCCAAAGCATGCCAGCCAATCTGTCATTCTTGATTTCTCTGTCACATTCTATACTTCATTTAAGAAAATTTCAGGTGTTGATTTCAGTTTTTATTTAAATATTGGTCGACGAAAAAATAAAGGTTTCGATCAACTAGGTTTTTTTTAATGAAAAACAATAACAAATATGTAGCATATTGTACAGTATGCAACAAAAATCTACAAAATACTGCAGAAAGCCGTCTTCGCAGCCACAGGTAAATACAAATTTGTTAAAAAAGCATATTCATATCCTAATAATAATGCCTTCACATTCATTTACGAAAGGAATACCTGTAAGCAATCCCAATCAGCTGCGACATCTGAATCCGGCGATGTCTCTATGATTATTTTGATTGATGACAATGATTTTGGCTCGAGCTCTGATTTATTAGACGAAACATAATAAGAAAAATTGAATGTATACGTTGTCTACGTTGTCTACATTGTTGACATTGACATGTAGACAATCAGGAATTGTATACGTTGAATTGTCTACACGTAGACAATCGTGTAGTCTACATTTTTTGTCTACATGGAACAACACTGTCAGGGGGTCAATTCACTATCTGTGAAACTGTGAAGTGATAAGTTTTTCCACAACTTCACACACTATACGGTTCGAAATTTATGAAAAAAATAATAAAATGTCAAAATACTTTCAAATATTAAATTTGTTTTCACACTCAAACGATTTTGTGAAAAGCCCTGATAAAATATGAAAATTACAAAAACAAAATTATACTCAAAAATGAATATCGTGTATCAAAAATGAGAGCGTTTCTCATTTTATTACTGTTTAGTACATGTTTTGATAAACATTTATCAGAATGAGTTCCAGAATAGCATTATGTGAGTTCATGAAATGTAAAAATGAAAAATGGCTGTGGAAACTGAAATGATAACTTTTTCATCACTTCACAGTTTCACAGATAGAGAATTGGCCCCCAGGAGTACTTTTATTATTAATATTATCAGCAGGAATAGTGAAGATCAACAATTTTCTGCCGAGTTTGAACGGCTAAGATGGGAAAAAATTTTCATCACAACAGATAACTTTGGTCGTACCGTCAAATATAGAGATTCGTTTTTTAGTCGCACAACACGGTTATGGAATAACTTACCCGGCACAGTTTACCCTTGCCATTTCAATTTGCAAACATTCAAAACCAATGTTCATCGACACCTCCTTTCTCGTCCGTGCTGTGTTTAAAACATTATAAAGGTCTCGTAACATACCCTTGAGCGCGAGTGAATTAGTATTTAATGATGTAACAATTAGGGAAAAATAGTTGTTTTCCAACTTAAACATTCGAGAACCTAAGTCAAGAAATTATCGAACTAAAATATTGACTTTATTCTTACGTGAAATCACATCTGAGATTAAAAAAAATTAAAGCTGAATTTGAGAAAATAATTTATAAAAATAACAATTTTATTACATAAAAATAAAAATACTTAATTTACATTATGACTTTTTACCAGACACATTTGACAGAACTCCGTTCTGTCTCTTAAAACAGATAATTTTTTATATTTTTACAATTGTCTTTTTGGAAAGAAAAAGTATCACTCTTACAATTAATAACTATTTCTAAATGTATACATTAGAATAAAGTCCTTTTTTTCTAACGGATGGACTGGACATATTAAAAGAGGTATAATAATTTACATGGCAGCTTTAACTTAAAAACTTAACTAAACAAAAAATTACTATAATCTAAACTCTTTCATTATAAACATTTGGTATTTTAAGTGATTTGTGCATTTTTTCTCAGCCTTGAGTAACTCCGCGGCAGGGATGCAGGAAAATGTGCAAAACAGAGACCAATGAGAACGTTGCATTTCATATCTTAACCTTCATCTTCGGTATCTTCGGCTTCTTGCCTTTCCTGAACGAGTTTGTCCATTTCTTCTTTCGTTTTTCTTCTGAAGAAGCCAGCCTAGAAAAAATGGAGTAAGAATCGAAAGTTAAGAAATTGCTGTCTTAACGCAATTAGCTATCAAAACTTACCTTGTGCATGCCGTAAGCTATTGCTCCAAGAACTAGGAGACCACCCAATATTGCGAGGATAATCACCCACAGTGGTGTGCCATACAGCTGGTGCTTGGATATCACATTGTATTCAATCTTTCTTGTGATGTGGGTAGATTTACTGTATTAAGAAATTTACAAAATAAAAATTCATTTTAAATTGAGAACCTTTTGAGGAGAAAAAAAAAAAAACTCAAAAACTTACCCATCTAAATCGCCAACTTTAATTATGTCCAGTTTAGTGATTATGACAAAAAATTCCCATGGTTCTATCAGAATTTTGTTCACCTCATTCAAATCGACATGATACTTAAAAGTTATGGTAACTGGTGTGTTAGGGATGAAATTATTAACTTTCATGACAGCTCTTGCACATGTTGTGGTCTCAGGGTCTAAGCAACTGAAAACAATTGTCCGGTTAATTGGTAATGATCCCATAAGTTCATCGCTGAGGAGTTCATGTGATTTCTTTTGGGCTGCTCTGATGTATTCATTGTTGGGCGCCACTTGTGTAGTACTACGTCGTGTTCTATGGGCTCCCGCTGCGTAAAGTTCTGTAAATAAAATTGTAATGTTAGATCTGTTTACCTAATAGATACATGTGAAAAGTTCAAAAAAATAACGATTACAAAAACTAGATCTGATATTTTGTTTTTAAATTACAATTCACAACGTAAGGAAAAAGAAAACAAAAAGATTCGACTAGATTGTACACAAAAGACCTGCGAGGCTTCGAATAAACGTCACCTGAGAGCCACAGTATTGAGAACGATATACTAGCTATAAATTACCAATAAATCGGGCTTAACTTAAGTTTATTTCTTGGTATCAACTTACTGTCAGTTTCTTTTCCAAGTTCAACCGAATTTATGTTGTTTGATTGATAGATAATTTGATTTCCATTCTCAGTGATTATGGTTCGTGTTGAAGACATAGATATTTCAGTTGGATTCACCAGCAAAAGTGTTTTATCCTGATAAAGCTCAACATACAGCAGCTGACTATTGTAGACACCCTGTATGGTGATATTGTTGACATCAATAACAGGAACTGGCTGAGTTGATCCGTAAAATTTGTGAGCAATTGGTATTTCGAAAGCGATTTCAAGTTCATCAATTTTACTTGGACCGCTACTCTTGACCTCATAAGTGTTAATTATTTCAGCTGAATTGAAGACTTTTTCGAGATTAATATGTGATGTTAATGGTTTGCTATTTAGAAAAAGAAAAACATTAATAAATCCTGAGTGGAGATATGATTTTCAATAACAAAAACTCACCCAGTAGCTTCGATTTCTGTGAATTGCCGCAAGGCTATATAATCCCTAACTATGTTATCAGATGGATTTTGTTCGTGTCCCGTGCTGAAGACAGCGGCAGTTAGAGTGATAGATGTTCCTTCAAGGTGGGAGACATCGTAAACTATCGTAATGCTTTGTTTGCCATTAAGCATTGGCTGTCCTCGATTTAAATCACACAGAAGGACATCGGAGTGTTGATCACAGGATGCTGGTATTTTATTAAATGGCATTTTATTTGATGATGTGATATTGATTTGAGGTAGATATGCTGTTTCGCCGGAATTTGTGACTTCGTAGGTAACGGAAATTGTTCTACTGCTTCCAAGGATATACGTTGGACTGGACGATGTTAAATAGAAATTTAATAAATTTTCAATCAAACAATTTTCACGGTATACATACCTTAATCCAGAGCTTGTGACTTTTAAATCAGCTATGCATATGTCAGTCTTACATCCGGTGCTAAATATGATTTTTTCAATATTTACTTTTGCCTCAGCTGGATCAACTGCAGCACATTTATCACAAAACTCTACAAATTTCAAAGAAAATATTCATAATTAGTTTTTTGTTTAAATAATGTTGTTGTTAAGATTATTGAATTTAAGAAATAAATTTATCTGCGTTCGCAAAAGCGTTTTTGGAAAAATGCCTCTAAATAAATTTACTAATATAATAAAATAAAGAAAAGACTTGAAAGCGAACAGAAATAACATTTCATTTTAGAGAAACTACTACAAAACAAGAACTATGATTGAAAATCAATTGGAAACGAAAAACGGGTTTGAAAAGGTTTGGCATAAAGATGCATCTAATAAGAGTACATATGTGGAAATAAAAACATTATATATCATTATATATCGGATCTAAAATAAAATCAAACTGGTACTACACAAGGTAGTGTCTTAGGACCAGTTGCGTTTAGTTGAAAACAAAGAAAGTACAGATGGATTACAATGCAATGACGGCTACAAAATGAGTGCCTCAAGAGAAATTGTAAAATCTGAGATGATAACATTTTAATAAAAAAAAAAAACCTGTTACGAAATTAAGTTTGTTCCCTTTCTATTGTTGGTTGATTGACTAAAAATTGAATAAATCACAAACTCTGTCAAAACATTACTTCCTGTCGGAATGGAATGTACAAGAAAGTCTAGAATAAAAAGTTAGACAGATGAATTTTTGTCTATATTTAGGAAGGGGCATAAGGAATGTTAATTATATGTTTTTTGCGATTCTTCCCCATTTGCGTTGGGCGCCATTCTGTAAAATTGTTTTTTATTTTTATCAAATAATTTGATTCGGCAAACTTCAAATCGCGATTCAAAGCCTTTTAACCGTCTTTCAAGCCGCATATATGATAGAATATTCATCGTCAGGAGCTCTATTTATGATGGTGGCCTAACTGTCGATTTCGGTAAAATTGATCCAGTCGACTAAAGATAACCATTGGAGACTTCCGTATGGTGCAACAAATGGGTTCAAAATTTCTAAGTTTAAGACGTAATTGTACAACCTACAAAACCCTTCTCCTACCACTCCGCCTTACACTGTCGTTTTTTGGACAATAAGTAGAAAGAAAGATCTGCTACGAGTATAAGGCTCTTTCGAAAGAAAAATTCTAAAGCTGTCCCAAAATGTGAAAGTATCACAAAAAACTCCTATATTGGCTCTACTGACAGAATGAACAACAATGCCTCAGTAAATATATTCTTCAAACACCAACCCCGAGTTTTGAGCGAGACGCGAACCTCCGGTTTAAAGAACAAGCCGTCGCGTTTTCCAGAGCACTTTGCCTAGACGACTTGAAGCAGCGTGCTCGGGATACCAGAGGATGGAAAGCTGCCTTGTATCAGACAGAGAACCTTCGTGCATCGGGACCGGGAGCCGGTTAATTATGTAAATTTCTTTTTCATTTGAACGGCTCATATGTATGCCATTATTATTATGTATGGCTTCACATGGCATGGATCCGAGAGGATTTGTTCATTTTGAGGGCATTAGTCGATTGCAACTTATTGGCATATACCTGTGACTTCAAAAAACCCCACAAAAGAGTCTAAAGGAGTTAAATAGCACTATCTTGGTATTTAATTCACTTCACCTCCGCGAGAGATAATTTTACACTTATCGTTCAGGCACCGTCCATTTTCAGTTCGGTGTGTAACACGAACCGCCAACCTACTGGAATTACATGTCATCCACGTTCCTATCATTTAATTCGGGCTTAAAGAAACTAGTTATCATTGATCTGTAGCCCTCACCGCTCACAAAACGTCAGTTCCAATGAAGTACTGAGTAATGGCGCTGACCGTACCATAATCCCCACGAAACAGAAACTTTTTGTGGATGCATTGCCACCTGGTTTAGGGTCTACTTACAACCGCTGAAGCCCAGTCAGCTAATAAATGAACTTGTTGATGGATTTAAATTTGAGCTCTTGAATCAGTTGGATCTTGTACGGTTGCAGGCCCATGTCCCAACGTAAAATTCGCCGAGTTAAAGTCTGCGAAAGACCGAGTTGTTGTGCATGAATCGACTTTTTTGAGTTCTTCTGCCCACTTTCACGGACAATGGCAATATTCTCGGGGGGTCTGGAGTTCCTTTCACCAATGGGTGTTGGTTACGGTTTTCAAGAATTTGGCCACCAAACTTTGAAGAGCGACTGTTATCAATTTGCACTTATAATTCACACAGCACGGGCGATGGGGATATTAGGAGTGTGGAGAGAAAGGATGAACATAGGTACGGGACTGTCAACGACCCGTTTTTATTAGAAAACCCTTTTTATTTGTATATCAACCTTAAATTGAAATGTATAGCTTGCGTAACCGGTTCTAAATAACGACTTGGGTAAGACATTGGAACAAGTGGTCCCATTTTCTTTTTAGATATTTATAAAATATTAATTTACTTACCTTCTGAATTTGGAACTCCATTGATGAGATCATAATGTATTTCTAATTCAATCGGTTTAAATATGTCAGACGTATTGAATCTGACACTTGCATCAAGCAAACGGCATTGGTTATCTGTTATGGCAGCTGCATCAAAAGATAACTCAGCAGAATTAGTTTGCAGCAATTTAACGCGTTTAACTTGGGGATCCACATTAACTCGTATGGCTATGTCTTGACTCTGGACTTTCTGTGATGTTGTTGAAATCCTGTAGCAAATTTTTATTTGGAATTTTTTTTGATCGGGTTTAATTTCACGACTCAGAGAATTAATGGTGGCGTGAATTTTCACAACCGGATAAGAACGATACACAAAAACTGATTCCGCATTGGGTGCACCAATTGCGAAGTCATTAAAACCATTATTGTCGATATCGGAACCTTTGGACAAACCATGGCCAAACATTGCTGATGAGCCCCAAGGAGATACAATAGGGCCTGCACTAAGTTGTTGGCTGTGGACTTCGCGAAGACCCTTGGAGCTACCTAAATAAATGAAAACGGTTCCATTTCCAGCAAATGGAGCTCCAACAGCAATGTCTGTAGAAAAAGAGATTATAATTTAGGTGCTACGGAAATAATATCTCGAAAGGGTGTACCATTGAATCCGTCATGATTGATGTCACCTAATTTTGAAATTGAAGATCCAAAACGTCCTATTCCTTCGATTGGGGATTTGATAATTTTTTGAAGCTCGAAAACAAACTAAGAAAACAAAAACGTTTAGTATCTCTACAATTTGTTGGTTTTTATTTTAAGTTTCTCTTACTCTTCCTTTGTTGATAAAGACATATATAGCACCTTGTTCAACAAGCTCATCTGAACTGTATTGCGGGGCAGTGATGATAAGGTCTGTCAATCCATCGCCGTTGAAGTCTTCGGCTAATACAGCATAGCCAAAATATTCTCCGAATTGTGAACCACGGAATGTGTAGAACTTCTTGATGGAAAAATATTCCCCACTGGGAGTCTTGATGATGTCGAAAATATAGACCTACAGAAGAACATTGTCAAAAACTTCCCTTAGGTTTATCAAAATTAATTTTTACTTCTCCAGACTGATGGTTGGCTTGTGGTGCTGAGGCAACATAATAGATTTTGTTTGGCAAAGTACTGTCAAAGTACCCTGATCCAACTGAGTAACCAAAGTAAGAATCACTGTCTTGCTTCCATAGATCTGGATTAGGGACCTCTGTGGTATATTGTATTTGCTGAATTTGTCTTGCCACACGATGTATATCCAAATCTCTTCGACTCATTCCAATGTTGTCGTCATCAGATTTGGGATGGTATCGAATTACAGACCCTAGAGCAACAAAATTTTAAAACTTGAAAAATGAAAATCCAATTCTCAAATATGTATGCTTACCCTTCCAAGTGTGGATACCCGGAGCTCCGATAATGATCTCTTCATTATTGCTCGTTATATGGACACTTAAACCTTGTTCGCCAAACATGTGATAAAAATATCTCTTTCCATATCTTTCCTTAACTTGGTTAGCTAAATATTGTTTAAGGGAAAAGCTTCATTCTTGAAAAATATTTAATATGGATTATTGTGCCGTGGAACTTACATTGCAATCGAAGAGGCGAAATCTCTCTGACCCCTAATGGATTGTCACTCAGAGTATCTGGCGTCCAATAGCAAATACCATGCAAAAGATAGTCGCTAGCCAAATTAGCTATAAGTCTAGGGGCACAAACTACCAGTTTATCGGTATCTTTTGAACCACCATCCATCGAAGCACCCAACCATTGATGGTCTTTTTTTTCGGAGTCATAAGTGTAGTCGTTGTTTTGGGCATTTACATTGCCAGTATCGTCGAATATAAAAGGTGCACAGGTACCAGTTGCAATGGTACATTTATAGATGGCACCAGTTTCGTTGATTGCTTGCTGCGATTGGAGCGTTGATTGAGCACGTGGAGCACCAACAATTACACTGAAATTAGAAAAAAAATATATTTTTATTATTATTTTATGCTAATAAATTTATAAAGTAATAGGTAAGGGGTTAATTTACTCAGGACCCGATTTTCCGCTAATTACTAGAAAGAAAATATTGTTTGCTTGTTTTGTAAATATTGTTCGTTTTTCTATTCATTCTCATCATTCAAGAATGTCTTAAAAGTTGGTATCAATATAGCGGGTAAAATTGGGATTCTGAAATTTTGCTGCTCCGGTTTTTCGAAAGCCCCAATGAAACTTAGTCAGAAAACCACAGAGAATAGTATAGGAGCTTTCAAGCAGAATTTCTAGTAGCTGCTAAATCAGGATCATATAGAGCAAGCAATAGGATAAGAAGACAACCCACTTCCAATCAATGAAGAATTATTTACACCGTCCAGTTTAGATTAAGTAGACCAAGCTTTTAAAAACATATGCAAGATCTAATGGGTTCCCAGATATACTCTTCAAATACGGACTTGATGTTTTGACCGGGTACATGTAACAAATCATCAACCAATCATGAATGGAAAGAAGAATGCATGCCAGATGACTGGACTAACAGCTCCTTACGCCCCATATACGAAAAAGACGTTTTTACATATACGAGTATCCTGAAAGAACTTAAGAGGGGTACCTCTTCTAAGCCCCGCATATAAATCCAACCCAACTAACTGTGTAAGTGTCTAAAAACCATTCTGCCACACAATAGTCGGCAAGTGCTAGTGTGGCTTCCGCCCAGTAATATAGACCATAACTAAACCTTTACATTAAGGCGAATTCTCTAAAAGATCAGAGCCGCGGATGATAACATTTATAGTCAAGAGCCTTTTGGTAATGGGTGACCTTGGGATCCTAGAAAATATGGTACACCTATACCGCATGATATTGGAAAATACGCGGTGCAATATGCAGCTAGGGGATAGCTTCTCTGAAAAATTGTAAGCCCGCATAGAGTTTTGGCAAGAAGATGCCCTCTCATGTGCCTTCTTCGTTCTAGAACAGATGTTGCGCAGAGCAGATGATAACACCAAGCGCATCAAACTATCTTTTGTATATCGACATAATCGGTCATCCCCTTCACAGCGTTTAAAGATCATATCTAATATTGAGATATTTCGAAAGAAAAATTCTTTGACACATATTTGGTTCTTTGTGTGAAGAGGGCGAATGGATGTGGGTGTAGTTCAGAAAGTAAAAACACTTCGACTTTATTGGGTCAGCAACATCGAGGATATGGACAACAAAGATCCCGGTAAGATATTCCTAGTCTACGAATCTCAGGCACCATGCTCGAGGGAACTGCGAAGACCGAATCTACTATTTAAAGACCAAAAATGTTGCGGATGTCAGAGGACAGGTATGGATTACTGGAAGCAGCGTGCTCAGGATCATAGAAGAAGGAAACCTAAAGTGTCTCAAGTATCTGCTCTTCATTGATTGGGAAATACCTAAATAAGAAAGTTACTTATTAAGAAAATACCAGACTTAATGCCACCAATGGTCCAACTGGGAAAAAACCGAGCGTTAACTAAGGTGCCACGCAATGAATCAAAAAAGCCTATACATAAATGAATCATATTTAAAGAGTAACGAAGATTGATTACTCAATAGAAAAATAAAAACAAAAACATAGAAAATCTCAGTTTTGTTTTTTGCTTTATTTCAACTTTTTGAACTGTGTTCAGCATGTTTTGATTCAAATATTCATTATTTAAGCAGTTTGAAGAACCGCTACAGATATTTCGGTGAAATGTCATGTGGATTGCTGAATCATTGAGACCAAAGCCAGAACCACACTTTTCTCTTGTGGTGTGTTTTGGAGTCATGTGTCGATATCGTATTTCCTATGCGTAGCAGCATATTTGTGAGATGTGTTGCGTTGTGTCAAAAGCTTTCGTGTTCCGATTGCGTCACCACACTTTGTCACTGAAGTTCTTTCTGTGTGTGCTAAGAATATATTTCGCAAAAATATCAAACTTGATTTGTGTTTACAGTCGATCACACAAACAGAACTCTACAACAAACGAGATAAGTGTGGTTCCAACTAAAGTGCCATATCTTGCTAGCAAATAAGACTTCATGAATGTTTGTATACCATTTTATTGGTATAAATTGTTCAATAGTACAAAATAAGAAGTTTATCTCTGTTTCCCGAGAATGTTTTTTATTTAATGTGTAACTTCTTGTAAACATAAATTTGACTCAATTCTAATGACGTGATACGTGACAACTAAATCTATCAAAGTGTCAGACAGACACTGCAGACGAAATAAAAAAGGACATTTCATTGAAAAATCCCTTTTGCAAGCTTGCAATCTTGCATGCATAATAATAAGTCTAGCCAAGAATATAATTGTTGTTTTAGTTTTATTGTGAATTGTCTAGTCGTAATGTTTCTTTTATACTCGTAGGTAAGTCACAAAAACATTGCAAGGCAACACGTCAAAGTTGTTATTTCATGTCAATCAAAGTTTTTTGTTTTTTTTTGTAGGATTTTTGCCGTTGCTGTTGGTTGTTTGTATAAAACGGTGACTCAATGACACTTTTGCACGACATCGAAATCGGAAAGTGTTGTGGGAAGAAGAATTATTGCAAAAGGGACATCACAACCATGGGCTTTGTAATAAAAACATATTATGGATGTAATCATATCAAATATTTGTTAAGGGAAGTTGTAATATTTAAATTAAATGCAAATGGTTCGAATGTACATACTCGTACATATTTGTATTGGTGTAAATTGCAATCTTCATTCCTTATGAGGTGCCGTTATGTTGTCTTAAAAAACTTACGTTGTGATTAGCAAGTAATGGAGTGGCGTTTTCTGTTTGAATGCCATTGGAAGCAACTTAAACTTTGACACTCGTATTACAGATAATAAAGTTGTATAGATATCGTTCCAGTGTAAAAACAAATTATCACTTTTTCGATGACTTTCAAGCAGTATTAAGAAAGGGTTTCGTTTTTGTGTGAACGTGTTTTTTTCAACAAAATCCACTGGTTAATACACGCCTCAGCTGGCATATGGGTAGAGAACCTGTCCCGTTTGGTTATTTGTCTTATTAATAAACATATTTTAGCTTTATGGTATCTTTCCAGTATTCATCACTGGAGTCACGGCAATACTTCATCAAATTGTGGTGGAATTCTGATGCATGTGTCACATAAATGTCCAGATTTATGCAATTTATTCTTGTAGTAAATGATTCTATAAAATGTGTGTGGCGTCTCTTCATGAGGAATTTGGCATTGTAATTATTATTTCCTCGCTATCACATGTCACATGCTCTTACACATTTATTAATAAAAATTACAAGTTAAATTGAATTGATTACTAATACGCTGCGTATGGAGAATTCCAGCAAAAAATTGACCAACGAAATCAAAAAAACCTCGTTTAACAATACATAAATGCTGTTCGACGAGTAAAATTAATAAATTGTAGCAGTTTATTTGGAGAAGTCTTCTTTCTTTTTGCGCACAGAACTAATTGCCTGGACCATTAGTTTTGTGCAAAAATTTGAGTTCTGGGTTTATTCGTGCTTGTTTCCTTTTTTTCTGTGCTGTATGTATTTATCTTTACAGTTAGTTTGGGGAAAACCCTACAGAACCCGAACAGAAAATTCCAAAACATGAATAGTAAACCTAAAGAAACAAAACTGTTCCTGTTTAAAAGAGCCCGATTAATTTGATTCTAATTACACCTGTCCAAATATTGACGCTGAATGTTTTGAAAGGATGACTTCAGTGCAAATTGGCGTGCTATGTATTAAGATTTTGTTCAAATTTGCGATCCAATTTTTTGTAAATTGATGTTCATTCGTTCAAAAAATTGAAGCCTTACCCCCAGTTTCACAGTGAGAGTTTAAACTTAAGTTCTGCTGAACCTGAACTGGAGTTTAAATATGAAGTTCAACTCGTCCGGTTTCACAGTCTTATCTGAACTTCAGTTCATTAAATGTAGTTTAAGTAAATTGTTTTCTCTTTCTATCTAAATCAAAGAAAAACCAATCAAGGAAAGTTTGTTGTGACCTGTGACAGGAAACAAAAATTAAAAATGAAAATAAATTATATTTTCAAATGTTTGAAGGGATTGTCGAACTGAGATTTAAACGGCAGAATAGTGTCGTTTAACTTAAACTACAGAATGAACTCTGTTCAAGGACTGCGAAACCAAATTTATTGTTGAACTGAAGTTTAAACCAAAAGTGGGGTTTAAACTTCCACTGTGAAACTGGGGGTTAGAAATGTATTTCTAACCCCCAGTTTCACAGTGAGAGTTTAAACTCAAGTTCTGCTGAACCTGAACTGGAGTTTAAATTTGAAGTTCAACTCGTCCGGTTTCACAGTCTAATCTGAACTTCAATTGATTGAACGTAGTTTAAGTAAATTGTTTTCTCTTTCTATCTGAATCAAAGTAAAAACAATCAACGAAAGTTTGCTTTGTTTTAGTTGTGACTTGTGACAGGAAAACAAATTAAAATATGAAAATAATTTTATTTTCAAATGTTCGAAGATATTGTTGATCTGAGGTTTAAACGGCAGAATAGTATCGTTTAACTTAAACTACAGAATGAACTCTGTTTAAGGATTAAACGAAACTGTGAAACCAAATTTGTTGTTGAACTGAAGTTTAAACCAAAAATGGGGTTTAAACTCCCACTGTGAAACTGGGGGTAAATACATATGTATGTATGTATAATAAATTAATAATCTTTCCTTACGAGAAATTTTAACGAGAACAATGCTGGTACGTTTTCGAACATTTCCATTCTTTATTGACGAAGTATAGTTCCATATCCATAAACAGAACATGAAATACGCTAAGAATCCCTTTCAAAACTGTTTGCATGGTGTGAAAATGACAGTCTGATGTGCAATGTCTGTCCAAGAAATTATTGGCTCATATTCAACCAGGAAAAGGCTGTCACAGAAGACAGACATGTATTGCCGAATGGTTAAAGGGTTTTTGGTATTGCAACTGCATTTATTTTTCGGGTGCAACAACAGAACACCATTTTGGCAAGGTGGGGTCACTTTACACATCACAGCTAGAATTTCAATGGAGTTGAGAGAATTTTTTTTCCAATATGTCAGTAGGTATGACGACAAACCCCGGCATCTCGCCACCGGACGTTACACCTTGCAACTTTTTTTAAATCAGAGGCTAACAGAACAAATCCTCAAAAAAAAAGAAGTTGTTTCTACTCGCGTGTTCAAAAATAATAATTTAATTGTTCGATTGGAAAAGTGCTTTCAGAAGAAGGCACACCATTAAGCCTATGTTATATTAAAAACATGAAATCCGCATTGTCAAACTCGTATCCTCCTTTCTTCCAGTTGACAGCAAGTTCACAGGGATAGTTGAGAGTTATAAGTCACACGGCACTGGTTTCCTACTGTCAACATGCAAATATAATGCTGGACGCTGGTACCATTTTGCATTTTGACAGTACACAATTGAGAATGATTTGACTTGTTTTAATGCACATGCAGAAAAATGATCGTTAAATTTAGAAGTGAGACTGCTAATACATATAAGTGAATAAAAAGATGTTTATTCTCGTGTGTTGAGTTTATAACTGGTTCTTTATTCAATAATTTTCAAATTTGCAAAGCAAATGATTGATTTGCTTGCATTTAAAATAGCTAGCAATGCAAATAATCGATTTGCTTGCATGGTTTTACAAATTATTAACTTAATGATATTGCGCTGACTAATATAAAAGTGGACAGGAAATAAGGTGTAAGGTGCTGGGTATAGGAATGTGAGTGTGGGAATGGGAAATTAGGTTCATAAATGAATACCTAATGTAATCGTTATTAACTCCTCCCTTTCTTAATTTTGAACGTCCTCGTTCATCATTTTTAAAACTTGCATTTTTATAAGGTCTTTATCTAATGGTGGTTCCAC
Organism: Chrysotoxum bicinctum; assembly: GCA_911387755.1. NCBI lineage: Eukaryota > Metazoa > Arthropoda > Insecta > Diptera > Syrphidae > Chrysotoxum > Chrysotoxum bicinctum. The sequence continues at coordinate 220,612,526 of OU426987.1, forward strand.
ATGATCTGAGTTGCATCTAAATGTAACTATTCTTGGTTTAATTTTTGTATATAGTAGAACAAAAATGACCATGGTGAGTATTCCTGCGATGGCGTACCACATCCACTTACTCGTCTCTAAGGTAACGTTAAATTCCTTAATTTTTTGGTTGTTGATAAAATGTAACTTGTGCAAGTAGGGTAGGGAAATCTTTTCGTTGTAAGCGACTTCGTTCAGAACTGTCTTCTTCGGGGCTGGAAGGTGAATCACATCGGATGGCTGGTTTGTTCGATATTCATTTCCATTTATTTTAATTTTGGAATCGAAGGTTATCAGGAAGGTACCATTTAGTATAATGTGCTGGTCTTTGTCATCAATTGTTATATTTTCGTCTCTGGCGATAATAATTCCATCAGCGAACGCTTCAATTTTTAAGAGGTGATCAGCTTGAGTAGTTGGACATTGTGCCGTGTGATTATTAAGGAGCTGGGAAAGGCAAGGATTTTGGTGATCTATTTTACAGTAAGAATATAATGGAGCTTTTCTACATGAACTTAGGGGATATTCTATTTTATTACAATTTGCGGATATATTAGAACTTAAATCTAAAATTTTGTTATTGTGAACAACTGGAGCAATTTTGAATAATTTACAAATTTCTTGTACTTTAGGAATTTTAATTAAGTAAACTAAGGTTTCATTTTGATAGTACATTTTAACATCAGCGACATTTAATAGGTCGATTAATTCAGTAATAACCTTTTCTCTTATTTTAATGTATTCTATTTCTTCTATATTTAAAATGAGAGGATTAACAATATTATTTTTTGCTAAAAGTAAAGAGTAAACATCCGTGCTTAAACTATTTATTACAATTCTGTTTCTTCTAGACATGATAGAAGTCAACTTTTCATAGTCATCAGCCGCGTCGTGTTTATTGATATCATTTATATTAAAATTATTAATTCTATCTGTTATTTCATCTAATTTATTCTGAATAAGGGTGTTTATATCAATCTGTCTGTTATTGGATCTAGTCAACTCATCTTCTTGCATTTTTAATATTTCCATATCTTGGTGATCGGGAGTACCTGCGATAAACTTTATTGCAGAACCTATGAAATCTATGGATCGCCTTTTTCTAATAGGGGATTTCAGCAGTTGGAGCAAACGCTCTATTTCGTGTACATCCTGCAGCAGTACTTCCTTACATCTTTCATCGTTTAGTTTATTTAACACATTGCTATTATCAGATATGATGGTTTCGATGAGCGAAAAATTTGTTACATGCTTCAAATAAAAATATTCTTCATAAATAGCAACGTCGCCTGCTGGTATCGGAATAAATAGGGCAGAAGAATAGTCAGTTATCCTCGTAGATCCTAGCGATATTAGGGTAAATCTGAAAGTAGAGTATTATCTCAAATTATTTTTGTGAGCTTGCCTTCCGTCAATTACAACGGCTGTGCCTAGATCTGCCTGAACAGTTTTTTGATTATATAATTTGGATAATTTATTTCCTATTCTCTTATTCGTTTTTAAATATACCTTTTCTCCTGGTTTGAATTCTTTGGGCTTGGTGTTATTATTGTGAAATTCAAGGTCTTTATCTTGTTTGGTTTTGAGTTTCGAAATTATTTCATTCTTCATTTCCTTAGAAATGTCATGAAAAATGTCTGAGGGCTTACAACCTGTAACTGAATGTATTGAGTTATTGTATTTGAAGGTTGCTAGGAGCATTAGTTCAACAATATCTGTTGTAGTTTCTTTAGTACACCTAGCTATTTCGGCAAGAGTAGAATGAAATCTTTCAACCTGTCCATTGCTTTGGCTGTGGAGAGCTGGTACAGAATGTGTTGAAATATTAAATTCATTTTTTAGTAATGCTTGTGTTGCAATTGATGTAAAAGCACCTTCATTATCTATAACTATTATTTTCGTGTTTCGAAATTGGGAGATAATTTCAATCAATGGATTTTTTATGTCAATAGAGTTTCTAGACGGAATGTGTTTTATAATAGCAAATTTGGAAAATTTGTCTATACATGTTATGAAATATTTTTGGCTGGTATTGTAAATATCTAAGTGCAGAATCTCTCCTACATACGTGGGAATTGGTGTTGCACCGATTGGATGTTGTGCTGGTCTGCGCTGATATTTATTTTCCTTGCAAATTATACATTTAGAAACGTATGTGTTACATAGCTTCATAAGATTTGGGAAATAGTATTCAGATATTATTTGTCTGTAATTTTCGTGTGGTCCTCTATGAGCTCTGTTATGCTCGGTTATAATAAGTTCTTCTTGATCGTGTTCGTTAAACACATCTTGAACAAACTTTTTTGCATATTTCATTTTTACTTTGGGGAAAGCTATCATAAGAGTATTTTGTACTTTTCCTAAAGTTTCAAGGTCGCAATAGATGCCATTGACTGTGTTCGTATTAATAACATCACGCATTATTTCGATAAGTTCTTCGACTGATCTGAATGTTATTATATGCCTAACCTGTTTTTGGAAAAGAATTTTAACTTTTTTGCTTTTCTCAGAACCTTGACTAATAAAGATTTGGTTCTTGAAGCAATTTATGGGATTCTCTACCGTAGGTATTACTTTCGTAAGGGACTCCTCACTATGCACGGTTTGTCCGGAGGAAGAGTGAGTGTTAATATGTTGACGAGATAATGCGTCTGCTACCTTGTTTTCTTTACCAGGTTTATAATGAAAGGTTGGAGAATATTCCTCAATAAATGATCTCCATCTCTTTAGTTTAGTATTAGGATTTTTTTCGGAAATCGCAAACGTGAGTGGTTGGTGATCTGTATAAATATGAATATCAGGAGCACCATATAAATAATTTCTCAAAGATTGCAATGCCCAAACTATCGCTAGCATTTCTCGTTCATTTGTAGCAAAGTTCTCTTCGGATTTACTCAAAGTTCGAGATATCATTGTGATAGGTCTACCACCTTGAGAGAGCACTGCGCCTATTGCTTGTGATGAAGCATCGGTAGTCAAATCTAAGGGCTTACGAAAGTCGGGATAGAATAGTAATACATCTTCGGAGGCTAAAATGTTCTTTATTCTATTAAAGGCACATATAGCCTCAGCATCAAGAGTGATTTTGATGTTCTTAGACTTGTTCGTTCCTACATTTCCGTTTTCTCCTCTGAGATATTTTGTTAATGGTTTGGTTATCAGAGCATAGTCTTTTACAAATCGACGGTAATAACCAGAAAGACCAAGAAAAGATCTTAGTGCTCGAAGTGTTTTTGGTACTTCAAAGTCAATAATATCTTTGACTTTATTGGGGCAGGTTTTAATACCGTCTCCAGATACAAGAAATCCTAAAAATTCAACCTCATGCCTGAAAAATTTACATTTTTCTGGGGATATACGCATGTTGGCGTTGAAAAGTTTAGAAAATATAGTTTTTATATCTTTCAAATGCTCTTCCTCTGTTTGAGAAAAAATAATTACGTCATCGATATATACATGACACATTTTGCCTATATCGCTCCGTAGTATGTTATCAATTGTTCGCTGAAATATACTTGGAGCGTTTTTCAAGCCGAAAGGCAATCTGCAAAACTCATACTTTCCATTATTTATGGAAAACGCCGTTTTTTCTCGGTCCTTTTCTTCTAGGAGAATTTGATGGAAGCCGGATTTTAAATCGATCGTTGTATAATATTTTGCTTGCCCTAAATTGGATAAAATAACGGAAGCTTCAGGAATCGGGTACCGATCTGGTATAGTGCGTTCATTTAATTTTCTATAGTCAAACACTAATCTAGATTTCGGAGTACCGTCTTCATTAATTCCTTTTTTCCCTACCACTAATATAGGGGTGTTATAAGGGGAATGTGATGGCCGAATTATACCATCATTGAGCAATCTCTTAATTTCTTTGTTTACAAAAGGAATTGCTGCCATATTGTATGGTCTTGGTTTAGAATAGATTGGTTCAGAATCTAATGTTCTAATGGTAGCTTTTATGTCTGTATTAAAAGGTAATCTTTCATCTGGTTGAGCGAATACTTCTGAAAAGTCTTCTATCAATTTTTTAAATTCATTTCTGATGGTCTCAGGAATTGTTTTTATATCGATTTCTAAATTATTTACCTGCTCGCATTCTAAGAATTTAATTTGTATTTCGCCATTTTCATAAATTAACAATGAGCGTCTTGTATCGATTTGTGCTTTTATTTCCATGAGAAAATCATATCCTACAATCGCATCGAAGGTTGATAATTGGGGAAGGATAAAAAAATCTGTAATCTTATCACAAAACTGCATTTTACATTTGTGAGTTATTTTATTTTCACCGTGAATGGTCTTTACCTTAAAATTTTTATTATTAGGAATTGTTTTCAAATAGGGTATTTGTCTAATATAGTTTTTGGCTGTACCAGTGTCTACTAGGATTCTAATTGGAGCTTTACCATTTAGTTTCTTTTCAACATATGGGAGAGCCGACTTTATTCTAAAAAATTAATCTGATCTTGGAATTCTTCATCATATTCGTCTACGTCTTCATATTCTGTTTCGTACTCGGAACTTTTCTTCAGTTCCTGGTCAGTACTTTTGGATTTAACGAAATTAATTCGTTGAGCTTTCGAAAATGGCACTCTATCGGACTCGCGTGGGCGTTTTGGTGTCCTGTTTTCATAAGTTTGCGGCTGTTGCCTGAGGGTCTGTTTATTACTAGCCTCGGGCACCGCTGCTTGAATATTTGATCTTTTGCTGCGTCTATAAATTGACGAGTTATCAACGCTCATATGATCATATGGTTCTGCTTGGTGGCTTTGCTTCTGTTGGTTATCTATGGTTGAGGAAACTTGTGCTTGGGGTTGGGGTTGGCTTTGGGCCTGCTCTACTCTCTTAAATTGAGTGTTGCTTCTTGACAGACCACTAGGACTAGCATATGATAAGTTTTTATCAAATGCTCTGGCAAAATTATACCTGTATTGGTTTGCTTCGAGTTCCTGTGCCTTCGCCAATGCAGAAGGTAAATCTTCACAGCCAGCAGAAAATAATATGTTACAAATAGGCTTATTAAGACCAGAAATGAATACCCGTAGTGCATCTGCTCGGTATTTTGAGGCTAAAGAATTAATTAGTTCATTATTGCCTGAAAAATCCATTGATATCTTATTCGTTATTGAAGTGAGATGTTTTTCTATTTTGTCGTAAAAGTGGTGGATGGACAAATTTCCCTGGCATAAAATGCTCATTTGATTTTCTAATACATGAAGTGGTCGTTTGTCTGCGTATGAATTGTCGAGACGCGCAATGATTGCGTCGAAATTAAGGACCGTATTATAAGAAGAAAGTATTAAATCGGCGGAACCGACAATTTTATTCCTTATAATGGCAACTGCCTGATAGTACCTTTCCGATCCCTTATATGGGTCGAATAACTTGATTGCGGTCTTAGCTGCTTGACGCCACGAAATGTATTTCGCGCGTTCACCTGCAAAATCCGGTATGGATTTTACAACATCGAGTGATATTTGACACGATATGTCAGGTGCTACAGAAATAGGTTCGTATAAAATTGGGGTTGGGGATAAATGTACAGAATTTAATTTATCGGATAGCTCTGCGATTCTTGAATTTACACTATCTACTGCCTGTCTACTTTCTGTTATCTGATCCCCCATTCTCCTGACTATTGTCTCACATGCTGCTTCAACAGCTACCCGCACGGCTGACGCTATTGTCTGTGAAAGTTCAGACATTTTTTGATTTTAAAGAATTATAATTTTATAATCGATAGTATTAATTGCAATAATATTATTTGATAATGATTAATACTTAATGACACAATATAAATTTACAAATACATTACATAAATTAATAATAATTTAATAATCGATAGTATAGAAATAGATAATAGTAATAATAATTAATAATGAAATGACAATATATCTTTACACATACATTACATAAATTAGCTGCATCATTTTTCTTCGTTTCAAGCTTGACTCACATCCGCAGCAGAAGGTTTTTTTTTTTATTTTAATGTTCCTTAGGTTTCTTTTTACAGAAAAACACTGTGTCGAAATACAGGTGGGTTGATGAGCCGACGAACGATGGATCTTATTAAAGTATTTTAATTCGCGTGTTTTTGTTTTTGCTGACTTAATATTTTTACACAAAAATGTTTTTAAAGCACAACGAGATAAAGTTAATTGTGGATGAGAGGGGTGAAATCAACAATAACACGATAAAAGTGATCTCAGGCAACTAGGAGTAATTTAATGTTCTTAAGGTTTCTTTTTACATAAAAACTCTCTGTGGAGATACACTTTTAGGTTGATCTTGCGGTTAAGTAGTTGTTGTTCTTTTTTTTAATTCGCGTTTTTTTTTGTGGTATTTTTGCTTACTATTTCTTTATTGAAATATTTTGAAGCCACATAGTACTAATAGAACAAAAATATTTGGTTGTGAGTTTTAATTTTCGCGTTTTCTGTAATTTGTTTGCTTGCTATTTCTTTACCGAAAAATTTTGAAGCTACAGATACTAATCGAGAAAAAAAAAAGTTGGTTTGGTTGTGGGTTTTAGTTATCGCGTTTTCTGTAATTTGTTTGCTTGCTATTTCTTTACCGAAATATTTTGAAGCCACAGATACTATTCGAATAAAAAGTTGGGCGCCAGTGAATAAAAAGATGTTTATTCTCGTGTGTTGAGTTTATAACTGGTTCTTTATTCAATAATTTTCAAATTTGCAAAGCAAATGATTGATTTGCTTGCATTTAAAATAGCTAGCAATGCAAATAATCGATTTGCTTGCATGGTTTTACAAATTATTAACTTAATGATATTGCGCTGACTAATATAAAAGTGGACAGGAAATAAGGTGTAAGGTGCTGGGTATAGGAATGTGAGTGTGGGAATGGGAAATTAGGTTCATAAATGAATACCTAATGTAATCGTTATTAACTTATACAGCCTACAAACTTACTCGGTTAAATCTACACGAATTAACTCGGTTAATTAAGTAATTTAATCTGATTGATTGTTTTCACCAAATTGGTGTAAAATTTTCACAATTTTAAGTCAGTTAAAATAATATGAAATTGAATGTGTTACTCATATTTTACCATCGTCATTCGGTTAAATCAAACGAGAATATAATTTTGTTTTAAAAAATTTAATCCATTTACCTGAAATTAAATATATCTTGTTAAGTAATTTGACCTAGATACTCATTTTAACAATATAACCATTAGTTTAATTAAACCAAGAAGATTGATTAATATTAAATAAGAAATGTGTTAAATTATTAATTACTTATAGTTACTCGTTTAAATTAACCAACCTTGAAAATTTCAAATTCTAGCCTAGTTTTTCGATTAATATAATTTTAAGATTTCGAACAATATAACATTCTTATGTGTTAAATTAAAGCCATTTCTTTTCATTGAATTAGTTATGTTGCTTTTAGCAACATACACTACATATTTTTTACTCAAGTTTAGGTTGTTTTTAAAGGTTAGATTTTATTTTTCTGCGTGTATGTACACATACCATTAAGCCATCGATTGTATCCACTAGTTTTCTGGTAGAAATTATTGTAACTTGTCACTAGTATAAATAATACATAATGGTAAGGTTTCACTGGAAACATTTATTTCTATCGGAATAGTGAATTAAAAACTGAATCTAATCCAATTGAAACTCCAAATAGTAATAGAATAAATCCAGAAATCTATTCTTCTGAAATGAATTCTAAAGAAAAGTACACACTATTTGCATTTGAAGGGTATTTAATATAAATGCAAAGATTCAACAATCAAAATATACACCTTATCTAGTTTGTATTTCTAGTCTATTTAAATGTAATGACAAAATGCCCAGTTAACGGGAAGAAACCGATTCATCAATACAGTTAGGTGATATCGATCAAGTTCAAAACTTATCAGAGCAAACATTCTCTGATATCCACAGTGACTTCATTCATAGGATCTGATTCCTCTTTGAACACTTTTAATTTCACAGACTTATTTTAAGTCTAATCTTATCTTATTGAGTAAAAAATCCCCACATTTCCAAACAGAAAAACATTTTCAACTCTTTAACTGAGCTGACAAAATTTAGAAAAAAAATACTTCGAATACCTATCTATCGACTTGAAAACATACATATACCAACTTCACTGATAGCAGCGTCACTAAATAATGAGAAGTAGAACCACCATTATGACTTCATCGACTAAAAAATAAAATTATTATTTTTTTGTTTAAACATATTAACTCCACAGAACATACATAGTTGGATACAGAAAAAATTATTCAAGTTGAATAATATTATTTTTTACGCCAACTTACCCGGACGGTCTTAAGTTTAAAGTGAATCCAAAGTATGATGACTCAACCTTTGGTAGTTTTGTTTGTTGTTTAGGTTCTCGAATGACCCTATTTGGCTTCGGTGATAAGTTGAAACCCAAAACACTGTTCGAAAAAATGGTTACAATGATAAAAATAATTAAGGTCACAATTATGACCGGATTCCGGTAATTAGACATTTCGAGTGTTTCGTGTCAAACGAAATCGCTGACGAACGCGGCGATACCGATATTTTTTTCGAACTGATTTAGAATATCTGACCGACTAATAGAACGTCTCACCTGTCGGGTGTAGAATTACCAACTGAGGTGTGTAGAATATGGCCAGTGACAACCAGTTAGCTTTACTCGTACTCGTACCTGTTCCTGGTGTATCATGCTAATGTTTATTCAAGAGAATAATGAACAAAATTCAAAATTTAAAAGAGTATCTAAATATTATCATAAGCTTATAAGATTGTTGTTACGTGCGATACGGTGTGGTGTGAGTGCTTCTAACGTGTTTCGATTCAATACCGATCCGTTGCGTTGGACAAATTCTGGTGCGATTGCTTATGATCGTCACTTGTGAGTCATGGTAAGAGTGTTGTTAGTAGTCGAAGCAGTAAAGGTAAGTTGATAGGTAACTTTCGATTTTCATAGGTTTCTCATTAGAAACATCACATTAATCACTTTGGCATGGTAAATTAATGTTTCGCGCTTGGTTTTGAATTTGTGTGGTACGAATAGTAATTTGATTCCGACTGTGGCACAATACGGAAGTTCAATAATGCAGGCAGGCAGATGAATGCTTATAAAAGTTTAAACTCATTTTAAATTGTATGTGTGGATTGGTGGAGAATAAAAATGACGAATAATAAAAAAAAAAGTTCTGTAAATAACTTCTTGGTTTGGTCATTTTAAGGGGACCTACACGGCTGATAACGATTTTTATCGTCGATATTATTGTATTTAAATGAACCACGAATGAATAAAAGAATAAAAAATAATTATATAAATATTCCCACGAAAATATTTCGTTTAAAATTATTCATTTTCTACTTAGCTTTCTATTGTATTTAAAATAGTTTTTAACAGACTTGAAGATCATACAAAATGTTTACGTTTCTCATCGCATTTTACTTCTTTCGGAATCATCGATTTACTAGTTACGCATCTTGCCAATACTCAGTTTTAACATGCAATGTATATGTAGGTACTATAGCACAAGTTATATATTCGTAAAAAAATCGAGCTCGAGTCTTCCAACGGAGTAATCGGCTTGGTCGATTTTATCGTCAAGAGAACCTGAACTTACGTTACAACTCTCAATCATTGCTGTATGCTTGGTGTCGGCAGGAATGGACGGGGCCTACAATTTTTTCGAACGGCTACGACAAAAAGCATTTTTATGGCAAGAGATTCTCTTGGGGGTTAGGCACTTCCTTGCAGGAGGTAGTATCCATTAAAAATACTTTTATTTTATTTTATAGTGACAGCGAATTAAGAGCTAACCCAATCCTTTAGATTGACAGTACAACTATTAACCATTATGCCCAGGGGTACTTCCAACTCTATAAGTCTAATTAAAAAAAAAGAGTGGTATTTTTAAGCGGATCATTTTTTTCTGCACAAAGTGAAGAAGGCTCTTTGTCTGAGACACGTTGGTTTTCCATCCTTTCCTATCCCGAGTACGATGCTTCCATGATAGCTTCTTCTTTTAACTAGAGAATCAATCTTCCTTGTAGTCTCGAACCTCTGGACTGGGATTACTGCACCCTTTTGGCTGGATTTTGACTTTCGTGTTTTGACTTTCTGGACTATTAGAAACTGCTCATAAAATTCGCGGTTATATCTTCTCTTCCATTCGCCCTCCTCCCTCCTGTCATTGTTGAAGAATTTTTCTTTCGAAAGAGTCCAGTATCAGCAGAACTAGCAGTATATCAAGGGGTTTTAAAGAGCATCCACTTAATCTTACTAGTGAAATGTATTGATCCCATTTGATTCGACCGAAGTAGCTGCGGTATGCAATGGTAGTTTTCTTCGATTCTCCACCTAGGCGTCGCGTCGTTCGTTGAGTTAATACTTGCGTCGAGAAAGATCAACTTGTAACGTTTTGTTCTAGTCAGTGGACAGATGTTTGTTAAAAGTAATTACTTGACGTTGCCTTCATTTACTTCAAGACCACCAAGTTTTGCCTGATCTTCAATTGCATAAAAGAACTCTATTTCAAAATGTACAGAACGGTCGATGTTGCCAATATCGTCCGCGTACCCCAACAGTTAGACAGATTTGTACCCTCTGTATTAATGCTTAAACTCCCGAACGAGATTATATATATTATAGCGCATCTACTTGCTGAAACCCTGTGCATGTTTGGAATAATTCTAAGTAGCTATTCTTTAGTTGAGTATTTTAAAACGTCACGTGACACAGTTGGAACAGATTCCTCTGGATTCTAGAATCTGAGTTCGCCCGCGCTGTGTTCACACATTTAAAGGGTAATCATAATCCCTTGAGCGCGTGTAGATTATAAAAAAAAAAAAAAAAAAAAAAAACGCTATCATATGTGTTTTTAAAGTCAATGAAAATATGGCTAGTCACGACTTGAAAATAGTTGGTCTTTTCTAATATTCGCCTCAATGTGAAGACTCGGTCTATGATCGAGTTGCTGGGCCGAAATCCGCAGAAATACTTGCCGATCATTGTGTTTTCGAATGGCTTATAAATGATGATAATTTTTGGAATAGTCTTTCTTGTATATAAGGAATTTTGCGTTCAGAACAGGTACTTCATAATATTGTATTCATAACAAATTGAGCAGATGCTTAAAGAAACTCAGACAAAATTCCGTACGAAAAACTCAAATTTTTTTTATTTCGGTACGATATAATGTTGGATGAACACTGACATAATTGACAGTAATCTGCCGGATTGAAGCGTAGCAAGCATTTCTTGCCAAAAATTGCATTAGCTTTCCGAATTCCGCAATTTTGATTTTCAGTTAAACTTCCTGATCTTTCTTCAGCATAAATAAGAAAGGAAATTTGTAATTGTATAAAGGAATTGGAACTTATTATCACCTGGCATTGAACCACCCAATTAACGGGCTCCAATAACTCTTTTAGATGTAGAATAGAAAAGAATCTCATTACTTATTTCACGATATATCCATATATATAAATATAAATACAATATTCTTCAAAAATCAGTCCAACCGTTCTAGCGTGATTGAAAGAAGAATATACGAATACTTTCAGATTAATTCCATTCTGATTTGTAAAATTTCAAAATTCTAGCTTTCTTAGAACGAGACACACCCTATACTTGTCAGAATAAAATCGTTAGTCATAATGTGGCATATGAATGTTATAATTTTTACAAATAACTGTGAGGTTGGCGCCAATTGCTTTAATCGCTTTAGAGAAAACCGTGGGAAAATAAATGATTGGCGCCAATTACTTACAAAAGCCTTCAGCGTTGCAGTTAAATGTTTCTCTTCTAATTGAAATCTGAGATTGCAGCACTAAGAATCTGTGAGGCTCCATATGACCATAAACTTAATCAGGAATGTCTAATTTGTGCACAATGTTTTTACGAGTATACATAATGTCGTGCAATGCAATTTGAATTAGCGATATTGGCTTTATTCGAGTTATTTTATAAAGTAAATTAAGTATTTATTAATCAAGATCGAAAGAAAATATAAATATTCGTAGTTATTTTTTTTAAACAAAATTTGATCCGTTTTGTATAGAGAAGCGGTCTTTAAATTCATATATAATGTATGTACTAATCGTTAAACCGAAATTGGTACTGATTGGTTTTAGTAGAATTCGCACACTACTTTTATCGAATTACCAAGATTTTCATCTTCAGAAAAAGTAAAAACTATTTTGAATGAATTTTGGCAATTACCTTTTTGTTCGTGAATCAAACGTTCACTTATGGTAAAACAGTTTGGCATTTTTCCAGTTTTCTTTAATTTTTCATATATTTTCCAATAATTTTAAGCAAATTTTTAATTCATACAACAAATTTCTTTTCAGGAAACACAAGTAGTCTTTTTAGTTTTGTGTTTGGATTGTACATATTTTTTTTAACTGAATTTGCTTGTAAGAACAAAATTTCAATTCAATTTCAGAAATTAACTTAAGATTTCCATTCGCTTAATTTTGACTTCTGATGCGATTCACCTTAGGTATGTATGTATGTTCGATTAAACAAAATGCCAAATTGATTCATTCGGTAACTCTTTGGTTTGGTGTCGGTTTTTAGCTAAATTTTTTTGAAAACTTGTAAGGCATTCACATCTACCATTTACACTTTTTCATTTGAAATTTTAATTTTTGCGACGCCAACTACTGTCAAAATTTGCATGAATGCAATATTTCAAAGTTAAAAATTAAGTTGTGCTCATATTATTTTTGAAAATAAAATGAATTCTAACCAATTTTATCATAACATAAAATGGAAAATGAATATAATAAAAGATTTTGCTAAAATTAATTTTCATATCGCAATAACTTCAAATACAAATTGGAAATTCTGTTGACAGCATGTCGTCAGCTGTTAATAAATTCTTTTGAAAACATTCTATCAGTTTATTTTTTGACATTTGATTTGGCGCTGAGTACGTGAAAAGGTATGTTCGCTTAGCTCATTTCTGAATTTCAGTAAGTTTTCGATAGATCTTGTGGCTTACAAAAACTTGTTGCTTACAAAAATTATATAGAAAACTTGTGTTTTTGATACAGGTTTTCCCCCAAAGCCGATATGTTCATGAAAACCACACTGTGGGTTTTTGTGTGAACTGCCTATAACACAAACAAATATTTCTGGTATGTGGTGGAAGAACGGACCAAATAGTAGATTTGGATTTATTTGTTTTCCCTCAAGAAAAAGATAGCTTTCTTTGGATTTGTTTTGAAATTTTAATGTCAAAATTACATCAACAAATGCTTAAGCAAAAGAATTTACAATGACATTCGTCACTTTGAGAGTTGATTGATTGATTGATAGATTTTCTGCTAAAAGTCAGAAATGGTGAATCACACATAGGTATTTTGTTGAAGGTTGAATGGTCACAATTATTATTATAATTATTATCTTTAAGATATCGGTAGAATTCTTGTTATTTTTATGGCAATATTTTTATTTTTAATAAACGATGATGTGTAAACAGAAATGAAGTCAATAATTTATTCTGCTCATAAACTGGAATACTGCATTTCAATAGACAACAAAGTGCCAGTGATTATTATTTGTCCGTTTATTTAACAATACAAAAATGTGCACCTGCATTGAGCTTTAACGTAATAGCCTAGGAGGTAGCGTTGCTAAAACTCTGTCTATTAGACCTTAGTTTACTCGTATATTAATGCACTAAACCTAGTCTCCAAATTTTGAAAATATAAGCATTGATGTCAAGGTAGTAGGGGCATTCATGCAACGTCGCAAGTTTTCCCACCCAAAAATCGTTAAATTTACTCCAAACGTTTCATAAACGGGCCACAAGAAAAACAGCTTGCGGTAATACATGCGGTAAATAATGTGCTGATCCAACCCGGTGATTCAGACGAATGGTATTCATTTTGTTTAGTTAGCTCAAAATTCGGAACAAAATATTTGAAAATGTATTTTTTTTTTCAATTTTGTTGTTTTCTTTTGAGTGGTATTAATTGTGTATCTCACCTGAACGATTTAATAACAAACATTTTAGATTTTAAATCTTTTCGTTTTCATTTTTTTCATATTTACCATCTTTTTTTATGATGTTTACCAGAGACATTTTTGTTGGAAAGTTTACGTTCTGTTGTAAAAGATTTTCCCTAAAAAATTTCACAATTAGGTTAATGATGGTTTTACAATTTGCTTAAGAATTTAAAAATGTAGTATGTAATATCACTATAGTTGTCCCCTATACAAATAGTGAATGGCTTAATAACGAAATTAGAGCTTTGTCAATCGTTAATTTTGAAAGATCAAATCAATCAATAATTGATTGGTTCAAGGTACCGATTTTTTCAATCAATAGTTCATTGAATTAATATATATTCTTTTTACAGTCGTTTCGTTCTGACCGAGACCGAAACAATGTGAAAATAAACGAAAATTTTCTTGTATCTACTTCTTTCCGACTTCGTTGACGCCAAGTTGACAAGTTGAGTGAATGGAACATAACATTTGTGTTCATCGGTTTCAGTGGCAAGAGATTATTATTAGGATTAATTGATTTGGTGAATTTGATTGCAACCAATCAATCTTTTTGGTGAACTGGTCATTACCGAATCAATCGCGATTGACACAGCTCTAAATAAACTAAGAATCTTCAAAGTAGTCAAAATAAATGTATCCAAAAAAGTTGTTTTAACTAATAAGTCCAGTGACTGGTTAGCATATCATCAAAACAAAAACTAGTACCAAAGACAAATTGAATCCGCTAAATCTACGTTTTAAACTAATAAAAAACACAATTCTTGTAATTTGGTAACTGATATACTGAAAATAATAGTACAGTAATAAATTAATAGCTTAATATCTTCTTTATTAAAAATGTAAACAATCTTAGTAATTCTGAGATATTTTCTGAATAAATCAGTCTAGTAGATGAGTGCAATATAGATTTTAAGTTAAGCTTGATAGACACTGACAGGAAATAATCAATACTCTTTCTATAATAATCTGGAAACATTTATTTAATTACACAAAAATGTTGAAAGATGCTTTAGAAATTGTTTTTCCTGTTCTCATACGCATAATAAATGTTTTATATTTCTTTTTCCCAAAACTTGGTAAGAATCGCTTGTTCTTCCAAAAACAAAAGTTCCAAATAAAAAATGTGTAGCAAAAATAACATCAAATCAACTTCAATAATATCAATATTTTAAGCAAACATCAGTCAGGATTTCGCTCGAATCATTCACATGAATCTTGTTTTAGTTTTACGTTCAGTGACTGAAAGATAGAAATTGATGGTCTAAATTCTGTTTCTGCTTTTTTCTTATAGATCTTAAAGAGCCAATTAGAAGAAACATCATATTAATCATATTGATCACATTAAGAAAGGCCCAAATTTGAATATTGTGCAAGTCTTTTATACAAAAAAAAAAAAAGGCTCCGAAAATTGCAAAATAAAACAATGCGAACAATATCAAAGTGTGACCTCTATAATTCAATTTCATCTGTGCTTGAATTATTAAATTGGCTTGATATATATAAAAAACTTTACACTATGGCAATTTCTTCAAAATATGTGCACTGAATATCTGCAATGAAGAGGAATATAATATGTAGTACGTAGATGAACAGAACATCCAGGAGAACAACAAACTTTCAAAAAACATTAAAACTATAAAAGGAAATGCTCTCAACGAAGAATTTGTAGCTCTTCCATCATTCTCGAACAAAATGCAACCTGCCTTTCAAGAAAACATTTTTTTAGCTGATACCTCTGAATCTGGCAACAAGTTTAAATTTTCAGGAATCTGCCAGGCTGACTTAGTAGAAAGCATAATCTTGTAAGCCCAATACCTTCGGAATAGATGGTGTCCACCCTAAATTTCTGTCTCATATAACTTTTGTACTCACTACAATACTAAACATTTGTGTTTCCCAAATATGGAAAATCCTACCCGTTCCTAAGAACTCAAGTGGTAAAGATTTTCGGTCTATTTCCGTACTTCCATTGTCTTTTTTGAATATTTCCAACATGCTAACCCCTGCGCAATCTGGGTTTCGAGAAAAACATACCTGCACTACCACTCTTTTGACGTTTGTTTAATGAAATCAAACAATATAATTATAAAGACCATTACCTTTCTCTTACTGCTTGGTTTTTCACGAGCATTTGATACCGCCGATCATTATGTTCTCTGCGGCAAACTCTTAAATACATTTAATTTTTCACTAACTTCTACCAAACTTCTATTTTCCTATCTTACCGGCCGAGAACAAGCTGTTTTCATAAATAATGCCTTGTCAAATTTTGTATGGTAGTACTATCCGGGGTACCTCAAGGTTCTATATTGGGGCCCATCCGGTTTTTCCTATATATCAACGAACTGTCTTCTTTTATAACCAATTTTCCTCTATTCAGCTTTATGCAGATGACGTTCAACTATACATAAGTTATCCTCTAGGACTTATTGAAGATTGTGTAAGCCGAATCCTGATCTTGAGAACTTTTCTTTTACTTAGCTTGAAAAAGTCTTAGTGTATTGTTATTACAAAAAAAACTGTGTCTTTCTCTTACTTTGTGCCACTTGTCTTTTATAATGCATGTATTAAATTAGTCTCTACTGCAAAGAATCTTGGAATGACTTTCAATAATACGTTGACTTGGAGTTACCACATTAGTTTAGCCGTAAGAAAAGTTTAAGTTTACAATATAAAATAAAAATTATTTTTTTGATTTTATACGCGCAATTCAAAATTGTTCCAAGGTTTCGCTCAAAAATATTTAATAAAATTGCACAATCTTAGGAGACTATATTTGCATGTATTAATGCTTGAATATAGATATTGCTGTCAAGAAATTCAATTAACACTTTATCCGTCAATAGTGATTTTAAAATATCAGATTGTTCTTTAATATTAAACGCTTAAGCCATCCATTATTGAACTTCACCCATCGTATTTTTCATTTACCATAAAGAAGCTCATGCACATTTGTCGCAACACACCAAAGTTAAAATCGATGCCTAGCTATAATATTTGTAAATTAATTTAAATGCAACTCAAGCTGTCGAACTATGCGTAGCATTAATTGTCACGACAAAATAATAGCTTGAACATATTAGTTCCAATAATGACCGATACAAAGGAAGGAAAACGTCCATATTTGGATTCGATAATAATTGAATCCAGTTTGAATATCTACAGGAAAGTAAACCAACTTAATGATAAACACAAATAAACGAGAATCTTGTTCAATTATTTACATGATGACAGTTGCACAAGGTCATTATCAGACAGTCAACTCAATTCACCTCTGTTGATTGCAACAAATAAATACTTTGACTCATGATTTCCTATACGTGAAAACCAATGATGTATGTTTCCTATGACCATTAGTCATTCTCTAGACTTGCCCTGTCTACGAGTATATGAATCAGTGTAGATTAATGTAAATTAGAACTTTTACAAAGTATTGTAAATGATGATTGTATCATGCGAGTTGATACTCGAATAAAATTGCTCAAAATTAATGACATTTAGATTTTCTTTTATTAAATGTCACTTTGCAATGGTAAGTTCAATGGCAAGAAAATCGTATATTTTTTGGTTTGAAATGCTTCAAGTCTAATTTAATGGATCCGGTTCTATCGCAGATAATTGGATGAACAAATAATATTTGTGTAGACATTGGATTGTAATTTTAGTCCAATTTTATTTCAGTTTCCGTGATGAATCAGATTACCATCAAAATGTATAAGAATTTTGTATTACATTTCCAAAAATAATTAAGATATACATAGGTATTCGTATCAAAAACAAAATTAAATAATTCCAAATTGTATTTAATTGAATTTGTGTATAAGTTTAGTTATAGTTACTGATTGAAGACAAAGTCTGCTCAAGGCATCATTCTTCTATCTCAAGAAAACATGATGTCATTTGGAACTAATTGAAGAATTCTCTTTATGTATTTTTGTTGGTCCTATGGCATTGATTTGATTCAAGCTCGTTTTAATTTTGTTTTATGTAGAAAATGCTGCAATATTGCAATAGTATATAATTGAATTGTAATAATGTTGATTTTATTTGCTGCATAGATATGTTTTTGATGTTGAATCTTGATGTTATTGCAAATGAAATTTCCACATATTTAGATCACTCTAGCTCAGATCACTTTCACAAGAAATCATAAAATAGTTATCGATACTCGAACTTGTTTGCGAATTTGTTTCATTTATAGGCCAGTTGGCAGATACTAAAATGATTTTTTATAATGCAAAAGTTCACCTGTCTTATTTATGATTGGAATTGCTAAGTGGACTGTCGCTGAGTTAAAACATAAATATGGCACTCCTGTAGGTGTTTTGTTTCAGCTGTCATTTTGAAAAACACGTTTTAACCAAAATATCGCGAAAAACATAACGTATAAGCAATATGCAAAGAAGTCTTTGATCTTATTTAAAATTATATTTTTTTTTCTTATTTATAAAATTTTGTAAAATGCATTAAGAATTAAAGCGCTAATGTAAAGTAAGAAAGTATAAACCCTATAAGATATGTTGGAGTGTGGAATATGGACGTGAAAATGTTGACAGTTTACGGCGGACGTTTTGTTTTGTCTGTTGTTAATTTTCTTCTTCTGAATTCTCAGACGAAAAAAACAAATCACGATGAAAAGTTACAGCGACCATATAGACATCATCTTTTGGGACGAGGATGAAAAAGATCAATACGCGAAATTTGAAAATAAAGGACATTGTCAATCTACAAGATCCACCAAATGGCAAGGCATCCGTAGAAAGTTAATATTTGATTTTGATTGTGAGTTAGGGGCATCGTTTGTTTGTACTTCTTCGAAAACGACAATGCCATTGACATACACAATTTCGTATGGGAAAAATTAGATTATATGGATTTGAATGACATTTGGTCCCACACCTAATGCCAAAATTGTCATTCTGCAAGCGCGATTTAAAGTCATGGATATCTCTCGCATAGCCATCGATATAATGTAATTGAGCCCTGTTAAATTTTTACTTGAAGGATTTACTTAACCGGAAATGAATAGTGCTCTGAAATTCAATATAATCCACACCATTCCTTTAATTTAGTACAGGCACTTATTCCGTTATTCGATTATCGCCAGAATAGTCTTAGACGATAGTCTAGCTTTGCGTTACATCGAAAACGAGCTAGCGGACTGAGATTCCATCCACACGAGTTATGGTATCGAATTGCCGCACTTCAGAACTGATTGGGACTGGACTGCCAGTAGTTACCATTTCTACCTGCTTTACATTTTACAATTTTATTAATGATGAATCGGCGAGAAAGCGAAACACAAAACAAAATAAAATCAAAACGTCATTTCTGACAAGACGACATGTCAATCACAGTTTGAAAAAATCTAGAATACATTTTCAAACTGCATTTTAAACGAAGCAAATAAAAACCCATTGCCTTTACTATTATCGTTTAAATAATAATCGTTTTAAAAGCTATGAAATCAAATGAAATCAATGCCCTTATCTAATACGCCAAAGTCTATTTCTATAATTCTGCCATTTTAATTTGAACGATTTCATATGTCTGCTGTTAATTTCACGAATTTTTTTCTGCAATTTTGAAGTTTCTGGAGCAAATAACTCGCGACCATTGTCAACTTTAGCTCCCATCAATCATCACTTGAGACTGGTTAACAACGAAAGCTAAATTACGTACAAAATCATTCCAAATTTTATACAATTGATACAAAACTTCAACATAATATATTACTCCCCTGCAAGTTGAGCATTGTTATTGAATATCTCAGTTTTTGATATTGTGATTTTTTTATCTTTAGAATACTTGACGTCAATGACCATCACTATACCATCGCAAGTAAGAAAGATACGATCGTGTAAATTTCATTGACCTTTAACGAAAATACTATCAACACAGACAACAACGGGTTTTCTGGTATTTTTATGTTAACTTAGCATTTAAAAAAATAAAGCAAAAGAAAGATCAGAATGCACAAACAAAGACTGAAGAATACTCAAACTGTATAGAAATTCTTTGAAATGTGCAGATCCGATTTACCATCTTATGTTTAAAATGGTGATTTGATCAATTTGTAAAGGAAAATCCGTTAATTTTTTCTATTAGATCAAAATTATTTTTTAAATACCTCCAAGATAGTTTTTGAATACCGAAAACCTGTAATATCGTTAAGCACTGTAACGAATCTCCCTTCAAACGCTTGTTTTTGAGTTATTCTCGTTATATCGTTAATAGTCAAATCAATGTTATTAAAATTTGTTATCTAGTAATTTTCTATTTATCTTTGGAACATAATCTTAAAATTATTAAAAATGTATCTTTAATTACGTACAAATTTACAAGTTTGAATATACGAGTATACGAGTATCATCTGTTCGAATGTTCTTTCAGAATTCTTTTGTTACAATTTATTTATATAAATACAAAAATTCGTGGTATCTATCTTAAGATAAATCGCTAACATAATTATCACAGTACGTGTTTAATTTGCATACTTACGAGCTATGTATGTTAAGCTTGAATGGTTATCTATGGAATTGAAGTTTAAATCATTAGTAATCAGTTATCATTGTTGGACAAATTCAGTTAAATTGGATTTAGATAAAAAACAGGTGTCTTTTGAATTGTGTTGAATTTGTTTTTGTTAACGTGCACCTGACTCAAATGAACCAAAATCTTGATAGTATACTGATCTATAATTGTCATAAATCATTATCTTAGAATTTATTTCTTTGTTTAATCACTGATTGGTTAAAAATTCGTATTACACTATACGTTTGCATTGAAACAAATTAAACAATTCAAATCTGAAGTCAGTAGATTCCAAAATAGAAACAGTTTTGGAAATTATTTAATTTTCATAAAGTTTGCGTTTAATTGCGTTGAAAATTAGTATTATAATCACATCTATGCAAACTCAAATCACTAATTTTTTCTAAATTCACGTTTTTTTTTTAAATGGTTAAACTGGTTACTTTTCAATATTTATGTTATTACTGAAAAACTGAGCCGAGTTTAACAATTTTGATTGAATACCTACATACATTTTTATAATTTTTTTTTTTTGCAAAGGGTAGTATACACCAGGTCTCAGAAAAAATAAGTTTAAGCTGAAGTTTTTATATGGAAGATCTTAAAGTTCTTCGTTTGGTATACCAAAACTTGAGTTCTTTTAAGGCCGCACTTCCCTTAGCAATATTTATTTCTGCTATTATGTCAGACATTATATCTGAAAATTATATTTCTTTAACTCTGTGGGCAAATTATGTCGTAATTATTTATTTCTCGGCATGATCTCACCAGGTAAATCACGTCGTTTGATTTTAGTGATAAACGCAGTGGAAAAACTGGAAGAGGCAAAACGGGAAGAATACAAAAGGAAGCAAAGGTTTTGGCTCAATCCATTTTTGATTTTGTAAAGAAATTTGTGTCTAGTGAAGTTGGGGTGTCACGAAATGTCAAAATTTATATCCTCATTTATTTATTCTACGAAGACAAGAAATAAATAGAAAAAATTATGTCTAAAAATAACAAAAATCGAGACATAAGGGGACTCCACAAGAAATATTGGCTACATGACACATTTCTTGCAATCATTTATTTCAAGTGGAGGCTCAGTGTAAAGAAGACTTGGACCGCAAACGTGTACTTCTAATCGTTTCAAGGCATGAACGGCTGAACTAGAAGAAAACAAAATCTTAGAGCTAAGACTGTCGGAATGAGACCATTCCCGCATTTTATGGCTTCTGCAGAATGAATGACTTTTTGTCTAGAAAGGAAATTACTTTGCCGCACCCTGTACTTATTGAAACGTTATCATTTTTTTTAAGGTACGAGTACGGTCTAACTCCAAAAAACGCACGATTTTTGGGAAAAGCAATCAAGTTGCAACAAGTTTTTTGAAAATCGGTTCAGTATGTATCGGTTCACAATGTATTTTTTGATTAGTCGACGTTGGCGCCCTCTATAATTCGGCTAAAATTCGACAAACAATTTTTTTTTGTACTCTCGACGCATTTATTCATTATTTAAAAGAAAAATGTTATAACTAATAAAGTTTCAGAGAAAAAAATCCCAAAAATCATGCGTTTTTTTTGGCGTTCCGTACTTGTACCTTAATAAATTAATAGGTTTGTCTCATTGTATATTCGCTCAAAAAGTCAATTTAGATATTTTTGTCAAACACAGTCTTGCAACTATTCATTGACTCATTCAATGTGGGTCACGAATTTCTATCTGTCTTACAGTGTCCACAACTGGGTTAATTAACATACAACTTGGTTAACAGATTTTTTCTTCTGAGATTTTTTTGACTTTGACATGATTTTGGCAGGTAATTTTGGCTATATTGTTGTAACTACATTTATCAAATTAGCTTGGATATATTAAGTATGTCTTGCCAAATTAATCCGAAGAGCTATAGCATTCAACAATATAACAAAAACCAGCGACGAGGCTCATTTTTGGAAGAATGGGTTCATCAACAAGCAAAGTTGTCGAATTTGTACGATCAAAATCCACATGAGATCCACCAAACTACAATGCTGTTATTTTTCTTAACAATGTTCTAATGAAATAGCCAGTTTTATACCTCCCATTAAACAATTCAACCGTATTACTTGCGCTTCATCGAATGCCTATCAGTTGACCATTGAGCATAACTTCTGAACTAAATGAATCAGGAATGTGGTTTCAACAAGAAAGCGATACGTCCCACACAGCCCATGCCAGAATGGAACTTTTAGAGATTTCTCCCCATGAAATCAAAAGAAATCGTTATATTTTTCTTTTTTTTGTGACTAGCAATATAGTTGAGCAGGAAAATCCCAACATTAGTCTCGGATTTTTGACACGAAAAATGATAAATTTTAAAGGAAAAATGCAGAAATCTTTGGAATCCTAAAATGATATAATTAATTGGTCCCAACGAGTGGTAAGAAAAACAATAGTTACTATCATTTTTGACTTAAAGCTTAAAGATGCCAAAAATTAAACCAGGACCAGATGCTTTTAAATAAATTAATAGTATCATACGTAAAAATCAACAATCACCATGCACCATCAATAGCAAGTATAATTCTAGTGAAGATAAGGCTTAAGCGCTCACTTGAAGGATACTTCAAACCAAATCCACCATCATTATTTTCGAAAAATTCCACAATCCAAATAAATGCACTGCTAACCAATCCAGAATAATTACAAGAGATATTACACAAAAGCCATCTAAAGAAATCAACGGAACTGGGTAGAAAATATATTATAATATAACTTTCTCCGGAAAAACCTCGGTGACATTGCCAATGACTGTCCCTTCTTCAATAAATTGAAAAGTGTTAAAAATGTGGCTATACCAATAATCCAGTCATTTTAGGTTTTATCTGCGGAAAAATTCCTAGTGAGCTGAATTTTTGTATACACCTTTATTATGGCATTGTTATGAAGGTGTGAAAAATCGACATTGATATCGTGTCGGCTAAAAAAGTTATAAGGGTCAAAAGGTCACGAAAATCAGTTTTTCGCAAATATCTCGCGATCTATTGCTCAGAGGTCAATATAAGGTCATTATAATAACTGTTTGTCGTGAAATTGTCTACAAAAAATGTCTCTTGCATTTTTCTGTAAAATTAACCGTTGTTGAAGCAGAGAAAACGACTAGAATGCACTCACATACGGTATTGTATACCGTACGGTATATATATCAAGGCGTAAACTCTATTGCTTTTTATTCATGTTTGTAAGTGTGTTTTTAGTAAAATCTACTACATACACAGACATATAGCACTAGTAATACTAGTATAGACAGGACATTTCGTGCCCGTGAATGCCTCAAAAAATGACTTAAATATGGCAAAAGTCCTAAAAATAGCATTTTATCATAAAACCTAAAATGCTAACTTGGTAGATAGAACACCTCTCATACCAAAAATAGAGGACAGGTAAATAGGTAGGAACATGTGTTCAAGTAAAAGGATAATACTTTGTAGATTTAGATCTACAAAGAACTCCTGATACCAGTGGTCAGTTACGGCTTTCCAAATTGGCACAATATCTCGCTGAACAAGCTCAAGTTTTCGATAGGAAAATGGTAAGGATCTGCACTGGACTTCACTTCGACTGGAATATTCGGAAACACTTTTCAGATCTCACTGAAAAAAGCTAGAAGCAAATATGGCTAACTACTCCGCTGACTTTGACAAGATATGAAGACAACAAGTCAGCAACAAAAGAATCTACGAAGGTGCCAGCATAATTCAACTGGATAGAAATATGCTGAAATCCAGTAGAAGATGCCTATAAATGTTTCCAAATCAGCCGAGCCAACTCCCAACAGTTGTAATCTAATCATCCTGACCTTGGATCTCTTGGAACTGAAAGACCATTAAGGCACACCCTACTATACTTACCCAGTGTCAGGCCAGTATCGAAGCTTAAAGAATACTTTTTCACACTTCAGAATTCCAGAAATAATTTTAAAAAAATATTTCTTTTTAAAGGATATGACATAAAAAAGCCAAATAAGTAAAAAAAAGAACCCATTAATTGAAAAGGCAATTTATCTGACTATGAGTGAGTGACAGAGTGCCTATAAATAAAAAAGTCATGCTCAATTCAAATTGGACGTGTCTTCAGAATATTAAAATTATTGAATGTTCTTGCCACTTGATGATCGGTGGAACGTCAACGTGCATAGAAGATTCACAAAAACAACACACTCAAGAAAGTCTATAGAAGTTCGATCGTGCTCCAACTGTCATTTAACGCAGCTTATCACTCAATTAACGATCACTTTGTCTAGGTATACTTTCCGGTATATTTATGTATGTTAAATAAAATAAATAAATATTTTAAATGAAATTCGTTGACCGATGACAAAGGTGGTCAATGTGATTTGAAACGTTCCCAAAGATTGTCCATTTACTTATTCATAAATTATTTCTTTTTATTAAAAAAAAACTTATTGTAGATATACGAGTATATTATCAAATAGTTAGCATTTATTTATTTGAATTGTTTGGTTATTAAAATAGATTTTATAAAGCAGTGTAGGAGATAAGATTTGTCTTCTCCTTTTCGAAAATATTATGAGGTTAATATACATAGATAGAAACCACTTTGTGTAATATTCAGACTTCGTTCTTTGCTTATGAGGTTCAACGATTCAATATGGCATCAGGAAATATATCATGCCTTTCTCATTTGCCAATATTAAGGAAAATATCATTAAGTAAATAATTTTTCGGTAGCTTTTGCCAGATCAAATTTTGACAAGGAAGTCTACAAGCGATTCACAAAGTTAAGCATCTTAGAAGTACTTCAAAGCATATCTGAATCTTCAAACTATCCGGCTTTATCCGAATAGTAAGAATGAAAAAGTTGTAATCCAATCATACCGGGATATCCTGATAGTTAAATGGGAGACCTTATAGCTATTCGTATGCGGACAGTATCGCATATCCGGATTGTTTGAAGATAAGGATATGTAAGTAAACACTGCATCCTTTAATTACCCGGTCACTAGGTATTGAAATATTTTCATTTTAAGCAAAAATATCGAAAATTGTCGGAGCATTTTTTATATAACAAATTGAATTTTTTTTAAACTCAAACCTTTTTAAGAGTTTTAGTATTACAGAAGTTGCTTAGTAAGCTTTATAGCTTTCTGTGTAAAAGATTATATGAAAATGGACTAAAGAGTCTAAAAAAAATATTTGTCTAGTAAAATTGTTAGTAAATAAGGGTTTTTGGCAAATTGTTTTTTTTTTATCTTACCAAAAAGTAGATCAATGTCCACAACCACAACTCGTTATAGAGCAATAACTAAAAAAAACTAATTTTAAACGGTTTCTAAACACATATTCAAGGTTAGTTCCGATACTTTTGATCCTAAGAAAAATCAATGAAATCAAAAAAAAATCTGTGAAGTTTAAAAAAAACGGTTGGTGGTTAAGTATTAAAGTAGACCTCATCCTTCTGAAAGTTCTGACATCAGATTCTGGATCCAAAACTATTTCGGACATCCAACTAACCGATTTATTCGTTTGCTCTGCAACACAATACGCGTACTTCTTAGGCTATGAAAAATGAACTTTTTAGGGACTTTCTCGAAAGTTACATAATAAGAAAGTTACATAATAAGAAATTTTTTTCCCAACAAAACAAAGTCTACCAAACTGAAAGAAAAGTCGTCGTTTGATTCGAATATTAAATGGACTATTAGGATCAGAGAAGTAAGACGTTAGGAAGCCAACTCCTCTGAGCAAAACCGAAATAAGTTCAAACAATATAGAAAAGATCTGTAGCGGTTATATTCAAAATTCAATAAAATAGTTATTTGCATGATCAACAATTAAAGCAAAACAACAAATTAGTTCCATTTTTGCTTGCGATATAGGTACTATAGGGCAAGTTCTGCATTTGAAAAAAAAATCGAACTCGAGATTTTGATCAAAGTTGACATTACGATGATAGCGAAGACGAAAAAAGTGGGTCCGGCAATTCCGTCTGTCTGTCTGTCTGTCTGTATGTCTGTACCTCGATCTAGAGACTAAGTCGCTGGACCTATTTTCTTCAAACTCGGTAGTTATGGGTCTTCGGTGATTCCCTAGAGGGGAAATTGAAATTTTTTTTTTAGCTCCAAAACTAACGGTACCCCCCATACACCCGTAATGCAAAATATTATTTATCTCGAAAACGGCTCTAACGATTTCGATAAAAAAAATTAGGTGTGATATTATGAACATGGACTACATTTTGGTAAAAAAAAAATTTGGGGCAAAATGTTATTAACGGTACCTGTCATAGAACCGTTTTTTTGATTTTCGACTTTCTCATTAACGGCTCTAACGATTTTAACCAAAAATTTTCAGCAGGAGTCCCCCTGAGTTTAAAATAATATTGTATATAAAAATATTCGAAAAATTATTTGTTGGGTTTTTTTTTTTTTTAATTTTTTTTTGAAAAATCAATATCTTCAAAACCTATGAACGATTGTTTTTTGAAATTATTTCCAAAAATCAATATTATTAAATACTTAAAATTCGCATCCCACATTTTTTTCTTGAAAAATTTTAAAGAAATTTCTTATATAAAAAATTTATTTATTTAATACGCAATAAAACGATTTTTTAAAGTTTGTTTCCATAAATTCATACTTTTCTAGAAATCAGACGGCAATTTCATTTTAAATTCATGTTTTTTATAAAATGTATCTTAAATTCCAAAGTACTTTTACATAAGAGCAAGTTCGTGCGATCCAGTCGTGCATTTTATTTGTCTTAAATTTGTAAAAAACATTTAAAATTTCTGTGAGGAATAGAGGTGTTTTTCAACGTGGGCAAAATCAATGTATAAACTATTCTTTATATCCTAATCTAATTAAAAGCTCAAGTGATCTCAACGCCTAATCTACTGTTATCTTGGGGAATGAATTGAAAATAGCATTCGTCTAGTCTGTCCCTTAAATACACGCGTCTACCTTCTCTAACTTTCATTAAATAGCACTTTCTTTCCTTCTAACTAAGATCATGGAAACGCTTATAAGTCTTCACTTGATAAATCTTGAAGAACGAACTCTTGTAAGTCTTTTGTAGGATCTGATGATAAATTTCACCGAATAGTGGAACGTATCTTTTCATTGTTTTGGAAAAAAGTAATACTATTGCAGTTCATAATTCAAAATCATTTGATAGATCTTAGCATCAAGCTTTGAAAATACGTTCAAGTCTGATATTCACAAAATAAATAATGGTATCACGCAGGACTCCGCTTTGTAGCCGATTCTATTCCTAACATTCATTCATGTCCATTTATCTAAAATGCCAAATCCAATGAATTGTTTGTCTAGAATCCGGAATGCTATACATGTCCCTATTTTTCACATAGATTTTTATATTCAATGGTTCAAAACCATTGCGCTTTTGCTAATACATACCTATTTTCCTAGCGCTTGCACTGTGTTCAAGGGTAGTCAAAACCCCTTTACTGTGGGCTTATAAAATAAAGACAGCTGATAAAATGAAAAAAAAAAATCATACATAATGCTTACCACAAAATAAAGCTAAGGTTCCAAAGTTAAAAACTTAACCCCGTCTATTATAATATAAAATTAAGAAAAAAACACAAACAAAGAAAAAATTAAATTATCTACAGATAAAGTGTATATGATAAGGAAATCTTATTCGCCTTTATCGTATTGTGAGCCTGAATATTCTTCGTTTACCATAAATAAAATGCATGTGCTCCAGAAATAAGAAAAAATAATTATTATATAGAAATTATGGATACGAAACGGAATAGAGAGATGGATTTTTAATCAAGAAAGTATAAACATAAATATGTATATGCTGGTTTGATTAAGTCTTTAAATATCTACTAAGTTATCTACTGATAAAAGTCGCAAGAAAAGTTTTAATTCATAAAGAAATTCAAAAATCAGATTTTTATCATACATCACGACGACAGAAATAGGTTTGGGAAGCCCTATGGGACTTTTGAGGAAGGAGTTGAATTTTTTATTTCTCAAACTTTAAACTATTTCTATGTTTTCCTTGATCCTGTTTGAAAGACATTCTGCTTCGGAAAAAAATGCATCTTTCCAAAAATTCTTATTTATCCCAAGATTACATTTTTTTACTGGATTACTAAAATGATTTTTAAAGACTAGATGTTACCTGAAACAGAAAAAATAGCTATTAAACACTTAGAAGACCACGGTGCTTAAAATGGTAATATAAGCGCTTTTTGAGATTGTCGTTTGTTTATCGATAAACGATTTTTGTCAAAAGTTGATCGTCGAACGTATAATATACATATCTTACACTTTTAGCTTAAGACTTTTATGACATCAAATTTTAAACCACATTGCTGACATTAGGGAATAGCCAGGAAACAGATTCCCTACAGGAACTGTTACCAAAAGCTCCAGTAAAGGTTAGTATAAGGCTTTCAGAGCGAGATAAAAGCATGGATCTCAAAAACAAAAAACAAAAGCTGCACGTAGAATTGGCAAGAAGCACCAATTCTTTACGGAAGATTAACAGATTAGGAATTTCGAGAGTAATCTATTTGTCATTCATCGCTGACCATCGAGTATTTTTCGTTATGAATTGATCAGTTTTTGTCATTCTCTTAACTATTATCGTAACTATAAAATTATCAGCTGAAGAAATATCTTGAAGAACGAAAGCTTCTCACTGACCGGCAGTATGGCTTTCGTAGCAATAGGTTCACTGTTGATCTGATGGCATATCTTACCGATTAGTGACACAAATCTTTACATCGTCTTAGAGAAAGTAAGACTATTGCACTTGATATTTTAAAAGTATTTAATCGACTTTCTTATCGAAAATGCGTACATTTTTAATCATTAAATAAACTATTCTGGTGTGCCACAGGGCTCTGTGTTGTCTCCGACTTTCTTCCTTCATCAATGATCCATTAAATTGTTTTGCTGACGGCAGCAAATTAGTTTTCTTCGGATAAGGATTTAGATCGGCAGCATATGATTAGCTCATTAAATTCTGATCTCGATATCATTGTCAAATGGGAGACCATAAACCACTTAGAATTTAATGCTTCAAAACTCAATCCTCACTTCTGCCGTTAAAGTTAAAAAATTTAAGTTTATCATTATCCCTCTATTCTATTTAAAACCTAAACCTCGAAGATCCCATGACTAGAACTTTAGGTTAAAGATTTTATTTAATAAAATACATAAACATTTTCCGGATATTTTGCACAAATAACAGAAATGGAGATGCACATGCAATAAAAAAAGCAAAGAGTGTAGAGAGAAACTATCCGGAGGTACATTTTTAATAACCTTTAGGTAAAATATTCATGCATAAAATTAGCTATTGTGATTGCCCCACATTTTTTGTTTTAAATGTATGGGTCTAATGAAAATTATTTTATACTTTTTTGTCGGTTTTTGAATTTATCTTATTTAAATATTTATTCTTTGTTAACTGACCATTATGAGGAAGGACAACAAATTTATGCCTAAAATAATGTGATTTGATTATAATAACAAAGTTTTGCATGATTATAAATAAGTCAGAGGTAAAAAAAAGCATGACATTTGGTTTTAGTATTATCACTAAGAAGATCACAAGTAGGAAGTTTATTCGAAATCCTTATAGTCGTTTTCGAAAAAAATTTAAAACCTATAGTTGTGTGACAGTTATACAGTTATGATCTTCAGCGAAAAAATCGAATAAGTTCTGTAGGGAATTGCATAAAAATGATGTATTCCAAATTTGTTGTTTGATGTAAGGTGAACGCATAGACACGCAGATGCATTGTTGCAAAAACTGACATAAAGTATATTGACGCAATTAATAGAGAAAGAAAAAATCACAAATTTGTTATTTTCTTGACGTGTCGTTTCCGACAAAATAATATCAGATATGGATTTATGATACTTTCTAATAGTTTAAAATATTTTTTTTTTTGGAAATTGTATTCTCTGTTAACTTATCTAAACAAAATTGCATGACTTCTCGTGGAGTAACAGGGTGTGGTGATTTTTGACTTATAGCCATTCCATGTGGGTATTTTCAGCATGAATGGAGGCAACCAACAATTTGAAAACATGCCAAAAACAAAATCACAAGTCTTTCTTGAATGTCATCTTGAAATCTTTATCACAACAAAAACATAAATATCATAAAAGAGAGCCAAATTCTCATAATGTACAAAAACCCTGTATGAAACAAAGTCAGCCTTGAAAAGTAGTGACATCTAAAAGTATGCCAAGTTCTCAGTTTATGAAATTTAATATCAAATTTCTTAAGTACAGTAATATCGAAACAACTCCAAATTACGAAAAAACTGACTAAATTTTCGAGGGTTCACTGATAAAATTTAAATTGTCAATATTTATTTATTTTTACAAAATAAATACTGGTGTTCCCCAGGGTTCCGTTTTGTGTCCAACTCTTCCTCATTTTTATAAATGATCTCTTATCTGAAACTTCTAATCCACTGCATTGTTTTACCAACGACTCTACCCTCAACTTCTCATAATCGTTTTCAAATTCACGTCCACCTCCTTCGGAAATGAAATTGCAATGGTATCGTATGATAAGCTCATTAAACTCAGATATTTACAGCATTGTTAAATGGGATATAAGAAATCGTGTCGAATTTAATGCTTCGAAAACTCAATGCTGTCTATTGTCGTTAAAGCCAAAACTGCTTCTAAATACTTAGGATATCTATATCGATGTAAGAAATTTTTCACCCAATCTGATCTGGCTACAATTTATGGAGCGTTTATACGTCCAAAACTCGAGTGTAACTAATATCTTTCGATTATGGAATAATTTACTCAGCACGATTTTCCGTTGCCATTTCTATTTGCAAACATTGGAGACCAACGTTCATCAAAACCTCATTTCCCTCCCCCCCCCTAATTTCCCCATCACTGGTGCTGTGTTTAAGCAAATACTGTGACTGCCTTGGTAGTCAAGTCAGAAGGGGGTTGAAAATCCCCTGTCATGTCGCGAACTACCGTGCCCTTTAATTGCTCTGACATACTGTCGAGTACTTAACGCATCTGGATCAAAATTTAGATGTTGGACATTTATGTCAAAACAAATTGCTATAATTAAGAACTAAGAACGCTTTTTTAAGACACATGGGGTGTCAATTGTGTCTAATGCCTAGGCAATCCCTTCTCAATGTTTTTCGGAATTCTCAGTTCCTCTATTGTGGAATGAAAAACGTATGTATGCTTTCAACAATCTCTTTCATCCAATATCAAAAAGTTCCACAATAGGGAGCGAAATGGTTGAAGTGGCTTCGAAAAGTTAAATATTTATATATCAATTAATTTTATTTCAAAATACACGAACTGTTAAGTTATAAATTTAACGACAATTTCACCATAAATATAATTCATATTTTCACTCAATATGTGTACTCAACTTTATTTGAAAAATATTTTTGTGAAATCAACAAATAGGTGGGTAAATAAAACCGAGAACAAAATATTGAGAATCATTCTTAATGAATGAATATTATTTTCATTTTATTGACACAGCTTTTATGCCGAAAGTCAAATTTTCATCAAACACTGACTTAAGTAGCGAAACTAAGATCCAATTTAAAAGTCACTTTCATACATACATAGATACGAGTATCTATTTAATCTTTATTGCGAAAGATTTCCGAATCTTGTTATTGGTGATGTTAATACTGTCGGTCATAGTATACTTATGCGGTCCAGATCTAAGTGAAAGCGATAAGTGACTCACTCACCCATTCAGTCAGTCATAAATAAAAGGTAAGCAAATAATTCCCCATTATAACTGTTTGTGTGTTTACCTTGATGTCCTCAGATTGATCGTGAATCCAAAATATGAACTTTGAGATTTGGGCATGGATGCTTTTAAATTCGGCTCTCTCAGGCTAAAGCTGGGTTTCGGCGAGAAATTAAATCCATTTGTTGAGTAGAAGACAAATGTCAAGACTACAATTTTCACAACACAACAATTTTGCACCATTTTTAAATAATATTTTTTTTTTTAAATACGTTATGTAAATTTTTTTTTAAATCACAAAACTGCAGGTACGAAACAAAAGACAATACGATTTTAACACATTGAGAGGAACCAGGAAACAAATACAATTATTTAAATTTTTCCTTCCTCTTATTCTTACTTCAAACCACTTAAGCACTTAAAATTAAATTAATAACAATAAATAAATACAAGAAAAAAAAATAAACGAAAACAAAAATCAAAAACTCGTCAAGAATATCGGACGCACATTGCTATTGGACAGACTTTTATAGCAATAAATGTTCGCTGATGTGTTCACGTTGAAACTCTCTCGTACACTGAGTATCTCATTGTTGCGAGTAAAATGTCTTTTAGATACATTTTTAGCTTGGGTTTGCCTTAGTGAAAAACTTCAGCATACAAAGCAAAGAAAGACGAAGAACGTACGATAAGTTAGGGAGTGGAACAGTACTACAGAGTACAACCAGGCTTAGCACATCGTTATGGGACAACGACAACTTTGAGTGATTAAGCTGGAATTCGGTGAATTAAAATGGGTTTTCTTAGTAAAAGACGCATGATATGGCTTTTGTCATTATTTAACAAAAAATAAAAATAAATCCATCCACTCTTACAACTCGACCTCGCACAGAGCTCTGGTTAAAGTGGTGGGATCGGAGCGGCTACATGTCTTGAATGAATCATTCGGTAAAGCTGCAATGGGCCAACGCATCTTCACCAGAATCGGCAGCAATTAAATGTTTATATTCAGCTACACTGAAAGAAAGCTAATTTTTGAAGATAGAATCTTGATGGAAGTACAGATAGATAAGGATTGGGGCATTTTACTTCAAGTGGACAAAGAACAAAGTGGTAGGTCTTAAAAGTCGTTCATCTTTTGATATGTACTTTTGTTAGTTCTTAACATAAACACAAATTAATTTTGATTGATGAGGCTAAGTGCTGGATTATGGACATGGGTTTGAAAGGAAGGTGTAGCTCAGCTATAAAAGAAATAATAAAATGATTTCAACATTGGTACATGGAGTAAATTAGATAACGTCCTCAGATCTTAGTCATTCTGAAGCGGTAACATATTTTTTTTTATGAAAAATCGTAAGTCAAAAAAAAAATCAAATCTAATGTAGGTAACTTTGGTTATTTTGACATTTTTTTCATTTTCTTAAGCCTGTTATGCAGATCACTCAGATCACGCTTAATTTCATCTTCCATACAAATTTTTGTTTCCACATGTACAGCACTTATCTGTCAATATTTAGAGCACGAAGTAATTATTCGGCACATTATTCTCGAGCTAAACTTATGTGTAAGCTTAGATTTTAACATTTTTTTTAGCATTCATTTCAAAAATGCATAATTTTTTGTTTGATTCTTGTAAAAGTTAAATGATTGTCAAACAAATTTTATAGATTGATGGAGAAATTATTTGCATTTCTGTTCTACAAAAACAGTGGGGGCGGGGCATTCACTTATGTATAGACTACATAGTAAAGATTCAACTAGCTTTTTTAGAATGCCAAATTGCACTACTAGCTGATTGTGAAATGCCAAAATCATTATCCACTAACTTAGAAGCGGTTTTTACTATAAGTTGGAGGGGAAATTTCAACGTAGTCACTACATTACCGAATGCCCTAGTTTTACTTAAATTTGTTGAGCCTTCAGGAATTTTAAGTTTATTTATTAAGAATTTGCCAAATTCTTTTATCGATACTATTGTCATCGGTAACTCTTCTTAAGGATTTAACGTTGAAATTTGTTATCATATTTTTCAATAGTGAGTAGTATAAATAAAAGAAACACGGGCTGACCAAGGTCATATTGCAGCAAGGATTTATTTGATGAAAAAAAAAACATTAAAGAACAGATCCGTGGAAAATGGCATTTGAATCTGTTTTGTAGACATTTATATCGATCGGTTGAAAGTCTCAGGCTATATAACCACTTAATTAATACTTTTCAGGTATTATAAACCTTCAAAAGACATATTATTATAACTTGGTAGTGTAATAGCTCGAAGAGAACCTCTCGACCATTCATCTGTGCTCCATTCATGTGTACCAGGAATGGAGGGTACCTACAATTTTCTGCCGCTTCCGAACGACTAATGAACAGCACTTTTCATGACAAGAGATACCTAATCTTGCGAGGATTTCTCATTTCTGAATTCCTCGCAAGATGCAAAAGACATATACTAGAAATTATTAAAACACAATTTTTTTTATAAAAAAAAATACATTTTTGTTCCCAGCCCGAATTGAATTTGATTAAAAGCTGCAAGTACAGTGATTTAAGTCCCAAGGAACTTAGTTCAACTAGATATAGGTTAGGTTAGGTTATATGGGCCGACGATTGATCTTGGTCTCGTCCCACTTAGATCATATTTGATCCATTGTGCTGCCCGAAGTATTACATGTTCTGTAATATATAAAAGAACCTATGAGTCAACAGGGAGTTCTAGCCATTTGGTGGTCTCAATAAAATTCAGGATTAGTTTCAGAGGGTAGTTAGAGAGATCCTCTAGATCATCAAAGAAGTAATATCCTAAAGTCCTATTCCTTATGTGACTGAGTGCTGGGCAGTGGCAGAGGAAGTGAGTGGTATCCTCGACCTCGTCGGCGCTGCCGCAGCCTCTACATATGTCATCCGTGCTAAGTCCTAGTTTAGTCTTGTGATAACCTAACAGGTTGTGACCCGTTATGACACTAATAAGAGATTTTATGGATGGTTTCTTAAATAGTAGGATTGAGTTAGATTTTTTCTCGTCCCACTGAGGCCACAGCCTCCTGGTGATACCGCATGTGCCAAGGAGGCTCCATCTTGCATTGCAATTACGCTTGGTTATGCTGCCAACGTATTGCTTGATAGCACATGGGGGGATGTTGATTGTGCGGTCTATTAGAGAGAATTCAAGTGTCGAACCCCTTCTAGCGAGTTCGTTAGCTTTTTCGTTGCCTGGGATACCACTGTGTCCCGGGACCCAGCAGAGTCTAACATTATGCTGCGAGCCAAGAACCTTGAGCTCTTCGCGACAGCAAGAAACAAGCTTCGACTTGGTTAGATTGGCAGAGAGTGCTTTTATCGCTGCTTGACTGTCAATGAAAAAGGTGATATCAGATCGTGATAGCGCCATCATTGACACCTGTGTTGCAGCATTCTTTACTGCCAAGATCTCGGCTTGGAAAACACTACTGTGATCGGGGAGTTTGAAGTAGGAAGCAAGATTGAGGCTTTCTGAGAAGAAACCTGCTCCAACCCCAGTATCCATTTTCGATCCATCTGTGAAAATGGAGTGTGTTGTTTCAGCTACGAGCGGTATATTGTTCTCCCATTCCTTTCTGTCGGGGAAGTAGGTGCTGTAGGGTCTTTCAAAGTCTAACTTTGGGGTTATGTAATCCGTGGTTGTATTTGTACTAACATAATTCGTCAGGATTTGGGAGTGACCTAATGGGTTTAAACTCCAGCTCTTCGTCTGACTGAGTCGTAGGGCGGTGTTAGCCGCGGATTCTTGTACAAATAAGTCGAGAGGAGTGAGGTTTAGAATAACTTCTAAGCCTGCAGTTGGTGTTGTTTTCATGGCTCCCGTGATCATCATACATGCCATTCTTTGAACCTTGGTAAGTGTTTTAAGGTGGTTAGATTTAACTAAGGCACGCCACCAAACCAAGTTGCCGTGGGTGAGTATGGGTCTTACAATTGCTGTATACATCCATTTAATTATTTTGGGATTAGGACCCCAGTTCCTTCCTAGGATCCTGTTACATGTATATAGTGCTGTCATTGATTTACTATACCTATCAAGTATGTTGGGACCCCAGTTGAGTTTTTTATCCAAGATTACCCCGAGGTACTTGGCACTATCGGATAATTCGAGTATTATGCCATTTAGCCTCGGTTTATTAAAATTTGGAATTTTCCTTCTATTGGTGAAAAGTACCATTACTGTCTTTAGGGGATTCACAGCAAGTCCGCACTTCTTTGTCCAATTAAATACTTTGGAGAGTGCGGATTCTAGCTGTTCACTAACTGTGGTTAGGTATTTGCCTGTAGCAAGGAGAGCTAAGTCGTCTGCGTAGGCAACTACCTTAACGCCACTGTATTTCAGTTTAATTAGAATCTCGTTCATTACTAAGGTCCATAGAAGGGGTGAAAGTATCCCTCCTTGAGGAGTTCCTCTTGAAGCGTACATGTTAATATGAGCATTATTGAGTTCACTATGAATTTGTCTATTTTCCAACATATTCATGATCCATGTAACGATAGTCGTATTTACTTTAAGGTCTAAGAGTGCCTTTTCAACCGCATTGCTTTGAACATTGTTGAAAGCTCCCTCGATGTCAAGGAAGGCCGCGAGTGTGTATTCTTTGGCAGCGAGGGATTTCTCAATTGTTCCTACTGCACAGTGTAAGGCCGTATCTACACTTTTACCTTTTGTATATGCATGCTGAAAGGGTGATAAGCAATCCGGATTCAAGTTACAACGGATATGAATATCCAGCAGTCGTTCAAGGGTTTTCAACATAAAGGAAGTGAGACTGATAGGTCTGAAGTCCTTTGGATTTGTGTGGCTGGGTTTTCCAGCTTTAGGTATAAAAACCACCTTTGCCTTACGCCATATTTGGGGAATATAACCCCATTTTAGTTTTCTAAGGTATAGGTTTTTCAGTTTCGGAATAATTAAGTCATTAATTTTCTGAAGCATCAGTGGAAATATGCCGTCTAGCCCTGGAGATTTATAAGGGGAGAAGGAGTTGATAGCCCAATGTAGCCTATCTTCCGTTATAATGTCCCCCGGGACTTCGTGTTCAGAGAGAGGATTGACCGTCTCTTGATAATTGTTTAATTTGCAGCTAGGAAAGTGTGCCTGGATCAAAATTTCTAGACTTTCTATGGATGACTCTGACCAGTGACCGTCCGGTCTCCTAAGAGATCCTATGGACGTGTTAGTCTTGGAGAGTATCCTTCTCAGTCTAGCTGATTTATTTGTGCACTCAATATCACTGCAGAATTTTTTCCATGAGTTTCTTTTAGCTCTTTGAGTTTCATGCTTGAATTTTCTTTGGCTAGCTTTAAAAAGTTCCCAGTCATTTTCCTGCCTAGTACGCTTTGCAGCGTTGAAAAGTTTTCTGGTTTCTTTCCTAATTTTACTGAGTTCGGTTGTCCACCAAGGTGGTTTTTTACTTTTCTTCATCATGTTGATGAGCGGACAGCTTTTGTTGAAAGCATTTTGCAGAATTCTAGTGAATTCCTCGGTGTCGCTATCGAGTTTTTCCGGCTCCATGTTCTGATTGGAGTTAAAGAAGGTTAAGTTTTGTCTAATTTCCCTAATATAGAGGTCCCAGTTTGTACGCCTATTATTTCTAAAAGAATTAGGCTGTTGCTCCACATTAGGGATATAAAATTCAATAATACGGTGGTCAGAGAAGGATAAGTCTTCTAGGACCGTCCATTGTTCTACTGAGCAGGAGTTTGAGTTGCTTTGTAAAGTGATATCTAAGACTTCTTCCCGATTTCTTGTTATAAAGGTAGGTGTATTGCCTCTATTAGCTACTATGAGGTTATTGTTGAGAATAAACTCGAAGAGGGCTTCGCCTCTTGAGTTAGTATCACTACTGCCCCATTGCACATGATGTGCATTGCAGTCACAGCCTAAGACAATGTCAAAGTGGTTCTTACTTGAGAATGTGATCAGTTTTCCTGTTAGGTCCGCCGGTGGTCCTTCCACTCCGTCATACGGCATGTATGTGGAGGTTTAGATCAGCGGTGGGAGTTCCTCACGGTCAATTCTGACCGCAGTTTGGTCGATATTGCTGAAAGTAGTTAGAAGAAAAAGATTAACTAGTTTCCTTGCTACAATGCATGTTCGTGGGTTACTGTTGTTATTTCCTATATTATGCTTATACAGCATTAGTTCCTTTGAATTTAGCCCTCTTATATTGCCACCTACCGTCCAGGGTTCTTGTACGAGGGCTACATCGTACTGTCTACTCTCCATGAGGTAGACGAGGTTAGCGCTGGCTGCTTTACTATGGTGGAGGTTAATTTGCAAAATTTTTAAACTCATGGACATAGTAAAAATAAATGTAGAGCACCTTACTAACCTTTCCTTTGTTGGCGGCAATCAGCCTAAGTTTACACTTGGTGATTCCGACCCGCACCTTAAATTCGGCTTTTCTAAGTAGTGGTATCGATTTATGGGGTAATCGTATCGCTACTTCTGTTCCCTCGCTCGATCTGTTGATCGATAACATCTCCCATTCCCGACTGAGGAGCTCTCCGTTGAGAGAGAGGATATACCTCTCCAGGCGGTCGTTGGGGAGGTTTGGGCCTTTGACCAGCAGCTTTCCGATGGGTCTGTTGAGATTCCTTATCTCTTCCATCTTTAAAAGCCGCAGGTCGGCGTTCGGCCACGGTGCCGTTGTCTTACTGATGAACTCTTGAAGCCAGTTTAGGGTATCATCGTTCTCACAGTTCATCACCTTGAAACCGTGGAGGGTGATGAGGTTCCCGAAGAGCGGCGGTTGCCTGCTCTTAACGATCGCCTCGTTCACCTCCTCCAGGATCCTTAGTTCAAGGAGCTGCCATTCATCCTCCGTCAGCTTGCGCGAAGGTTTACCGAAGTCGGCAATGGCCACTTGGTATCCCTTCACATTAGCTCGGGAGGTTTTTGCTCTCTTGCCAACGTTATTTGTTGGGGAGTCAGCCGGAGATGTGCTGGAGTTCCTGGCTCTCTTTGAGCATCTCGGCGCTTCTTGGTTTAGGGGGGGAATGTCTGGTGCGTTCGTTGAGTTAAGTACCGTCAAAGATTGTATTAGCTGATTGGATCTGCTCAGCGCTGCCGACTCTTTTGCTGTTAAGGAACCAGGGGTCCTTTTAGCAAAACGCCGAACAATCCTCTCTGCGTTTCGTTTGCGTCGTCTGTTAATTTCAGTCGCGTTGAGGTTGTTAGTCCTTTTCTGCCTGGGCTTATTCGTGTTGATCACGGTCGCCAGGCTGTCAGTTGTGTCGTTGTTCCGGTTTTCGCCTTCATCTCTACCTCCCCGGTTGGTATCGTGGGTACCAAGAGGGGTTTAGTAGGTATGTTGCTTGACACTCCGACATGTTTCCGGATATTGTCGTCTGCCTGTTTCTTTCCTGTTATTAGTGTGTCTTTAGAGTTGACACCAGACCCCGACGGTAGGACCTTCTCCCTATGTAGAGGTTTCTCAGCATAGGGTGCAGGGGGTCCCATCGGGGTCTTATCATTCGTTTCTTTCCGAGAAGGGAGGTCAGGTTCAGGATTAGCTAATGGCCCATCCTTTCCCAAGCCCTCCCTTTCTAGAAAGACACGAGCGTTGTGCAGCCTCTTCCGTTCTTGCTCCGAGAGCTGGTCCCATTCCAGTAACCCCAACCTTTTAATGGTCCTCTTGCAATTAGAGACCTTGCTGCGTCTAGAGGACGTCGACAGATTGGAGGGTGTCGAGCTTACCATCGAGCAGACATCACTGACTTCGTCACTGACATCGATCGCATCACTTGCTCCATCTTCCATGTCAAGGTTGGAGAAGGGGTTAAGAAGAAGGTTCTCTTCTTCCTCGGTAAGTTTGGTTTTCTTATCGGAGTGGTTCATTTTTGTGCGCTTCTTATATTTATTGACTACAAGAAAAGAAAAGAAAAGAAAAAGAAAAAGAAAAAGAAAAAGAAAAAGAAAAAGAAAAAGAAAAAGAGAAAGAAAAATGATAAGTAAAGCAGTTCTATAAATATAAGAGAAATCAATAAAATAAAAAGAAAAAATGGTGTCACTGGCGACCCCTCCTCTAGATATTGAGATCTGGAGGCAAAGCCCGAGCCGGTAGCCGTGACTACTACCGACATTGTAGCGTATATCCCCGCTACGATTTTCATCTTATGTTCCATGTTTTCCATAGGTTTTGGTCTCTCTTCGTTTGCCCAAACCCATGCTGGCAGCAATTACTGAGACCGCATAAGAGCGTGTGTCTCCGCTGTCCAGCACGGAGTTTGGGTGTAAGCCCCCTCACCACGACAAGGTGGAGACCCTCGAGGGGGTCAACTAGATATAAAAATGGACTAAAAATTTTTTAACTACACGTAGGGTTTCACATCATTTTAATGAAATTTTAAAATCACTTAAACGAGTTTTATTTCACGTTAATTTTTTTTTTGAATCTTTGTGATTTTTGCTTGCGAGATTTTAATCAAACTAAACATTGCTATGATTATGATAGGAAAGACTAAAAATTGCCTATCTCTCTGTTCGACAGCTGTTCGACAGATGGCGTAAACGGCCAGTTGGATTTTATTTAAGCTTGATAGATATCATTTTTCCAAAATTTTACTAGGTAAGACCTAGTTTGTGATTGAATCTCAAAAAAGGTTAACAGTGGTATCTCACGCAAAACCAATTTTTTACTTGCAACTTATAAGTACTATAAGGAAAGTTATACATACATTCATAAAACAAATAGAACTCAAGATTTTGAATAAAGTTGACATTACGATGATAGCGAATACGAAAAAAGTGGCACTCGTAATTCTATCTGTTGGTCTGTTCGACTACAGCCTAAGCACTACTCTGCCGATTTTCTTTAAAGTTGGTAGAAAGTATTTTTTAAGACCAAAAATAGCTTTAACTGTCATACGATTTTTTTTTTTTCGATATTTTATAAATATTTTTTATTTCAAAAACTAGTCCACAGATTATACGATGAAAGTTGGTCTTGCAATTCTGTCTGTTCGACTACAGCCTAAACGACTCAGCCGATTTTCTTTAAACTTGGTAGATATCATTTTTAATTTTTTTCCCCCACACATTTTTTTTAGACCAAAAATAAGTGTACATTTTATAAATAATTTTATTTTATCAAAAACTGTTCGATACAATAAAAAAATGGTTGACAAAAATTTCCGAAAAATGGTTATTAATGGTACCCCCCTTTAGCAAAAGAAAAAAGACCAAAATCGGTTGTGCCGTTTTTGAGACAGTCAAAAACAAAAAAAAAATGTTCCATGAAGGGTACCCTCAGTAACCATTTTTCGGAAATTTTTTTTCAACCATTACCTCGCTTTAGCTAAACGAACTTTTTTTGGCACTGTCGAACAGTTTTTGAGAAAAAAAATAATTAAAAAAATTTCGAAAAAAAATCGTATGGCAGGTACCGTTATTTTTGCTCTTAAAAAAAAGAAAAAAACGTGTGGGGGGAAAAATTAAAAATGATATCTACCAAGTTAAAAGAAAATCGCCGAAGCCGCTTAGGCTGTAGTCGAACAGACAGACAGATAGACAGACAGTCAGATAGAATTGCGAGACCCACTTTTTTAGTCTTCGCTTTCATCGTAATGTCAACTTTCATCAAAATCTCGAGGTCGATTTTTTTCCGAATGCTTAACTTGCCTTATAGTACCTACATACATATAAGTCGTAAGTAAAAATTAATTTTATGCTTATGAAAAGTTTTCTCTAATAACATTCGTTTTTGAAATTCTTAGGCCCCTTTGCTGATACGGAACATAAATACTTATGTTCCACATAAACCCTTATGTGATAGTTTACGTAGAGGAAAAAGTAGAACATAAGCTCTTAAGTTGAACATAAATATTTAAGTTTCGTATCAGCAAATGGCCCTTAGTCTTTTACACAAGCGCAGGTTCGTGCGACCCAATGCATTTTATTTAGTATCGTGATAACTTCATTTGACTCCTTGACATTT
This sequence comes from Chrysotoxum bicinctum, assembly GCA_911387755.1. Lineage (NCBI taxonomy): Eukaryota > Metazoa > Arthropoda > Insecta > Diptera > Syrphidae > Chrysotoxum > Chrysotoxum bicinctum. The sequence continues at coordinate 220,654,790 of OU426987.1, forward strand.
AAAAACGTCAAAACTGGTCTGTTTACTTAGTTTTTTGCCTGAACTGTCATTCCTTTAGGTGTGTTCAGAAGAAAAATAGCCTTAGCCTTTGGAAAATTTTTAAAATTAAGGAAGGGTTAGTAATCTACTTTAAAGTTAGCAAATTTTTAAGTAGTATCATGCTAATATTTTAATAGTCTGATCTGCGCCACTCATTTTAAAACTCTAAACCTATCAAACATAAGAGCAATATCATGCGACCGAGTCGTGCATTTTAGTTTCATTCCGGATTTCAATTTAACGGTTCATCTTAATGACTCGATAATATTTTTTTCAGTGCAGATACATAAGACAGTTCGTTTTTAAAACCTTCAACTTGAGAGGAGGCCATAAACGTTTGGGGAATATGCGATGTACTTAAGTTCAAAGTCTGCCTTACATCGAACATTCCAAAGTGATGATTGTAAAGCTTCGAACAAAGGCTCCACTCGATGCATGGCCACAGGTAAAATACAAAAAAAAAACCAAGCCGCATGCAGTGGCTACATAAATGCATAAATCTTAAAACAAACAATTCCGTATCAGATAATATGTCATTGCCCGGCAATGGTTGCGCTTGTTCCAATAAAAATCATATAAAAATCAAACTGAAATTATTTTCTTTAAATAAATTAACAAAAATAAATAAGCGCAAACACAAATAATGACAAAATCCCTCCCAGCGCTAATGTACATTATTTATACATATTGTAGGGTAGCGCACTATGTGTAATTTATTTTAGATTAGGATTTCGAAAAATCAAAGCTGAGTAGTGCGTACAATGGCTGTGGCTGGTCCATTGATACGGGCCACTTCTGCTTTGAAAAAGCCTCTATCCTATCGGTTGTGCCTCCGGTTGCGGTATAGTAAGTAATCTGTCTCATTGTTATGTTCATTTTTATCGGCATATATAGAGCTAATGTTGATAGCAGGTCATGCCCTTAAGCACTTGAACTTTTTCAAATGAAAATGAGACATCGCGCGGACTGAAAGATGACGGATGGAGCAGTAGCGGGAGGGAAATGTCCGTCGCCATCCCAGCGCCATCGGAAATTAGTGGTTTTGTCGTCGGTCGTTGCAGTTGCACTTATGATTGCAGTGCCCTGCAGCGACGACGAGACGCAGGGCACCACGCACAAGTGGATGATTTTTTTCAATTACGGATATGGGACTAATTTGTGGTATAAGCTACTCGCTCACCGGCTTAGTTGGTGTAGTGTTTGTACCTAACGTTGTTGTTTTGTGTCATGCTCATGTTTATTGTGATGTTGATGTTGATTAGAGTTTCGAGGGGGCGAAATTATTTGAAGGCTTGAATTCTGGAAAAAAGGGTTGCTACTTGAGAGTTATGTAGCATGAAGTCGGAGTTAAGTGCAAGTTTACATAATCAGAAATAATAACAGGTAATTAAGGGCATATGCATAACTTGTGTTGTTTGTGGTCTTTAAGTTGATGAATATGTCAAGTTAATTGAGTTTTTGTGGCAAGGATGTAGGATTGTAGGTACATATATAAACTTATACACGTGTTTGACTAATTATGCATTCCTATTTTTGAAATTATATTTCAAATCTGAAAACAGTTAGTTATGCTGAAACTGCACGACTTAAAGAATATTTGCCTTCGGTTTTACATACATAGGTGTTTGGTACACATTCGATATGAGAAAGGGATTTACAAGTTTCTTATTTCTGATGAAATAAAGACAGTTTTTTTGACACCAGTCGAATGAAAGACTCTCCGCAGATGAAGTCTCCAATGTTAATTGAAAGAAGTTTACTATCTAATAAGATCATTTTTTCAAATAAACGACAACGGGTAATAGCAATATCCTAGAACAAAGTTATTGATAAATTTATGCCGGACGAACTTACGCAACTGCCATTTATAAACAATGTTGTAGAGTTCATTATTTCATGGGCAGACCTAAAACTACAAGATCAGCATCAACTGGTTAAGCAATTGTTTCACTTAGCAAACGATATCGTTCTTTTCATTTGTGCTCAAGGTTTGTCTTGTGAAATATTGATGGACACATTGAAGTTAGTTCTTAGATTTTCAGCGCATATTTGTATTTCCTCTTCATAATGTAGCTTCACCCAATTATGCATTCTAGAAAATGATTATGACGAATTGAACCCCATTGTCAGGAGATTCAACGTTTGTCTATCTACACTTGTCGATAAAGTTAGTCAGCTGAACGAACAATTCTTCCTTCATGGCCAGAATATCTTCCAGGGATGGTTTTTAAAAAATGTATTTACAAATTAGATCAACTCCTTACTGGTCTTTCTTAACTTTCTATTGCAATCAGTTTTTTCCCCCAAGGGCTTATAATATTCTTTCTTTTTACAACAGAGAAGACACTGGTTCTTGAAACAACTAATCTGAATGTACCATATTCCTTTCAAAAATACGGTGCATAACTTATAGCCTTTTCTCACCAATCTCAAAAGCTGTTTTCGGGAAAAGTTTTGAAAAACTGGTTAAGCAATCATTTTGTTTTGATTCATTGAAAAATTTAAGCGTGCTCATATTATTTTTGAAAATAAAATTGGTTCTGTTTCCAATTAAATGTAATTTCTAAAGGGTTTTCCAATTCCATTTTTTCCAATTTTTTTTTTTGGTGGCCTGTGGCGGCCATGTTGTTTTAGGGACATCTGTCGAATCTGTTATGAATTATTTAGTTGCTCATGCCAAATCACCTTGGCAAGTTTGGTGCTAAGTTTAGGACTCGACGTAGTCGATTTCTCGCCATGATCAAGATCTCGGCTTTTCGCAGACTTCAACTTGGGGCTAAACTTTTCCTTGTGGGGTTACCTGAAGTCACAGGTCTATGCGAATAAATCACAATCGACGATGCCCATAAGGTGAACATAACACAGGCCATCGCTCAAATTCAGCCGGATCTATGTGGAAGAGTAATTGAAAATGGGACCATTATGCTACCCAACAATAGTTTACCATACCAGATTTTTGTATAAACCGTGACATTTTCTTGCAATATAAAAAACATACAGTTGCGGTCAAAGTTATATTATTGTAAATAAAATCATTGGTTAATCCCTGAATTTTCATGTTTTTGTCGAGAAATATTCTGTAGTCAGACGAGTCGAAGATTGTGTTATATGGTAGAAGGGGATCTCATCAATATGTAAGAAAGCCTCCAAACACTGAATATAATCCACGCTTCACAGTCAAGACAATAAAATATGGAGGATACAGCATAATGGTTAGGGCATGTTTTTAATTCTATGGTGTTGGTCCCATACCATATACCGGATTGAAGGCACTATGGATCATTCTGCTGTATATGAAATGCCACTTAACTGGGTCTTTCAACAAGACAACGAGCCATAGCATACAAGTAAACTTGCAAGGCAGTGGTTCCAAGAAAAGAAGGTTAATGTCGGTCAATATAGAAAATCTTTGGTGCGATGTCAAGAAGTATGTTACTATACTATGTTCAAATTAGAAATTGTAGAAATTGTCTATTAATTTTCCCTTTGGTAATATTAAAAGGTGGATTCTGAATGCGCTATTATTTTTTTGACTGTTGTTTTTCTATATGACTTGGAAAGATTTGAAATTACCAAATAATAATTTATTGAATTTGAAAATGATTTTTTTTTCTGAAATTTAAATCCTAAAAAAACTATTTATTTCTTTAAAATTAGTAGATTAATTTATTTTAGTTTTTGTTGTGTCAAAATGTTCACTACTTTTATTTTGACCGCAGTTATATGTACATGTAATAGATGGTAATAATACAACATAAAAAAAATCACTTAATATTTTGTCTAAAAGCACGCGCATTTGAAAATTGCACTTGGAGCAATTTTCATCAAGTTTTGTCAAAAAATGCTTTGGTAGTAAAATTTGACTAAAATAATTGAAATGAAAATATCGTGCCATGAAATTTTTTAAATATTTTTGTGCCACAGTGCCACGTGAAATTTTTCGTGCCAATTAAACACGATTTGCAGTGCTGCAAAGAAGTATAGGTCAATGCAATGCAGATTTATTCCACAACACCATTCTTTTCAAATAAAAGTGAGTGTATCAAACGTATGTAATATGTATGTATGTATTATCAGGAATATCTCAAAAAAGCCATTTAGGGCCTATTATTTTTGTTTTAACCATATAACTGATGTTGAACTGATCTTACTTCCAACTGATTTGGAAGTGTAAAACATAAGGATCTTAAGACAAATAATGTTAAAAATGTTAATATTGAAAAATTCCCTTGTCACATAGGCAATATTTCATTGAATAGTGATCCTGTTCTTGTTACCTTGGAGTCATATCGGAGTCCTGGATGAAATTATCCTTATAATGTGGAATGCTTTACCCGGCTCAGTGTTTCCCACCCATTTCAATGTGCAGACATACAAAACCAACGTGCATCGGTATCTCCTTTCCAATCCTATCCTACTTTCCTAATTTCTCGCACTGTGTTTAACATTATAAGGGTATTCATAACCCCTTGAGTGCGCGTTTAATATAAAAAAAAAACCGTCCTTAACTTTTCAATCTTCAATTCGCACTGTGACAAAATAAATAAATAAGATGAACCTGAACCTTTTGACTTTCAACTTCAAACCATTCCTGTTGTACAGGAATGGAGGGGATCTACAATTTTCTACCGAGTCGGAAAGGCTAAAATCAGAAGTTCACGATGAAGTAAAAAAGATACTCTAGGAGGATTTGTCACTTCCTCGTAAGAGCCAGTAATCCTCACAAAAAAATGTTTTTTTTTTTTTTTTTTTTTGTTTTAAGATGCCAGATCTGTGGCATGACAGTCCCACCCACTAACGAGGGTTATAAATATATTTCCATTAGAGAAAGTAGGTTTTGACTCTTCATGGCGGCCATTGTTGTTTTATGTTTCTTATTGTGTTATTTTTATTTCTAAGATATTAAAGACAACACATGCAAATGATAGTAAGTACATAATAATATGTATATATTATTTTATGAAGGGCAGTTGGAAACGGACACCGATTTCAGCAAAAAATTATCTTCAGAGAAGAGGACGGTTTTTGGATTAAGGAGTATGTCAACAAGCAAAATTTCCGATTTGGGACAATGTCAATCCACACTTGGTCCATTAAGTGACAATAATTCCGCAGATAGCTAATTTTAGTGTGGATTGTGGGTCATCATCATTATCATCATTTCCCTAACCTCTAATTTTACCTTACGTTAACTAATGCATACATTTCATTGCCTCAAAGAAAATTTCGTTGTTCAATATACACAAGGTTTTATAAATGCATGAACGACTATTCATTGAGTCAATAAAGTCCATCATCAGCTGAATTTTAATTAAAAAAAAGAGGCTGGGTGCGACCCACACTGATAACTTCCCATTTGTGGTCTTGAAAACTTGTAATAATTACGAAGGTTGGTAGGTACATATTAATATTATATACTGAATTATAGATTTCCGTGTCTTTTAATATTATAATATAGAAATTACTTTATTATTTCGGTTCCAAACATTTTAATTGAAAAAAATTTAAAAACGAAATATTCGAATATAAAAGATATGGTTTGGTTATTGATGGAAGGGTACTTACAAAATATATCCGCTCTAAAACTAGATATATGTCAAATATAAACCATTTGTTAGAAATTGTATTATGTATAAAATTAAATAATGGCAAAGTCAATATCATTGCTCGTTCTCAAGATATTCTAGTCGAAAAACAAATATTACCACTTTTTAGTAGATTTTTTTTTATATTTTTGTTAAAACTGTCAATTCGATACTTGTCAAAATTTAACCATATGTTAATAATTGTATTATGTCGATACCTTCCCGTAAGAATGTAGTAAGCGGCACTTTTTTCGAAAATGACTTTTTGATGAGGAAATATAATATAAATGTTAAGGGCCACGTTTTGGCCTGGGTTTCGCAAACGAACTTTCTTCCTTTTTTTCGTTTCCTGAACAATTTTAGAAATGCCGCTTAGTATACATTCTTACAGAAAGGTATCGATGTATAAAACAACATAATTTAGAAGGCACTGTCGGTGTTTATTCCCAAGAAATTCGACTTGAAATACAATTTTAACTAGTTTTCACTAGAATTTTTAATAGTTTTTTTATTTAAAAAAAAAAAAACTATTTATTCAATATTTGTCAACATTTTACCAATTGTACAAAATTATACTATGTATAAAATAAACTAAATTAGAAGTCAATATCACTATTAGTTCTCGAGAAATTTGAGTCGAAAAACAATTTTTACCAATTTTCAATAGAATTTTATATAGTTTTTTATTTTTTGTAAAAAAACTGTAAACTGATTTTTTTTGAAATTTTCACCAGTTGTCAAACACATTATTTTTCGTAAAATAAAATTATTTTGAGTTTCAAATTGTTTTCCGTTCTTAGAATATTTGGGTTCTGAAATTTTTTTTTTCAGTTTTTTTTATTTAAAAAAATAACGGTATGTTCATTTTTTTCCAAATTCATACCAAATCTGTATGACCTTATAATGAGTACATTAAATTTTATTTGAAATCAATAGCATTATTTTTTCGTGAGATATTTGAAACTAACCAAAATTTTTACTTTTTTTTTAAACCGTTATAGTGAAGAAACTACTCACTGAATTTTAATAAACGCCCTTTCAGCCTCTTTTGAAGTTATTGCCTATTAAACCAAATTTATTTGAAGTCGATATCTTTACTCGTTCTTGAGATATCGACGACGAAAAATGGTACGAGAACGTACGGACGTACGAACGTACGAACGTACGAACGTACGAACGTACGAACGTACGAACGTACGAACGTACGAACGTACGAACGTACGAACGTACGTACACACACACACACAGACATCTCTCTAAAAATGATTGATATAGCCTCTAGAGACCTTGAAACGTCGAGAAATGTCAAAAATTCCAATATGACAAATCGGACCGATTACAATAACTCCCTATGGGAAGTTAATAAATTTCGCGACGAAAATGTCTTGCTGTTACAATGCAAGGATTTTGTTCAGTGTGGGTTTTCTTGTAAAATATTTTTTGAAGGTAAGTTAAAAGACGAAGTCACTACTGGTCCTAAAAAAACAATTAAAAAATGTTGAATAATAATTGAGCTAGATTGGGGTATAAGTACTCGTGTCAAACTACATCTATCTCCTCTTACCTGGGTTATGATTTATGATAATGTTTTTCTTTTTATTTGTTTCCCTTAAATTTACAATTTGTTGAAAATTACATATATTTCTCTCGTCATCAAATATTTCACGCATATTATTTTGAGTTTTAATTACATTTTTTTGGTTTGATGACGGCATTTATGCTTAGGAAATTTCGTACATAACAATTAATTTTCGGAGCAATTGCGATTTTTTTAGCCAATTTGAATTTCACCATCACGCAATTTAAATCTCGAGGGGCCTTAGTTGACCTCAATTTTCTAAGATGTGGGTCGTATTTTAAATAATTGAATTTGTCTGTCGAGTCAGTTAAAAAAAAACACACTTACACACCTCACAGACAATTATTTCGTTATTAAAATAATAGTTTTATTTCTTGGTTTAAGCCGACTTACAGTGGGACAAGTTAGATGGCATACGCGTTATCATTTTGATGAAATTAAACACAGGATGGGGTTTAATATTAAATTTGACATTTCAAAACATTCACAATACTCCACTGAAACTAACTAAACAAAACTTTCGATATTTCTCTATGATAACATGATTGTAGGTCTTTTTGATTGATATCAGAAAACCCATTCATTGATAAATCTAGAGTTCCTCAAGTTAGTCAATAAGGACCAATATTCTCTTTATATAATAATTGTAGTGAAATTATTATTTGGAAATAGAAATTAAAGTGGTTTCGCCTGAGAATCTTTTTTCGTAGTTTGTGTCAAAAGTAAGTTTTCTATAAAGTAGGTGTGCGATGTGTTTTTGTACGTGGTTTACGGTTTGTTATTTTTAAATAAATTAAAATAAGATATAAACTGTCAAGTATCGCCTTAAGCCATTCTGCAAAACTATAATCGAAAAGCACCCCTGTGGCTTACTGCCTGACAAACCGATCATAGAACAAATCTACATACTTAGGCAAACCTTCGAAAAGCTCAACAGATTCAAATCGAGACTTAAGATCTTTTCATCAACTTCAAGGCATTCATGAGCTCTACTTAATGGCGATTATCGAAATCGGAATTCAGGGGAACTGATCTAAGTGTCCCGCATGACGTTGGAAAATATTGATACACTATCATGTGTATCTTTCAATCTTCTTCTGAATAAGATGGCAAATGCTAGGGTATGCGTTAAGACTGAGCGCACTATTTTTAACAAATCAGTTCAACTATTGAGCTATGGGGTCGTTATCGGACGTTCTCAACTTGCTATAATAGAGAGCTGCACTGTGATCCACCTTGGAAAATAATCGGAAAAGGGGATCTGATTCTGAGTTTTTTTTGGGACAACAATTCTTCGACTGTCCCTAATGTGAGAAATACAAACCCCAACTTTATGACTTAGATGTGACTTTAGTCCGGCTACACCAGTACAAAGAGAGTTTTTGAATCCCAGATCGAGACTTCTGGTTAAAGACCAAGCTATTCCGAATGCCAGAGCCGGCATTCTCAATCTGGTAGGGAGTGAAAAGCTACCATGTTTTAGGGAGCGAATTTTCGTGGATCGGGAGCAGGTCAATTAAGTAGGGTCTAGTAGTGTTTTAATTATTGCTGATGATGAGAAGATCCCGAGGTTGACGACGACGCGACGACGTTGACGATAATGAAATTGTGTGTGGATATTTTTAAAAATTTAACCAACCACAAACACATCCGGTTAAAAATTTATTTTTATTCTCAGTGAAAGATTGTAACTTTTTTGATTCGTTTATCTTGGATCTTGCGAAACTGACGATGGTGGTGATGATGAATTTGTTAGGTAGGGTCATGCTCATTTTATGTTCAGTGTAATATTTATAGCATGGTATTGGAAGTAATCGTAATTTAGTCTTCCTAGAACATTTCTTTGATCGCTATACTTCGAATGATTGAAAAACTTTTTGTATGTATTTATATTGATATTATTGTCCTTTTAAAAAAACATTTAATTAAATTTGCACATCTTAAACTATAATCGTATGAATCGAATACAGAACCTTTTTATGTGATTCTCTTAAATTTTAATTATAGTGCGGGGGCTCAACCCCTATTTATTCAGCTTAATTAAGCTATATGTAAGTATAACTTAAAAAAAACTCAATTAGAATAGACAGCTGCCAAACAACAATTTTGTTTTTTCCAATTAACAAAACTAAAAACTATTAAACAAAAAAAGAAATATGTATTAAGTTCCGAGTTCCGAGTGTGATATATAATTTATACTTTACATTCGGGATCCACACTGTTGCCTACGGCTATGACATTTAGCACTTTATAAATTAATTCCCCAAAACGTATTCTCAGTTATAATAATGGAAAATAGACAATGCCTCTCAATAAAAATTGACATTAAAAAGTGCTCAATTTGACAGGAATTGTAGGTGCCTATATTATTATTTAGAGAACCTATAGGTATCCCTTTTGATTTAAATCCCTGCTAATTTTATCTGAGACGAGTTAGAGAAAACGCTCTTATTTTACTCTTTCTTTCCTTTCCATGAATATTTTCCATATATGTATATTTAAATTTACAACTGTCAAATGCTTTTGTTAAGTTGGTAACTCTATTTGTTCAGTTATTTTATTCAGAGCCATAGAGTGCACTCTTAACACGCTCAGAACATGCTCAGAACGAAAAAAGAAAAACGCTTACAGAATAACATTTTCTAGAGCATTGATATTGAGTTTATTGCGGAGTTAGTTAGTTTATTGTCAGTTAGTTAGAAACGCATTAGTTTTACAAAATAGAGAAGCTAAACAAATACAATAACAGAGATTTTTGTATAAATGAAATCATGCAGCTTATTTCTTATGCCATTTGAGCTTATGGGAATTTCACACCAAATTGACAGCGTTTAAGGTAAATTTATATACGCTTATGTTTTGATTGATTTTATTATAACAGTTTGAGAGTAGGTATTTTGAAAAAAAAGTAGGTACAGTAGATTTAACTTCGTAGGAGTAGAGTTTTTTTTTTTTTGAAAAATACAGTAGATCTATCGCAATTGCAACAATTAACCACAGCTGGTTAATGGCGGATAAATAAACAAAATGGCAGCGTTATCTCAAAAAGAAGTGCGTTCTTTTTCTCTAAAAACTTGCAAATGTCATAGTTTCTTTAATTATAATGTCGTACCTTAATTCAAAATTGAAGTGTCATAAAATTACTTTTTGTCAAAAACTAATCTACCAAAAAAGCTGAATGATTGTATTGTCTGGTTATCTTTTGGTTATCTCTCAATATTTCGATTTGAAATTATTTTCATTTTTGTAGATATTTTCAATTTATGTAATTGATTTTTTTTTTTTTTTTAAAGTCTTTTGATATTGTCTGATTAATTCATTTTTTTTTATTTTTGGAATAGATTTTGTGCCGACATAAATTACATAAATTAATAATAAATACGCTAAATTATTCAACTTGGTGTACGATAAAATAAATGGGAATTTAATTTTATAAATTTAATAAAATATAAAATTATAATTGAATATTTATGTACTCTTTTTTTATTTTTTTATTTTCTTAATCAAATCAACTGTATGTATAACTCAATTGTTACAGTACATTTAAGATTTATTCTGCACATCAACTAAAGTTAACTTTTCTAACAAAAAAGAACGCAGCAAAATTGTGGACTTAGCTCTAAAAGTAATATGTCCTAAGGTGCGCTTTAGGTTAACATTAAATATTGATTTGCAATAATCAATATAGCCTAACGTTTCGATTGCGTTTACTCCCCCTTTCAGACATTAAGTTTAGTTAGAACTCAATTTAATAAAGGGAGTGATTCTACGTTTTAATTGGATTTTCTTACTTTTAACATTCATATGTATTCATAAATATAAACGGATTTGTATAAAAACGCAACAAAAAATATTTTTTAAGTTAAATATACTTTTACCTTTTGTTTTCAACGTATTATTTTTTTTAATATTCAAACGCACTTGTCCACTTTGTTCGACACTTCAATATTTCGCAATTTGAGAAAGAGCAAAAGTCCATAATTTTCAACAAGGCTTTGTTGGTACCATTTAAAATGCAAGACACAACTGTCCCATGCTCAGTGTTGCGGGTATTTAATTCTCGCTACACCTTGTAGATTGAATAGAAGAACGTCTTTAGTCGGTTCTCTAAATAATACAAGTACTCTATGATTTGAAGATTGAATGAATTATCGAACAATTATTTCCCAAAATATGTCAAAATTCGCAAATTCAAGATGGTTCCTGTTCTTCAAGATGCCAATATTTACTAAATTTCATATTTGTAAACATTTTTTCTAGATTAGAACGTAGTGTTATGCTTTATTAAGAATGTTCTTCGTGAAAATCAAAAGATCAATCTCTCATGCATTAAGCGTTTTACACACTTACATAACTTTCGTGTGGTGTGGAATGGTGTGTCATGTCAACATTCATGTTAACATTCTTCAAGATTGCAGTGTTGCAAATGCTTCTTATTGACCAAACTTCTTTAAATTTTCAAGAGCACTTTTATTTCTTTTCCATACACAGAAAAAACATCAGTGACACACAGTAATATGGCGCAATAAGACTACGAAAATTTTTGACACAACACAACACCATTTCATATAAATGGCCTTACACATAGATATGAAATATTTGAGAGCGATAACAGTACACCACTCCACAACACGTCACATGAGAAAAATGTGGTTCCAGCTTTATGTATGAATGAACATACGTTTTTCTTTAAAACATTGAAAACCACACTGGAAAGCGTGGGCGTGTTCGTAGTTTCGATGTTTTGATTTTAACAATTCTTGAGTCTGATTTAATTCCAGTTTTACGGCTAAAATATTCTTCTATACCAGTTCGAGATGACTCACAACAACACCAACAATAAATCTACCTTAACCTAAGTGGCAAGTCTTGGAAAAGTAAAAGTCTTCCAAGTCGCTAATTTCTCTTTTGTATAATCCATTTTGTTTTTTATTCTTTGTTCGCACCATTTGCTATTTATTTATTTTTTGTCATTATTCATTTTTTAAAGTGTCAAAACAATCACATCTTCGGACGCAGGTGTTTTTCCGACTTGTCTCGTATCAGATTAGGTTGACCAAATTTGGATGAATTCGGAATAAAGTATTCCGTTCACGTTCAGTAAACGGGCATATTATTCAATTCAATTAAACCATAAATGTAATCAATGAACCTGCGGGTTGCGTCGCGTCTCCCACTGCTTCTGGCTTGTGCTTCTTTTGCCTCTGGCATGATCATGATCAATGGGATCAAATGGTTACACATTCAGTCGCAATCAGACTCAATTATTATTATTAACGGTCTGTCAATTTTAACCATGTAAGGGTTGAAGTTGGAGTTGTGGGGCTTGATTTTATTACTTTTTTTTCAGCGGATGAATATAAAAATTATAATTGCTATCATTGTGTTGGACTTCAAATGGAAAGCCGAGATGTGTTGCTGCAACGAAAAGAGATAGGTCAGTTAGTATCAACACTGATAGCTTCTTTTCATAAGACGAAGCTGATTAAAGTTAATTACGATTATGACAATGCCAGTCAACTTGAAAACTTCAAGGTCATAGACACTATTCATGTGATTGGAGATGTTATTTTATTTTGACAGCTTGCCTCGAAATTCTTCTATTTGTGGTTTAGGTTTGTGTGCCTAATTGTTTTGTTCGAGCTTCGAAGATAGAATTTAATTTTATGACGGGTTGTTCGCTAGTTTGTTATTAATTTTTAGTCTATTAAACTTTAGAGATATTGGGCTTGGCTACGTTTGTAATGTGTTTGTATTTTATCGACATTCCGGAACTCCCTCTGAAAATGAATATAATCAAACATACTTATTTATTCTAAATAATTATGAATTTTGTAAAAATTTCTTAAATTCCAAAACAGTTGAACAAATATTAGGGTTATTCAGGATCGGGTGTAACCTATCATAGTATTATTGTAAAAGTGTAACATTTTCGAACACTCCAGCAATAAAATCAGCTTTTTTTCTTGTTGGTCTAAGTATAAGAAGATGTTACACTTTTACAATAATACAAGACTAGTTACACCAGATCATGAATACCCCTATTATGTTTAATTGATTAATTGATACCGAACCAATTTTTTATGTTAGACCAGTTTATACCAATTAGCAAATTTTTACATTTTAGTCAATATATGTAGGTACCGCTTTAGGGTATGATATAACAGGGCCGCATCACCCATACCGCATTGTAGGTAACTACTAATGGGCCCAATGACGTCTTCTTCTTCTTCTTCCTTTGTTTCGGCGCTGTTATGATCTCGATGTCGAGGGGATCATAACTCTCCCACGTATCTGCTTCACACTAGTGATCCGCCTGTGGGGTTCGCCGGGTTGACCTCAGAAATCGGCGGCAAGCCTCCCGGTTTTGTATTGTTCCATTTCTGAGGCCAACTGAATGCTGGTGTTTTTGCATTTGTTTGTACCAGGAGTGTTTAGGCCTACCTTTCTTTTTATTCCGAATTGGAACGTTGTATGATATTGCCTTTTTGACGGGGTTCTCAGGATCTCTCCTTTGAACATGGCAATACCAACTGAGTCGGTCGTGTTCAATTTTTTGGGAAATGGTATTCTTAACATGAAGGCTTCCTCGGATCTTCGTACTTCTAATTCGATCAAGCTCTGTAACTCCTGCTGTCATACGAAGCATCTTCATCTCAGCTGCCGTTAGCTTACTCTCATACTTTTTGTACATTGCCCAACATTGTGAACCGTATGTGAGTGCTGGACGCACAACTGAAGTGTAGAGCTTTCCTTTCAGCTTAGGGGGCATTTTTCGGTCACAGAAGATAGCAGAATTTTCCCGCCACTTCATCCACCCTACGCTTACGCGATGATTGATATCGTCATCACAAGTAGCTTCGTTATTTATCATAGACCTCAGATATTTAAACTTTTCACACTTGGGAAGCACTACTCCATTCAAATAAATGTCTGGAATAGGCCTGTGTGGATCAGAAAATGGGCAGCATAGGTATTCTGTCTTTTTCGCGCTTATGCGGTACCCACTTCCTTCTAGAACATCCACCCATACGTCAAGTGCTCGTTGTAGGGATATCGGGTCTTCACTTATGATGGCTCCATCGTCAGCAAAGAATAACTGATGTACTTTTGGATCCGTCACTTTGCCTTCAAGCAGGTAATCAAGAACTGTAATAAAGAGCAGGGGACTCAAGACACTTCCCTGGTGTACACCTACTGTGATTTCGAATTCTTCGGTGACTCCAGCTGCGCATCTTACTTTAGTAACTGCTCCATCATACATGTCCATAATTATCCGCACATAGGTTTCTGGAACTCCTCGTTGCCTGAGGGCCACCCATATTAGATCTCGTGGTTGCCGATCGAATGCTTTTTCAAAATCAACCAATACGACATGCAAATCCTCCAAAGAATCCCGATGCTTTTCCATAATTATTCTTATACTCTGGATTACCACCGACAAACCCGCACTGGTCATCAGATAGCCTAATTATTTTTCGCAGTCGGCTACCCAAGACTCGCTCAACGATCTTCATGGTGTGTGACATCAGCTTAATCGAACGGTAATTATCACAGCTTCGAGTATCACCCTTTCCTTTATAAATTGGAAGAAGGTAACTTTCCCTCCATTGATTAGGCATGCGATCACCTCGTATAAGTTTGGAGACAAGAATCATGAGCCATCTAAACCCGATGTCTCCCATCTTTTTCCAAAACTCTGAGGGTATTTCGTCTGGGCCAACAGCTTTTCCCTTTTTGGAGTATTTTACCGCCTCACTAACTTCTTCGACTGTGACGTCGGTTACTTCGCTTAAGTTAGGTGAAGCTATTGCAAAGTATAGCCTTGGAAATTGTTCGTTTAGAAGTCCGTCACAATACTGTCGCCACCTGTGAAGAATTTCGTTGTCTTCCACAAGTAGTTGGCCTTGAGCATTGTTAATGAACTTTGGCGAACAAATCTCCTGGGCATTTCTTCTTCTTTGAGCGGCTATTTTGAAGATAGTTGCGCCCTTATTCGTGTTTTGCCGTAGCTCTTGAATAGCACCAGCTGTCGGGGTAGAAATTTCATCCAGCTCCCGATACAGGTTTTCTGTATTCTTTGCTTGAATTTGGGCGCACTTCTTCTTCGCTTCTTTCTTGCAGTTTCTATATTCCACTTCGAGGCGTGACTTTTGCTCTGTATCATTAGAGGGGCACTTCGACCAAGCCTTGAAAGCCATTTTCTTTTTACTTATAACTGATTTAGCTTCATCGTTCCACCACCATGTTTCTTTGCCTTGTTGGTTGTGTCCTTTTGAAACCCCTAACAGTGTTTTGGCTTTTTCTTTGCAAGTTCTCTGTAGGAGATCCCACATACTTTGTGCTGTACTCTCTTCATTTCGAACTATATCGGTGTTGTTATACAGAACGTTTTGCATATTCGAAATAAAAGCTTCGCCTTTTTCCTTATCCAGATTATACCATTTGATCTTCCCAAAAGTTTTTGTATGTTTGTTGTCGTTCACTGTCTCCATAAAAAATTCTGTCAGTAGGAGACGGTGTTGGTGGGCGATCGCTTCTCCTTGTATCACTTTGCAATCTTTTACCCGGGGTTTCATGAAACTAGATACCAAATGGTAATCAATCTGGGTTTCATTTCCACCACTGCTGTAAGTGACCAGGTGTCGGCTTTGTTTGACGAACATGGTATTTAGTACGATAAGACCGTATGTTTTGCACATGCTCAGGATGTCTTCACCAGGAGGGTTCCTGGTGCCGTATCCGAGGCCTCCATGGCAATCTTCATAGTCTTCGTTTGTCTTCCCGACATGTCCGTTCAAATCTCCGCCCACGAACAAAAACTCTTCCTTTGGGATGTCCTTAAGTAGATTGTGAAAGTCTAGCCAAAATGCATCTTTTTGCACCTGCTCACATCCAATTTGGGGAGCATATGCAGTGACAATATTCCACAACTTTCCTTTAATCACCAATTTAAGGGACATCAAACGGTCGCTGGATTTCGAAATGGTCAATACGCTGCCTAATAGATGTTTTGCAAGGATGATTCCGATTCCGTTTTTACCCTTTTCCGTTCCATAGTAGAACATCTTATAGGTTTTTGTCCTCGTATCCAAAAAACGGGCCCTGTTTCCCGTGTTTCGCCATTTTGTTTCTTGAACACATAAGATGTCCACTCGCCTTCTTTTCATCATCTCTTCCAGCTCGAAGCTTCGACCTGTCATACTGCCAACGTTCCAACTCGCAACTCTCAGATTTTGTATAATCTGCGGCATTACTTTGCTAGCCCCCGGAATCCGTCTAGCTCTGACCCGAGCATTGCTGCTCGGTCCAGGATCAGTACCATGTGTAACAATGGTAGTGCCTGGCGGGGTAGTGTCATTTTGAACGAGTACTTCCATAATGCTTTAATTCTCAAAATCCTGGTTGTAAGTATCGACGTGTGCATGCTCCGGTTTTGTATTTGATCTCTCTTTTACAGCACCGGTGATCTCCAGTCGTGCCAACCCAGGGACTGGCATGCACACTTTTGGGAAAGTTTATAGGTGTTACGTGTCGCTAGGTTCACCTTGCTGTTTGTGGCCTAGATGTATTTACTCCTTTAGTCGCCTTTTACAACAAGCGGGGAGGCGCTGCAGGAATATTCTAACCCGTCCCTGCACAGGTAGGGCCCAATGACGTCTATTGAGAAAAAAAAGAGATTTACATAAATAACTTCTTAAATTTTCAGATTAAATTCAATTGAACTTACCGAATTACATGCAACGATTATGACTCAATTTCCTAATTTCCTTATTGTAACCTTAACACACTGAGAGATTCTACGCTGAACCCTACTTGAACTTCGTTTCCATAGCATTGTATTGATAGCTTTTTATGTATTCATCGAGTTGAAATTAGTTTCATTCGACTTAAGTCCGAAACGAGAAGATGAGAAGCGTGCTGTACTGTATCAAAGCTTAAATGCATACGAGCTCCTTAAGGCTCATTTTTACAAGTCTTGATTTGCCAATCAGCCACAGCTTATTGTAAAAAAGAAAAAAACATCATATAATCGAACTTGTGTTGGATCGCAGTGAAATCGGAGAGTTCAAATTTTGAGAATGAACCAGATAACTGGCTCTAAATTAAATACAATGGAGAAGCCGAGCAGAACTCCGATATTGATAGATATTGCTTCAATTTTAATATTAGGTTTCAATATACAGGGTGATTGGCATAAGGTGTGACAAAAAGCTAGGGCGTGTAGGTTGGACTTAGACAAGAAAAAAATCGTATGGGATGGGGGGGTCTATTTCCCCCCGTTTAGGCGGGAGGGGCAATTTAAGAAAAAAATCACTTAAAACAGAAAAAAAATTATTAAAAAATAACGGTGATACCTACAGAGTAATGCTATAGCATTTTGAAAAGCCAGAAATACATTCTTTAATTTTGTTTTTAAATAAAGTTGTTCGAGTGAATAGTTTTTGAAAAATTAATTTTCAAAATCAAAATTTTGAAAAAAAAAATGAAATTTTTTTTTTTAAACAATTTTTTTTCAAAATTTTACGTAATTAAGTATTATTTTTTTATTCAATATTCAATGCTCTTATTAATTTTTGATCAAACACAAAAAACCGGATGTCAAAATGTTTTGTAGTTTTTGAGAAAATCAAAAATAAAAAAAACTACTTTTGTTCTAAGAAAAGCCTTTTATTTTAGTTTTTACGTTTTTGGATTCTTATGTAGGTGACAAACTACTGGATTAACCATATTTCACACATTTTTTCATTGAGAACACCTGCGTGAGAGCATTGGTTTAAAATTGACCTGCCACTTTTTTATTATGGTGGGGTCGGCTTGGCTTAGGTGCATTTACGAAAGAAAGGATTAACTTTAAATAAACAGTAATTATGTATTTTATCTAAGTATGCATGTATTTATTATTTAAATTGATTTTAAGATTCAGGAACATTTTTGTTCTTATTTCGCAATTGCATTTTTCTGTCACTAGTTAGGGCGTGTAACGCTGCATTATTTAAAAAACATTCGCAGATCAATATTAATCCAATGCTCTCACGCAGGTGTTCTCAATGAAAAAATGTGTTATTGTATGCTTATAAGACTGATAGTAAAAAAAAATTTACAAAAAAAGTTAATCCTTTCTTTCGTAAATGCACCTAAGCCAAGCCGACCCCACCATAATAAATAAAATGCACGACTGGATCGCACGAACTTGCTCTTATGTAAAAGTACTTTGGAATTTAAGATACATTTTATAAATATAAAACATGGATTTAATGAGATAATAATGTTCAAATGCATAAAATTGCCGTCTGGTTTCCGGAAAAGTATGAATTTATGCAAATAAGCCTTAAAAAATTGTTTTATTATTAAATAAATTTTTTATATAAGAAATTTATCTAAAATTTTTCAAGAAAAAAATGTGGGATGCGGATTTTAAGTATTTAATAATATTGGTTTTAGGAAATAATTTCAAAAAATAATCGTTCATAGGTTTTGAAGATATTGATTTAAAATTTTTTTTTTTTTTTTGAAACCCAATAAATATTTTTTCGAATATTTTTATATACAATATTATTTTAAACTAAAGGGGACTCCTGCTTAAAATTTTGGGTTAAAATCCTTAGAGCCGTTAATGAGAAAGTCGAAAATTAAAAAAACGGGTCTATGGCAGGTACCCCTAATAACATTTTGCCCCAAAATTTTTTTTGACCAAAATGTAGTCCATGTCCATAATATCACACCTAATTTTTTTTATCGAAATCGTTAGAGCCGTTTTCGAGATAAATAAGATTTTGCATTACGGGTGTATGGGGGGTACCGTTAGTTTTGGAGCTAAAAAAAAAATTTCAATTTTTCCTCTAGGGAATCACCGAAGACCCTTAACTACCGAGATTGAAAGAAATAGGTCCAGTGGTTTAGGCTGTAGTGAGAGGTACAGACATACAGACACACTGAAACATGTTTTTTGTGTACTAAATTTTCCTTAAAATTTTTATAAAAAAAATTGATGTGCAAATTATTAGTATTTAATAAAATACATTTTAAAACGTAATTTAAAAAATTTAATCGTGTATCGGTTTTCAAGATATTGAATTTTCAAAAAAAAAAAAATTATTATTTTTTTAAAAATCCAAAAACTATTTTTTCGAAAAAATTTTTAGTTTATATATTTTCAAATGCAAAGCAGCTCCTGCATAAAAATTTTGGTTAAAATCGTTAGAGCCGTTGGTGAGAAATTCGAAAATCAAAAAAACCGTTCTATGACAGGTACCCCTAATAACATTTCCCCCCAAATTTTTTTTTCACCAAAATATAGTCAATGTCTATTATATCACACCTATTTTTTTTTATCAAAATCGTTAGAGCCGTTTTAGAGATAAATAAGATTTTGCATTACGGGTGTATGGGGGGTACCCTTAGTTTTGGAGCTAAAAAAAAAATTTCGATTTTTCCTCTAGGGAATCACCGAAGACTCTTAACTACCGAGATTGAAAGAAATAGGTCCAGTGGTTTAGGCTGTAGTGAGAGCTGAGAGGTACAGACATACAGACACACTGAAACATGTTTTTTGTGTACTAAATTTTCCTTAAAATTTTTATAAAAAAAATTGATATGCAAATTGTTATTATTTAATAAAATACATTTTTAAACGTAATTTAAAAATTTAATCGTGTACCGGTTTTCAAGATATTGAATTTTCAAAAAAAAAAATTTATTATTTTTTTAAAAATCCAAAAACTATTTTTTCGAAAAAATTTTTAGTTTTTATTTTTTCAAATGCAAAGCAGCTCCTGCATAAAAATTTTTGTTAAAATCGTTAGAGCCGTTGGTGAGAAATTCGAAAATCAAAAAACCGTTCTATGACAGGTACCCCTAATAACATTTCCCCCCAAATTTTTTTTTCACCAAAATATAGTCCATGTTCATAATATCACACCTAATTTTTTTTATCAAAATCGTTAGAGCCGTTTTCGAGATAAATAAGATTTCGCATTACGGGTGTATGGGGGGTACCCTTAGTTTTGGAGCTAAAAAAAAATTTAAATTTTTCCTCTAGGGAATCACCGAAGACTCTTAACTACCGAGATTGAAAGAAATAGGTCCAGTGGTTTAGGCTGTAGTGAGAGGTACAGACATACAGACACACTGAAACATGTTTTTTGTGTACTAAATTTTCCTTAAAATTTTTATAAAAAAAATTGATATGCAAATTATTAGTATTTAATAAAATACATTTTAAAACGTAATTTAAAAATTTAATCGTGTATCGGTTTTCAAGATATTGAATTTTCAAAAAAAAAAAATTATTATTTTTTTAAAAATCCAAAAACTATTTTTTCGAAAAAATTTTTAGTTTATATATTTTCAAATGCAAAGCAGCTCCTGCATAAAAATTTTGGTTAAAATCGTTAGAGCTGTTGGTGAGAAATTCGAAAATCAAAAAAACCGTTCTATGACAGGTACCCCTAATAACATTTCCCCCCAAATTTTTTTTTCACCAAAATATAGTCCATGTCCATAATATCACACCTAATTTTTTTTATCAAAATCGTTAGAGCCGTTTTCGAGATAAATAAGATTTTGCATTACGGGTGTATGGGGGGTACCCTTAGTTTTGGAGCTAAAAAAAAAATTTCAATTTTTCCTCTAGGGAATCACCGAAGACCCTTAACTACCGAGTTTGAAGAAAATACCTCCGGTAGTTTAGGCTGTAGTTCGAGGTACAGACATACAGACATACAGACATACAGACAGACAGACGGAATTGTCGGACCCACTTTTTTCGTCTTCGCTATCATCGTAATGTCAACTTTGATCAAAATCTCGAGTTCGATTTTTTTTCCAAATGCAGAACTTGCCCTATAGTACCTATATCGCAAGTAAAAAATAGTAAAAAGACAGTTAATCCTTTCAATCGTAAATTCACCTAAGAATCCAAAAACGTAAAAACTAAAATAAAATGCTTTTCTTAGAACAAAAGTAGTTTTTTTTTATTTTTGATTTTCTCAAAAACTGCAAAATATTTTGACATCCGGTTTTTTGTGTTTGATCAAAAATTAATAAGAGCATTGAATATTGAATAAAAAAATAATACTTAATTACGTAAAATTTTGAAAAAAAATTGTTTAAAAAAAAAAATTTATTTTTTTTTTCAAAATTTTGATTTTGAAAATTAATTTTTCAAAAACTATTCACTCGAACAACTTTATTTAAAAACAAAATTAAAGAATGTATTTCTTGCTTTTCAAAATGCTATAGCATTACTCTGTAGGTATCAACGTTATTTTTTAATAATTTTTTTTCTGTTTTAAGTGATTTTTTTTTTTAATTGCCCCTCCCGCCTAAACGGGGGGAAATAGACCCCCCCCTCCCATACGATTTTTTTCTTGTCTAAGTCCAACCTACACGCCCTAGCTTTTTGTCACACCTTATGCCAATCACCCTGTATAATTGAACTAAAAGGAATTGAATTAAAAATATGAAGTCAACGTGTCCAAAAAATAAATAAATAAAAAATACTGGGTGTTTGTAAAAAAAAACGGAAATGGAAAAATTGGCTGTTTTTATTTTATTTGATTTCTTTTTCTTTTGTGAAAAAATCGTTAGAGCAGTAAAAGAAAATATTCCATTTCTTTAGTATTTAAACAATTTATTTGGTCTGCCAATTTTAAGAGAGCTTTTATAAGTGGATAATTCACTTAAACGGATACTTTTACGGGAACCAAACTTATAAACTGACATTCTCTTAAGCCGATGCGTACACCTTTTCCTAAGTTTTTTTTAATGATTATTAACTTTTTCCAATAAATTGACTAATTCAAAAAATACAATTAAAATAACAAGAAACTGTACGAATACTTTCTTGCGTTTTTAGTCTAAAACCCAATCTAATAACCCTGCATAAGTAAATGGTTTAAATATAAGATAATATCGTATTTACGATATCACAAATGTTTCTTGTATAAGGGTTTTGATATTGACTAACGGAAAAGCTTTTATTTTTAATTCACCATCCTCCCAAATATAGTTTTCTTGTTTGTTCTGAGTTTTCGCTGATTTTTTTTAAATTTTAAATGAAAGTGTTTTCTTTATAGAATAAGATTTTTCACTTAGCAGGATATTTTTACCCATAAAAAGAAATAGTTGTAATTTAATAATAATTTGAACAAAGTTAGACCTTTTGAAAAAAAGTTTGCAAGTGAATTTGAAAGGTTTCATCTAAAAGGTACTCGTAATTTTAAAATAATAAAAAGTATTCGACTATAGTCGTATGTTGGTATTCCAGAAGTCGTACATTCGACTTCACTTGTACTAATATCGGGAAACGCAAAACATCGCATACGACTATTCGTATTTTATCGTTATTCCGAATCTCGTATGCGATTTACTTGAAGTCGTATTTGTGTACTTTTTTACTCGTATTAAATTTTCTAGACGAGACTTGTTTTTTTTTTTCGATAAAAATGGACAAAAAGTTAATGTAAGTACATTGGTACCTCTTGGCAAAATGGTTAGGCGTTAAACTGTCATGCGGAAGGTCTGGAGTTCGATTCTCAGCCGCAGCAAAAAGTTTTTCAGGAGTGTAATGCCTCTTGCAACGAATTGACAAATCCTCTAAGAGTATATCTCTTGTCTTGGAAAGTGCTGCACATTTGCCGTTCGGAATCGGCAGAAAATTTTAGGACCCCTCCGTTCCTGGTAACACGCACACAGGAATGGTTGAGAATTGTAAGTCACTATAGGTCCTGGTTCACTTCGAGCTGTTGCACTACCAAATTTTTTAAAGCACATTTTTTATTGGTTTATTATTTGGACTCAACATTATTAACGCGTTCATGTTTAGAAAAATAATAAATCGTTCTCAATTTGAGGCATTGGTTTGTGCATGGGAAGAAAATTTAGAGGTAGCAAGCGGCCATAGGAAAAGTGGAAAACTAAAAGCAAATAATTAACAGTTTTGGGCGGTCCGAAATGGTACAACTTGTCTTAAAGTAAGAAATATTTAACAAATTTTAATTCATGCCTCTGTAGGTCTGTAATGATCAAAAGTATTTAGTTAAAACAGAAACTGCATCACAATAAACAGCAATTTAAAGGCACAGGGGTGGTGAAATTACAACCATATGCCAGAGCAAATTTGAGAAGTAGATTGCTAACATTTTAAATTTAAATTGTTAATCCAAGGATCAAACATTGGAGTTTTTCAGCCTCCTCCTGTAATCGACACGATAAATACTGAAGATGAAACTGACATAGTCCAAGAATATAACGAGTATTCACAAGCCAGTAACACCACTTAGTACGAGAGCCCAAAGCAATTTTTGGGTGTGATTGATAACAAAAAATAATTAGCATAATAAGATAGGCCTTTTATAGATAGTTATTTACAAATGTGAAAGTCTTGCATACTCTAGTGGGTGCAATAGTGCATTATAGTGCATTAAGTATGCAGTTCTTTCCAAAGTCAAAAAAAATTGGGATACAAAATTTGGCATAACTTCAAAATGAAGAGCTAAGTGCCCTGATTGCAAATATCGAGGTCCAAGACGTTTTGAAGGTGGCCTTCTTAGTGTAAGAAGTAGCATATTCTTATCGCGTCTGGCAGGCAGAAGGCTGTCTGTAAAACGTCTTGGACCTCGATATTTTCAATCGGGGGCTTAACTCTACATTTTGGCAAGGTTCTTATCACAATTATTTGGACTTGGAAAGAACTGCATACTTGATGCTATCAATCACACCCAAAAATTGCTGTGAGCTCTTAGTCTAACTCGTACAAACAAAAAACAAAAACAAATAAAATAGAAGAAGAGCCACTTCAAATCAATGGAGCTCATCAGAATTTCATTATAAATAAAATAATTTAATTGAAAAAACAACAAATGACTTTTTCAATTCAAATTTATTGATTTTGACAATTACCTACGGGCGACAATATACGTTGTTTTTTTA
Organism: Chrysotoxum bicinctum; assembly: GCA_911387755.1. Lineage (NCBI taxonomy): Eukaryota > Metazoa > Arthropoda > Insecta > Diptera > Syrphidae > Chrysotoxum > Chrysotoxum bicinctum. The sequence continues at coordinate 220,678,928 of OU426987.1, forward strand.
AGCTTCTCGTACGCAACGTATACGACTTGAAGAATAACGATTTTGATACGAGACGAGTTCGAGTTCGACTACGAGTACGAGACAAAATACGACTTGTGGAATATGGGTGAAATACATGCAAAAATGGATGATATGCATGCATGAAATTCTTCATTTAAATTGTTTAAGGAAACTCCTTTAAAGTTGGTAATAAAAATAGAATTTGATCAGATTTATTGAACAAAATATGTAATGGCAAACGAAAATTGAAATCGTTGGAGCGGTTTTGTTCTTAAATATTTGTTTTTTAACCTACGTAAAGGGTTTATAAATAGATGCGGGTAGATTTTGGCGGTCATGTTGTTTTGGTCATATCTGTCAAATCTGTTGTTCATTATTCAAAAACAACTGATGGCCACATTAATATTGCAAATTGCACGATTGAACATCACGTTGCGCCCACTTTAAGGTAAACGTGGTGGCCCTTAACAGTCGAATCTTCTGTTGGTGGTCAAATTTGAGACGAACGGTTCGAAATTCAATCAGTCAAAATTCGTTCTTCAGGGAAACGCAAGATTGACTGAGGCAATTGATTCATTGCCGTGCAGATTCAACTTGAAGTTTTTCCGTCGGGACATGAGCCTAAACACGTACAAGATCCAACTGTCTTATTACTTCGAAGTTCATGACTATAGACAACGCCGCCGTAAGAAAAGGACGTTAGTTTTGCGAAAAATCATCAAGCTTATTTATAGATGGGACGTTAACGTTACCAATTCACACGAGGCTTTTTTATAGCGAAAATTAAACCATATGGACCAAGATAACTTGTGGTTCAAGCAGCATGGCGCTACGTGCGGACGTCACGATTGTCATTGTGCATGAACGGTTTGAGGGTAAAGTTATCGTAACGTAAATTGGCCATCAAGGCTATGACATTTGACCTAGCTAAATATTTTCTTGTGGGGTTTCCTGAAGTCACAGGGTTATGCAAATAAGCCACAGGATATCAATGCCCTTAAATTATCATAACACAGGCCATCGCTTGAATTCATACGGAAGCAATAAACAGGATGCCATAAAGGCTCGTAAAGAGTCTAACCCTTGTGACTTACAACTCCCAACTATTCCTGTGTGAGTGTTTACAGGAATGGACGGAACCTTCAATTTTCTGCAGATTTTTTCATGACTTTTTTATTGTGTAAATAAAATATGTACTTGGAGTACTTTTAGACTTGGATACCTTTGTAAAGGGTTTTCTTGCCAGATCAAAATGGGGAGCGTTCAACAACATTTAGAAATAATTTAAGCAACTTTTGACGCACTTTGTCCGTTTTACGGTGGCAACCATCATCCTTCGGAAAGGATTATCCACAAGGTGGTGGATAAATTCAAGTTGACCGGTTTAGTGAACAATCCACCAAACACCCGTACGTCAACGAAACGTCATGACTTGGGCCTACAGCCGTACAAACTCAACTGACCACAGATTTTAGAGTTACCGACCATAGACAAAAAAGTGTTTTCGCTAACCTGAATTTCAAAATCATCAAATTTGAGATCCACCAAGTTGCAATGCATCTAAAGAAAGTTACAATTTGATGTGGATTTTGGGGCTGGCCATCACCGTCAACAGCAAGCGCTGTCGGTCGATGATGATAACCAATTTCTTTTGCCCCAAATTGGATGATACGGACGACATGTGGTTTCAACAAAAGAGTGCACTACGTGTCACACAGCCCGTACCACAATGAACATTTTGCACCAGCAATTTCCAAACATGGTTATCTCACGCTGAGGTGAATTACCCACCGAGACCATGCGATTTCACCTCGTTAGAGTTCTTCTTGTGGGGCTTTCTTATGTCGATTTCTTTTACACACTAGGGATTTTAGGGATTTCGATCCCTTGGCAAATTTTGACTTTTACGACAGATTTTACGTTCCTTCACACCAAAAAAATCGATTTTTTTCGACAGAGATCAAATCCTTCGAATCCGTATTTGGAGAGGGTTTTACATGTATACGAAATACGCACACTAAAAAGACAAAATTTGACAAGGGATCGAAATCCCTAAAATCCCTAGTGTGTAAAGGAAATCGACATTAGATCATAGGTCTATGCCAATTGAACATTTTTTGAATATCGAAATCACATCACTTTTCTATCGAGCATAGACTTCCTTTGTGGTTTCGTTATAATCTCCCAAACAAAGAAAAAGTCTAAGACTTCAACCATTAATTTCAACAGTTCAATTCAAAGAACACAAAAAAAAAAACGCTCAAACACAATTTATGTAGAGGTAGGTCCGGAAACAGAAAAAAATTGCCAACCAACCTAGCAGGCGACCAACACATCAGACGGACTTAACAATGGAGAGGAATAACCCTAAACAAATTGATTCCCACAAATCCAATTGATCCTTGAGTAGCTCCCTCTATAGCTTTATGTCTGAGCGACCATCCAGCTCCGGCCTACCTTTACTGTACTGCAATACTGCTGGGATTTAGGCTTTGCTCGTTCCTTTTTTTATCCTTTCTATACCTACATACTCGTACATATATGAACCGTCATTGTCAGGCAAGTTTCAAATTTCGATGTCAACAGACGGGAAAGTGTCATTAGATAAGTTGACACGGGAAGACGGGTGCACACACAGGTTATAGTGTAATTGAGTTGAAGCGAACTAAAAATGGGGTGGGCACTGGGCAAACAAAAATATAGGGGAAGGGTTTTCCCTTGAGGGATGCCGCCACAAAGTTGACAATCGCGTGGGTCGTTGACAACAAAACTTAACTAGCATTTTAGCTACAATGAGTTATTGTTTCTTTATGGGCTTTCAGCTTGCTTTTCTTTGACTTGCTGTTACCTATAATATGGCTGATGGCTGGGATATTAGTCAAAGACCCCTTTGAAGTGAAAAGAATTGGATTTGTTTGGTCATCTGTTTTATTTGATACCCGATCGAATTACACGTTAATCTCTTTGTTGATTCAGAATTAATACGCCCTTTTCAGCTGGTGTATGCCTATACATTGTGGGCGCCCTTAGATGGCATATCGGGTATAAAGTGGAAGTAAAAGTTGGAAGTATGGGGCGAGCCACGGTTAAATGGTATTAAATAATGGAACAGTAAAGACTATTTGAAAAAAAAATAAAACAGAGTGAAGGATTGTCTGCGGATATGATTAGACTGGGGTTGGTATTTTGTAAATGTCTAGGAGCTTTCAGACCATGAGATTAGTTATACAATGTTAAAAGAGATAGCTTGCCATTATTTTCTTTGATCTTAAAGTTTGTAGACCCAGATTCACCTTCTCCACCCTAACTGTAGCGCCACCTTGAATAACTTTAATAAACAATTGTGAAAAAAAGATACAAATTTGGTTTTGGAATTTATTTAAGCTGGAACCGCAGTTATCTCCTCTTTTGTTCTTAAGATTGGTGTGGTGTTGACAATTGCAAAGGCTAATCATAATGTGCTCTGCTGCAAACTGTCAAAATTTGTCTTAGTAAAGTAATATCTATTTCCGAGAGCACTCTGTTTGCTTTTTTCTACACAGCTCAGTCAGGCAGAAGTTTTTTTCTTTTTATCTTTAAATTTTTCAGAAATCTTTTTCGATTTCTTACGTGTCTTGCGTTGACCGCCATCTTGAATTTGGAGAAAATCGGATTGGAAAATTATTTTTCTGCAATTCCGATCATGGCAACTATTTGCCTTAGATTGATATTTTTTTTACATCTTATGGCAGTTCCTTGTCACATTTTCACTTAGGTGTTTACATTTACATGGTAGATGGACTCCATTATCGTTTCATTTGCAACTACATCATTGCCAACAATAGTGACGTTTTGGCCGTTTGTTAATTGATAGTACGTACTTTGTGTTGTTTTTGTTTACTTAAAGACCAACAAGCCATTGAGAACTCTATTAATTACAAAAAGTTCAGAATGGTCGATGTTGCCAATATTGTCCGCATGCGAGTACCCAAATATTTTGACAGATTTGTTGAAAGAAGCGCCCTCGGTATTAACGCCTGTCCCGCGCACTACTGCTTCAGAACGAAATTGAATAAGTTACATGATAGTGCATCTCCTTGTAAAACTCCTGCGCATATTTGGTATAGTTTGAAGGAGCTATTCCCTATAGTTGTAGATTTCACCTAGTATTTTGAAATGTCACGTTATACAGTTGGATCAGTTTTACCGTAATCCCGAGGTCGGGATTCGTCAAAAGGAGCTTTTTGACTTGATCGTTGGTCTTTTCCTGGATTTGCCTCAATTTTAAAGATTGATAATATATGGTTGACAACATCACCTCTGTATTTGACGATCTCTCCTGAAAAGCCTTGTTGATATTAAGTATTTTTTTTTGTAGCTTAGCTTACTTCTTCTATACTAGGTGTTAAAATTGCTTCTTCACTGACTGAAACTGTGGTATTTTCTTGCCATACAACTTATTCATTCTGATGCCCATTTAGCAGAATCTGGAAATGTTCCTTGAAAATATCTATTATTTCCTGTGGCTAGGTAACTTTCGCTGTTTTGAAGAGCTTGGGTTCCGACCAGCTGCTGGTCTTTTTATTCCATTTCCAGGTGTTATTTTGATAGCAATTCTTTTCGACAACTCTGTGTGGGATGTATAAACTGTGGTTGATGAGTTCACAGTGACAGTGTCTTGCTAAATTGCTCTCTGTAGACTATAGCAGCTTTAGGTATGCAAAGGCGTCCAACTTAAAATATATTTATCTGGGTTGTTCGTCATTTCTTTTACACCATATGATCCCTGACCGCATCACGAGTTGCTACAAAATCTATAAGTCCTAAGCCATTATCAGCCATAGATGTCTTATTTTCCAACATTAGCATTGAAAAACGTTGCATCGTACTACGAACGGAGTCCGCGGGTTCAAAGGATTTTAACGCTTTGGGTCTTCTTTTCTGCTCAAGCACTTTTTTTAAAGATGGGGTTCAATTCATTTGGATTTATTTAAAAATGAACTTAGTCCCAAATGAATAAACAAACTTCCAAATTTGTAAACTAAGTCTCAACCTCAAATTTACTGGGAGTGGGAGTTAACTCTTTTTGTAAGTTACTAAGTTGGACCAATATTCCTACTGAATTAAGCTCTAAATATGTCAAAGTAGCTATTGTTACATCAACACCAAGTAGTTCTGTCTAATATAAACTATAGACACCACTGTTTATTCCATCTAGAAAATTCTTATGTTTCCATCTATTCGCGAGCACCTTGTTGGGAACACACCTTCATTATAGGGTAGTTAGAAGTGACTTCCTACTTCTATTTGACCTGTTGACCATGATGAGAAACGAGATCAGTGATCGCATAGGCCCATGTTTTAATAATAGTTGTCACCGTGACTCCCTCCGCTCCAATCAAAAATACTAAATCACTGAAAACATAAAAATCACGCATGGAAGCATGAACCAGAGCATTTAGTTCATTCATGGTTCAATCATTGGATGCGATACTACTTCTTCAATAATGTCGAAATAACAATTTTCAAAACTTAATACAACAACCAGGCTTAGAGCAACGTCGGAGTTGTAAAAGAATGTAATCTTTTGCGAATGCAATCTTTTAAAATCATTCATTCAATTCAATTAAAAGATTGCTTTCATTGCATTCAAATTATCCCATCGTCATTGATGAGACATTAAAAAGATTGCAATCATATTTTCCAACTCATTTTACCCTAATCAATTGAATGCAATATTTTTAGTATTCATGCATTCTTTGCATTCAAATACTTATCGCATCTGTGTCAAATATTAAATTAAAAAAGAATTAAATTAATTAAATGGTTTGCAGTGAATGTATATCAAATCTCATCGCGGGTTTCAACTTATTGGCACCACAGCAAATGCAATTCCAGAATCGTTGCTAAGGACGACTTCTATAAGATAAATTGTGATCAAATGAGTGGATGTCGCAACTCATGGCTACTATGATCTGAATTATGCCAAAGCTAAGGTTGTGATCCTTATAATTATGTTTCGAAATTTTGAAATCTGCTTCATGATAATTATTTCGCTGACTATAAGTTTTCTAAGAAACAATGCTCTACACCAACATCTCTCGAAGCGAATTCTAAGTGCATTTCCGGTATTTTTGTATACATTTCGACCGGGTAAAGCACAAAATGCCTTCAACACAGCGTGGTTTTGTTTATGGAACAGTAAGCAGAGAACGACACAACCGCATCACTCCTCAACACATCTCATGAGACAAATATGATTTTACAAATATGAAACACAATGGTGCAATAGCCAAACATAACCCAAGAAGTGTGGTTCCTGCTTTATATCCATGAAGTCAATTTGTTAAATAATCCGTTTTATTGACAAAAATTTCAGTCAACCATTAATTTTCCATTAAATTTATTACAAATATAAATAAAATGCACGACTGGGTCGCACGAACTTGCTCCTATGTAATCGACTAGGAATTTTAAAAACGAATGTTATTAGAGAAAACTGTTCATAAGGATAAAATTAATTTTTAAATTCTTTTAGTAGTAACAGAATGCTATGCAAATATGAATTTATGCAAGAACAAAAATTATAAGTCCTTGTAGTGGTCTCTTTAAAAGAAGCTTTTATATACAAACTTTTTAAAAGCTTTTTAAGAAAAAATTTTGGTACTCTTATTTAAAGTTTTTATTATTGTTCGAATAAAAATTAAATTTACGAAAAGAAATATTAACCCATTTCGGAGATATCGAATTTTCAAAAAATAGAAAAAAATAGATTCTTTTTTTCAAAAATTCAAAAAATATTTATTTTAAAGTTTTGAAATGCAATGTATTTTAGACTTTTTAGAAGCTTCTCTATAAAAATTTTCATTAAGATCCGTTATGTGGATAATGAGAAATTCAAAATTCGAAAAAATGGTTCTATGGTAGGTACAAGCTGTAATATCTTAATTTCAAAATTTTTTTTATTAAATTAAAGATCGTAAAAATTAATTGAAAGAAAAAAAATTTTATCAAAATTCTAGGTGCCGTTTTCGAGAAAAATACGATTTTTGAAAACCATTTTTTTTAATTTTTTAGCATTTGTATGGTAGGTACCTTAATTTTTAGGTAAAATAAAAAATTTTGTTTCACATCTTGTAGATCATATTGGGAAACTTTTATTTATCAAGTTTAAAAAAAATCTAGCATGGGGTTTTCGAAATATTGAGTTTTGAAAAAAAAATTTTGAAGTTTTTTTTAAAAATCCAAAAAAAATTTTTTTGAAAATTTGAGTACACAATTCTATTTATGTTTTTGGGGAGCTTTAGCAAAAAAAAAAATGATCAAAATCGGTTGAACCGTTTTTGAGAAAATCAAAAACAAAAAAAATGGTTCCATGGGGGGTACCCTCAATAACCATTTTTCGGAAATTTTTTTTCAACCAATACCTAGATTTCATTAAATGAAATTTTTCTGTATCTTTATTTTTAAAATCTGTTGAACAGTTTTTGAGAAAAAAAAATGTTTATAAAATTTCGAAAAAAATTCGTATGGGGGGTACCGTTATTTTTGGTTTTAAAAAAAAAACGAAAAAAATGTGTGGGGGGGAAAAATTAAAAATGATATGTACCAAGTTTAAAGAAAATCGGCCGAGTCGTTTAGCCTGTAGTCGAACAGACAGACAGACAGACAGACAGACAGACAGACAGACAGACAGACAGACAGACAGACAGACAGAATTGCGAGACCCACTTTTTTAGTCTTCGCTATCATCGTAATGTCAACTTTGATCAAAATCTCGAGTTCGATTTTTTTTACGAATGCATAACTTGCCTTATAGTACCTATAAGTCGCAAGTAAAAATTAAGGGCCAATTAAAGCTAATTGATTTTTATGTGAACATAAAATTGTCTTTTTTCTTAATTTTAAAGATGTTAAGAAAATTATATGTGAATTTTTTTAAGCCTTATAACCATATACCTTAATGATTATGTGCTAAATTTTATGGGCCTTTTAAACGTTCAAAACAAATAAGAAAGCGAAGGTGCATATGAAAACATAAAGACATGTTTGCTATTCGACCAATTTTGAAAAAAAGTCTCTGAACAGAATTAGGGATAATGCTTTGAGTTTTTATAACGTGATCATAAACCTTGTGGGTGTAAGTTAAGAAGCTTTTTTTTTTTAAATTCATCAATTAAACTTTCCTGCCATAAGTGCAATAATAAATTCCATTCACTAATCCGCACTATATATTTATAACAAATAGTCCTACAACAAAATTAATAATTATATATATTTTATAGGTACATACCAGACTGTAAGCCGATGTCAAAATAACAAATTTCAATCCATCAAAGCTGCTTAGCCAAAAGCCTTGCTCCATCTGGTGCTGCTGTTTACTCCGTTTCCATTGCTGCAGTCAGTCTGTCTGCAATGCAAGTCATGGCGAAATCAACTTACACTACAATATGTAATTGCACCCAGCATTGAAAATGATTATTACAGTTTGATTAAAAATGAATCAGGCTCAGAGAATCGGGGAGCCTGAGTACCTAGGAACTACTATACTTACAAAACAACAACATCCAGTATACGCCATACTCCACGTTCACTAATTACCAATCTGAAATTGGATTTATATTTCGATGATTATAGCGACCAGCTGAAGCAATGCACGCCATAGAAACGCCTGTCAGTAGTTAACGAAAAACATTTCCAAAGCCGTAGCATTGGGAGGAACTACCGATGAGGAAAATGGTCCTGAACCACCTTGTTTTGTTTTTGAATATATTTTTCGGGAACAAGGCCATTTGTGAGAATGCCTTTTTGAAGAATGTTAACAACTTATAAAAATAAAATAAATAGACTTACGGCAATTTTTTTCACTATTGCTCCACTTGAGGCAAACGCAAGTTGAAATTTCTTTTTTTTTCACAAATTTTTTTCTCAACTCCCGAGTTCAAAATCTAAGGTTGGTCAACTTCTGATTTGAAAAATATCCCTGGGATATTTGTTAAAATAAAATACAAACTGTCATTTTCAAAATTAAATTTGTATTTATTCGGTCAATAAAATTCAGTTTTTGAGTGATTATTTGTAATGAAATAGGTTCTCCTCGATCTACCGTGGGTGAAAATAAGTTGTTAAAAATCGGGAACGTTTTGTATTGTGTGGAATTGTTGATGGTACATTTGTAGAAGCTAACATATCAACAAATCTGTGTATTTCTGGATAATTTGTATTTGATAGCCTGAGTCCCCAAGTTACTCACTTCACCTTAGATATTTTAAATCTACTTTTCAATAGTGATAAGTTAAAAATATTTTGGTCATGTGCTGAGCCCAATTCAATAAACATATTAATGCACTTGCATTATTATTACGAGTATTTGTATAAATAAAAAACTAGTGAAACCTGCCAGCTAGGTACAATATAATTTATTTTTAAATTCGCGAAGGCACACTTGGAGAAAAACATCCCTTGCGATTTGCATCACTTCCGCCTGGTGATTGTATTCGCCAATTGTCCTATGAAACTTGGCTTTAGCGAAAAAGCCTCGTGCTGCTTCAAGCTTTTCCTCATACGTTTCCGGCATTCGAATTAACCGTGATGCTAGATTGGCAATTGCTTTCGACACTCGTTTCAGAATGTGATGCACGCCGGAAATGAAGAAAAGTCAATTGAATTGATCCAAGCGCATAAAATCGTAGTGCTACTAATAACTTTCTGATTGTCCGCAATTCACAAGATATATTTAAAAGGAAACTTAAGTTTTAGGGTCACGAATAATTTAAGACTATTTAAGTCGCTTGTCACAAGGAAGTGAATCCTTTATCAAGTCTAGCAACATCATTGCTGTCTGTTTTAAAAGACGAAAGCGGTAGATGAAGTCACGGTCGTCCTACTTTTCAACTCCAATGAGCGGCAACATCTTGTATTGTCTTCTTTCAAAGAACAATGGCTCAGTTACATTTTCTTCACTTTTACTGCTTGACGAACTTGATGGACACTTTTCCCAAAAATAATTGCTGCAGAACATTATATCAATATTTCTTTAATTTTTTGTCGTGAAAATTGAAGCAAACAAACTTTCAAAACAAAATGCATGTATTTTATTTAAAAAAAAAAATGTTTTATGTCAACTCTCTAGTTTGCTCCAGCCGGTCAATTAGCCGCTTAGATCGTGCGATTTAACTCCTCTAGACTATTTTTTGTGAGGCTATATTAAAGCTTATGCCTATAGCGACATATTGTGTATTTATGTGTTTTTTTAATCTCCGATAGCTCTTAAAAAATCGCTCGTTATAAGCCCCTTTTACGGATATATGGATATGGATCTTTGCTAATTTTTAGCAAGTTTTACAAAAAAGATTTGGGAGCCTGCCCTTTATCTCAATCTATTGGAAAGATCTAAAAATTAGTTCTTTTATGGTTAGCTTTTTATGGTTAGGTAGTGTCAACTACAGTGTAATAAAAAAATACAAGAAATACTTGAAAATCAACAAACATAAGGGAAAATGAGATGGGCATACAACACTACTGTCACTATGATCCGTATCGCTTTATTTTTAAGGGTTGATCTACGAGTATATGGATCATTGGCGATATGAAAACACGACTTATGTTACTCTTTTATTTGTGTATATTTATAATATACACGTTAATTTCAATATCTGTCAACGGGCCCAAAAAGTTTTGTATATCTTTTTATAACAGTTCGTAATTTCTTCATATATGAGGCAGGGCTAGTAGACAACCTTAAATACAGGTCTGTAAAACGTTTTTCTAATACCACACAAGTTTATTTCAACCCAGATAAATAATTTAGAACTTTTTTCGAAACTTATGTTTTGGGGTCAATTGATTTGGGTCTGTTTATCTGTTTATCGACACAAACCCTAAAATATAAGTACTTAAGTAAAACTGCAAATGTCAATCGTCTGATTTTGGAATCAATATAAAAAGATTATATAAATAAAATTATCTATGTATGTACCTGTGTACATTTTATTTGAAATGAGATTATTGGGCAACGGGGCGTATACGCACTTTTTTTGTACATTTCACTGTCGGTCGTGCAATAAATTTTGGGGAAATTTTCACTTACATGAAATTAAAAATGTTTGAAAGTCTTTAATTAAGAAATATAATATATTTACAAATATATTACATACAACTACAATTAAACAAAAAAAATTGACAGTAAAAATATTATAACTTCCTCAATATTTTTATGGATAATTTCTCGACGTACTTAAAATTAAACGAAATTTATTTTTATTTCTTGCTCATAATTTAGTTTATGAATATTTCGTCTTCGGTTTCATATATTGATTTTGAATGTATAGAACAAGATACATATTGAAATATGGAATAGAAATATCGAAATCGAATTTTCGAATTTTCGAATTTTGCCACTATTCTTACTATACAATTTCGTTTTCATTCTTTCTATTAGTTCATTTCGTTCTCTTTTATTTTGTTAAACTTCTATTTGTTTCTCTCATTTTAATTCTACATATTTTGTAACTAATAATTGTCAACATTCGACAAAATTAAATGTCTTATTGTAAATCTAATTATACTTTATATTGAATATAAATATCTGTTTATTTTCATTTTCTTTTTTGTATTATTCTCGAACATTTTAGAATTTTACTTGACAAAAGCTAAAAGAAAAATGAGATCTCAAAAATAAGCAGATTTGTTTTTATTTAAATTTAGTGGCCATAAGCCACGCTGTAAAAATTAAACAAATGAATATTTAAAAAAAAAGTTTATAACCCGTTTATAAGTGACATGTTTGCAGAACGATTTATACAATAAATACCTACACATACAATAAAATATACAAAATGATCAATCCATCACATAAATAATAGTTTATAAACGCAGTTTTTTATTCCCCTTTGAAATATTTACCTATCTACGGCTTTTGACTACGACCATAAACATTAGAGACCCAATTATATCCGGTTACAACCTTTCTGGCGCTCTTAAAGCTCACACGTTGATGTTATAGTGATTGGAGTTGACGGCTGATTCATGTTTTGTTGTGGTTGATGTGTTAGAAAATAAAACCCGGCCAAGCTAATAGCTATTCAAAAATTTCTAACCTTAATGGCTTTGCCGATAAAGAATTAAAATTATTTTAGTCTACAGGGTATTTCAAATTATAAGTTCGTTTTATAAGCCCTGGAAAACCTTTAGGTTAGGTGATATAACAAAAACTGCAATGATATATACTTTTCTCATTCTCCAAGGAATATTTTTCAATTTCATTAACAATTCATGGATTATGCATCAAAAAATTAATTATTTAGTTTCCATAAGAGTTTAGTGAAAGTGGTTAATAATAATTGGTTGCCTAGTCGAAAGGTGCATATCTGCAAATTACAGCAAGTTACCGATATAAGAACTCTTACATTAAAAAAATTCGGTTATAGAAAACTTGGTCCAAAACAATGTTTGAATTTTTTTCTTACGAAATAAAACTTATAAGAAACTGGCGTACAATAAAATCATGGTTATAAAATATTTACACCCAGAGACAAGAAATGCAGACGTGCCCAGTGCCCCAGAGTTAGCAGATATGAAAATCTTTTCTGGCGAATCGTTATTTTTTTCGTCATTTGAACATTTTGAATTCAATATATTTTGCGACTGAACGTATGTATGCAGAACTGAGACCAAGATTTTTTTGTAGGGAATATTATAATCTACACATAATACAATATTATATTTATTTTGACAATTTCGTAAGTTAAGAGTAAAAAGCAAACTTTGGACGAAGTAGTTTTCGGTAGCATTCTCCATTTTAGAGTTATTTGAGTATAAAACGATGTTTTCGAGATTTGAACTTGTGTGATTTTCTTTGTGCCTACTATTTAGCAATAATGAGCTATGCAGACAGTATTTCTGATAACAAACTATAAAATTATTTTTGGAAATAGGCTATTTTTGTGGATTTTTGCTAGGCTATAGGAAAAAAACTTTTTAGCTATGTTTATCTTTTATATAGTACCTGCACTTTTTCCTTCTCTTTCAAAAATAAAACTTCAAACGAATGGCAACTTTTTTGCCACTTTTTTGAATAATTTTTTAGTGACGACTACTTTGTACCTAATTCTAATTATTTTAAATACTTACCGAGTTTCACCTTCGACCTATTTAATTTTTATATTTCACATTGAAAATAAACTAACTCAACATACTCTTAGATTTGAGGGTCTTCCTGCAACATATGCTCTTCTCTTCTACACTTTCTCTTTTTCTTTCAAAAATGTTTAGTTTATTCCTATCTCCCTCTGATATGGAAGATCTCTTTTATAACCTCAATTGATAACACGGACCCAAAGTGGTTAGATAGAAATTATCGTTTTTGAAAGCTGTTTGTAAGGAATTTCAGTTGTAAGTCTCTTATTTACCGTAGACAACGCACCTTCCTAAAAGATCCACATCGAATTACGTTGTTGAAGTCATTCAAAATTTCCCATAGACTTATACTTTTCAAACTGTCCACCATCGCGTTTGAAAACCGTTAATAAAATTTTCATTCAGCCTTAAGCCCTGGTAGTTCTATTGCTGTTTATAATTATACTGTACATTTATGTAGAGCTCAATAAATTGTAATAATAATAATAATTTTCATTTCAGGTCTACGACCAAAATCCTTCAAGGCAATCACTTAGGTCTTCCCCTTTATATTCATAATGGTAAAAGATATTGAAATCGTTATAAAATATTTGCCATATCTAACTTTACGCTGACCTCATTTCTCCTCCCCGGCGGGTTTCGCCTTGTCGAGGGGGGGGGGGGGGCTTACGTCTATTCTCTCGCTGCTCGATCAGCTAAGAGATTTAGACAACTAAGAAAACCCAAAGGAGTAGTAGGGTCAAAACGGATGTGTTGGTGAAATCTCCGACTACTTACGTGGTTGGAGATTTTTAAGGTCTTCTCCATGTTTTGAAGGGTCTACTAAGGATGTCTTGGGTGAAATCGGCAAGGTCTCCGGCTACTTGCGTGGCTGGAGATTTCTAAGGTTTTATCGCGCTGTGACGGGTTGAATTGGTGAGGTCTCCGGCTACTTGCATGGCTGGGGACTTTTAAGGTTTAACTGGGTTATAACGAGGAGTTAACTGGTGAGGTCTCCGGCTGCTTACATGGCTGGAGACTTTTTAGGTTATTTAAAGGTTTTTCAAGGGTTTCTTATTTGTAGTAGCAAATAATAGGAGGATCATCCTCCTCGTTCTTTAGAATAAAGACTAGGAGCGTCTTTCCTAGTTTGCCGTAAGGTAAATAAAAGATAGGAGCGTCTTTCCTTGTTTGCCGTAAGGTAAACTAAAGACTAGGAGCGTCTTTCCTAGGTTGTTGTAAGGTAAATAAAAGATAGGAGCTAAAGACTAGGAGCATCTTTCCTAGTTTGTCGCAAGGTGAATGAAGATAGGAAGCGCACTGAGTTGTTAGTTACTACCCCGGCCGATTTTCTTGGTGTGTTTCCTAAGGGTTGACAGGCCCAGGGTTTTGCAGGAGCCCATCTGGAAGTGACGGGTTCAAATTTAGGAGTTTCCGAGGCTTGAGACAACGACTCGAATTAGTTCGATTTGGGATCGCCTAGAAGACTCCATGAAATGACAAAGTTGCGAAGCTCCAACGGAAGCTATATTCTGGTACCATGGGAGATAGTGCCCATTTGAGTCGGAAGTTGAGTTTTGCCCTCAGCTCGAACCTTATCTCTGAGGTAGGCCCCCTAGTGGGAGCATCATGGTGGCTTGGTTTATTCCGAATGCGGAGACACATGGTTTTCAAGATTCTTTTCTTGAATTCAAGAGGTGTTAGATAGACCTCGCCTCCAAAGCAAGAGGTGTGCATATGGTGCAACATATCACAACTTTGCGACCGAGATAGCTTGCTATGTCGTTGTTAATGGTCAGGACCCAATCTGACTCCAGTGGAGGTAGGCCTTCCGTTGGATTGAGCCATAATAGGCAGGTGCTCACGTAAAACCAAAAGACGATCTTGACCTCATTCCTCACCATTTCTTCAACATATGATTCTACTCTTCCTCTACTTGATCAGGACAGTTTCTTATTCTTAAAAGTTGCATACATTCTAAATATTGCCAAATGGCAATTTATCACATTTTGCACGGAAACGCATACAAACCTTCTCCATCACTGGATTCTCCATTATAATTATACCCATATTTACCCTTGAGGTAGTTGACGTTTTATGTGATCGATACATAAACTTTCTCACTCTTATTGAAGAGATTATTTTTAGTCAAATCCTGAATTGCTCTTTGTGAAACGGTAGTTCGAAGAATTCTCTGACCCCTAAATGACCAGGTTTATGTACATAAACTTTGTTGCATGCTTCTTGGAAACGCCTGTGTGTGCCGCTTATCAATACATTGATATCTACAGAATCCAGAGCATTAAACGACTTTTCCTCTCATTTGCCCTTTGTTGTCTGCCTTGAAAAATACTTTGATTCTACCATCGTATTAAAGTCTTCCTTGTCTAATTTACTTGAATAAGCTGAAACAATGAAGAAAAATAATTGATATTCTTTTTATTCATCGAATACTTTCAGGTTCTGTTGACTGCAGAACTCCTCACAACTAATCTATTTTAACAATAGTTCCCGTAATCTACGAAATCCTCGTCTATTCTAGCGACCCACTAACACCTATTGCTCGCATGCCGCCGAGCATGAACTGTAACAAAAACTGTTTCAAACATAACCTCACACCTCTGTCAACACTGCCTAAATCATCCTTCAAACTTCTTTTAAAATCTTTTGGTGGCCTGCAGCGGCCATGTTGTTTTGGTGACATCTGTCAAATCTGATGTTTATTATTACTGATGCCAAATAACTATGGCAAGTTACACGGTTGAACAGTTCGGAAAATGATGAGAAAACTTTATTTAAAAAAAGAGTGTTCATTATTACGAATGCTGTGCGTATTGAGTCTATTTTACAATAGACCTCATGGCCCCTCGCAGTCGACTATTCAACGTTTGGTAGCCAAATTTGAGACGACCAGTTAAGTATGATCAGCCAACATTCGACCAAAAACATCGCCGCTGTTCGTGAAAGTGTACAGCAGAACCCAAGTCAGTCGATTCCTCACCGTTCACAAGAACTCGCAAAGTTCAGTTTAGCAGAACGGAGGCTTACACCACAATGAGATCTAACTGACCCAGAGGACCCCAATTTTGAACAAAAAATCATTTTTAGCGACAAGGCTCATTATTGGATGAATGGCTGTGTTGACAGAGCAAATCGACGGCACACAAGGTTCACCAGATGCCAATGCATCCCCAAAAAAAGTTACCGTTTGATTTGCATGTTAGGCCTTCGGCGTCATTGGTCCGTACTTTTTCGAAAACTGGCGACCACTGTCAATGGCGATGGCGAGTCCAACAGAACGATGATAAGCAATTTCTTATGGCCCAAATTGAACCATGGGGACTTATACGACATGTGGTTCCAGTAGGACATCGCTACGTGCCACACATCGGACGGCGCGATTGACATTCTGCATGAACGATTTACCGGTAAGGTTATCTCTCACAAAGCAGAGTGAACATAACACAGGCCATCGCGCAAATTCAGATGGATCTATGTGAAAGGGAAAATTCACTTGGATCCTTACCACCGCACCGTAAGAAGTGTAAGAAGTTAATACCTCACACACAGTATTTTTAATTCCATTTAATAATCTACCAGACTTTATTTAAAAGCTCTTTATTAATCTGAATAGAAATTAGTTCTTACTCTAGCGGGTAGATGGCTTTTTATTTTTGGTAGATAGTTGGGATGCGTTCAAGAGTGGAGGAGTTAATAAAAACGGATTATGCGTTTCCATGCACACTGCGATTGCTAGCCCTCCGCATCTCATCCAAATGCGAACTACATACTGCGGACTGAACCCTGAGTTCCTTAATGCAATAACGTATGTTAACGTATAAACACGAGTTTTAATTAAAACCTATATTTCTTTTTAGTCCTCGTAGTCGTTTTGTTATAAAAATGAGCCACCCTGTAAAGCTGATTTGTTTTCAAATCAAACTTCAGAATCATCATTGCCGTTGTAACTGGGTTAAACTATTTTATGGATTTATTCCATCCACCTTCCCATCCAAATGATTGATTAGCAAATATTCAGCCCGCTGCTTGATGCTGCACTTGAATTCTGGGAAGTCTTCTACCCAAAATCACTGTCCACGTCCAGTAATGCTCTTGCTCTTTGAGTCATCAACTATAAATTCCCAGAATATGGAAGCTTATATATACATATTTCCGATACCTATGGGACTATGGTCAAGAGGAAATCTACATCTTCCGGCTACTGTGGGAAATATTCCAACAATCACCGGAAATTAGAATAGATGTAATTATTCCGTTTCCGATTTGATGTGACTCTAGAAGCAAAAACTCAGTGACGCAATGGCTTTGATGATGATGATGGGCGATATAGGAGTGGGTGAGTGCCGTGATGGATTACGGTGCAGTGCATTCATTAAATTACTTTCTGAATGCACTTTGAATGCAAAAATAGAAAATCTAATCGAAGCGAAATTAAGTGGAGATGTTGATTTGTATTCGGAAATCAAAAGAGGAGGACGGAGTGGCGAGCCATCTATTCGTGAAAGCAATTATACATGGGAACATGAATTATTGGGGTTAAGAGGAAATGTAAGCCGATATTGCGGTCTGGGGATGGGGGTGGATGTAGTCATCAGTGGCTCCCTCTAGGCTCCCTATTTGTGCATTTCCAATGTGATTACATGGATGATGTCTAACTAAGTGCAAGAATACTTGTGTCATTCGAGTATAATCGAGTCAATGTGCGGTTATTAGTCGCAGAGTAGTAATTAATCTAGAAATGTATTCGAATGAAACACTATCCCTTGCGTGCACTGGAGCTGATGATTTTGAACGACACGAACATTATTTGATATTTAATTAGACGTTTTCACTCTTGCTCGGTCTACTGACAAGGTAAATTGAAATAGCTGTGTTTTTGTTTTGTGTTGATTTGATTTATAATCATTAAATAGATATAGCCACAGTATACAGTTGTCTGTGAGTACCTACGCATATATTAAAGTTATATTATTGGGTAAGGCATTAGACCAGTTTAAGGCAGTCAACAAAGATCCTGTAAATAACATTTTCGTTTAGAGGATTTACTATAGGGAAAAGAGGAACGTATTGTCGAATTGTTGTTCTAGTTCACAATGATGTCTCACAAATGCTGGCTTTTTTCTGAGTATTTTACAGAACGATCTCAGGGAGAAACTCTTCATGGATGGGAAGCCGATTAAGTAAAATGTTAAATTTGTTACCAAAAAGTTGTTCATAACTACCTGGAAATTTGCAGTGGGAATTATTGTTCCTATGGATTGCCTTTAATCCTATTCCTATTTTCCGGTTCTAATTTGTTAAACTCCTGTTTGAAACAAGTTCATATAAAAAACCACGTGAATCAACGAGGTCTGAAGATCTTGGGGTTCAACAAAATGTGTATTTTTTTGAGAATAGCCTTTTCAGGAATTTTCGTGTGAAAAAACAACAAAGTCTTAAAACAAAGTTAAGTTTGAGGTAATTCTGTGAGACAAAATACTTAGAATTTCTTTTAGAAATAAATATATTATTATGATCTGACAATGTATCTTGATGAAACCGGTTAGACTCACTCCATAGTCGTGAACTTTTGAGCCTGATCTGACATTAAAATGGAACGTGGTTTCGACTTCATTCATGGCAAATTCTAAGAATCAGTAAGTCTAAAAGCTTTAGTTTGCTCATTACTTAAACTTTAAAAGGAAACAAATTCGAGGCAGTTCGGTATAAAGTGTAATGTGACACCTTGGGTACTTGTAGCGCAGTTGGAGTTATCTTCTTTCACACTCTTTTTGTTACAAGCGTCCTGAAAGATCTAGACAAACCTGAATCAACTGAGCCTGAAAGTATACCCGCTATTGGTTTAAATAGGTGTTCTCGCAGCTGACATATTGGTAAGCTTTTCAATCTGTCCTACTCTACAAATCTCCTTCTTAATAGATGCAAAGATGTATTTTGCCCAGCCAGCCTCTAAGAAAACCGAATTTACGTTATCCTCTATCTATGGCCCGATTTCAGGTACGTCCCTTCTATCCAAAGTCATGGGTAAACTGATGAACTTCGAGCTTAAGAAATATCGCGAAGATCGAAAGCTTCTTTATAAGGTCCACTGGTGATCTGATGGTATGTCTCACGAAACAGTGGAACAAATCTTTACATTGGTGAAAGTAAGATTATTGGACTTAATATTCCAAGGAATTTGATATAGTCTGATGGTATGAAGCTCTGAAAATGCGTGCCTTTAGTTAAGACGATTGCTTGCTTCGATGGTTTAGGAACTACCTTTAAAATCTTTCAATTCAAATAGTGGGTTAGGTTAGGTTAGTGGGCTGACAGTTGATCTTGTTACCTTCACAATTAGATCAACATTTATCTGTTGTGATACCCTAGGGATTGTGACTACAATGTATTAAAACCTATGATAATCTTATGTATAGTTCAGGCCCGTTAAGGGTGTTGGTGAGTTTCAGCAAGCTATAAACTGAAATGTCGGAGGGTACTTCTAAGTCATTGAAGAAATGTCTTTTGTGTTCACTGCAGGATTAGCAATCGCTAGTATATATGTGAGGTGCCGATTTTCCGTTTGTTGTTGCTCCTTCAAGAAACACGTGCATCATTTTTAGTCATTTTCGTTCGTTCTATAATTGTCGTCGTTGACCCGTTTTATATCTCTTGACTGTTTTTGGAGGCGATTTCCAATCTCGTAGTTAGCTGGTTGATAGAGCTTAGGAGTTTTCAAGCCATTTGGTTTAGCTCTGATACCCACACAAATAATGCTGGTGTGCCACAGGGCACCGTTTTGTCTCCGGCTCTCTTTCTCATATACATCAATAATTTTTGATCTGAAACATTCTAATGCATTAAATTTTTTTTCTGACGGTAGTACTCTCAGCTTCGAAAATCCAATGCTATCTCTTCTCACTAAATCCAAACCTACCTTCATCTACCACTATCCATGAGTGAGACTAGCATCAAGAAAACTGACAAACTTTTAATCCTCGCTATGTGTATTACCAACCAACTTCACTGAAATGAACATAATATACTCGTACTTGATGTGGCTAACAATGCCTAAAAGTGTCTGGGTTTCCTTCGTATCGGCCGTATATCATCCCAAAATCGAAGCATAGTTCTCATATCTATGCTGTTGATCCTTAAGCTCACTTTAATATTTTGGATTAGTTGCTGCTTCAGTACCAGTCAACAAGCTGCTTAGTTTGGCCTAGTGTAGATCGTTTCAGATGCGTATGGTGGTCCAGTTGAGTGAGTGATCCGATTCCGGATGATTATGCAAAAGCAACGACACGTGTCGCATCATACCATAATAATAAGACACATCAAGACCTATTACCCTTTGGAACTACATAATATAGAAACTGGATGTCTCTGTGAGAATGTCCGTATTTCTCTTCACGGGCTCATACGAGGCATGGTATCAATTGGACCAGAGGCTGCCAGTGGTCGCCATCGCCATTCATACCTTACCTATGCACCTACTAAATAGTATTTAATAGTTTCCTTAATAGTCAGAACTAGTCATTTACATTTCTCCTTTAAAGTAATACAACCGTAATACATACTCAATTTATTCTCGGACCCAATTTCTGAAGTTCTTTTAAATACGGAGAATCTTTCCTTAGCTGAACTACACGAATGGGAAATGCTTTATCCAGCTCTGCTTTGGCCTATAAGTTCCCTGCCTATTATCGGGAAGACTTTTCAAGTAGTCATTAGTAAATCTATTCTATTCATTGTGAAAAAAGCAGATTATTCCGCGAAACCAATTTGGGTTCAAAAAAATCACTCGGTAGTGCACGCTATTTCAAAATTTCATGATGTACCGCTTTCTGTCTAATATACAGGGTGATTTGCATAAGGTGTGACAAAAAGCTAGGGCGTGTAGGTTGGACATAGACAAGAAAAAAATCGTATGGGAGGGGGGGTCTATTTCCCCCCGTTTAGGAGGGAGGGGCAATTTAAGAAAAAAATCACTTAAAACAGAAAAAAATTATTAAAAAATAACGGTGATACCTATAGAGTAGTGCTATAGCATTTTGAAAAGCCAGAAATACATTATTTAATTCTGTTTTTAAATAAAGTTGTTCGAGTGAATAGTTTTTGAAAAATTAATTTTCAAAATGAAAATTTTGAAAAAAAAAATGAAAATTTTGTTTTTAAACAATTTTTTTTTCAAAATTTTACGTAACTAAGTATTATTTTTTTATTCAATATTCAATGCTCTTATTAATTTTTGATCAAACACAAAAAACCGGATGTCAAAATGTTTTGTACTTTTTGAGAACATCAAAAATAACAAAAACAACTTTTGTTCTAAGAAAAGCCTTTTATTTTAGTTTTTTACGTTTTTGGATTCTTAGGTGAATTTACGATTGAAGGGATTAACTTTCTTTTTACTATTTTTTTAATTATCGGTCTTATAAGCATACAATAAAGTGACAAAGTACTGGATTAACACATTTTTTCATTGAGAACACCTGCGTGAGAGCATTGGATTAATATTGACCTGCGAATGTTTTTTAAATAATGCAACGTTCCACGCCCTAACTAGTGACAGAAAAATGCAATTGCGAAATAAGAACAAAAATGTTCCTGAATCTTGAAACCATTCTATTGGACCTCCTCTTCCAATCCAACGGTCACTAAAATGTTCATCAAGCCAGTTCCTTACAGTGCGGCTGTAGTGTGCTGGAGCTCCATCTTGCTGGTAGATTAAATTGTTTGCTATGGCCAAGGGAACGTTGTCATTCAAATCGGGCAGAAGGTCTTGTAGTAACTGCAGATAGGATTCTCCATTTATGACTGAATTCAGGAACCGTGGTCCAATAACTGTTCGTCCAACAATACCAAGCCAAACATTACAGCTAAACGGTCGGTGTTGAGATTTGATTTGTTTCTTGTTATGCGGATTGCTATTACTCCAGTGATGTAAATTGTGGAAATTTGTTACTCCATCTCTGGTAAACTGAGCTTCATCCGTCCAGAATATCCTTCCAAAGTAGTTATGTTCAGTTTCATCTCTTAGCAATAATGTTCGACAAAATGCAGCTCTCAGTAATTTGTCGTTTGCGGTTAGCTCCTGAATTGGTGTAGTGTGGTATGGGTGTAAATGCTCGGTATGAAACACTGCCCATACTCTAGTTTGGGGCAACTGAAGCATAGTAGCTATTCTCCTTGTGCTAAGGGAGGGATTACGTCGGACCATATCCAAAATTCTTTCCTGTATGTGTACTGATGCAGAAGATGAACTTTCTCTCCGTCGGTGTTCCAGTACTCCGTATTCTCGAAGACGTTGATGGATTCTTGAAAATATCGTATGACTGGGACAACTCCTATTGGGATACATTTCAGCGTAGAGTCTTTGCGCTTCACGACTTCGACCATACTACCGTACACTGAAAATAATAACCGTCATCATATTGATGAATGGCGTTCATCAACTGAAAATCATCATATAGATGTACTTTTCATCTCATTGATGAAGAAATTGGATGAAAAAAAATTTTGCCGGATGAACCGTTCGTCAATATGAAGAATTTCATTTCATCAACTTTTTAACCAGCAACTCCATACAAATGTTTAAAGGGGAAATTTCATCAGTTCATCAAAACTTTTCATGTATATGATGAACCCTAGTTTCTGATAGTTATTCATCATAATGACGAATGCAATCATCATATTGATGAATGATTTCTTCACATTTATGAAATTCGTCATATTTATGAAGGCAATCATCTTATTTATGACCAACATTTAGTTCTTCATATTGACGACTGATTTCTTCATATTTATGAATTTTGAGGGCAATCAAAATGATTTCTTCACATCAAATTGACGAATGCGTTCATCATATTTATGATTTTTTTTAGCATTCATCATATTGATAAAAGCAATCATCATATTTATGAATACTTTTTTGACAATTAGATCATCACATTGACGAATACATTCATCATAATTATGAATAATTTTTTAGCAATTAGTTCATCATATTTATGATTTCTTATGAGCATTCATCATATTGATAAAAGCAATCATCATATTTACGAATACTTTTTTGACAATTAGATCATCACATTGACGAATGTATTTATCATATTTATGAATAATTTTTTAACAATTAGTTCATCATATTTATGATTTTTTTTAGCATTCATCATATTGATAAAAGCAATCATCATATTTATGAATACTTTTTTGACAATTAGATCATCACATTAATGAACGTATTCATCATATTTATGAATGATTTCATGAAATTTAGTGCATTATATTAGCGAATTCGTTCATCATATTTATGAATTATTTATTCATCAAATTGATGAACGTATTCATCATATTTATGAATAATTTTTTAACAATTAGTTCATCATATTTATGATTTTTTTTAGCATTCATCATATTGATAAAAGCAATCGTCATATTTATGAATACTTTTTCGACAATTAGATCATCACATTAATGAACGTATTCATCATATTTATGAATGATTTCATGAAATTTAGTGCATTATATTAGCGAATTCGTTCATCATATTTATGAATTATTTATTCATCAAATTGAAGAATGCATTCATCATATTTATGAATAATTTTTTAACAATTAGTTCATCATATTTATGATTTTTTTTAGCATTCATCATATTGATAAAAGCAATCATCATATTTATGAATACTTTTTTGACAATTAGATCATCACATTAATGAACGTATTCATCATATTTATGAATGATTTCATGAAATTTAGTGCATTATATTAGCGAATTCGTTCATCATATTTATGAATTATTTATTCATCAAATTGAAGAATGCATTCATCATATTTATGAATAATTTTTTAACAATTAGTTCATCATATTTATGATTTTTTTTAGCATTCATCATATTGATAAAAGCAATCGTCATATTTATGAATACTTTTTTGACAATTAGATCATCACATTGATGAACGTATTCATCATATTTATGAATAATTTTTTAGCAATTAGTTCATCATATTTATGATTTCTTATTAGCATTCATCATATTGATAAAAGCAATCATCATATTTATGAATACTTTTTTGACAATTAGATCATCACATTGACGAATGTATTTATCATATTTATGAATAATTTTTTAACAATTAGTTCATCATATTTATGATTTTTTTTAGCATTCATCATATTGATAAAAGCAATCATCATATTAACGAATACTTTTTTGACAATTAGATCATCACATTAATGAACGTATTCATCATATTTATGAATAATTTTTTAACAATTAGTTCATCATATTTATGATTTTTTTTTAGCATTCATCATATTGATAAAAGCAATCATCATATTTATGAATACTTTTTTGACAATTAGATCATCACATTAATGAACGTATTCATCATATTTATGAATGATTTCAAAAAATTTAATGCATCATATTAGCGAATTCGTTCATCATATTTATGAATTATTTATTCATCAAATTGATGAACGTATTCATCATATTTATGAATAATTTTTTAACAATTAGTTCATCATATTTATGATTTTTTTTAGCATTCATCATATTGATAAAAGCAATCGTCATATTTATGAATACTTTTTCGACAATTAGATCATCACATTAATGAACGTATTCATCATATTTATGAATGATTTCATGAAATTTAGTGCATTATATTAGCGAATTCGTTCATCATATTTATGAATTATTTATTCATCAAATTGAAGAATGCATTCATCATATTTATGAATAATTTTTTAACAATTAGTTCATCATATTTATGATTTTTTTAAGCATTCATCATATTGATAAAAGCAATCGTCATATTTATGAATACTTTTTCGACAATTAGATCATCACATTAATGAACGTATTCATCATATTTATGAATGATTTCATGAAATTTAGTGCATTATATTAGCGAATTCGTTCATCATATTTATGAATTATTTATTCATCAAATTGAAGAATGCATTCATCATATTTATGAATAATTTTTTAACAATTAGTTCATCATATTTATGAATTTTTTTAGCATTCATCATATTGATAAAAGCAATCATCATATTTACGAATACTTTTTTGACAATTAGATCATCACATTAATGAACGTATTCATCATATTTATGAATGATTTCAAAAAATTTAGTGCATCATATTAGCGAATTCGTTCATCATATTTATGAATTATTTATTCATCAAATTGACGAATGCATTCATCATATTTTTGAATAATTTTCTAACAATTAGTTCATCATATTTATGATTTTTTTTAGCATTCATCATATTGATAAAAGCAATCGTCATATTTATGAATACTTTTTTGACAATTATATCATCACATTAATGAACGTATTCATCATATTTATGAATGATTTCATGAAATTTAGTGCATTATATTAGCGAATTCGTTCATCATATTTATGAATTATTTATTCATCAAATTGAAGAATGCATTCATCATATTTATGAATAATTTTTTAACAATTAGTTCATCATATTTATGATTTTTTTTAGCATTCATCATATTGATAAAAGCAATCGTCATATTTATGAATACTTTCTTGACAATTAGATCATCAAATTCACGAATGCATTCATCATATTTATGAATATTTTTTTAGCAATTAGTTCATCATATTTATGATTTTTTTTTAGCATTCATCGTATTGATAAAAGCAATCATCATATTTATGAATACTTTTTTGACAATTAGATCATCACATTGATGAACGTATTCATCATATTTATGAATAATTTTTTAACAATTAGTTCATCATATTTATGATTTTTTTTTAGCATTCATCATATTGATAAAAGCAATCATCATATTTATGAATACTTTTTTGACAATTAGATCATCACATTAATGAACGTATTCATCATATTTATGAATGATTTCATGAAATTTAGTGCATTATATTAGCGAATTCGTTCATCATATTTATGAATTATTTATTCATCAAATTGAAGAATGCATTCATCATATTTATGAATAATTTTTTAACAATTAGTTCATCATATTTATGATTTTTTTTAGCATTCATCATATTGATAAAAGCAATCATCATATTTATGAATACTTTTTTGACAATTAGATCATCACATTAATGAACGTATTCATCATATTTATGAATGATTTCAAAAAATTTAGTGCATCATATTAGCGAATTCGTTCATCATATTTATGAATTATTTATTCATCAAATTGACGAATGCATTCATCATATTTTTGAATAATTTTCTAACAATTAGTTCATCATATTTATGATTTTTTTTAGCATTCATCATATTGATAAAAGCAATCGTCATATTTATGAATACTTTTTTGACAATTAGATCATCACATTAATGAACGTATTCATCATATTTATGAATGATTTCATGAAATTTAGTGCATTATATTAGCGAATTCGTTCATCATATTTATGAATTATTTATTCATCAAATTGAAGAATGCATTCATCATATTTATGAATAATTTTTTAACAATTAGTTCATCATATTTATGATTTTTTTTAGCATTCATCATATTGATAAAAGCAATCGTCATATTTATGAATACTTTCTTGACAATTAGATCATCAAATTCACGAATGCATTCATCATATTTATGAATATTTTTTTAGCAATTAGTTCATCATATTTATGATTTTTTTTTAGCATTCATCGTATTGATAAAAGCAATCATCATATTTATGAATACTTTTTTGACAATTAGATCATCACATTGATGAACGTATTCATCATATTTATGAATAATTTTTTAACAATTAGTTCATCATATTTATGATTTTTTTTTAGCATTCATCATATTGATAAAAGCAATCATCATATTTATGAATACTTTTTTGACAATTAGATCATCACATTAATGAACGTATTCATCATATTTATGAATGATTTCATGAAATTTAGTGCATTATATTAGCGAATTCGTTCATCATATTTATGAATTATTTATTCATCAAATTGAAGAATGCATTCATCATATTTATGAATAATTTTTTAACAATTAGTTCATCATATTTATGATTTTTTTTAGCATTCATCATATTGATAAAAGCAATCATCATATTTATGAATACTTTTTTGACAATTAGATCATCACATTAATGAACGTATTCATCATATTTATGAATGATTTCAAAAAATTTAGTGCATCATATTAGCGAATTCGTTCATCATATTTATGAATTATTTATTCATCAAATTGACGAATGCATTCATCATATTTTTGAATAATTTTCTAACAATTAGTTCATCATATTTATGATTTTTTTTAGCATTCATCATATTGATAAAAGCAATCGTCATATTTATGAATACTTTTTTGACAATTAGATCATCACATTAATGAACGTATTCATCATATTTATGAATGATTTCATGAAATTTAGTGCATTATATTAGCGAATTCGTTCATCATATTTATGAATTATTTATTCATCAAATTGAAGAATGCATTCATCATATTTATGAATAATTTTTTAACAATTAGTTCATCATATTTATGATTTTTTTTAGCATTCATCATATTGATAAAAGCAATCGTCATATTTATGAATACTTTCTTGACAATTAGATCATCAAATTCACGAATGCATTCATCATATTTATGAATATTTTTTTAGCAATTAGTTCATCATATTTATGATTTTTTTTTAGCATTCATCGTATTGATAAAAGCAATCATCATATTTATGAATACTTTTTTGACAATTAGATCATCACATTGATGAACGTATTCATCATATTTATGAATAATTTTTTAACAATTAGTTCATCATATTTATGATTTTTTTTTAGCATTCATCATATTGATAAAAGCAATCATCATATTTATGAATACTTTTTTGACAATTAGATCATCACATTAATGAACGTATTCATCATATTTATGAATGATTTCATGAAATTTAGTGCATTATATTAGCGAATTCGTTCATCATATTTCTGAATTATTTATTCATCAAATTGACGAATGCATTTATCATATTAATGATAGACTTCTTCAAATTCAGATAATCATATTGTCGTACTTGTTCATCATATTTATCACTGATTTCATAACATTCATCATATTGATGAAGGCAATAATAATATTAAGGATGGATTTATACATCATATTTATGAATTAATTTATTATATTTATTTATATATATTTCGTCCATAATTTTGAAGAATACTCGTATATTCAACATATTCATGAGTAATTTCTTTACATTTATATCATCATATTGACGAACGTATTTATGATATTGATAAACGCATTCATAAAGCTTGAGTTTCTTCACATATGAAAATCATCTTTAAGGCAAATGATTGTGTATGTAAGCGGTAAATGATTTACAAAGATTTTCTGATACTTTTTTCAAAAGTTGTAAGAAAAGGCCAAATTGAATTAAAAAACTTTGTATTACTCATTTTTTCGATATATGGCCTATAGATGAAAAGAAGGACTTTTGGTTCTGAGTTTATTAACAAAAACAGTACACCCCTATCAGATCAGTATTGCTTAATATAGCGTTTCAAAAACGCTGTATAATTTTCCTTACTCCTACTATCGTTTGGATATCTCGTAATGATGACTTTGAAATCCGTTTTTTCAAAACATATATTATTCGAAATAACTTGCAGCAAATTTTGACGTACTTATAGCTTTCAAAAATAATATTACACATCTTTTTAGGTGCTTTTAATGGTTTCATAAATTGTTTTTCCACTTTATGTCAATTTTGAACAAAAACAATCAAAAAAATTTCACTTTTCATTCAAACGAAGAGGTGAACGCGAGGACTGCTACTTTTTGCTAGAAATACA
The DNA here is from genome assembly GCA_911387755.1 of Chrysotoxum bicinctum. NCBI lineage: Eukaryota > Metazoa > Arthropoda > Insecta > Diptera > Syrphidae > Chrysotoxum > Chrysotoxum bicinctum. The sequence goes on from OU426987.1 coordinate 220,707,847, forward strand.
CGCAGCATTCAATTTCTAAATCGAAATTCGAGATTTTGGATAGAACAATTTTTAAAAAAATCAGTAAGAAAATCCTATAGAAAAAAGCAAAACATGTTTTCATATCCTATATTACTACCATTGTTATTATTTTAATAGATACAGAATCAATTTCCATCAAAAATACAATTTCGAAAAAAATCGATGTTTGTCTTTCCTTCAGCAGAAAATTCAATTTTTCTTATTTTGAATAAAATATGTAGTGAAAAGCACATTATTGTGCGGTACGAAGTAAATAAAGCAATCATTAATATAAACGAAACATAAATATTACAAGTTTAGTTTCATAATAAGATTCAGGATTATAATTTCATAATTATTCAATCTACTTTAACTAACAATAAAGTATATTACTTTTTTAAGTGGTAACACTTGGCATTCTAACGGAATGCAAAAAGTCTATCCCCTTGATTATATTTGAACATCATGTGCAAATTTCATCATATTGATGAATGATTTCTTCACATTTATGAAGTTCATCATATTGATGAATGTATTTGCCACCATTTTTTTTAAATATTTCAAATTCATCATATTGATGAATACATTCACCTTTTATTTCATCACATTTATGAAATTCATCGTATTGACAAATGATTGTGTAGGTAGGCGGGAAATGATTCACACAGATTTTAAGCAATACTAACTTCTGATACTTTTTTCAAAAGTTGTAGGAAAAGGCCAAATTGAATTAAAAAACTCTGATTACTCATTTTTTCGATATATGATTTATAGAGGAAAAGAAGGACTTTTGGTTCTGAGTTTATTAACAAAAACAGTACACCCCTATCAGATCAGTATTGCTAAATATAGCGTTTCAAAAGCGCTGTATAATTTTCTTTACTCCTACTATCGTTTGGATATCTCGTAATGATGACTTTGAAATCCATTTTCTCAAAACATATTATTCGAAATAATTTGCAGCAAATTTTAACGTACTTATAGCTTTCAAAAATAATATTACACATCTTTTTAGGTGCTTTCAATGGTTTAATAAATTGTTTTTCCACTTTATGTCAATTTTTAACAAAAAAATCAAAAAATTTAACTTTTCATTCAAACGAAGAGGTGAACGCGAGGACTGCTACTTTTTGCTAGAAATACACGCAGCATTCAATTTCTAAATCGAAATTCGAGATTTTGGATAGAACAATTTTTAAAAAAATCAGTAAGAAAATCCTATAGAAAAAAGCAAAACATGTTTTCATATCCTATATTACTACCATTGTTATTATTTTGATAGATACAGAATCAATTTCCATCAAAAATAAAATTTCGAAAAAAATCGATGTTTGTCTTTCCTTCAGCAGAAAATTCAATTTTTCTTATTTTGAATAAAATATGTAGTGAAAAGCACATTATTGTGCGGTACGAAGTAAATAAAGCAATCATTAATATAAACGAAACATAAATATTACAAGTTTAGTTTCATAATAAGATTCAGGATTATAATTTCATAATTATTCAATCTACTTTAACTAACAATAAAGTATATTACTTTTTTAAGTGGTAACACTTGGCATTCTAACGGAATGCAAAAAGTCTATCCCCTTGATTATATTTGAACATCATGTGCAAATTTCATCATATTGATGAATGATTTCTTCACATTTATGAAGTTCATCATATTGATGAATGTATTTGCCACCATTTTTTTTAAATATTTCAAATTCATCATATTGATGAATACATTCACCTTTTATTTCATCACATTTATGAAATTCATCGTATTGACAAATGATTGTGTAGGTAGGCGGGAAATGATTCACACAGATTTTAAGCAATACTAACTTCTGATACTTTTTTCAAAAGTTGTAGGAAAAGGCCAAATTGAATTAAAAAACTCTGATTACTCATTTTTTCGATATATGATTTATAGAGGAAAAGAAGGACTTTTGGTTCTGAGTTTATTAACAAAAACAGTACACCCCTATCAGATCAGTATTGCTAAATATAGCGTTTCAAAAGCGCTGTATAATTTTCTTTACTCCTACTATCGTTTGGATATCTCGTAATGATGACTTTGAAATCCATTTTCTCAAAACATATTATTCGAAATAACTTGCAGCAAATTTTTACGTACTTATAGCTTTCAAAAATAATATTACACATCTTTTTAGGTGCTTTCAATGGTTTAATAAATTGTTTTTCCACTTTATGTCAATTTTTAACAAAAAAATCAAAAAATTTAACTTTTCATTCAAACGAAGAGGTGAACGCGAGGACTGCTACTTTTTGCTAGAAATACACGCAGCATTCAATTTCTAAATCGAAATTCGAGATTTTGGATAGAACAATTTTTAAAAAAATCAGTAAGAAAATCCTATAGAAAAAAGCAAAACATGTTTTCATATCCTATATTACTACCATTGTTATTATTTTGATAGATACAGAATCAATTTCCATCAAAAATAAAATTTCGAAAAAAATCGATGTTTGTCTTTCCTTCAGCAGAAAATTCAATTTTTCTTATTTTGAATAAAATATGTAGTGAAAAGCACATTATTGTGCGGTACGAAGTAAATAAAGCAATCATTAATATAAACGAAACATAAATATTACAAGTTTAGTTTCATAATAAGATTCAGGATTATAATTTCATAATTATTCAATCTACTTTAACTAACAATAAAGTATATTACTTTTTTAAGTGGTAACACTTGGCATTCTAACGGAATGCAAAAAGTCTATCCCCTTGATTATATTTGAACATCATGTGCAAATTTCATCATATTGATGAATGATTTCTTCACATTTATGAAGTTCATCATATTGATGAATGTATTTGCCACCATTTTTTTTAAATATTTCAAATTCATCATATTGATGAATACATTCACCTTTTATTTCATCACATTTATGAAATTCATCGTATTGACAAATGATTGTGTAGGTAGGCGGGAAAAGATTCACACAGATTTTAAGCAATACTAACTTCTGATACTTTTTTCAAAAGTTGTAGGAAAAGGCCAAATTGAATTAAAAAACTCTGATTACTCATTTTTTCGATATATGATTTATAGAGGAAAAGAAGGACTTTTGGTTCTGAGTTTATTAACAAAAACAGTACACCCCTATCAGATCAGTATTGCTAAATATAGCGTTTCAAAAGCGCTGTATAATTTTCTTTACTCCTACTATCGTTTGGATATCTCGTAATGATGACTTTGAAATCCATTTTCTCAAAACATATTATTCGAAATAACTTGCAGCAAATTTTTACGTACTTATAGCTTTCAAAAATAATATTACACATCTTTTTAGGTGCTTTCAATGGTTTAATAAATTGTTTTTCCACTTTATGTCAATTTTTAACAAAAAAATCAAAAAATTTAACTTTTCATTCAAACGAAGAGGTGAACGCGAGGACTGCTACTTTTTGCTAGAAATACACGCAGCATTCAATTTATAAATCGAAATTCGAGATTTTGGATAGAACAATTTTTAAAAAAATCAGTAAGAAAATCCTATAGAAAAAAGCAAAACATGTTTTCATATCCTATATTACTACCATTGTTATTATTTTAATAGATACAGAATCAATTTCCATCAAAAATACAATTTCGAAAAAAATCGATGTTTGTCTTTCCTTCAGCAGAAAATTCAATTTTTCTTATTTTGAATAAAATATGTAGTGAAAAGCACATTATTGTGCGGTACGAAGTAAATAAAGCAATCATTAATATAAACGAAACATAAATATTACAAGTTTAGTTTCATAATAAGATTCAGGATTATAATTTCATAATTATTCAATCTACTTTAACTAACAATAAAGTATATTACTTTTTTAAGTGGTAACACTTGGCATTCTAACGGGATGCAAAAAGTCTATCCCCTTGATTATATTTGAACATCATGTGCAAATTTCATCATATTGATGACTGATTTCTTCACATTTATGAAGTTCATCATATTGATGAATGTATTTGCCACCATTTTTTTTACATATTTCAAATTCATCATATTGATGAATACATTCACATTTGATTTCATCACATTTATGAAATTCATCGTTTTTATGAATGCTTTAGCTTTGATTTCATCACATTGATGAAATTCATCATATTGACAATTGATTTAAAACAAAGTAAATGATCAAAGAGAATTTTACCAGTTCGGTCTTCTAATACAATGGGAGCGTTTTTTTTGTCAATTTCCTTCTACTAAAAATCATTTGTGCAATCGAAAAACATTCACAGAACTTAAAAAAAAAGTATGAAATTATCATTTAAGCAATTACGAACGAAAAATATGAACTGTCACCGTTTCACCCATCATACGCCTTCTATTTATTACCATCTACAAACCACAATTTTTCAAAACATTCCCGCAAAAATCATAGAAACCTGACCTTAAGGCCCCAGTTATAGCTATCATTAAAATGCATCATTGGATCAAATCAGTGGAATGATGAGTTCATTTTTTTGACAAGCCAGTTATAGCAATCATTGAAAAATTGGTTTCAGTAAAAGATCCTGTCAATGGAATTGAAATTGAAAGGAAAACTGACATTTGAGAATAGAAAGAGAATCGAACACATTCAGTGGAACGATTGTGTTCCATATTAAAGAAACGAAAATCAGCTGTTCATTGAAATTGATTTCTATCAGTGAAATCGTAAAAGTGGATTTAAAAGATGCATTTCAATGATAGCTATAACTGGGGCCTTAAATAAGTATTTTGCTTTTAATAATTCCATTATTTTCAGATAAAAACATAATGCTACTATTCATCATTTGTGTCCAAAAATAATATTTAGCTATACAAATATTAAAGTTTCTCTTTTATTTAGCAAAAATATTTTGTTACTAAAGAATATAATAATGTTTTTGATCATTTAGGAAACCTTACTACTTTTACTACCTTTTCCAAAAAGTGATCATTGACAGAATACAGCACTGATTTTGACGCGCGTTAAAAGGAGCCACATACCACATCTATATATCGATTCTCGCTCGGTAAACCATTCAGTATTAGTTTGTCTTTGTCGTCGTTCGTCTTCGTTGGTCTGCTTCTCTGTTCGCTGAGAAAAGTTTATTAAAGTTTTCGGGGAAAAATCAAAATTTAAAGTGAAAATTAAAAATAAAATAGAATAAAATAAAACAAAATAAAATAAGAAAAATCAAACGTTTAAAAAATAAAGAAGAAATAATAATAAAAGGAGGTAAGTAGGTACTCTTAATATCATATACATATATATATATATTATATTTTATATTGAAAATGTAGGTAGGCACTTTCTTAAATTTATCATTTCACTATCAAATGATTAACTAAAATCATGTAAATTGCCATTAATATGACAAAATCGTTAACGCATTATTTTACATCATGTATACTATCAAGATATGTACGCCGCCAAAGCCAGACTGCCACGACGGCGACGCCGCCATGACGCCGCCAAAGCCAGCGTGCGTGCCAGGTGTGGCAATGGTACAGTTTCTTAAATCAAAAGAAAGCACTCTTCATACAAAATTTCTTAAAACAATTATTCTACGAAGATAATAAATTAATAACTTAAAACGCATATTGATAATGACTTTTAAAGTTTCATAGGTTATTTTTCCAAAAGCATGCACAAGATAAATTTAAGAAAGTACCTAGCAACAAATAATCTATATATTTGAAAATTTATAATTTCGTTATTTTTCTTTCAATTTTCATGTTCGTTTTGTGAATGGACATACCTAATGTCAATGGAAACACGAAATTACAAAAGCCAATTACCAAAAAAAACAGAAATTTGAAGAAAGCTGAAACCAAGTAAAAATTATAAAACGTGGTAAGTTAAATTGATATTGTCATTTGTATTGGAAATTTGGGTATACTATTATTGAATCCATCTTAATTTTGATTTAAATTTCATAATAAAACGAGCATCAACAAAATCGAATTAGGTTTTCTAGTGTGTTTGAACGACAAATAATACGAGTATATATGTACATAGTCATCTTCTCAATTCTGCTTGAAATACTCAATTACAAAATTAATATATTTTAATACTTGCACATAAGACAAATGATTATTGGAATTTAATTTCGAAGCTTGATTAATTCATTTACAAACTTGACATAGTATCGAACGTCATAAATTGAGTTATAATGTTGTGTTCCATTATTGGAAATAATCAGCCCTATCACGAATTCCATCGTAATCGAAAACTTGTTACGAATCCCGAAAAAAACTATCACCAAATCCATCGTAGTGGAAAATCTCATACAAATTGTCATTACGAACGGATTTGGTGGTAGCTTTTTTCGGGATTCTTAAAATTTTCCGATTATGATAGAATTCGAGATAGGGCTGAATCTGTTGTATACATTTGGTTTTGGTATACATAATCATAGCTTAATTTTTGCATTGCATTACTTAAATACGTATTTTTTCTTGATGATATCAATTCAATTTTCATATTCGTTTTTTGAATGGACATACCTATTGTCAATGGAAACACAAATTTACAAGAACCGATTACAAAAAAACAGAAATTTGAATAAAGCTTTAACAAAGTAAAACTTATAAAACGAGGTACCTAAGTCAAATTGATATTGTTTTTCGTATTGTCATTTGCCATCGAAATTTGGGTATACTATTATTAAATCCATCTTAGTTAAATTGCATACTAAAACAAGCATCGAAAATATCGAATTAGGTTTTCTAGTGTATTTGAACTACAAATAATACGAATATATATGTACATAGTCATCTTCTCAATTCTGCTTGGAAAACTCAATTACAAAATTAATATATTTTAATACTTGCACATAAGACAAATGATTATTGGAATTTAATTTCGAACCTTTTCTAATTAATTCATTTACAAACTTGACATATTATCCAACTTCATAAATTGAGTTTGAATGTTGTGTTCCATTATTGGAAATATGTTGTTTTCGTAAATTACGAGGTCGAAGCTACATGACTAGGATTTTTTTGGCAAAAAACTTCACTTAACAAATATTTGAGTGGTTTTGGTATACATATCATACTCGTAGCTTAATTTTTGCATTGTGTTACTTATGTATTTTTCCTTGATGACGTCTTAACGATATCTTGATGATATATCTTGACTACATACATATGTAGAATAATGCGTTCATCATTTTGTAATATTGATGGCAATTTACATGATTTTAGTTTATCATTTTATCATTATCATGATATAATCTATATATTTGCAAATTTAAAATTTTGTTATTTTCCTTTCAATTTTCATATTCGTTTTGTGAATGGACATACCTAATGTCAATGGAAACACGAAACTACAAAAGCCAATTACAAAAAAAAAACAGAAATTTGAAGAAAGCTGCAACCAACTAAAAATTATAAAACGTGGTAAGTTAAATTGATATTGTCATTTGTATTGGAAATTTGGGTATACTTTTATTGAATCCATCTTAATTTTGATTTAAATTTCATAATAAAACGAGCATCAACAAAATCGAATTAGGTTTTCTAGTGTGTTTGAACGACAAATAATACGAGTATATATGTACATAGTCATCTTCTCAATTCTGCTTGAAATACTCAATTACAAAATTAATATATTTTAATACTTGCACATAAGACAAATGATTATTGGAATTTAATTTCGAAGCTTGATTAATTCATTTACAAACTTGACATAGTATCGAACGTCATAAATTGAGTTTTAATGTTGTGTTCCATTATTGGAAATAATCAGCCCTATCACGAATTCCATCGTAATCGAAAACTTGTTACGAGTCCCGAAAAAAACTATCACCCAATCCATCGTAGTGGAAAATCTCATACAAATTGTCATTACGAACGGATTTGGTGGTAGCTTTCTTCGGGATTCTTAAAAAAAGTTTCCGATTACGATAGACTTCGAGATAGGGCTGAATCTGTTGTATATATTTGGTTTTGGTATACATATCATAGCTTATAATTTTTGCATTGTACGAGTATTACTTATGTAGTTTGTCTTGATGATATCAATTCAATTTTCATATTCGTTTCGTGAATGGAAATACCTATTGTCAATGGAAACACAAATTTACAAGAACCGATTACAAAAAAACAGAAATTTTAATAAAGCTTTAACAAAGTAAAAATTATAAAACGAGGTACCTAAGTCAAATTGATATTGTCTTTCGTATTGTCATTTGCCATCGAAATTTGGGTATACTATTATTAAATCCATCTTAGTTTTGATTTGAATGTCATACTAAAACAAGCAAAAAAAGTCGAATTAGGTTTTCTAGTGTGTTTGAACTACAAATAATACGAGTATATACATAGTAATTTCTCAATTCTGCTTGAAATACTCAGTTACAAAATACAATTTTCATATTCGTGTTGTGAATGGACATACCTATTGTCAATGGCAATGGAAACACAAAATTACAAAACCCCATTACAAAAAACAGAAATTTGAAGAAAGCTTTAACCAAGTAAAAATTATAAAACGAGGTACCTAAGTTAAATTGATATTGTTTTTCGTACTGTCATTTGCCATCGAAATTTGGGTATACTATTATTAAATCCATCTTAGTTAAATTGCATACTAAAACAAGCATCGAAAATATCGAATTAGGTTTTCTAGTGTATTTGAACTACAAATAATACGAATATATATGTACATAGTCATCTTTTCAATTCTGCTTGGAATACTCAATTACAAAAATTAATATATTTTAATACTTGCACATAAGACAAATGATTATTGGAATTTAATTTCGAACCTTTTCGAATTAATTCATTTACAAACTTGACATATTATCCAACTTCATAAATTGAGTTTGAATGTTGTGTTCCATTATTGGAAATATCGTGGGTGTACAAGCAGAAGGCACTAAGTCAATTTTTTAGGATTTTTACATTTTAATGCAAAGTGATCATTGATCAAGAATGATGATATCTTTGTACTCCAATCACCTCCTTAGTGATTTTTCATCGTTAAACATGAATTTTTTGAGGTTTTGTTTTGAACTAAGTCAGTTAAATAATTTTTAATACTGCTAAAAGGCACTAAGTTGACTTAGTGCCTTTTGGCTGTCATAGAAAAAGTTACAATATGCTATAATAATACAGCAAGAAGGCATTAAAGTGACTTAGTGCGTTTAAGCTGTCATCAAAACCAGGAATCCTTCAGTTCAAATACAATTTCGCGGACAATTTTAGAACAACGAACGTAATAAAAACTTTACAAAGAGGAATAAACGCTGTTCAAAAGTATCTTTCTCTAACACAAAGGCCTAAATTGTATCAAGAACCTCCTAAAATAAGTGCAGACAAAAAAAAGACTTAATAGAAATGTGTCAAAAAGGAGTGGTTTCTGAAGTTTTCCATTCTTGGTTTGAATCTTTGCCCTCACAAAAAAATAAAATAAAACTTTTAAATATTTCATTAAGAAAAAATTGTTTTTTAATTTGTATTTTTAGTTATAATTACATAATTGCATTATCTTTTCTGCTAAACAGCACTAAGTCAGCATATTTTGTAGTTCTAATGCAATATTTTCGAATTGGTTTGGCGAAAACTAAAATTTTTGATTAGAAACTTAAGTCATAATATCAATAGAGCTTTTCACGTAATCAGGTGTAAAAATAAAATCGGTATTGAATTTTCATGACTAAACAAACATTAAATATCAATTTACTCAAAACTATGTTTTTTGACTTAGTGCCTTCTGCTTGTACACCCACGATATGTTGTTTTCGTAAATTACGAGGTCGAAGCTACATGACTAGGATTTTTTTGGCAAAAAACTTCACTTAACAAATATTTGAGTGGTTTTGGTATACATATCATACTCGTACCTTAATTTTTGCATTGTGTTACTTATGTATTTTTCCTTGATGACGTCTTAACGATATCTTGATGATATATCTTGACTATATACGAGTACATATGTAGAATAATGCGTTCATCATTTTGTAATATTGATGGCAATTTACATGATTTTAGTTTATCATTTTATCATTATCATGATATAATCTATGTATTTGCAAATTTATAATTTTGTTATTTTCCTTTCAATTTTCATATTCGTTTTGTGAATGGACATACCTAATGTCAATGGAAACACGAAATTACAAAAGCCAATTACCAAAAAAAACAGAAATTTGAAGAAAGCTGAAACCAAGTAAAAATTATAAAACGTGGTAAGTTAAATTGATATTGTCATTTGTATTGGAAATTTGGGTATACTATTATTGAATCCATCTTAATTTTGATTTAAATTTCATAATAAAACGAGCATCAACAAAATCGAATTAGGTTTTCTAGTGTGTTTGAACGACAAATAATACGAGTATATATGTACATAGTCATCTTCTCAATTCTGCTTGAAATACTCAATTACAAAATTAATATATTTTAATATTTGCACATAAGACAAATGATTATTGGAATTTAATTTCGAAGCTTGATTAATTCATTTACAAACTTGACATAGTATCGAACGTCATAAATTGAGTTTTAATGTTGTGTTCCATTATTGGAAATAATCAGCCCTATCACGAATTAAAAATTCGAAAAAAACTATCACCCAATCCATCGTAGTGGAAAATCTCATACAAATTGTCATTACGAACGGATTTGGTGGTAGCTTTCTTCGGGATTCTTAAAAAAAGTTTCCGATTACGATAGACTTCGAGATAGCTTATAATTTTTGCATTGTACGAGTATTACTTATGTAGTTTGTCTTGATGATATCAATTCAATTTTCATATTCGTTTCGTGAATGGAAATACCTATTGTCAATGGAAACACAAATTTACAAGAACCGATTACAAAAAAATAGAAATTTGAATAAAGCTTTAACAAAGTAAAAATTATAAAACGAGGTATCTAAGTCAAATTGATATTGTTTTTCGTACTGTCATTTGCCATCGAAATTTGGGTATACTATTATTAAATCCATCTTAATTAAATTTCATACTAAAACAAGCATCAAAAAAATCGAATTAGGTTTTCTAGTGTTTGAACTACAAATAATACGAGTATATATGTACATAGTCATCTTCTCAATTCTGCTTGGAATACTCAATTACAAAATTAATATATTTTAATACTTGCACATAAGACAAATGATTATTGGAATTTAATTTCAAACCTTTTTTAATTAGTTCATTTACAAACTTGACATATTATCCAACTTCATAAATTGAGTTTGAATGTTGTGTTCCATTATTGGAAATAATCTGTTGTTTTCGTAAATACGAGGTCGATGCCACATGAATAAGATTTTTTTTTGAAAAAAACTTCACTAAACAAATATTTCTGTGGTTTTGGTCATATCATAGCCTAATTTTTGCATTCTTTTACTTACATATATGTATTTTTTCTCTTAATTTGAGATTGTAAAATAGTTTTGAAGCGTATTTTTTCACTGAAAACTTTAATAATTTAAAACGTCCTATTCAAGACTTTCAATTATTTAAAGAATAATAATAATAATAATTATAAATGAATGCAAAATATTGTTTGCATATAAAATAAAATATATTTGAAAGTTTAAATAACTAAGAACCTAATTCACAGGTTTCTCTAATTAACATTTTTAATTGCATTTATTGATTCCATGCGATATTCTAATCTTTTTCTACTCAATCTTTTCATTAGAAATATAAAATTAATTTTGGTGGCCATGTTGTCATAAAAAATACCCATTATTTGTATTAATGTATGTATTCGAAATATTTTTTAAGGAAAAACATTTAAAAAAGCATTATCCATGCTTACAGATTTTCCGGTTTGGGATACAAAATGCAGTGCTTCTTGTGCCGGATTTGTTTTGATAACGTCTTTGCATTAGGCAAACATCTTAGGAAGAAACATGATTTAAAACAGGACAGTACTTTCATATGTTATGTCAATTCTTGTGCTCAGTGTTTCACAGATCTCTCCAATTATAAACGGCATATTTTGCGATTACACTGTCCCAGTAATAGCCTAACTTGCATGGAAGAAACGAGTGTTAATTTGGACGTGCTTGTTGATAATTCACAAGAAGTTTTAAATAACCCTAATTTGTATGATGCTAGTGACAACAAAGCTTCTATTTCTCAACAAATGACAACGAAAAACCCATACAAATTCAACGAAAATGAATTCCTAACTCGAAGTCGTAGTGATGCATTAAAATTTACAACTCTCCTGCATGGGATTAATAATTTTTGCCGTAAGGATGTATACGAGGTTCAAATAAATGTCAAGAAATATTTGATAGATCCATTTCTTGATTATATCAAAGCATTTGCACAAGATCGTCTTAAAGATGACACTCAAACTCAAAGCGATTTCCTAAGTATGGTTTCAAACTACCGTGATCTGTTTCAACAATGTGGTACAGACTATATTTTGTATAAAACACTCAAACAAATAGATTGTTTGGATGACATTAAAGAGTTTACAATAAAAAGTGATATACAGCCTCTTTATGCGCGATCTGAATTAGTTTACGGAGAAAAACTTTGCAAAGGCAGTGTCTTGCCACTACGATTTCAATTCCGAAAATATTTCGAGCAAGAAAATATACTGTTTGATATGTTGGATTATATGAATTCCTTATACTTGGATGAAAAGTACACTAACTTCATTCAGGGGCCGATTTGGAAAAAGAAACGTGATATGTATCCAGAAAAGAAGTTGATACCCTACTTTTTATATTGTGATGATTTCTCTGTAAATAATCCACTTGGTTCTCATGCTACAGCTCATTCCGTTTGTAATTTTTATTACTCATTTCCTTGTCTTCCAGTTTGTAGTTCAAAACTCGAGAGCATTTTTCTGGCAGCCGCTATAAAATCTAAAGATTTAAAAGATATTGGAAATGAAGATTGTTTAGATTATCTTATCCAGGAGTTGATATCTCTTGAAAAAACAGGAGTGGACATAAACGTTAATGGCAAAGTTCTTACGATTTACTTCATAATGGGTCTTTTTCTAGGTGATAACTTAGGAGTAAACTCCGTCCTTAATTTTTCGAAATCATTTTCGAGCAATTCGTTTTGCAGATTTTGTAAATTAGACAAAGAACGCTCAAAAATACTTTGCGTTGAAGAACAAGATTGCATTCGAACTATCGACAACTACAAACATGATGTATCTGTATGTGATACTAAAAAAACTGGAATCGCGGCAGAAAGCACATTTAACAAAATACCTTCTTTTCATGTAGTTGAAAATTTTTGTGTAGATGCAATGCATGACCTATGTGAAGGTATATTCCATTATGATCTTTGTAAAATAATACTGCACCTTACTAATAAAATGAAATATTTAACATTGGAAACGCTTAATAAAAGAAAACAAACGTTTGATTATGGCCCAACAGAGATGGACAATTTTTCGACTGAAATTAAAATTAACCACTTAAAAAATAGCCATCTGAAAATGACAGCACGTGAAATGCTAACTTTCACCATGTATTTACCTTTAATGATCGGCGATTTGGTTCCCAGTGATGATGAAGTATGGCTCTTTTTTCTTGAACTTATTGATATCACAGATTTAGTGTTGTGCTATGAAGTTACCGAACAACTAACCTCAACATTAGAGTTGAAAATCAAACATCATAACGAGCAGTATATCAAATTATTTAACGATAGTTTGAAACCAAAATTTCATTTTTTGACACACTACCCAACTATATTGAAGAAATCAGGGCCGGCAAGACATTTTTGGTCTTTTAAATTTGAAGCCAAACACAAGCCTTTCAAAGTGTATGCTCACGGCATAACTTCAAGAAAAAATATATGTCTTACTCTGTCAAAAAAATTTCAGTTCCAATTTGCAAGCCTAATTCTAAACTCTAACAGCAATTCAAATTATTTTAAACTTGATGATAAACAAAAATGTGACAGTGTATTTGCTACCTTAATTAGGACAAAATTAAACTCAAAACAAAATGATGTAATAGTTTTTTACAATGAAGTTGAGTACATTGGCAAGAAATATAAAAAAGGATTTTATGTGGGCAGGTGTTCAAACGATTACAAGATATACATTATTAAGATAATAGTGCAGTTCGAGCAAAATATACTAATGTTTTGTCAGACTTTAACGAACATTAATTTTAATTCTCACTTCAGAGCTTTTGAGGTTAGTCCAACATTACTGGGCGAATATAGAATTGTGGGATTTAATGAAATTATTGGACCCCCTGTTACTTTAATTAAAACATCAAAAGGAAAATACCTTATTAGACTTAAAGAACATTTTCACCAATAATGTCCAATATTTTAATGTATTTTGTATTTGTGTCTTTATAAATTTTTACAAAATACTTCAAGAATAAATTAATCTTTAAACATGGAAGATTGGAATGAAGAACGGGATCCAAATATAATTTCAAGCGCTGCACTTTGCCAAGAAACAGTAACTACTGTCAATAATTCAAGCCAACAGGAGGGAGCTCATATCTACAGTATATTGCCTATAGACGAAACGGAATCTATAAACTTAAGACCGCAAGATGAAGCTTCAAAATACACAATATTAAACACAGTAGAGGAAGTTCCAGTCTACACATTATTGCCAACGCCTGATTTGAATTTCTCAAGCGATAATATTCCGAGTGAGAAGACTGATGACGAAGAACTTATGGAGCTTTTGAAATCTTGGGGTTGCTTAAGCATGTATAACTTTTTACATGGTAATATGAACATATTTCTTTTTTTTATTAGAATAAGAATCTGAATTCAAAAACCAAATTAAGCAATTTAAGACAATTTAACGAGACCTAACCATCTACTACATATTTGACTTTTATTCAAAATTGTAGATATAACTGCCAATGATTTCCATAAATTGAACAAAAACTGATTCTATTTTCGGCAAAATTTTGTTGCTACACTGAAAATAAAATCTAGGTATACATTATAAAAATGTAGGTTGATCTGATAAAAATTTTGTCCAACAAAAAGTTTTCTCAAATTGATAAAAATTACAGAATTTTGTTGAAGTAACAAAAAATATTTTGTTGTATCCACAAAATTATTTTGTTATGCTAACAAAAAAATAACAAAAATATTTTGTCAATATGACAAAATTTCGTAGAATTTGTCATATTAACAATTCTTTTGTTGTATTAACAAATTTTTTTGTTAATGTTAAAAATTTGTTTTTTTTATTATTATCGGATTAACAAAATTTTTTTGTTAAATTAACAAAATTTTTTTGTCATATTTTGTTAACTTAACAAAATATTTTGTCAATTCAACAAAGTATTTTGTCAATTTTACAAATTTCTTTTGTTGAATCCACAAAATTAATTGTGTCAAAATGGTTTCTTTTTTTGGGGATTTATTTCCACAAAAATTGGCGTCTCGCCCCTACGATCTCACATGCAACCATCTGTGAGGGCGTATGGACAATACCTATACGCAATTTTTGTTAAGTTCAGTTAATCTTACTTCGATTTTTTGACAAAAACCAAATGCTAACTATATCATACAAAAAAGAAATGTTATGTTAAAAAAAAAATATACGCGCCGAATAGTTTTATCTATTTGATCATATTGTTTTATCAATATTACAAAATAACTCAACCCCAAAACAAATTATTTGTCATTTTAACAAAAAATTTTCATTTTTTGTTAAATTGACAAAAAAATTAACAAAAACTTTGTGATATTGACAAACCTAGGAACAAAACAGATTTTTTGTAGATACAACAAACATTTTTAACATCACAAAAAAGTTTGTAGATGTGACAAAAATCTCTGTTTTATTTTGTTATGTTAACAAAACTTGGTTTGTTAAACTGACAATATTATTTGTAGTGCATATTTTGTTAAACTGACAAAAAATCATGCTGAATTATAAAAATTTTGTGAAATCAACAAATTCATTCTTTCATATTGACAAAAATTTAATCAAAACGATAAAATTGTTTTGTTGAAGGTCAACAAAACGTTTTTATCAATGTTACCTAGGAATTTATTTTTAGTGTAGTTCCACTCGCGCGAATTTTCTTCTTAATTGTTTTAAATTTTAATAAAAAATAGTAACTCATCATTTCATCTTTCTTACTACTTCACTATATTTTCAAAAACATGCAATCCTGGTTAACAAAGTTAACAAATTCAAAAACAACTTAACAAATTAACATTATTATTAGATATTATAATGTACTTACTTTCTCTTTCTATGTTGTTCTTATAGGTGAGAATATAACGGTTTACATTTTAAAAATAATTAAGGAACGACACGTCAAAGGTCTTATATCTGATTTTAAATATGGAGACCGTATACTTTTCGAACACCAATTGGAAAAGTGGAGAAATTCTATTGGCATACCTCTTCAACTAGTAGAATCTTCATCATCTGTGGAATTTATTAGTCAAAGTTCTGCATCGCCATCCGCTTCCAGAGGTTCTTCCCCATTTTCATCACCCGAACCAGATGAAAGCAAATGTGTAGGTTTGTCAACTATTTTATCATCTAAAAAATACGGCCAAGAAATTTTGGCTTATTATGATAAGAATAAAAAATTTGAAAGTAAACAGCGACAGCTACTCATTACTATAATCGCTGAATATTTCGAAGAAAACAGCATCCCAATGACACTGAAAAAAAGCTATGCTCTAGAAAATGAAATTTTAGATCATTTTCCCACAGAAACGTTACAATACTACCGAAATGAAAAAAGAGGTAAAATATATACAAAATTACACAACATAAGAAGGTCCTTCAAGTCATTGCAATTCAAGAAAAAGAAACTTTCCCCGGTAAAAGAACTCGTAATCGGAAAAAACTTAGGTTAGCAGGTAAAATAATAATAAGTTCCGTATTTATTTTTAGATTTTTCAATTTAAAAAAAATGGAAAAAAAAATCTGTTTTAAATATTTTATATTGAATCTTTCGTCACATGGTGACAAGTAAAAAGTCACAGACAAATTTCAAAGTGCTCTGTGAAATATGAGTTATTTATTTTCATCTTCATTCGTCCTTGCATAATTACGAAACATTTCAACTACTAATTAGCGCTCAAGAGGGTTTAATATATAACTAAATTGTTGGTTTTTTCCCTTGATGCGTTTTTTAACTTTCAGGCCAAAAACGTTTTTAACTTAAATAATATAAAATGTTCACAAAAATGGCTTGAATACGTTTTGTTGCGATTGCATAACAACAAAATTAGTTTACGCAAATTTTTGCCTAGCTATACTCTAATATATTTTTTGTATTAATTTTAGTTCCGGAGGCTGACGCTGAGTCTTGCGTTAAAAGCTTGAACTTCGACAATCTGTCTGCTGAAGAATTTGACAGTTTATGGCTGGCTTGCTCCCAACACCGGCTTTTACAAATACGAAAATTTGCAACACAAACCGAAATATTTGATGCTTGGCCGCAATATAAAGATGCGAATGGATATCGTTTGGTACGCCTAAAAGAGTTATATTTTAATTAACTTATAACTTAAATTTAATTTTTTAGATTGAAAAAGATTTCAACGCTTTATATCCCCAAAGCCTTTCCATATGTGAGAACTGGGACAAAAATTTCAAGTTAATAAAGCACTTTCTCTTAGCGAATTTAAAAGACAAGAAAGTTAATGACATGCTCATAGAAGTTCAAGAATCTAATTTCAATAAAGGTAAACTAAAAACTGACTGTTAATTCTGATTTGATACATAGATATGTAGATAAATAGATAGAACGTTCAAACTTTCATACTTGCCATTTTCAATGACTCTAAGGAAGCATACTTTGTTTGGTATACTTAAATGAAAAAAGATATAACCTCTCGTTTAAGTACATTTATTGATGGACTTAAGGAGGAATAAACAATGCTTAGTTTATTTGGATTTGCATAAAATAACAAAAATGATTTGCATTACCTCTACCCTACTAGACCTTTAATTTTAAAGTCAACGTCTGAAAATAAAAAGTTTCAAAGGTTCACCATAAGAAACTCCCAGCAGGCCTTTATTTTTGAAGCAAATTGCGTGCAACAGGCCAAAGACCACTTTTTTGAGTACGCAGCACAACAATATTCAACCATTTATTCTTGCAATTTTCAATGACTCTAAGGAGGAATACTTGGTATATTTTAATGAATACAAATTTAAATTTAAAAAGTTACTGCGTGCAGTAGATATTTACCTCAAAATTTTTTTTGTTTTTGATTTGCACTATCCACCTGCCTGTGAGCAGTTTTGGGTTTTTATACAATGTTTTTTTTTATGGCATTCCGCCATAAAAAAAAAGACATAACCTCTCGTTTAAGTACAATTATTGATGGATTTAAGGAGGAATAAACAATGCTTAGTTTGTTTGGATTTGCATAAATTAACAAAAATTATTTGCTTTGAAAAATAATCAAGGCAAAGTGAAAGAAAACTGTTTGTAATGCAAATTGTTTTGCATTAAATATTTTTTTTTTAGACAAAATGCTTTTATAAGTATTTTTTTGTAATTATTAATGCTATCAATTTAGATAATTATTTATGCTCTTTTTTAGATAAGCCTTTGGCTAATCCTCCTACTACAAAAAAGATATTACGTCTCGTTTAAGTACAATTATTGATGCACTTCAAGAGCAATTTTTATTTTGATTTGCACAAAATTACAAAATGTTTTATAGAGAATCTAATTTCAATGAAGGTAAACTAAAACCTAACTCTTAATTCTGATTTGATACATAGATAGATAAATAGATAGAACATTCAAACTTTCATACTTGCCATTTTCAATGACTCTAAGGAAGAATACTTGGTTTGGTATACTTAAATGAATACAAATTTAAATTTAAAAATTTTCTGCACAAATTAGGTTTTAGGTTTTATACATTCTGCACACATCATTCTGCCGTTAAAAAAATATATTACGTTTCGTTTAAGTACAATTATTGATGCAATTCAAGAGCAATGTTTCTTTTGATTTGCACAAAATTACAAAATGTTTTATAGAGAATCTAATTATAAATAGATAAATATATAGATAGATAGATAGATAGATAGATAGAAATAGCTTTGAAATTTTTTTCGAAATCATAATTTTTACCAAAACCATTTCAAAACCATGTTTTTAAAAACTTTAAAACTAATTCTATCAAAACGAAAATCAATATTTTCTTACTATCCTTTTTTTTTATTTTTCTCCATAGAAAAGGACATTCTACTGATTTTGAAGAGCCTACATAACTACCTCTACCCTACCAGACCTTTAATTTTAAAGTCAACGTCTGGAAATAAGAAGTTTCAAAGGTTCACCATAAAAGACTCCCAGCAGGCCTTTATTTTTGAAGCAAATTGCGTGCAACAGGCCGAAGACCACTTGGATTTTTTGAGTACGCAGCACAACAACATTCAACCATTTATTCTTGCAATTTTCAATGACTCTAAGGAGGAATACTTGGTATACTTAAATGAATATAAATTTAAATTTAAAAAGTTACTGCGTGCTGTAGATATTTGCCTCAAAATTTTTTTTGTTTTTGATTTGCACTATCCACCTGCCTGTGAGCAGTTTTGGGTTTTTATACAATGTTTTTTTTATGGCATTCCGCCATTAAAAAAAGATATAACCTCTCGTTTAAGTACAATTATTGATGGACTTAAAGAGGAATAAACAATGCATAATTTAACAAATATTATTTGCATTGAAAAAAATCAAGGCAAAGTGAAAGAAAAACTGTTTTTTAATGTAAATTGTCTAGCATTAAATTTTTTTTAACACAATATGCTTTAATATGTAATTTTTTTGTAATTATTAATGCTATTTTATTTTAATGCTCTTTTTTAGATAAGCCTTTGGCTTATCCTCCTACTTTAAAGCAATTATTGATGTACTTATTTTTAAATACTCGTATTGATTGAGATATTTCCAAACGTTTCAAAATATATATTGATTTATCTATTTATTTTTTAATTCCGGATTTGGACTACCCATTTCAAAAAAATATTATTTAGCTAACTGTTAAGTATAAGTATATTAAAGAAAAATAAATAATGTTAAATTCGACATAAAATTCTATTTGTTTTTTTTTTTGATCTTTTGTTTGGGAAGATTATTGCGCAGGTACGAAGAATTTATATCATATCAAATGATGAGCTCTAACGTGGTGATAAAGTAAGTATCTTAATGATGACTTTTTATTTTTTTTTTCAAATTATTTCATTTTTCAAGACAAACAATTTTAATAAAAGATAAATATGTTTTATTCAATAATGCAATAATAAATCTTTTCAGGAAGTATACAAATGCTACAAAACGTGAATGGATTCATCGTACTTTTGATTGCGCTCACTAATATGATGCTATATTTTTATCACTATAGTGATATATTTTCACAAAAAAATATAGCACTAGAGTGATTATTAATATATCATCATACTAATGAATGCAATCACTAGTACGATGAATTAATTCACAATATTGATGAACAATATTCATCAAATTGGAGAACAATATTCATCAAATTGATGAATAATATTCCTTAAGTTGATGAATATTATTCATCAAATTGATGAATAATATTCATAAAGTTGATGAATATTATTCATCAAATTCATGAATATTATTCATCAATTTGATGAATATTCTTCACCAATTTGATGAATGCGATCATCAATATAACGAATTTATTCATGATATTGAAGAAATATGTTCATCATATTGATGAATAAAAATCATCATATTGATGAATTTGATCATCAATATGACGAATTTGGTCATAATATTGAAGAAATTTGTTCATCATATGGATGAAAAAAATAATCATATTGATGAAAGCGATCATCAATATGACGAATTTAGTCATCATATTGAAGAAATTTGTTCATCAAATTGATGAAAAAAATCATTATATTGATGAAAGCGATCATCAATATGACGAATTTAGTCATCATATTGAAGAAATTTGTTCATCATATTGATGAAAAAAATCATCATATTGATGAATGTGATCATCAATATGACGAATTTAGTCATCATATTGAAGAAATTTTTTCATCATATTGATGAAAAAAATCATCATATTGATGAAAGCGATCATCAATATGACGAATTTAGTCATCATATTGAAGAAATTCGTTCATCATATTGATGAAAAAAATCATCATATTGATGAATGTGATCATCAATATGACGAATTTAGTCATAATATTGAAGAAATTTGTTCATCATATTGATGAAAAAAATCATCATATTGATGAAAGCGATCATCAATATGACGAATTTAGTCATCATATTGAAGAAATTTGTTCATCATATTGATGAAAAAAATCATCATATTGATGAATGTGATCATCAATATGACGAATTTAGTCATAATATTGAAGAAATTTGTTCATCATATTGATGAAAAAAATCATCATATTGATGAAAGCGATCATCAATATGACGAATTTAGTCATCATATTGAAGAAATTTGTTCATCATATTGATGAAAAAAATCATCATATTGATGAAAGCGATCATCAATATGACGAATTTAGTCATCATATTGAAGAAATTTGTTCATCATATTGATGAAAAAAATCATCATATTGATGAAAGCGATCATCAATATGACGAATTTAGTCATCATATTGAAGAAATTTGTTCATCATATTGATGAAAAAAATCATCATATTGATGAATGCGATCATCAATATAACGAATTTAATCATATTATTGAAGAATTTTTTTTCATCATATTGATGAATTTTTCATAAAATTCAAAATTCTTCATCATATTGATGAATGAATTCATCATGTTTTTAAGAAAAATCTCCAAAAAATTTCAAAAATATTCATCATATTTATGAACGCTGTAGTCAATATGAAGAACAAATTCAGCAATTGATGAACAATTTAAGGGGAAATTTTTTTCATCATATTGACGAAACAATTTGATGAATGATGTACGAGATTCATCGGTTAAAACCATCATCATATTGACGAACTGTTGTTCATCTTATTGACGAAAAGGTTCACTGGACTAAAATTGACGAATTTTTCATCATATTGACGACCTTTTTCATCTATATTACCCACCGATTTGGTTCAGTGTAGCAGTAATGCATATCCGGTAATTAGGCACGAGAGCAATTTGACATCGTGATAATGTTGATGACTTGACATTCAAATTAGAAATAATTTGTACAACAAACAGGCGCGGATCCAGGATTTCGTTCAGGGGGGGGGCAATTTTCCTGATATTTTGCTTAACTTGAAAAAAAAAATGGTCCATCGAATACTTACGCTTTTTTAATGATTCTCTGCATATAATACAAAACACATCCTTATTGCATTTATCAATTAAATCCACGGCAGTGTCAGGAAGTTTGTTCTTCTGCTCATTTTCTCTTACCCATTTTTCGCGCCACATCACCAGCTCATCTTTAAGCAAAAAAAGGGCAACATCTATATTTAAGTTTAGGAGTTTTCCAAAGCGATCCAATAGGGACCTAACGGTGGTATCAAACTCATCAGTATTATATTTGATTATATTTTCTGGTATGAAAATCGTGAGCTTAAACACATCTAATGTTTCAGGTTGAAACCTTTCACGCAAATCAGTTAGGACGAAGTCGAGTACAGGTGCATATAAAGATATTCTGTAGTATTCTTCAGCTGAATTTGTGTCAAAATTGGCTCGGTAGATTTGGCGTCCATCATGACGTGGGATACGAGGAATCTTCAACTCAACATTCAATTGATCACCTAAATTTTTTGCTCTCTGCCAGATATTTTTGAAATTAGTATCTATGTTCTACCGGTGACTTGAAATAACGGAAATTGTGTCTTTCACCAGCATAGCGCTGCTGGTATGGTCAAGAGATTTCGTTTGTAGCAATTTGCTCAAAGACTGTGTTAAAGACAACACATCACTTAAACACAATACTGAGAGAATAAACTGGGTATTGCATAAGCTTGTTACATACGAGGAAGCTTTGCTGGCTGTACTTGGCTCACGCCACTGCGAAATCGTTTCCAATGTCTCCACAATGCCGGTCTACCCACCTAGTCTCACAAAGTGATGTGAGTGCACACCCTAAGGTGCTCATGAGGATAGTTTTTCACTTTGGGTGCGATTTGAAGAACATTATTACCTCTTTCATGATTGTCACAGCGTCTCGAATGGCAGGTACTTTCGAACTTCGAGAAATAGAGTTGTTAAGCTCGTGACTGTAGCATGGAGTCTTCACAGCATTTTTTGCTTCCTTTTGAATCACCGTCACAGCACCTCGAACTTCTGAAAGCATAACAGCACACCCATCTGTCCCTATTCCCACACATGATTGAAGAGGAAGTTTGAGCTTCTTTTTTAGCTTTGCTTATAGCTTTGCCAGTTAAGGACAAGTCATTTGATGTAGAACTTCCCTCCAACTTCTCTTCGGCAGATAATATTTTTCCGGTTTCTCTCCAGTTTTCCTCATCTGACTCGTTTTCTTCGTCAGTTCTGGAACAAGTCAGTTCCTCAAATACATCTACGAAAGTTACAAAACCTCACGAATATGACCTTCATGAACGTATCGTAAGATTACACTCAGCTGGGAAAGATGAGATACATCCGTTGTCTCATCGAAAAGTATGGAATATTGGAATAGTAACGTCAGGCCCGAACGTTACTCAAAATTTGATCGAAAACCTCATTCCCACAGCATGAAATAAGTGAGTTCTGTGTTGTTTTGCTTATGTATGTAGCATTGGATGAGGCTGACTGCAAATGTTGTTCTATTTTTTTTTGTCTCCAGCATATAATCGAAGCCTTAAAAGTTCCCTAAAATTTCCTTCGTTCACGGTCACGTCAGATTGGTTTGAATGAACTGTGTTTCTAAGTATAGCTCCATCATCTCTATGAACACGAAATGCTAAATTTTGCCGTACAAGGAAGATGATGGTTTCTACTATGGGACGAAGGCGTTTCCTGTTTTCTTCTACCTTTTTAAGACGCTGTTGGTTTGCACGGTTGACTATTTTCAGGTTTGGGTTATTATAAGTGTGAAGAAACTCAGTTCCGTCCTCAACAGCTCACTTGTGGTAAATGTTATTAGCATGATTTTCCAAGTCTCGCTTTTGTCCAGAAATGACTTTAAAGTTTATTAAGGGTTTTTTCACAAGGTTTTGTAAAGGCACGGTTTTTTGACCACCTCCAACACTTCCAGTGACAAAGAAAGGGCGGTATTTAAAAAACAAACCCTGTTTTGATAGTGAAAGCACAAGCCAAGAATATTTGCTGAGATTATTTCTTGCTAAAATAAATACCTTTTGACCACCTTACCTGTTACCTTTGAGCAAGTGCGAAGAAAATGGAAACTTGTAGTCCTCTTACCTGTTACCTTTGAGCAAGTGCGAAGAAAATGGAAACTTGTAGTCCTCTTTTGGATGCCAAGGTTTTAAAGAAGCTGATGTTTCGTGAAGTCATTAATTTGTTTATTCAAAAAATTTCCAATATCATAGGGGCCATCGGACTGATAACAAGACGTAGACTCAGAAACCGGGGGAAAAACAGGTGCAACTCTGGCACTAATTGAGCTCTCACTTCTCTCTGTGCATTTAGGAGAACGGTGAGAAGATTGAGCAATAGGATCAACATTATTACTTTTATCCACTTTAGAATCAGAAGTTTCAGTAAAAGATAAAACTGGTCTCTTATTGATCGGTTGAAAAAATGAGTCAATGCTTCTGTTATTTGAATCGCGCTTTTTTGACGGACCTGGTCGGTGATCTCCCTATAAACAATGCAAACTTGCGTTAATATGAGTGGATACATTATGTGTACCACCCAACAAAAATGATAAAAAGGTAGACGAGAAAGAGCTAGTATAAAATGGCAGAGCCAATAATTTTGAGATAATGGGGCCTTTTTGGATTACATCTAGAACGATAGATACAAGAATTTTTCTATTATGCATATCATTTAATACTTTCAAAAATAAATACCATTTTGTTTTAATATCTACGATGAACTGCTCAAGAGATATTTAATAAAGCGTTTTTCCTATCTTAGATCATATAAAATTAGATTTCTCTTAAGCAAAATCATCATCTTTTTGATAATAGGAAAATTCATTGAAAATAAAGGTACCTACATAAATAACATGAAAAGTGAAAAGTGATGCGTAAGCGTTTGCGTGTTGGTTGTTATAGGTTAAGGCTAGGATTGAAAAAAATTTACTTTATAATTGTGAAACGAAGAATTGCCGGAATTGTCCAGGGGGGAGCAATTGCACCCATTGCCCTCCCCCTGTATCCGCGCCTGACAACAAAACAGGTCGCGTCGCCAAGCCGACCCCACCATAATAAAAAAGTGGCAGGTCAATTTTAAACCAATGCTCTCACGCAGGTGTTCTCAATGAAAAAATGTGTGAAATATGATTAATCCAGTACTTTGTCACATTATTCTATGATTATAAGACCGATAATTAAAAAAATAGTAAAAAGAAAGTTAATCCCTTCAATCGTAAATTCACCTAAGAATCCAAAAACGTAAAAAACTAAAATAAAAGGCTTTTCTTAGAACAAAAGTTGTTTTTGTTATTTTTGATGTTCTCAAAAAGTACAAAACATTTTGACATCCGGTTTTTTGTGTTTGATCAAAAATTAATAAGAGCATTGAATATTGAATAAAAAAATAATACTTAATTACGTAAAATTTTGAAAAAAATTGTTTAAAAACAAAATTTTCATTTTCTTTTCAAAATTTTCATTTTGAAAATTAATTTTTCAAAAACTATTCACTCGAACAACTTTATTTAAAAACAAAATTAAATAATGTATTTCTGGCTTTTCAAAATGCTATAGCACTACTCTATAGGTATCACCGTTATTTTTTAATAATTTTTTTTCTGTTTTAAGTGATTTTTTTCTTAAATTGCCACTCCCTCCCAAACGGGGGGAAATAGACCCCCCCCTCCTGTACGATTTTTTTCTTGTCTAAGTCCAACCTACACGCCCTAGCTTTTTGTCACACCTTATGCAAATCACCCTGTATATCGAAAAACCGTTTGACACAGTATGGATCAACGGATTAATTTACAAACATAAGATATGATTTTCCAAACAATTTAACAAGGATAATAATATCCATGATGTACGGAAAGAAATTTTTCGTAACATAGAGAGTACAAGATAACTGAAGTTTTTTGTGTCACAAATGTTCTTCTGCAGCGCTAACCTTTTCAACATAAACATTTCTGATATACCTACAAAGGGAGCTCGATAATTCGTTAGCCTTCGCCAGTGGTGCTACACTGTATGCGGGTGGCGCCAAAATTGAAGACATTCAAACACAACTCCAGACCAAATTTGATATTTTTAAAAGTTTGAAATCAACTATGGGAAAATTGAAATCAAACTGTTTCGCAACTCAGTAAGACCTTAAACCTAAGAATAATACTGTGCAGTATTTAGGTGTTTATTTTGGCAGGTTCTTGTAATACAAGTAACACATAAATACTTAGTTAGAGCAAGCACGAGCGGCATTTATGTCTCTCAAAAGTCTTTTCTACTCCAGCTAATAGAGATATGAAGATTATCTGTTTCCAAGCATTTATTCATCCAACTCCGACTTATGTGAGTCCAGTAAGGTGGACTATTAACCTTCGTACAAGCAAAAAACTATTGGATACTTCCGAAGTGTCCAGAATTGACAACATCATACTGAACCTTGGGAGGAATGATGTTGTCAAAAGAAAGAGATATAAATAACCCTAATCCATTGAATGTTGGTGGCTTCACTGGGCTGAGGCCGAAACATAGGTTAAGAAAAACTAGGCCCTCTGACCTGTGATTTCTGATCTGACGATGACTGACAGAACTTTGCTTTAAAATGTGATATTTCATTAACTCGGCGGAATAGAGATCGTTTTTTAAGTTTTAACTTTTATAAATATGTATCTATACAAATAAACTTGGGACTGTCCTCTTTAAATAATCCATAAACTACTTTAGAAATAATGATTCGAAAAAATAACGTTTAAAAAAAGCCTTTGCCTCCCATTATGGGACGCAGAAATTTAAAAACCAACGTTCACTGGTATTTTCTTTTTCATCATCTGCACTTTTCCTAAAGCTCACACTGTGCTGTCTAACATAATATAAAGGTTATCATATATCATATAAAAAAATATTGTGAAGAATTGTCTGCAGTGACCTTGCCTGCTGTTTCCCATTTGCTCAGATAAATTTCTCGTCGAAACACTTGGAGTGATCTCAATACACCGATCATTTCCCACGTTCAAACTGTTAGATTTCAGTGGTTAAGTCTTCGAAGGCCTTCCGCAAGCCTAATTACCGCATATCTGGTCGGAAGAGTGGCTGATAGCGGTGCACAAACCAAATTCGCTTTTAATCATCCCAATTACCCATTTTCTTTAATTCTTAAAATTCTTAAAAATCTGTAATCTTACATAAATAAAAATTACTGAAAAAAAGTAATTACATTAAACTACAGTACATTTTATCAGTCACCCTGTATTATTACCCACTCGACAATCTGTAAATCAATGAAAAAATTCAAAAAAAAAAACTAAGAAAAAATTCATAAAATGTTAGCTGTTTCAGCTTTTAAGACTTGACCCTTTCTTAATAGCTTTCTAAAATAAATGACAGTTTCTGTAATAATCGAAAAACTAAAATTAGGAAACAACAACAACATTTTGGCCCTCTGAACGAACATTAAATCCATATAAGATACTCCTGTCAATATTGGAAAAAAGTTCCAAATTACATTTCACTGTTTTTATATTTTCTTACTTGTGAATTTTAAATAATTTAAATTTATTTTCAAGTCTGAATTCTGACCTCGATATTATTGTCTGAAATTCAGCTGATAGAGTTAAGCTTTTTGTAAAAGATACTCGTAACTATTTAAAAAAAGGTTAATAAATTCAGTTTCAGCGAACTAATAGAAAAGAACTGGAATATCATTTTTCGAGTTCTAAATTCTAATACTCATGCCTAGCGTGCTGGAGAATCATTAGTCTCTAGCCCCTAGACTGGACGCATTATTCTATATTCTAACACACTTAGATTGTTGCATGATAATTAATGACGACGTTAAGTCTACTGTTTCATAATACACTCGTATAATGTCTCACTTAGTCAGACAAATTAATAAATAATTCGCCTATATATCATGAGAGAAATACCAAAAGCATTCTGGTCTACTGTGCACGCGGTATAGAACCCGCGGACCGCCACAATCTCAGTTTTAACCCAAAGCGTTTGGCAGTTGGCGATTTATTTTTATGGTAGGTTTATTATAAATTCATAGTCTAGTCTCCTCTCAGACGTCGCATATGGCAAAGTGGAGGCAGACTTCTTCACTGCTTATGAGCGGGCACATAAATCATTGCAGGCAAACTTGCTGCAACAAAAAAAAAAAAAAAAAAACACCAAACCTATCTATACTAGCCAGGGTGCTGCTGGAACTTGCTGGCCAGCTTAATGCTTGCTTGCTGCCCGCTACCACTCGCAATGTACTATGTCGGTCGTTGTTGCAGTTCTTTGAGATACGGGATTGCTAATTGTTATTAAGTTGTACGCTTTGACCATTCGAATTAATTTGCTGGCTCGCACATCAGCAACAGCACAAAAATGACGTCCGGTCGATCGGGTTGAGTTCACAGCCGCAACTTGCGGCTGATGGGTTATGTGAACTTGGTGTGTTCGTGTGATTGTGCGAACCAATTAATAAGAGTTATCGCCGCAGCAGAAACAATCAATCAGAATCACTTAATTTGGATGGATGCGATGATAAAATAATTAAATGGATCATTTGCATATTATCGAATAGGAATGAGCGTTAAACTGCATATTACGGTGGCTAATGTAGCTAGGCGACCGGTTTTACGAAGGTGGGGCTTTAATGACTTCAACTGGTATGAAAAACTATTATAATAACATGGGAATGGCGATAAAATTTACAAGCGAAGGCGTAAGCTTTCATCGGGTTTTGAAAACTTGCATGCTAGTAAGTACAAACAATAACAATACAATTTCTTGAATCCAAGTATTGAGGGCTTAAGTCGCATTTAGGGTCCCTGTTTCGAATCAAAACATAAACGAAACTATTTTTATCAACATACATTATGTAAAAAAAATCAAATCCCCATGGATTGGCTCATAAATTGACTCAAGACTCAACCAGGAGAAAGGCACTATATTTTCTTGTTTCACTTTTATGAAACTCATGTAGTACCCATTGGTATAATAGTTAGTCATACGGGCGGTGTGGGTAGCCTCCCAAATCGTGAACACCTAATACAAAAAAGTAAGGAGCATAACCTCTTGTGAGGATGTGACAAATCCTCTAAGAGTATTTCTTGTTAGGAAACGTGGTTTCAAGCTTAGCCGTTCGGATCCATCATAAATTTTAGGTATCCTCAAAAAAAAATACTTGAAAGTGGGAATGAAAATTAATGAGAACTGGATTGTGCAACAGAAAAAATGCTTTAAATACCAATAACAAAATTGACGGCTCTTCCTTCTTTTCCGATAATCAAAAACAACATATGTATGTACATACGTTCAACGTACGAAGCTAATTTGATATTTAAGTTCTCGGCGCCGTCTACCGGGCAAATTGAGAACCATTGAATTAAGAAGACTTCTTATTTTATAGGATTTTCTAAGTTTCAGCTAAACCGGTTTTGAGTTTAAAGGTAATTTTCAGATTATATTGTTTTGCGCCATCTATCCGGAATTATTAAAACTTTTGATTCATATGTCCCTATCACTTCATAACAAATAACTTTTAACTCAATCAATAAATACACAACTTTTACGTACGATATGCATAGTGTCCCACAGGTATATAATTTAGCTAAGGCGAAAAACATGGACTCCTTGAGTAATTATTAGTTATTAAGGCCTACAGAATTTAAATAAATTTTTTATACAGAAGCTTCTTAAAAATTTATAAATCATAGCCATTTAAAACATTTTTTTTTTAATTTCTAGGTAAGTGTTTCAAAATTTGGCTGTATTGAAAATTCGATTTCAAAAACGTCTATGGAATTAGTTACACAATAATACAACTTTATAATTCGCTTACCAAATTCGTTTTTTTTTTTAATTTTCAAAACCAACACTCTTGGCAACCACGTCATAAGCAACACTGTAGATTTAACTCACTATTCTTTCTGGGTTTTGACACTGACTAGCGGACGTGAGAAGTTAAAAAATACGAAATTTCTTAAATCATCTCATTTCTTTAATAATAATAATATTTAGTTTTTTACTATTTTGATTTACTATTTTAGCAACCAACTGAGATTAGATGTCATCATCATCATCGGCTCGACAACCGGGTTCCGGTCCTGGCCTCTTTCAACAAGTCTCTCCACCTATCCCGGCCGACGCCATCCAGTTGCGCACCCCAAGGCTTCGGGCGTCCTGGTCTACGCCATCTCTCCACCGCAAGCATGGTCTACCACGCTGTCGTCTACCATAGAATGTACCACAAAGAACTTTCCGAGCAGGTTCCTCTTCGCTCATGCGAGCTAGCTGCCCTGCCCACCGGAGTCTACCGAGCTTAATTTTTGTCACGATTAGAGCTGTAGCGAATCGTATGTATTCGTTACTGAGTAACGGGTATTCAATGAAATACCAAGTAACGAAACGTTACTCACAAATAAGAGTCGTTACTCGCACGATGTCGTTACTTTTTTTTTGGCACACATTCAGTATCTAATAACGCACGCAGGTACCACATACGAGATACCACATACGGAATGCGAAAAGTATACACACAAATCGGAGTCGTTACTCGTACGATGTCGTTACTCGCACGATGTCGTTACTCGCACGACGTCGTTACTTTTGTTTTGGTACAAATTCAGTATCCACAGGTACGACATACGGAATATGCGTAAAGCATACACACAGGATGAGCTCGCGTTGGACGTTCATATTTTCTGCACAATTTTCATGAGCAAAAAAAATCGATTTTTCGTTAAAAAAAATTCAGATTTTGTAGATGTTTTTTAATCCATCGAGATCTCAGCCATCCTCCAATGGAATTTGACAGTTTATGCCTTAGTTGATTGGTAATATACTATATTTTGACCTACTTAGATTATTTCTTTCTAGATGCTTTCCAAAAGCCCTAAAATCGCAATTTTCCTGAACAAAAAAAAAATTTCGATTTTTCGGTGAAAAAAATTAGATTTTTAAGATGTTTTTTAATCCATCGAGATCTCAGCCATCCTCCAATGGAATTTGACAGTTTATGCCTTGGTTGATTGGTAATATACTATATTTTGACCTATATAGAGTATTTCTTTCTAGATGCTTTTCAAAAGCCCTAAAATCGCAATTTTCCTGAACAAAAAAAAAATTTCGATTTTTCGGTGAAAAAAATTAGATTTTTAAGATGTTTTTTAATCCATCGAGATCTCAGCCATCCTCCAATGGAATTTGACAGTTTATGCCTTGGTTGATTGGTAATATACTATATTTTGACCTACTTAGATTATTTCTTTCTAGATGCTTTCCAAAAGCCCTAAAATCGCAATTTTCCTGAACAAAAAAAAATTTCGATTTTTCGTTGAAAAAAATTAGATTTTTAAGATGTTTTTTAATCCATCCAGATCTCAGCCATCCTCCAATGGAATTTGACAGTTTATGCCTTGGTTGATTGGTAATATACTATATTTTCACCTACTTAAGTAGGCTACACACTGTCATTTTTTTACATCATTTCTGCTGGAATGATGGAAAAAATGATAGTGTGTAGATGTAAATGATAAATGATGAATAAATGATGATGAAAATGATGAAGATCAAAATTTTTCGTGGGTATGACTGAAATGATGAAATGAAATGACAGTGTGTGGGAAACATATCAGTGTGCGTCATTTTTATCTGCTCTTTGTCGTGCTCGCTGTCGTTTTTTTTGCCTGAAATAAATATTTGCATGCGTTTGTTTGTTGTCAGTTTTTTTCGAAGAAAGTTTATAGTACGATGAATGAATAAAATTTCAAAAATGATTGAAAAAATGACTCCATTGAAATGACAGTGTGTAGCATCAAATGAAATGTTCAGAAATGACAGTTTTGGAATGTCATTTAAGAAATGATAGTGTGTAGCCTACTTTAGAGTATTTCTTTTTAGATGCTTTCCAAAAGCCCTAAAATCGCAATTTTCCGGGACAAAAAAAAAATCCAAAAAAATTAAGATTTTTCAGAAGTTTTTCAATCAATTGACATTTGAGATTTTTTGTACGTCTTTTACAAAATAGACATGAAGCTTTATTTCCAAATGTCTGACGTAATAAAAATCTCTGAGAAAAAAAGATGCGTTCCAGTACATCCCAGTATCAACCATTCCGAAGCAATCATCGTATCTTCTTATTTGAATCAAATAAAACCAACCAATATTGCGTATGAAGTATGATATACGTATTTCGTTACAGTAACGATACTCATATTTGGCTAATACTATAACGTGATACATACGAATTGTATTGGAATACCTAAAGTAACGATAGTAACGAGTAACGACATTTTTGTAACGGGTACTCATACCTAAAGTAACGTATGCATACGGGTATTCATTTTGTCGTTACTTTTACAGCTCTAGTCACGATATCTGTTTCAAGGTAGATTGCGTACAGTTCATGATTGTACCGTCTCCGGAATCGTCCTTCCTCATATATGGGGCCAACAATTCTCCTTAAGACTTTTCTCTCGAACGCAGCTAAGAGGTCGGAGTGCCTTTTGCTAAGCACCCAAGTCTCGGATCCATATGTGAGTACTGGCAGCACCATGGTCCTGTACAGCAGCAGTTTTGAAGTTATAGTGAGATTTCTGGATTTGAAGAGCTTTGACAGACTATAGTAGGCTCTGTTGGATTTGAGAAGCCGCCCGCGTATTTCTTCTTCTATATTGTTATCGGCTGCTACTATTGACCCAAGGTATTTAAAGGATTGCACCACTTCAAATTTGTGCTCCGCAACCTTGATTGTTTGACCAACTGTTCCTCTCGCATTCGACGCCACCATGTACTTTGTTTTACCTTCACTAATGTGCAGCCCCAGATTTTGTGCCGCCTGCTCAATCTGGATGAAGGAATCGTGTACAGCTTGTTCGGTTCTTCCGATGATGTCGATGTTGTCTGCGTAAGCCAGTAACTGGCTGGACCTGCTGACGATGGTCCCTCGTGTTGCCGTGCCAGAGTCACGGATTGCTTTCTCCAACGCCAGGTTGAAGAGGAGGCAGGCCAGACCGTCCCCTTGTCGGAGTCCATTAAAGATGTTGATTGGTCTGGATAGCAATCCGGCTATTTTTACTCGGCTTGTTACGTTGGTCATGGTCAACCTACATAGTCGTGTCAATTTGTTTGGGATGCCGAATTCTCTCATCGCTTTGTAAAGTTCTACCCTGGCTATGCTATCATAGGCGGCCTTAAAGTCTATAAACAGATGGTATGTTGGGATGTTAAATTCTAGACATTTTTCCATCGCCTGCCTAAGGATAAAGATCTGATCAGTTGTTGATTTGCCTGGAATGAAACCACACTGATATTGTCCGATGACGGTTTTAGCGTATGGGGTTATCCGCTCTTGTAGGATAGAGGAGAGTATCTTATAGGCAGTACTCAACAACGTGATACCTCTATAATTTATTGCTGCACGTTGTGACATCTCCCTTCTTATGTATGGGGCATATTATGCCTTTTCGCCAGTCTTCTGGCATTTCTTCCTGCTCCCATACGTGCACTATAATATCATGAATTGCTTGACGTAAGGCTGGCCCGCCGTGATGAAATAATTCGGCTGGTATGCCGTCGGCTCCCGGGGATTTGTTCTGTTTAAGCCGGCCTATAGCCTTCTCAACCTCTTCTATGCTTGGTGGCGGCAACATAGGGTATTCTTCTTAAAGTAGTGGAGCCTCCACTTCTGTAGTGAGCTGACCATTTACGAGTAGCAATTCATTAAAGTACACTTCCCATCGTTCCAGATCGGTGATCAGATTTCCCTCTCCGTCCTTGCAGTATGTGCAGCGTGGTGTACTGCGTCATGTTTCGGACGGGTTGGTAGAACTTCCGCGCCTGGTGCGGACCTCGCTCTCGGCTATTAGGTTCTTCTCCCAGGCTGATTTTTTTTGTCTGTGTAGCCGTTTTTCTATTCTTCTGAGCTCTTTATATTCCTCTTCGCGTGCCCGCGTTCTATGAGATTGTTGCATTGCTCGTTACGCAACATTCTTACGTTCAGTCGCTAGCTTGCATTCATCATCAAACCAGTCGTTCCGATTTTTACGACTGCTGCCTAAGATGGAGT
Source organism: Chrysotoxum bicinctum (assembly GCA_911387755.1). Taxonomy (NCBI): domain Eukaryota; kingdom Metazoa; phylum Arthropoda; class Insecta; order Diptera; family Syrphidae; genus Chrysotoxum; species Chrysotoxum bicinctum. Next base: position 220,742,079 of record OU426987.1, read on the forward strand.
TGGCAGTACTAATGACAATATTCTTAAGGCTTGTCCACTTCTCATTTACGCCCAGCATACTGGCTCCAGGACTTACTCTCCCTAAATCAAGTGATTCTAGGGCGAGTCCTAACGCATTACCAAAGGTGTTACTGGTATTTTCATTGCGCAGGGCAGCCGTGTTGATTCTAACCTGATCGGCGGATGCAATGCAACTTCGCAAGGCAATCCACCCTCGGAAAACCATACCAACAAGATAGTGATCCGAGTCGATATTGGCACCTCGGTACGTTCGTACCGTCATCAAGTTCGAGTAGTGGCGACGGTCTATCAACACGTGGTCTATTTGGTTACGAGTGACTCCATCAGGTGATACCCAGGTGGCTTTGTAGATATCTTTACGCGGGAACCTGGTACTCGCAACGACCATGTTTTTCGATGCTGCCAATTCTAAGACTCGAAGTCCATTGTCATTAGTGTTCTCATGCAAACTATGGGTGCCTGCGTAATGCCTGAATACCGGCTCCCGACCTATTTTTGCGTTCAAATCCCCAAGGATGATTTTAACATCATACCTTGGACAGGCATTGAGGGCCCTCTCGACTTGTTCGTAGTAAGTCTCTTTTTCTTCGTCTGAGGACTCCTCCGTAGGTCCGTGAACGTTAATGAGGCTGATGTTCGTAAATTTGCCTCGCACGCGAAGGGTGCATAGCCTTTTGTTGCTTATAGCGTTAAAGCCGATGATGGTAGACTTCATTTTTTCGCTGAAGCCTACCCCGAGCACATGGTGTTTTGTATGACAGCTGTAGTATATGTCATATTATCTCTTCTGTAGAACACCATTCACTGTCCATCTGATTTCTTGAAGACTGTTATGTCAGCTTTATATTTTGACAGGGCATCGGCTAGCTGCTGAGCAGCTCGAGCTCTATAGAGCGATCGTACGTTCCATAAGAAAATTCGTAAATCGTTTTTCAGTTTTCGTTGCGTGAGAGATTAGATATAGGTTTCTTTTTATGGCACATTTTTGTGTCAGTAAAGCAGAACTGATATAATCTAAAGTTCTTCCAACTTCTAAATCATATTTTTGGTTAAATATTTTTCCCTTGAGTTATCCCTGGACTGGAATCAGATTCTGCACCCTGTTTTGTCTTTCTGAATGAGGTTATGGATATATCATTCAGGCTAGCCTTGTATCGTTGTTCTATCTGACGGCTCTTTTTAGGTAAGATTTTTGACCCAAGTAATTTTCCCTTGGGTAATCTTTGAGCTTGAATGAAATCCCTACCGTTTATCGTTTATTGCTGCGCTTAAGATATAGTCCGCTCACAATTTTCTTGGATACAATAATTTCATTTAGATGAAAAACTTTGAAAATAAACTCTAAATAGAATCTTAGAATCACTTGTCGGAGGAAAAGAGCATACAGCTGGAAAAACACCGTTTTCCATCAATTCGGAAAATGTTCCGATGGTTAGAATAGATGGAAAAACTTACGTAATCGTTTTGCCAACGTGGAATAACGTCTTTACAGAATTTAAGGAGATATATGTACACTCTGAACCAGTAGACTTCTGCATTTCAAGCTCATTTAAGACTCGTGCGACTGTGAGGAAGAAAAGAAGTTTTTATTCTATTTACGTTCTCAAGTATAGGAGAAGTTATAATGCAAACAAATATTTTGTTTTTACGAACAATGACAGAAGTAATATTTTGTGATGACGTAAAAGAGTTTCTAATACTCGTATTTTTCTTAAAAAATGACATGACCAACAGTTTTTATTTCTTTTCGCACATTGTTGGGGTTTTTGTGATAGGTTTTGGTATTTTTTGGCAAAGTTCTCCACGTTAAAATACAACTTCAAACATCGTAACATCGCACTGGACGAAACATACATTGCAACAGAAGTGCACTGCAAGAAAACCTGACGACACACAATGGGAAAAAGAGACCCCACCTAAACGGGGGAGATGAAGCTCCTTTCCTGAATTGAAAATTGCCTTTTTTCAGCCCTTTAATCCTAAGTAATCGAACTCTCCCCCTAAGTGGCAACTAACCTTGAAGTAAGTGGAAAGTTGATTTTTTGACCGATCTTTGCCTCGTCACTGAGTATCTGAGAAGTGTAATTTTTGTGTCGTATTTTCGGTATGAAAGTGAAGCTGGCACGACATACTTCAAAATTATTCAATGTTTTGCTTGTAAATATTATGTCAATTTCCTTTACACACTAGGGATTTCAATCCCTTGTCAAATTTTTTTCTTTTGGTGTGCGTATTTCGTATACATGTAAATCCCTCTTCAAATACGGATTCGAAGAATTTGATCTCTGTCAAAAAAAAAAATCGATTTTTTTGGTGTGAAGGAACGTAAAATCTATCGAGATCGAAATCTTCATACAGAAATTCATTTCTCATAGGTAAAGGAAATCGACATAAGACAGTTGTATTTTTTTTTCTAGTAAACATAGAGTTTGATGATGAAATATCAATTTCAATTATGTCAAAAAATTCAGAGAAAATTGAATTTAAACAAACAGCGGAAGAAAAGAGCACATTTTTGGAAGGAAATTATATAATGTAGGTCTTCTTCAATTTCTTCAATTTTCAATTTGTATAACAACTTTAACTGCATTTTGCCGTACCAGTTGAGTGTAAAATATGTAAATGTTAGACTCAAGATGATCGAGCCTACATTTTGCAACAGAATGCCAATGCGCTCATACCGCCACAGAAGAAAAATATTATGATGTCAAAAACCAAGAATTTTTAGACAAATCTTATGAATAGTACCCTAGCTAGTGCGAGTTCAATCTAGTTTGGAAACGGAGTAAATTCATGAAATTCGTCTCATTAACTCAAGTTTAGCTCCGAAACTCAACTCGGCCCCATGATTTCCCTAGACAGTTTGAAAAAAAAAGAGAATATCGCTGGTGGTACAATCATAAACTACAGCTTGAAGAACACAACCTCAAACATCAGGCTCATTGAGTTTGCCGCGGGGCGAAATATTAGTTTTTTTTTTCGCTGATATATGTACCATCGCTTCACACAAAATAAGAAAATCATATGAGAAAGTTTGACTTCATCAGAAATTCGATGAAACTCTTTTAGAAGACCTTTGGTACCATAAAGTATTACGAAACAGTAGAAGATAACATTTCCAAGAAGCCATCAGAAATTCTTCCTGCAACGTATTGAGTAAAGTAAACAGCATATGGATTGAGAACTAGTAGCAGCATTGGCAAGAAGCTATCAGAAATACGGTTTGTGACGTGCTTCGTTTTACACGATAGTCACAACGAAATTATAGTTTGACGAAAAGTGCAAGCAAACAACTTCAGCTAAATAGAAAGTATACAAAGAGGGTTTGGCTATAGAGAGACCAAAATTGCTCACAAGCTCCTCTCTCATAAAATCCTTTTGTTTGACCTCGGAAATGAGACAGGAAGACCAGCTGTTCCAAAGGAAAAAGGGAGCACATAGGATTGGGCAATCGAGAATATAGAGAAATGACATAATTGAATTGAGGTTTGAAAATCTTACCAAAAGGTTAAAAACAACCTCAAAAACATGGTAGTAAAATCCCAGCCAATGCTGCCGACATTTTTGAAAACCATTTCTACAAAGACAATAACAAACTCATTTGCAAAACATCGTTTGATGAAATCATGTCCCATGAATAAAAGGTAAGCATCCGATACTTAAAAATTGTGAACTTCTGGTCATTGCCAACCAGAAAGGTATTAGACTTTATAACTTGGGCTACAATAATGTTTGTATGCCTGAAGTCGGTTTTTATAAATCTGATAGGTTTAAAAGAGTTTCGACATTATCCAGCAAAGTTCATCATCGACTTATCCGTGAATACATATTCGGTTTCATATTTGTTCTTAGGTAGAAGTAGTGCAGGTCTGCGTTAATAACTTCGATACATCACCAAACACACGTTTAAAGGATTTATTTCATCGTAGACTGATTCTGAAGCTGTCCTCCACGAATGTTAGAACACAAATAAAATTCAATTATTCGTCAAAACATGACTGCTGCACATGTAAACTGGCTTATATTATGTATATAAATAAGCCTCAAGTGCCATACATGCATCGCATAGTCAACACAACTCAACCAGGTGCATTTAAATTAAAACGGCACATAAGATCACACGTAAACACATATCTTACAATGACTGAATCCAGCTTACACAAAAAATACAAAAATAAAGTACTTGGAACCGCCAGTACCCACTCGGTCGAAGCCTATTCAAATCCAATTATCTATGTACAAAGCAACTCTATCCATACAACTATTTGCTACCAATAATACCACCACAAAGAACAGTTAGTTCGTCATTTTTATTTGTGAGCGTTGTGGTGAAGCTGTGTTTTGTCGGACTTATAAGCTTTTTGTATACGAACGCAACGCACAGACAGATTAGCCCCAGCAAAGCCTTGTTTGAACTAAATCTTTGTTGATTGCCAAAGACATAACATATTGGCCATCATCGATTGTTAGCATGCATGAGTCCAAAATCAGCAAAATCAGGGTGACAAACCTCCTTGTAGGTTAAAGTGCCATCATGGAAAAAAAAAATTACGCGCGTCTGCTAGAATTCGAGTACAATAATATTATTGTAAGGAATATAAGCGCGAAAACAATACCACGCTGAGGCGCGATATGAACAAGAAGCCGTATTTCCTTGAAATGCATTCATTCATAGAAATTCTAAAAGCGAGGTACATCGCAAACATCCACACACGATGCACTTCCCTGTTGTAACCGCTTAGCCATTGTGTCTGCAATTTCAAGAAGCAAAGGTGAATTTTAACAGGATGGTTTTGAAAGACGTTGGATACGGCTTTAAAATATGTCGAAAGGACCGGACGCCCCAAGTGTCGAAAATAAATTGAATGAATATTGAATGGATTGGACTTCAGAGATTTTTAAAAAAGACCCTGGCCAGACGAATTTATTATTTGTCTTATAATTTCTTGAATTTTATTTGGAAAAAATATTATCAAATGCTTTTGCTGAGTTATACTTATAGAATTAAATGTTGTTTAAAATTATTTAACTTTCTAAACTAGTTGCTTTTGTTCAGCAATGATCAATTGTATTTTGTAAACCTTAATATCATTCGGCTTAAGGTTCCTCGGTTTACTCAACAACGGTGCATTTAATAACTAATCCATTTGATTCTCAATTACAATATTTAAGCAATATGTGTTTACAATTCGTGCTTCAAAATATCCGGATGTTTCCGATATCCTAAACAGATCCGAATAAAGGATTAGGTTACCGTACTATTCGGTAGATAGTGTCGGATATGAAACAGTTTAAGTCCGACGAAACTGGATAGTTTTTCATACCCAGATCCCCTCGCATCCTTAAAAAAAAAACTAAAATTTATTTCATGGGCATTTTGCCCATTTTACGGTAGACGTAGTGCTCCTTCACAATCGACTTCTACGTTGGCTGATCAAATTTGAGATGAACGGTTTTGGGTATTAATTAACCAACATTCGTACGTCAAAGCAAAGCAAGATCAGCCGAGAACGTTGCCGCGTTTCGTGAAAGTGTACAGTAGAACTCGAGGCAGTCGATATCTCGCGTGTAAGAGAACTCGGAATTTTGCAGACTTAACTTGGGGAATTTCGCATCAGGACTTGAGCCAACGGCCGCACAAGATCTAACTGACCCAGAAGTTCAAAGTTCATGGCCGAAGACAATCCAGTTTGTTCGCTGATGGCGCTGCAGAATGTTTGGAAGAAGAATTGAATTATATAAACATAGACGACATGTGATTCCAGCGGGATAGCGCTACGTGCCACACAGTGGACTTCACGATTGACATTCTTCATGAACGATTTGAAGCTAAGGTGACATGAATTTGCCACCAAACAAGATGAAATTGATCAATTGGCTTTTTGTTCATAATTTTTAAATTTATTCAAATTGCAGGCAGCACAACATTACGTCACACCTTTCGAAAATGGCATCAAGCTAAATTTTCTTTTAGATAATTTAATGTGTTCTGATTTGAAATATGAAAACGGTTCGAATTGATGGGAGATCACTTGAAAGAAACAATATTTTCTTTGGAACAAATATTTTTTCTAAAAAAAAATAATTTATCAATTTAATTGATGAGAATTCTTTTTCCGTATCAGTTGACAGCTGATTATCGTTTCATTCCACTTATTCATGTTTCAATTTCTTACGGTTTTACTGACATCACAGGAAATCATTTAGTTATAATGTTCTTGCATAAATTAAAATCAGAAATGTCAATAGATCAAATAATAGCTCTTAAGCTGACTGAATTTTCCTGTTCGCATTAAGCGTACATCAGGAAAGAGGACTTAATTTGAGTTTGTTTATTTCCTTATACGCTATAACTGACACCTAAGCTTTAGGTGTTAAGTTTGATAACTGAATTGACAGATATAATGGAAATAAAAAAATTTGTGATTTATTTTCTTAAGGGGCCAGTTATAGCTATGTATCATTGAAATGCATCATTGGAACAAATCAGTGGAATGCTGACTTAATTTTTTTGCCAAGCTAGTTATAGCAATCATTGAAAAATTGGCTTCAGTAAAAGATCCTGTCAGTGGCTGATTACAACCAATTCTATACATTTCAGGTTAGAGTTAATCATTGAAAGGAAAACTGACATTTGAGAATAGAAAGAGAATCGAACACATTCAGTGGAACGATTGTTTCCATATTAAAGAAACGAAAATCAGCTGTTCATTGAAATTGATTTCTATCAGTGAAATAATAAAAGGGGATTTAAAAGAAAGTTTAAATGAGAATTTTGTATTTTATAGAGTACAAAAATTCTATTACTCATTACCTTCATTTTGATACCAATTAAACCCAATGCAGTTTGTTTATTTGTCTTAAAAATGGGAATGAATAAGTGGCCCTTTATTATCTTCTTGCATAAATTAAAATCAGATATGTCAATAGATCAAATGATCATTATCATGATCATGACCATCAGGAAAGAGGACTTAATTTGAGTTTGTTCATACTTTTTCTAGATCGCTATAACTGACACCTAAACTTTAGGTGTTGAGTTTAATAATTGAATTGACAAATAAAATGGAAATAGAACAATTTGTGATTTATTTTCTTTAGTTTTGTGGAACAGTTTTTTAAAAACAAAAAATATTCCAAAAGTTAATTAAAAGTTCTATGGCTATTATTGTTGGTCTTGAAAAATGTGTCAAAAAAAAATAAAAAATTACTATCTCTCAAGCTTAAAGCAAATCAACCGAGCCGTTTAGGTTGTAGACGAACAGTCATACAAACAGAATTGTGACACCAACTTTTTTTGTCTTCCCCGTCATCTTGATGTCAATTCTGATCAAAATCTCGAGTTCGATTTTTTTTAAATACTTAAATTTTGTTTTATTAAGTATTATTATTTATTAATCAAAACCAGATGTTAAAATTTAATGTTTAAATACTGAGAAAATTTCAAAAAATACTACTTAAAAAGAAACGGTTTTTGGACGTTAAGTTTATTAAAATGTTCAAAAAACTTACTGCTAAAGTTCTAGACTTTTTTTTTCAATTTATCATAACAGTATATACTCTTACACGCATATTAGTAAAGATGGTTTAGTGAAGGTTTATCATTAAGTCCTGGACTAAGTGGGAAATTTCATTAATAAAACAAATTTTCTGCTAAGTGACGTTTACCAACTATGATTAAATTAAACCACCGACGTAGGTAGTTTAGCGAAGGCATAAGAAATAAAATTGTCAAACTTGGTTTGTTTTATCAAAAAAAAAATTAAACCAAAGTGCGAAGTGCGTGTCTTCACGATTTGTCAATTCATTTTGCTTTGAAAGCCAAGCAGTGTAAAAAACATAAAATGCACGACTGGATCGCACGAACTTGCTCTTATGTAAAAGTACTTTGGAATTTAAGATACATCTTATAATTATAAAACATGGATTTAATGAGATAATAATGTTCAAATGCATAAAATTGCCGTCTGGTTTCCGGAAAAGTATGAATTTATGCAAATAAACTTAAAAAAATCGTTTTATTATTAAATAAATTTTTTATATAAGAAATTTCTCTAAAATTTTTCAAGAAAAAAATGTGGGATGCGAATTTTAAGTATTTAATAATATTGGTTTTAGGAAATAATTTCAAAAAATAATTGTTCATAGGTTTTGAAGATATTGATTTAAAAATTTTTATTTTTTTTTTTAAAACCCAATAAATATTTTTTCGAATATTTTTATATACAATATTATTTTAAACTTAAGGGGATTCCTGCTAAAAATTTTGGGTTAAAATCCGTTAATGAGAAGTTCGAAAATCAAAAAAACCGTTCTATGACAGGTACCCCTAATAACATTTCCCCCCATTTTTTTTTTTCACCAAAATATGGTCCATGTCCATAATATCACAGTTAATTTTTTTTATCAAAATCGTTAGAGCCGTTTTCGAGATAAATAAGATTTTGCATTACGGGTGTATGGGGGGTACCCTTAGTTTTGGAGCTAAAAAAAAAATTTCAATTTTTCCTCTAGGGAATCACCGAAGACCCTTAACTACCGAGATTGAAAGAAATAGGTCCAAGGGTTTAGGCTGTAGTGAGAGGTACAGACATACAGACACACTGAAACATGTTTTTTGTGTACTAAATTTTCCTTAAAATTTTTATAAAAAAAATTGATATGCAAATTGTTAGTATTTAATAAAATACATTTTAAAACGTAATTTAAAAATTTAATCGTGTATCGGTTTTCAAGATATTGAATTTTCAAAAAAAAAAATTGTAATATTTTTTTAAAAATCCAAAAACTATTTTTTCGAAAAATATTTTAGTTTATATTTTTGAAAATGCAAAGCAGCTCCTGCATAAAAATTTTGGTTAAAATCGTTAGAGCCGTTGGTGAGAAATTCGAAAATCAAAAAACCGTTCTATGACAGGTACCCCTAATAACATTTCCCCCAAAATTTATTTTTCACCAGAATATAGTCCATGTCCATAATATCACACTTAATTTTTTTTATCAAAATCGTTAGAGCCGTTTTCGAGATAAATAAGATTTTGCATTACGGGTGTATGGGGGGTACCCTTAGTTTTAGAGCTAAAAAAAAAATTTCAATTTTTCCTCTAGGGAATCACGAAAAACCCTTAACTACCGAGTTTGAAGAAAATACGTCCGGTAGTTTAGGCTGTAGTTCGAGATACAGACATACAGACATACAGACATACAGACATACAGACATACAGACATATAGACATACAGACATACAGACATACAGACATACAGACAGACAGACGGAATTGTCAAACCCACTTTTTTCGTCTTCGCTATCATCGTAATGTCAACTTTGATCAAAATCTCGAGTTCGATTTTTTTTCCAAATGCAGAACTTGCCCTATAGTACCTATATCGCAAGTAAAAAGGGTGAGTGCCAGGACTCACGGTTAAGATGTGTAAACATCAACGTTCGTCCGAGTTTCGAATTTTTGTTATCGACCGTATTTATCAAACATACAATGCAATCGTATTAGTTTGTAAATTTAGATATATTCAAATCAGTCCAATATTTTTCCTACAATTTATCCTTTCACTTATATGTACTTAAATTCAAAAACATCTCTATATGGCTGTTCATAACGCTTTCCCCCAAAACACTTATTTATGCAATTTTTGAACATGCCCTGTAACTATCGCATCGATAGAAATATGGGCCAGTTATACACATTAGACTGGGCCAAAAAAATTGACTATTTTTTTTTTTGAAAGATATATCGAGAATATCATTCAGAGTGACAAAAAAAATTTTCGTAAAAGTTTGAGCCCTTAATATCAATTTTAAGAGGGCTATCATCGCTAATTTTGATTTTTAGTCATAATTTCATGTTTTGCGTCAGAACTGACAAAACATTGAAGTAAAAAAAATTCATTTTGACTTACTTTTATATAAAATTAAATTCCCTACAAAAAAGGTCTGATTGAAAATTTTCGTCAGACAAGCCGTTTTTGAGTAATTAAGCTTAATAAATTGTTATTTTTCGTTAGTTACAAAATTCCAAATTAAAAAAGTAAAATTGAAGTGAAATTGTAACAAAAAGAATGCACAATTGGACTCCGCTACGTAACGTAAAGTTTGTTTGACTTATGTTTAAACAGGGATGTTGTTGAGACAGCATTGCATTTTTACACTTATATTCAAACAGAGATGTTATCTGATAGACAATAGACTGTTTTTACACGAATCTGATTTCAATCTCTGTTTCTCTTTTGGTTTCCTTTCAAATGCATGAGTGCCTTTAAACACAGAGATTTTTAATATAAGTTAATTTTTTTTATGCGAAAAGGAGTCATCTTTTCGCACTCCTTACTCTACTCAGTTAAGCGAATTTCCCTGAGCGAACCTCAAATGTAAATAAAGAAAACCACAAAGAAGAATGACCGATAACTACGCATTTTCTCAAACTCAGCAATTGCGTGTAAGGCCAAATATACTCGTACATTGCTCAAATGCATGACAGGCACGTGTAAGATGTGGATGTAGGCTTGAAGAAAAATCAAAATCTTTTAATATTTCTTCAATCTAACGTACAGCATAAAAATTTTGTATATGCAAGATTGATGATTGATCATGCATTTATTGGTTCATTTGCGTATAGTACGTTGAAGATTTGAGAAGATAAGAACATAGCATAGCATAAGCACTGATTAAAATATTAAAAGAGCAAACGAAAATTGTATGATGAAATGAACAGATAAAATAAAACAAATCACTCGTATAAAATTACAAAAATATCAAAGAAATTCGGAAAACACACAATTTTACAGAAAAAAAACTCACATACAGCAACGTCTTGCCACTCCTCCGATGTAAAAATAAAAGATTGAAGACTCAAGCTTGATGTGTGTATATACAACTTTAACCAGAATTTACTAATAGACTTGCACGGGCTTGTCATGCATTTAAACAATGTAACGGGTGATTTTTTTGAGGTTAGGATTTTCATGCATTAGTATTTGACAGATCACGCGGGATTTCAGACATGGTGTCAAAGAGAAAGATGCTCAGTATGCTTTGACATTTCATCATGAATAGACTTACTAACGAGCAACGCTTGCAAATCATTGAATTTTATTACCAAAATCAGTGTTCGGTTCGAAATGTGTTTCGCGCTTTACGTCCGATTTATGGTCTACATAATCGACCAAGTGAGCAAACAATTAATGCGATTGTGACCAAGTTTCGCACTCAGTTTACTTTATTGGACATTAAACCAACCACACGAATGCGTACAGTGCGTACAGAAGAGAATATTGCGTCTGTTTCTGAGAGTGTTTGGTGTGGTTTGTACGCTGGTGGAATCATTGGACCGTATTTTTTCAAAGATGCTGTTGGACGCAACGTTACGGTGAATGGCGATCGCTATCGTTCAATGCTAACAAACTTTTTGTTGCCAAAAATGGAAGAACTGAACTTGGTTGACATGTGGTTTCAACAAGATGGCGTTACATACCACACAGCTCGCGATTCTATGGCCATTTTGAGGGAAAACTTCGGAGAACAATTCATCTCAAGGAATGGACCGGTAAGTTGGCCACCAACATCATGCGATTTGACGCCTTTAGACTATTTTTTTGTGGGGCTACGTCAAGTCTAAAGTCTACACAAATAAGCCAGCAACTATTCCAGCTTTGGAAGACAACATTTCCGAAGAAATTCGGGCTATTCCGGCCGAAATGCTCGAAAAAGTTACCCAAAATTGGACTTTCCGAATGGACCACCTAAGACGCAGCCGCGGTCAACATTTAAATGAAATTATCTTCAAAAAGTAAATGTCATGGACCAATCTAACGTTTCAAATAAAGAATCGATGAGATTTTGCAAATTTTATGCGTTTTTTTTTTTTAAAAAGTTCTCAAGCTCTTAAAAAATCACCCGTTATTATCTGGCTTAACTTGGCCATGGAAAGTAATAACATCGAGATTTCAGAACTCAAAGTTTCCAATGTAAGCACGATATCGTAAGTATGCAATATTTCCAATGTAAACAGGGTGTTAAATGCAATCGTCGGTAAGGTAGATTGCTACACGAAACGTGTAACCGTAACGTGTAACCGTAACCGTAACGTATAAGTTTTACCCACGTTTTCGATTCACTCTACCGCCGGGAAAGATGTTTACACATCAAAAATGACAAATACGAAAGGATTTAAGGTCATAAGTGGACAAGTCATATGAGCATTTTGCAGCACCCATATTATGATTAAAAAAAAGCAGGAGAAAGCGGTCAATAATATGTGAATGTGATGTAAATTAAGACAGCTTAGTAAAAATTATATAAATATAAATCCAAACATGTTTTTAATTTTTCTTCCTTATCTTTTTACCCTCCGTACATAGGCAGCTTGTGACGTCAATTTAAAAATAAGGGAGATAGTTTGTCAATTGTCAATTGAAAGCATGCAAGATTCCCGTATATATAAAAGACCGATAAGACTTCTGGACTCTTCTGAAAGTGTTCACTTGGGAAAAATGACAGTTCTGATTCTGAAAAGAAGAGAAATTTGCTTCTGGATTTGAAATCAGAATCGAAACCAGAAGCACCGACATATTCATATATCTAAACGTCAAACTCCACAGCTGTGATTTTTTGTATCCTAATTGTGCGAAAAGTATCTTTCAACAAACATAATTCTTGATTTTCATTATTCTCCCTGTTTCACATACAATAACAAAAAACTTCAGAATCAAAAAAAGTATTCATTTGGGATTACGGATCGGAGAGAGATTCCGGATTGCCAAATAAAAACGACATAAAACACAAGCAAATAACAATCAATTTAGGCAGACACAGAATATATGATGGCTTACTTGTTGTAGTAGATTTTCTTAAGGGATTTTTGATAAACGTCACTCAACTATTCCTCGAACATTTCGTTTATTTATGTAAATATTTAAGCCATGGCTTAACTGCTATTCCACGGCTTAGCAAAACCATGGACTATAGGTGGAATAAGCGTTTTTTATTAATACGGCTGTTAAAGTATACATTGTTGGAAGCATACACCTGACAAAATAACAATTTAGGCACAATATGCTGGGATTTGATCTTGATCTTGACCTTCGTTTTGATAGCCCAACGCACAAAAGATTACGCCAACTTTGAATGTATATAATAGTCTTCTAAGAATAAAGAAGTTTTGTAATAATTTTCAACATTTGTAAAATAAATATCAAATAAACTCAAAGCGCAACAAAGCTAATTTCAACTGAGTGAAATGAGAATATCGTGTGACTGACTGTTTCGGCATGTCACATCAGAACCTGTTTTCTTTTTTCTTTTTGAACTCAATCCATACTGGACTCCTCTGTGATATTACGTCCATAAATCCTCTTATCAATTCCATCCACATGAGTTATGGTATCAAAATGGCGCTAGTTGGACCACAGCGTTATACTGGCAGTGGTCGCCATTTCTACCTAACTGTTTCGGTGCCGTGCCGGGTTGACAGTGGTCCCTTTGTTGAATTCGGGTAACATAAATAACTTTTTCTTGCCGAAAATTAATGACATTTTGGAATAAATGTGCTTACGCTAAATTTAGTGTGAATATTTTTTTTACCTATTCAAAATTATGGCTTTAAGACATACATATGTATGTACATTGGTCTTGAACGAAATATCGAGTTTAAAAATAATTCATGGCAAGAATTTAGTTACATGAATGTATAATTTCAAAGAAAGTGATGTGAGAAATTCTGACAGATGACACTTGTAAAACGTCTTTAAAATTACTATTATTTACTAAACTCTTGAAATAATGGTATAACTCAAAATTACTGTGGCCAATGATTTTAGTTAGTTGAAGTCTATGTTGAGATCTTAAAATTATTTTCAATTTGAATTTAAAGTTAATTTACATTTATCAACTGTCATATTTTTAAATCTGAATTCAGGTTTAAATATAGAAACCAGAGAAATTATTAAAATTTTGATAACTATTATTTAAAATTATTTTAATGTTTTTAATCGTTGATCTAAAAGTTGGTTGACAACTTTCAACTGTCAAATTTGTCAAAGTCTCATCAGATTTGCTCTGAAAATCATTTTAATTAAAAAATATAAAAAAAAAACAGCACACAAAGGATTTATAATCGTTTTGGAAAAATTCAGCAACATTTTGAGCTTGTTTTTCTTAATTTGGTACAAATACTTATGCATTGTGAAAAATTTATAAAAATATAAGTCTAAACACAAATCAAACACATATTTTCAGACATTTTTGACATATGTAAATTTAACTTATTCGCAGATTTAAACAATTTTTTTTTTAAATTTTGAAATTTTGAACCTTGTTCTAGCCTCTGTTTTTGACGGATAATAAATTCAGTGCGACTATCTGGATTCATTTTCTCTACATCATAAAATGTACCAAATTTCATTAATTTTCGTTGGCGTGATGGTAAAAGAGGCTTGTGACCGAAATTCACCAATTTGACCACTGGAGGGCGGAGAGGTTGGTCAGATGTTTTCGGAATATGTCGGTAGTAGGTAGTAGTTTCCTGAGGAGGGCGTTCATTGTCTTAAATAATACTTCTGTCGTGCTAAATGCTGTAACAATGAGTGGAGGAAAAATGATTTAGTTTGCGTTGCCGAAAGTTTTTTTTTTTCAAAGCTCAAAAAATTATTGTGATAACATAACCATATGGAACCATGGAGCTTTTTCTGTGATGTTTGTCACAGAGCGTTCGGACTTTGTTGCTTTTAAAAACGAATGAAGTGTTGCCATTTAAGATTTTCGGGAAATTGTCATGCAAGCACTAGAAAGGGCACGTTCTCTCTTCCTTGTACTAAATTTGTTTTGACTCAAGTAAAGGGTGACCTCACCTTAAAACATGGACCCGATGTCCACAAAGATGCATTCATCACAGCAGTTAGGACTGCAGCTTAAGAAAATATGCATTCTGTATACAAATGAAACAATTTAGCCTACTAAATCAAAAACCAATATCATCACTGTAGTAGAGTTACGTTTATTCCAGAAGAATTGAATAATTGGAGAGAAATTTATGTGTGAACAGTTTTAGCAAATTTATTGTAATGAAGAAAATATTCTATTAATTTTGATAGATATTTCATAAGGATACTTAAATTAAATTATTTTAATATAGTATTATTAATACAGTATTTCAACATCCCCTCTTAATCAATACATATTAAAATTTAAAGTTCAATTTTTTTTTAAGTTCTAATTTAAACCCATATTGTTTGTGCAAAAGGTATGTTTTTCATTGTTAACTGGCTTGGTTAAATTATCTGCAATCATCTGATTTGTATTTATATAGTTGACATCAATATCACCACTATCCAATCTTTCACGAATAAAATGATGACGAATGTCTATATGTTTAGTCCGTGGACTATACATTTGATTCTTAGCCATATTGATGGCACTTTGGTTGTCGCTAAATATTTTAATTGACTTAATTGAGTTATCCAATAATTCGGCTAAAAGCTGCCGTATCCAAATCGCTTCCTGAGTAGCCGCCGAAAGAGCCATATATTCAGCTTCAGCACTGGAAAGTGCAACCGTTGGCTGTTTCTTGCTTGCCCATGATATTGCACTGTTTTCAAATTTAAAGATATATCCAGTGCACGATTTTCTGTCATCCGGATCAGATGCCCAATCCGCATCGCAATAACCATGAAGTTTTGAAGTTTCATCGTCAAGTGATTGGAAGGTCAGCTTGTAGTCCTTCGTTCTCTTTAAATATCGGAAAATTCTTTTTACTGCATTCCAATGAGGTCGCCCCGGTTCTTGATTAAATCTGCTTAGATTTCCAATCGCATATGTTAAGTCAGGACGTGTACATTGTGACAAGTATAAAATACTCCCAATAGCTTCTTGGTAAGGTACATTTTCCATGTCTTTTACTTCGTCTTCGGTCTTCGCTGACATGTCCTTTGTCAATTTAACATTTGGATCAATCGGTGAACCGATTGGATGACACTCAGACATACCAAACCGTTCAAGTATTTGCTCTGTGTATTTCTTCTGATCTAATGAGATTGTTCCATTTTTACGATCCCTTGTTATTCTCATTCCAATACAGCTTCCAGCTTGACCAAGATCCTTCATGCTAAAGTTCTTTTTAAGATTTGCTTTTAACTGATTTTTCCAAGCATTATTATTCGAAAAAATTAACAAATCATCAACATAGACAGCAACGAATACCATACTCTTTTTCTCATGTCGAAAATATATGCACGCATCTGTTTTACAACGTCTATACCCAGATTTGACCATTACATCGTTCAGTTTAGTATTCCATTGACGACTAGCTTGCTTTAATCCGTATATAGCCTTTTTAAGTAAACAGACTCGGCCACTTCCATCATCAAATCTATCTGGTTGCTTCATGTACACCTTTTCTTTAACATCTCCTTGTAGGAAGGCTGTAATTGCATCCATTTGATCAATGTCAAGATTAAATTTTGACGCAAGCGCGATTAGAAGCCGTATCGATGAATATCTAACCACTGGCGAAAATGTCTCTTCATAATCGATTCCAGGTCGTTGACTGCACCCCTTAGCCACTAGTTTTGCCTTGTAACGAATAACTGCGCCGTTTGAATCCGTTTTGATCTTAAAAACCCATTTCGAACTTATGGTTTTCCTGTCTTTTGGTAAATCTACCAGTTCCCAGGTACGGTTGTCCAATAACGATTGATATTCCTCGCTCATTGCATGCTTCCATTCTTCGCAATTTGAACTACTCATAGCATCTTCAACTGTTGATGGTTCCTCAATATTACCGCATGCCAAATATGATATAAAATCAGGAAATTGTTTCTTTTTACGTTCTCTAGATGACTTTCTTAATCTTGCTGATCCGACTTCTTCATCACTGCCTGGTTGAGTGGCAGAAATTGTTGCATCAGTTACCTGAACGCTATTAGGTTTATCCCCAGATGTATTCATCAAATCATCACTTAACAAATTTTCTTGCGCATCCTTAGCAATTTTCCAGTCTTGAATATCTTTAATGTCGGGATTTTCTTCATCATAGTCAGGAGTATCGTATAAAACATATTTATTTTGATTATTTGAATCAGTGGAATTACAGTTTTCCAGGAACATGACATCTCGACTATTAATTGCCCGATTAGTTATTGGATCATAAACACGATATGCTTTAGTTTCCTCGCAGTATCCAATGAAGATTAATTCCTGAGATTTTGCATCAAATTTTTTTCGTTTCACATCAGGAACGTGTACTATTGCATGCGATCCAAAAATTCTTAGATGACTCAAATTCGGTTTCGATCCAGTCCAAATTTCAATAGGAGTTTTGTCCATCAAAACACGAGATATAGAACGATTTTTTAAATATACCGCCGTTGACATCGCTTCTGCCCAAATTTTTTTTGGAAGATCCGCATCTTGTAACATGCATCTTGCACGCTCTGTCAATGTTCGAATTGTTCGCTCAGCAAGCCCATTTTGCTGTGGTGTATAGGGCGATGACGTTTGTCGTATAATACCACATGACTTGAACAACTTCTCGAACTTTTGGTTGCAGAATTCCGTTCCATTGTCTGACCTGAATTTCTTGATCTGTTTTCCAGTTTGTTTTTCAACTAAAGATTTGAATTCGCAGAATTTGGAAAATGTTTCGTCCTTTGATTTTAGAAAATAGGTAAATGTTTTTCTGCTGAAATCATCAACTAGAACAAATGCATATCTAGCTCCACCAATTGAAACATTCTCCATCGGTCCTGCCAAGTCAGCGTGTATAACTTCCAAAAGTTCCAGAGCTCTTGAGTCATTTTTGTTAAATGGTAGTCTTGACTGCTTTCCTTTTAAGCAAGCAACGCAAATGTTTTTCCCAGTGTCTTCAAGAAATGAAATACCGTCAACAGCACCATTTTTTATTTTCTTCAAATCTTGGTAATTCAAATGACCCAATCGTCTATGCCAAGTCTCACAAGTTTCCGGGGATGTTACTGCAATGTAACCACAGTGCTTCAAATCATTAAGCCTGTACAACCCATCTATCATCGAAGCTTTTGCCAATATTTGTTTGTGTTGGTCACGGATTTCACATCGATCTGAAAAGAACTCAACAATATGTCCACGTTTTGTCATTTGACTTACAGATAAAAGGTTTGCTGTTAAATCCGGAATGCACAAAACATTTTTAACTTCAATGGTATTTGGTTGTCCATTGACTTCAGATGCTATTTTCACCGAACCACACATTGAAACCTTCATTTTGGTGTTATTGGCAACAGTAATATCAGATATTGATGGTTTTCTTTAATTCAAAATCCAATTTTGGTTCATGGTAAGATGTTGCGTTGCGCCAGAATCAATATACCAATCACCTCGGTTAAAATTTCCACTTAAAAATACAGCACTGAAAGAAGTTCCGGATTTATTTTTGTCATCAACATTCTTAGACTTCTTAATCGGACAGTCAGGAGATTTGTGACCAATTTTGTTACAACTGTAACATCGTACTCCTTTTTTCTTTGGCAGACCTTTTTTGTTTCCGCTGTTTCCACTGAAAAAAGCACCTTCACCATTCACAGTTGGAACTTCTTGTAGTAATTTAGTTTTGATGGCATCACTTGTTAGCTTTGTATCGGTGTTGTCCAATGCCATCACCATTGGTTGAAACTGTTCCGATAGACCGCACATCAAAAATATTGCCAACCATTCATCGTCAACTTTGAATCCTATCGCATTTAACCTATGAGCTGCCGTAATGATTGTAGAAACATATGTATCCATTGAGTTGCAGTTTTCCAGTTTTGTTCCTGTTAATTGTTTCACCAATGTGATTCGGCGTGCACGACCTTTGTCTTCAAAAGTAGATTCCAATTTTTCCCATACTTCTTTTGCTGTTGAAGTATCCTGAACATAGACGTAATTGCTTGAATCAATGCTCAAAATAATCGCTGCTCTAGCTTTCGTTATCTTATTAGCATCCACTTCTGTTCCAAGAACCGCTTTCCAATTGTCGTTGTACTCCAAGTATGTTTGCATAGCAAACTTCCATGTTGCATAGTTTTCACGACCCTTCAGTCGTTCAATCGATGCCAAGAAACTTGAATTTTTTTCGCTTCCCATTGCACGTAACCACAATTAATAACAGCAACAAAATCAATAAATTTATTATTCAGAAACAATTCACAAATTTATGTTCTCGAATTTTTCTGGGCCCATAACCTGTAGTAGAGTTACGTTTATTCCAGAAGAATTGAATAATTGGAGAGAAATTTATGTGTGAACAGTTTTAGCAAATTTATTGTAATGAAGAAAATATTCTATTAATTTTGATAGATATTTCATAAGGATACTTAAATTAAATTATTTTAATATAGTATTATTAATACAGTATTTCAACAATCACCACATACGATAATGGTGAAATAATCTTCGAGTTGCCCATATTACATGTAAAGAACAAAAAGAAATATGCTCTTAAAATGGTCACCGGGTGTGGATTGTGCCCATCGGTGTTCCAAGACGCTTGCCATTATGCATTGCATGAGGTGTACTAAGTCGATTAGAGGCAATACCTTGGCAGAGATAGTGTGCAGGTTTTTGAGATCAAAGGTGCACCTCTCTGACATTTATATAGCAAAGGCCAATACTGATATCTCGCCAACAGCAATGATGAAGAACACGGCTGACATATGGCTTGTGTCGGAAGAGCTCTCATTAAAAGTGAATTTAATACACTTCGGTTGGACGACGACGACGGACGACGATGACTATGACTGGGATTTGATCAAAAGAGCGAGCGGTTCTAGGTACGAGTACATTATTTATAGAGGTTTTCCAAGTCCTGAGGTATAAGCTGCAACGGCTGAGGCGGCAATGATTCCGGATGACATCATTCAATGGCAAACGAATGGGGCAGCTCTTTGTCGTTTTTCCAACATGGCATGCGATATTTCCACGGAGAGTTCGAGATAAATGGTTTTCTTTGGAAAATTTGAAAATCTCATTAGATGAAGAGGAGGACGGTTCTTGAAGCTTCATTATATAGAAGGAGGTATACTTAATAAGCAACCGGCACGCAAACGGTCAATAAAACTCTATTTACTGCCGCAACTTAAAGTTTTGGAAGTTATTGCATCGCGTTGTGACTGGTGCATGGCACAATGTTGCAATCGGCTTCGGCCGAAGAGCGAAGTCTCAATTGGAGCACATGGATGCCAAAGTAGGTATGTTTATTACCTACCTATACCTTTTGTATCGGACAATTAGATCTGAATTATGAGTCAGTAAGGTCTAGAAGCGCACACAGTTGATCAATATATGCAACTATGTGGCATGATGTCAGTTGCGGTCAAGTCTTCTAAACTTCTTCAATAAAAACAAAAACGAATTGTATGCGCCTGCTGCCTGCA
Organism: Chrysotoxum bicinctum; assembly: GCA_911387755.1. NCBI lineage: Eukaryota > Metazoa > Arthropoda > Insecta > Diptera > Syrphidae > Chrysotoxum > Chrysotoxum bicinctum. The sequence continues at coordinate 220,762,497 of OU426987.1, forward strand.
TCAATCGGAATCTACTTCATTCGTGAGCTAGAAGAATAAACAAGAACTTAGTTGGCTACTAAAAGCAGTTAGCCTCTTGCAATGTTTGCAGTTAGAGTTTGGTCAGATAAAAAAAGAAAAACTTAAATTATGGCACATTGCAAGAACAAAAGGTAATTGAATTCAATTTATGTGGCATTACTTTGTAGCATGCTGTGGCGATCATTAAATAGTTTGATGCTTAGAAAGATGCACGACACCAAAATGTCATAAAGAATGTATCTACATTTGAATTCATTGACCAAATGGGGAAATTCTTTAACTATGAGAACTCGATAGAATCTCACATCTAACCGTGGGAGTTTGACATTGAAGGATTTGGTATTGGAATTGGAATATTATTTTGTTGAAGCTGTAAGAAGAGCATTTAGATAGGGTTTCTATTTGTACGAAATTGAACTTGAGATTTTTATTAAATTTGGATTTTATTTTTTACGGCATAAACTCTTTCCAAACGCTTAACGTACAATGCTTATAAATAGGTTATGGGTAGTCTTCAAAGCTCCTTGAGTGCATGTAGATTGTTGAAGCAAAACAGAAATAAGGTTTAAGAAATGGGGAACAAAGCATTGATTTCTATTCTAGATAGAACAAAACGGCTGTGAGACAAACTCTAGTTTGCTGTAGAAATCAAGAAAAGCAGCTTGGTCCACAAAAGTATGACAGCGAGCTGCTGATGACATAGGTAAAACACTGTGATGGCATATAGGTAAAACACCACGACTTGATAGTCACACCACGACTACCCAAACCAAATAATGTACAATTTCTTTCAGAACTTTAATTAGACATTTTGCTTTTTCGTTCTCAAAAGTGATATACTAGATAACAGTTTTGAAATAAGAACAGGCATTGTTCTCATTCGTATGCATCTTACAGTCACAGGGTCTTGGTCTAGATTGTAAAGGGTTTTTCAATAAGGAAGGGTAGATGTTGAAATAGAATAATGGAATAACAAAATGTATGGCATTATGTTTGAAATATGACATCCTTCATACGCCCACCTCGGCTTTTTACGGTGGAACGGACCCGAGTGGTCCAATTTTCAATAACTCTTATATATAGATCGATGCCGGCCCAAAATCCACACTAAATGGTAACATTTTGAGGATATATGTATTGTCACGTGGTTAACTTGGCGTGGGTTGGTGTCGTTCCATATATTGCAGTTTTGCTTGTTTAAACAGACATTCATCCATAAATGCGCCTCGTTTGTAAAGATAATTTTTCGGCCAAAATTAGGGTCTCTTTCTTAACGCTCCGAAGTTTAGTTAGTGAACTAGGGAGCTATGGTCTAGGGTCATAAACTTTGAGCTCCCAAGTCATTTGGATCTTGTATGGGTATAGGCTGAAGTCCCAAATTAATATTCGCCAAGTTGAAGTCTGCGAAAGGCCGAGTTATTTTTCATGGCAAGGAATCGACTACTTCGGGCCCTCCTGAACAATTTCAGGGACCTTGGCCGATTTGACGGTTCTTTTAAGTACGAATGTACTTTTATATGTTCTTAAGTTCTCAAGAGTTTATGCACATTTTCTTAAGTTCTAAAAAGGTAAGATTTTTCCTAAAATACATGATTCTTTTTGAGTAAGTGGCTTTCTTTCATCGCGCTAAAACTACCGATATTATGTACATACAGAGGCGTATTTAAGGATTTGGCGCCCCGGGCTGATAAATTTTGCCGCCCTTTAGAACAATGAAAATAAAGTAATAAAAAATAATAATAAAAAAACAAAAAATGCATAATATTTGATGTTTTCAATTTTTTTTTGTGTGTATATTCATTACAAAATTCATTAACAATAGATTCGTTATCTAAATTTCTTGTCAGTTCAGAATCTATATTTAATAAAGCTAAACTATTAAGGCGCTAGTGCGAGACATTAAATATTATATTTTTTATTATATTTTTATTCGTTTCAATACGGAAAACGATCTTTCTGCACTACAATTCGTCACTGCAGTAGAGCTGTGTCAATCAGTATCTATTCGATTTTTTCGATCCGATCATCGAAAAGTATTGATGATCGAAATCACACATTTTCATTTTAATCGATCCCAATCTCAATCATTTAGATGATTCTCGTTTCTCGATTTTCTGTTTCAATCTCAATCATTTCAATGAGTCTCGATCTTTAATATCAGTTAACTCGATTAACCATGATTTACTCGATTCGATTTGGTGTTATTTGAGGTATCAGGGGTGGAATCGCGTAAGGTGATAGTTGATTGTCAATTTTTGATTGTCATTTTGAATATAGCTTTCTCTATCATATCAAAAAAGAAATATAGAGAGAGCGATTGTCAAAACGACAATCAATTAATTTAGTGATCACTTTACTCTTACGCAATACGGGCCCAGGAACTGGTATGTTAACTGTGGGAATTGAGCTAGTAATGAAACTTATCGAATAAAAACTTTCGAATTACATATGCGATAGTATCTAAAAGTTAATTTATTCGATAGTACCAAGTCATTCAGTAACTATTAGTCCTAAAATTGATCTTTTAAGGAGCAACATATGAAGTTTCTTTATCTTGAATTTTTTGACGCTTTTTAATCAATGGACATAGTAGCCATCATTCGATGTCATTTGGCAATTTATATGGCTTACAATATAGAGTATTTTGTGAAAGCCTCAACTCAATCCTATTATCGAAATCGAAATGAAAATCGAATCGGAACAGTATTGAACCATTTGAGTGAAATGAAAATGATCGATCGATTCAAATGATCGAATCATTTTCTTTATCGATTGTTCAACGGTTCGATCATTTGAAATGAATGATTTACACAGCTCTACACTGCAGTGCACAAGTATATTCTTAAAGCAACCTCAGCATATACAAATGCTTCATCCAATTCTTTTTCTCTTATATGAAGGTTAAGCTGCCTTAAACTCATATTTTGAGAGTTGTTTTGCTCCAAAAAATGTTTAAGTAAGACACACTCTGCTTGAAAATCTTCTCCAAGATCAACCGGGTATAATTTCTGAAGAGAGTAATAAAACCATTTGTTTTTGCTTCATAGCATGAATTTCTTCTCTTCAGCGCACTCAATAATTGGTCGCAAATAGGAATGAAAGTATTTATTTTGAAATTTTCACGACCACAAAAAAGAACCTCCCTACGCGACACTCACCATCTTGTTTTTTCCTCTTGACGATTCTTTTTTTGGTCCATTTTGTAATTTTCAGAGGTTTTGCTTTTTCCCATCTTTTCAAAAACATCAAAGCATTCTCGTTTTTCTCTCACAAACGATATGAGTGCCTCGTAGAGCCTGGACACAGTTTGTATCAACATCTTGAATTTTTTTGATACAATATTGAATTGCTTGAGTTTAGAACCCCAAAATTAAAACAATATTTCTGTCTCAAGGGACTTCAATTGGGACAAGTGAACACGATACTAAAAACATAAAATAGGTATTCGACGATTTTAACTTTAGTAAAATGTTAGAGATAGCATTATGCTATTAAATGATTAAAATATACTAAAATAGTTTTAACATCGTACTAATTCGACTAAAATTTTGCGCCAATAGTTTTTAAAATAATACCTATCCTTTTATTTATCCATCATTATAAGCTATTGTACAAAAAACAATCATTATATTGTTTCTTAAGTCGTTCAAAACTATTGACGAAGGGAAGGACATTTGTATATAGGGACACGAGTCAGCCAAAACTAAAAAAAAAATGAGGCATGATTTGCTAGGTATATAAAGATTAAAAATGTGTGTGTGGCCTTATATCTAGAATCCGGCTTGATGGATGTTTATAACTTTTTTTTAATAAAAGGGACTTTTTGTAGATGGCTTAGAAACAAAAAACTAAGATCCGTTCTAGCCCATTTTTGTAGAGCTACATAGCAACAAGTGTTTTTTTTAGATAATGTTTTCGTTTCATTGGAATTTGTTCCAAAGAATAGGTATATACATACATGTTTGCAAATATTTTTATTATGGATTTTCATTATAAAAAAATCGTTTATAAAAAATAAGAATAATAAATGGTGAAAAAAGTGAGTGACATGTTACAGTGAACTCTCTCACAGCCGGACACTCACGGCACTGAAAAAATTGTCATGCTTGAAAAATTAAAAAAATTGCATTTTTTAAATCTTTGTATATTTTTTGTTTATCCTTCAAAAATATTGTAAATTAGACAATTGTTATGGGCAGCTTGCGCCCTTTTGCTTGTATGTTTTGAAAGTTCAATCGCTTCAAAAAAAATATTATAAATTGGCCAAGCGCAAGCCGCCCCTAGCAGCCTTGCCGCCCCGGGCTGTAGCCCTTTTATCCCTAGGGTAAATACGCCCCTGTGTACATACATCCCTTGTTTCCAAGGTAATGGAAACGCTGATAATTTAGAAGCTCAAGAAATATCTTACAGAACGAGAGGTTCTCAATGAACGTCTTCTGGGATGCCCCAAGGCTACGTTTTGTCTACAACACTCTTCATATTCGCACCCTCAGCTTTTCATTTTCATTTCAAGGTTCACAACAGTGCTCGTTTATTTGGGTGTGCGGAATTGTAACATATGCTAGGTTTTGATCTCGACATCATTTCATAAATGGGTAGTATTAATCACGTAAAATTTAATGCTTTCAAAACACAAAGCTGGTGTTCTGTTGATCAAGCGAAATATAGCACCTTATCCAGGACTGAGACTTGCATCATAAAAACTGAAAAGCTTTCCATTGTCAGTATGTATTTGTATAGGTATTACTGGCAGAAAGGTTCTGATGAGGGACTGTATGTTTTCTAGGTAGCAATCTCTTTGGACAGAAAGTTAGAAGGGTAGGACTACCTTTTATGGGCGTGAAAGCGTGAATGCCTGGACTTCTCGTTCTTCACGGCCATTCTGTTGACTAGACGTGGTTCCTTGAATTAATTTTTTGTTTGAAAGGACATTGGCTCGGCTAATTGCTTGTGTGCGGCTCCGAGAGAGGACGCGAGGCATGTGCTAACTGAGTTTCTGCGATATGCCCACGTTGAAGATCTCTCTACGATGGGTGCGGTGTGCTTGGGATCTCAGTGGTATCTTTTTTAATAAGAAGACGGCTGATACTCTGGCCATGTTTCTGACCGAGTTTTTCAGATTTGGCGGCAATAATGGCATTCTGTCTGTCCTTGTTGTAGACGCTCCAGTAAATTGGGGTTCACTCATTGCTGTCCGCCGCGCACCGCGCCGCCGTAGCAGATTTGACTCCATGTTAACATGGGGTCTTGGGCTAGTTTGGGTTGCGGCCTTGTTCTCTCTGTGCCAGGTGCACTGTTAGGTAGGGTGAATAACGCGAAACTCCTTTAGATTATGGCTGGTGGATGTGTGGGCTTGAGGGGGACTGTCCAGTTCTCATTCTGAACCAGTCACCATCGGTTATAGGCTTACTCCAACACGTTCTTTGACATTGTAACGGCGCTCTTTATCTTGAGTCCTAGGGTTGGTGGAATTAGGGCTTGATACAACGACTGTGTGGGGGCTTGGGGTGTCTAATATGTGTGCCTTGGTATCTCCCGATCACTTGTCTGAACTAGATACGTCGATTAGAGGGTGCATGGGACTTGCGACTTAAGCATCAATTTAGCAGTTACGCTGGTTGTTGTAGTCTTGCGTGTTCTTTTAGTTGCTTTTGGCTAATGTCATTGTGTCTGTGCTCGCGTTAGGGCTGAATGCATGTACTATCTATGAGCATTCCCTGTTAATGTGAGTTTTCCTGTTGTGGCTTTGAACGACTTGGGTGGTGCTTGCCTCCATCCAATTTGATTGGGAAGCTCAAGTGTTCTTTCGAAGAGCACAAGTTGGCAGGTTTGTGTTTCTGTGTATGGGTGTGCGCATGTGGCTTTTGATTTCCGCCTTGGTCGATGTTTGGGTATGCATATCCAAGGTGGGTAGACCTCCAACGTTGAGGCGTTCATCTAGATGTGACCTTCACCGAAAGCTATATTCTAGTACCACGGAAGATAGTACCAGGTGTAGGGTGGTTTCTGTGTCGCAAGATGCATGGCAACGTGTATGCTATATTAGAGCAATGGTCAACGCTTAACTTATCTCTGTTATTGTGTGTAGGCCCGCCATGGAAATAATTGCCATAATTGGCAGGTGCCCACGTTAAACAAACTTTACTTCTGACCTTCTCTAAGCGAACGGTCATGCATGCACGGATGTAGCCAAAAATCAAAGTAATGCTTATAGGATTTCTTAAAAGTTGTATGAAATATCCTTTATTTCTTCTTCTATTCTTTTAATCTAATACTGTTTATAAGGTATACATCCGATTGAAAACATATTTTGAACTTTTACATATGGTCGGGTTAATCTATTACTCATTTGAATCTTTTTGGTGAAATCCAGAACAGAACCCTAAAACTGATAGAGGACACATATTATAGGGAAACTTTTGTCTTGAACACTGTATCCTAACATCTTCTCTCTTGTATTGTTTTATCACTTTTTACATCTATCAACATTGCTCCAGTGTATTCCTTACCTTCAACAATTTCGCAGTAATACTCGGCTAGCTACGAATGCTTATCAGTTTACCAATCATGAGACCAGTTTCGGACGTACCGTCTAATTAAGAGATTCTTTCTTTTACAGGACTACTCGAATGTATAACACTATAAAAGTATTCATAATCCTTTGAGTGTTTGCAAAATGTCAAAAAACAACAAACAAAAAAATCACCTTCCGTTCATGCAACATTAATTCTATCGGCCCCATCTAATTCTATAATAGATTTGGGTAAATTTTTCTATTACAACCGTTCTACAATTTATTAAAAACCTAATTTATCAAAACAAGATTCCTCGCAATTTTCCTTTCAAACAAAACTTAAAAACAGAAGCTAACTCTACTCTATTATGCTTTTCATTTTTCGTAAATCAATTTTAAAAATACTTATCCAAGCTCAATTTCATTTAAGCACGCAAATTTATTTTTTACAGGTAAGTAGGTAGGTAAACTGCACAAGGGACACAAAAAAATGAAAACCATTATGGTTAAATCGTGTGTTAGTTTCTTCCACTTTCTGCCCACGATAGAACGGATATCCTGATGTGCACTCTAGCATATTTTTTTTTCTCGCGAATTATTCATTCATCGGATCTAAATTTTACCTTAGTTCCATGTGCCATTACTACAAGTGCTAGCTGACCTCATTTCCGTTGATCTAAATGTCATTCAAAAAAAAAAATTAAAAAAAAAAATGAATAAAAACATCCTGAAAGAATACGGTTCCAATTAAAAATAAATATTCCTCCATCTAAAAACTACTTCTGCACTTAACATCTGACATTTCTTCTTCGTCCAACCAACCAGCCAACCAAGCAACTCCCCCAAGACACGTCCCCCAACACCCACTCAACAGACATTTTTCCCAAGAAATTAATGTATGTAAGTATATTTACTTCAGTATAGTAACGTTGCACACTGCACACGTTCCCTATAGCCACTTGCCACAATACAATGTCGCTGCACTCGCTGCACAAATTAACCTCGTAAACATGTTGCATCCCTATCATCAGGGGGTTGATGTATGTACCTTGATTCTGAAACATTTCACATTAACTGCTCAAAGTTTAGATACATTCCACCTCCTCACCATTCATAAAGGGTGGGCCAGATACAAGCTTCTTTTTAAAAATGCAACAATATTAACAAAATTAAATTTGTTCAATGTATTATGGCTTTGTAAGTAAGAGCAACCATTCCCATTAATTATGGGCTGGCTTCACAGTAGCGCATTCTGTCAGTCTTAACCAATAAATCCGAGACCTCTTTGCAGAATTCTCTTCAGGATAGTGCGTGAAATGTTGAGCAGCCACATTCTAGCCATGAGTGTTGTCCACTAGAATACCAGTCTCACGAACTTTTTGCAGAAAATTACGTACAGCAGACGCGGTGGGTGCTTCATTTCGGCCAAAACTTCTATTCAAAAAAACGCTACACAGCACTCACTTTGGAAATACGTTTTCAAAATTTCCCAAAGTTATTCTAGCGTAAAGCAACTCATTTCGTTCCGCTGAGGTATGATACTGACTTCTGTCAAGATTTCGAGCGCGAAACAGCTGTCAGTGTCAAAATAACATATGATTTGAAAACAAACCACCAGATGGCCCACCCTGTACACGCAGATTGCAGATACACAGAAAAAGATACACCCCAAAGACACTTTGTTGATTGCACTCTGTGTTGCTTGCCATTTGCCACAGACCATTTTGTTGCTGTTCTGTGTATAATGTATCTGGGGCTCATGGATGGAGCCAGTGCCAGTGCCAGTGGTGTGCTGATGAAAAAGTATCGCGATGAAATTTATTCGTCTGTCCGTCGTCGAGTTTGGATTCAGTTCGTTTTCGATCATCAAATGTAGTGAACGCAATTGGCTCCTCATATTTTTTCTTAAATAAAATTACAAAAAAAAAACGATTATTGTGGCGCAAAAATAAAATTTTAAACTAAAAATAAAATAAATAAAAACTTATTATTATTATTTGTTTAAAAAAAAAACCGAACACATTTGTTTGATGTTTTTTTTTGCTCTCTTTTTTTGTTTTTCAATCTTAAAAATATGACAGAAGAAATTTAGTATCTTCATAAATTTCGGTCGAATTGTGCAAGTGCGGCAAGGTTTGGCAGTCGTGCGCTCGGTGCACTTCCATTGCACCTGCATGTTCGGTGTAAGAACGCGTGAACTTCGCTTCTTATTTTTTTTTTCGTTGTTTGTCCGTTTCATTCGGCGAAATTTTTCTGCATTGAAACGTGAAAAGTTTTTTATTTGCCAAACAGAAAAAGATATAATGCATTTTTTGCTTAAACAGTAAAAAACATAAAATATACATTCAAGCGATCTTAAAGATATTCAGAGCCGGTGATCTTTCTCTCTGGAGTAAAATATAAAATATAATTTTTTTAGTTTTGAAAAAATTTTACTCGTGCGCTGCATTTTTAAGTTTTTTTATACTACTTACCGTACAGGTTAAAAAAAAGTTTATTTTTTCTACGATAATCGGATACTCAGATACATTATCGCGACATTGAGTATCTTATGTCCCTCATAATGTCCATTCATCGTTTTTCGTCTAGTGGTGGCGTGTGATGTGATACACATACATATGCAAGTGGAGAAACGCACTTCGTTACGTTGGGCTTGCCGGTGGAGTCTTGAGACAGCAGCGACGATTACGTGCAGTTTTTTTTTTATTTATTTTTTTTTTCTTTTTGAAAAAAAGGCACGCACTTTCTTGTGACGTTTTGGCGGTAATATGAGTGAACTCAAAGATGGTGAAAAAAGTATCTACACACATACAACCCGTCGTCAGTCAACTTATTGATGTTTTTATTTAAATTTATTATTAAATAAATATTAATAACAATTTAACTCAAATCATAAATACAGATTTTATTTTTTTGTTGTTTGTTGTCAGTACAAAAATAAAAGTGAAACAACAGCCGGGAGTTATCGTGTGTATTTGGTTTTCGTCTTCGGTTGTCGGGATCGAGTCTTTAAAAAAAATATGTTGATTGATTTTTAAATCGTGCTGCACATTTTTAAATGGTTACGAGTTTTTGGAAATTTATTTGTATGGCCTATGTTATTCAGCTGCAATTCGACAGATATAAAGGTAAAATAAAATATATTATTATGTTGCTTGTTCCTCATTTCGACTTTAGATGTTGTGTTTTGTTTTTCTTATTAAGTCTTGCCAAAAAAAAAAACTTAAGGAAAATCGTGATTTAGATGAATAATGATTAGGTTGATGTTCGTGTCGTCTGCGAAGACACGATGTAGATCAGCCAAAAGAGGTGATCTTTTCTTGGTGTGTGTGTTTTTGAATTTTGTGTGGAGGAATAGTAATTTATTTGAAATGGTTTATGGGAATTAAAGCCTAAAACAAACATTGATAAATTGCATGTTATTTCTGAAGAAGATAGATTAGATTGACATTTTTCTCAAGGACGTTTAGTTTCTATGAAAGAAGGATTTCTGCAAAACAAAAAGCAAATGTCTCATATTTCTTAAAACGAAGATGGTCGAAGTTCCAAATAAAATTAAATAATTTTTTTCGTCTTATTAACAAGAGAAAACGGTTCAACTTATTTTTTTTATTGAGTAATTTGAGAAACCGTGGAGTTATGTAGTCGCAAGCGATTAAATCGTAGTATCCCTTGACATATGTAAGTGTCAGTGAATTGTACTGTCATGTAGAAGGTCTTAAGTTTGATTCTCAGCCGCTGCAAAAAAGGTTTTTAGGGATGTACTGAAAAGTACTGCTCATTAACCGTTCGGAACCAGCAGAAAATTGTCGGTTAACTCCATTCCTGGCAACACTCAGGAATGGTTGAGAGTTGTAAGTCACTAGGTCCTGGTTCTCTTCGAGCTGTTGCACCACCAAATTTAAGCGATTAAACCGTCTTTAAGTCCTATTCTGTTGCTTGCTTTTACCTCAATTTCAATTTGTACGATAGTTGTATAAAAAGCACTGATGGTTTACCTATTACTATTTTTAAGAAATTAAGAAATTGATTAACTAATTGTTTTTGTACTTCCTTTTTAACTTATCAATGTCTTCATGTTTATTTCCATTTTGCTTTTTAAATTAATGAAGGTGGGATTTAGAGAAAATTTTGTAATGTGGTTTCAATCATATTCCCGTAATAGATTCATTATGTTGCAAATCAAACAATTTAAAAGTTAATTTTAGAATACCAAAAGAAAGTCATTTAGGTCCTGTGCTTTTTATTATAATTACTTATCGTCTTTGTTGAGGTATTCAACCTGTCTGATTTATGGGGATGATGTAACAATCTTTAAAACTAATTAAAAAACTTATCCTTGTGAAGAGTTGTAGTGTGAATTTAACTTGGTTTTTTTTGTTCACTGTTTGTTATAAATGTTAAATTAATAGTTTTAGGAGAAAGTCTTCTGTTAGTTTTTTCAACTATTAATGTAATGGTGTCTTATTTGATTACAAACTAAAGTTTCTACAAATAAACTCTTTCCCTAACATTTTTTTTTCAAATTGGAGCGGGTAGATTTTGGTGGCCTGTGACGGCCATGTTCGGTAGTTTAGCATTGTTTGTAGGTCCTACAGCCCAAAAGCCAACAACAAATTACACTAATTCATAAAGGTCATAAAACATACAAATATGAATGTGATCCTTAAATTGTTTTCGATAAAACTGCACTTCAGGCTTACATCACATAATGTCTAATTAAATTGTAGACAGAAGTTCTGAAATTACAGAAATTAAAGGACAGATGATTTTGGTAATCATTTAAAATTTTAGCATATTTGCGTTGGTCGCCATTTTGAATTGTATTAAAATTGTTTTATACAAAATAACTCACTCTTTTTTAAACTTAAGACTAAAAATACGTACATATACTAAAAGTGACTGGAAGGAACTATTCACATGGCAAATTCTTACATTCGGTTGATATTTTTCGACTTAATTAAGAAAAACCAAGATTGTTGTCGAATTATCTCGTTTATTTTAAAGTTAAGCTTATCCAAAAAATATTCATCTGACTTCTTTGAAATTCAGAGGAAATTTTCTTGTAAAAAAAATTAAATGCACGACTGGATCGCACGAACTTTCTTTTATGTAAAAGTACTTTGGAATTTAAAATACATTTTATAAATATAAAAAATGGATTTAATGAGATAAAAATGTTCAAATGTATGGAGTTGCCGTGTGATTAATCTTTTTAATATTAAAGTAATTTTTTTATATAACAATTTTACTTAAAATTTAAAGTATTTAGTAGTATAGATTTTAGAAAAAGTTTCCAAAAAAATCGTTCACATATTTTAAAGATATTGGTTTTTCAAAAAAAAACTTTCGAATATTCTTATATACAATATTATTAAAAACATAAGGGAGCTCCTGCTGAAAATTTTTGGTTAAAATCGTCAGAGCCGTTGATGTGACAGGTACCGTTAATATTTTTGTTTGACCAAAATGTAGTCCATGTCCATAATATCACACTTAATTTTTTTTTTATCAAAATCGTTAAAGCCGTTTTCGAGATAAATAATATTATGCACTACGCGTATATGGGGGGTACCGTTAGTTTTGGAGCTAAAAAAAAATTTCAATTTCTTCTCTAGGGAATCACCAAAGACCCTTAAGTAGCGAGTTTGAAGAAAATAGGTCCAGTGGTGAGGTATACATACAGACAGACAGACTGAATTGCCGGACCCACTTTATTCGTCTTCGCTTTCATCGTAATGTCAACTTTGACCAAAATCTCGAGGTCGATTTTTTTTCCAAATGCAGAACTTGCCCTATAGTACCTACATATATCGCAAGTAAAAATTACAAAACATTGCCGCAAAAACATGAATAGAAAGCTGATAGGAAGCTGATTAAAAAAAAATTCATCCATAACTCCCATTTTTCTTATATTTTAGTTTTAAACTGTGTTCCCAATAAATCGGAATACGTGAATACAGCTGAAAACATTTGATATTTCAAATTGATGACACAAATTTTTATGGGGATTTTAGCGAAATCTCAATGAAAACTCTGGATTTCAACGAAATCTCGATGAAATCTTGCTACACTAATTTGAAATCTCAACATTTTTCAGCTGAAATCTTAGATTTTGATTTGCTGGGAACATAGCTAGTATTACCCGTAATTGTATGACCCTAAAAATGAGAAATTTTGAAAAAAGTTCCTTTCAGCCTTAGCCATCGACTTACACTATATATATTTAAATTTGAATTTTCTCCTTATTTTTATTTGTTTTGTTACTTAACATTTTATTACATAACAATTGTAACAATCTGCTTAAATATTTTTTTCAAAACTGCAGAACTTTTTACATTCTTTTAAATAAATTTTATTTTTGAATAGATTTTTCTCTAGATGCATCTTATTTTCCAACTTTTATGATCATTAATCTTGCACTTAGAGTTTTGACTTTTGTATTTCTTCCTTATTAGTACCTTTATGTGGCATTTAATCTTCTATCGATATTGGAAATATATAATACATACATACATACATATATTTTTGATTTAACTATAATTTAATTATTTTCTTCTTGAAATACTAACTGTTTACAACAGAATTCTGTATTTGATTTTCTAAAAAAAGACCTTATACTATTATAAATCGACAGAAAGATGTCGCCCATAAATGCTATTTATATTCACCACACTCTTTGTACCAACTGCTCAGGAGTGTCAAGGTAGTATCATGCTTCCATTCTTTCTGACAACCTTCATCGATAAAATGAGTTTACTGAATCTATAAAGACACGGCACAAAAATAAAACAACGACTACGTGAAAGCACTACTGCTAAACCAATGCCTAAGGGTCAACAATCGTAAGCACCCGAACGCAATCAATATATTATCTGGCGCACTATACTACGACAAACTCAACAAAAATCACTTGTCAAAAACGAAGGCAATTTGCCATCTGGTGTCTTTCATTGACAACAATTTGAAAAAGAGGAAAATATATTTCCTATGTCAGTTAAAAAAAAGTGACATTTTGTTTAAAAATTTGCGGCGATTTCCAATCGTCATGTTAATTTATAAGTGTCTTCCAAACCAAACTCTTTCTGTCAAATTAAAAAAGCAAATGTCTGACTATTTTCACTATTTGTCATGTTGTTAACTGACAGAAGCAAATAAATCAATTGTAAACTCACAAGTGGAAACCCTGTATTCGCTTTTGTTTTCTCTATTGCCATTTGTCACTTTACCGTCAAGAAATTATTGATAGTTGGCTATGGCTTATGGTCACTTTGTTGCGTTCAAAGTCAATCAAAAAAAGTTATGTTGTAATTTCAAAATCAATCGCGTTAAGAGATACTTCTTTATTATTTGACCTAGAAACAAAATAAATGCATCTACATATACAAATTATTTGGACCCCTAAGCGAAAGACTCCTTCAACTTTTTTTTCCATACTAAAAAACGATTAAAAATACTAAAGATTATTTGTAAGCCCTTTATAACCAAAACGAATTACTAATACATTATGTTGTTTCGATAGATACGATAGACAGATAGATCCAGCTTCAACTCAAAAGTAAATACTCTCATTTATCCTTTAATAGCACCTATAATTGACGTTTTTTTTAAATTCCACTACACTAAAATAACTGATTATACGATTCTTCTTAAAGTTTTCAAGTTCCTTACCTGCCTGAAAAATTAGTTCGACGAATGAAAACCTTCATTCAAAATATATATTTTTTCCAATCAATAGAATAATTTAACTATTTCAACTTCAATACAGGACATACATACTCATATGTATGTCCGTTTTTTTTTCAAAAACCCCAAACAATATTTTTTCAAATATTTTCTTATACAATATTATTTTGAATTTGAGGGGGCTGTTAAAAAATGAGAAAGTCGAAAATAAAAAAAATTGGTTCTGTGACATTAACCGTTAGTAAAATTATTTCCAATTTTTTTTTATCAAAATCGTTAGAGCGGTTTTCGAGATAAATCAGATTTTGCATTACGGATGTATTGGGAGTACCTTAAGTTTTGGAGCTATAAAAAAGAAATTTCAACTTCTCTTCTAGGAAATCACCGAAGACCCTTAAGTACCGAGTTTGAAAAAAATAGCTTCAGTTGCTTAGGCTATAGGGAGAGGTACAGACATACAGGCAGACAGACGGATTTACCGGACCCACTTTTTTCGTCTTCGCTATCATCGTAATAGGCGTTTTTCTTTTTTAGTTCAGTATAGAGCTCTGAACAGAGTCCGAGCATGTCGAGCATGTTCCGAACATTCTCTGAACCAAGCGTGCTCTGAGTATATTTTTGAAACACACCTGAACACTTATGTAGCTGTCGCCATTTTTTTTTTAATTTCCATCTGTCAAATGCTTGTGTTAAGCATTTTACTCTGTCTGCTCAGTTATTTTATTCTGAGCTCATAGAGCGCACTCTGAACAACGCTCAGAACATGCTCAGAACGAAAAAAGAAACTCATTTTCGAAACTCTGAACACTCTGAACTAAAAAAGAAACACAATTTATTTTTTGACAACTCAGGTTCTGTTCTGAACTAAAAAAGAAAAACGCCTAATGTCAACTTTGATCAAGTTCTCGAGTTCAATTTTTTTTCCAGATGCAAGTAAAAATACTATTTGAAACTTAAAACATAATCGTCATACCTTCAGCTAGATGTGACAATTAAAATAAACTTTTTATCGATCTTCATTCAATATAAATTTATTAAAAAAGAAGTATACCTTTCTTTACCTTTTTAGAGGCTTATATTCAGGCACTTCTAAGGCTAACATTAATTACTTGGCTAACATTAAAAGACTAAAAAACATATCAAATTTAAGCTCAAGGATCCAAACTCAATTTAAATATGTATATCCATGATTTCGCGAAGTGTGTCGTAACCAGCTGTCCAAATGTGTTGCGACACCATCGCGTACCTAAATGTTATAAATTATGAAAAAAGAAGAAATTTAAGTTGTTCATTAGATAGAAATATGTGATTTTATTGAACAATTTGTTACATTTTTCACAAAAGAAGCATTAGAATTTTACATTTACATATTTTATAAATACTTAATTTTATAACTTAGTAGTTTGATTTAAAATTCTTCATCAATTATCTGTTGTCTATATTTTAAAAAAAGTATGGAGCTTCATCCAGTTTGCGCCGTTGATAGTTAATATTAGTTCTGTTTGTGATAAATTGTTTTTACTCAAGTGATTTCTTCGTATTTCATTTAACATAGGGCATATTCCAATGAATATGCATATTGTGCAGTTCTCACTTCGGTCGTTTCAGTTTCAGTAGCTGACATCTGGCCTTAAAAAGTATTGATATTACATCCACTTTGTATCTATCTTGAAAATAGTTTTTCCTTCAAGGTTGTGATGAAGAAGTTTGTAAGTTACCATGGACTCGATTTGTTAAGCTTGTACTTTAAACTTTTGATGCGTAAATTTCTTCTACCTTAATCAATAGATTCTCGAGGTCAGATCTCAGCGTTCGGCTTTTTCGTACAATCTCTATATTTTGTTGATTTCTCAATCACACCCATTTGTTGAAAAATTGTTGATTTATACCAATTAAATGTTCTGTTACAGTTTTTGGTAGTCACTGTTCTATCATTTCTAGTACTTTCAGAACATAGAGAAAATGAAATTTCAATGTAAAAGTATAAAGCGGTGGTAGTCCAGTTTTTAAATTAGTCATATGTAGGTGAACTTTCGGGAAGTCTAAATATTTCCTTAATGAAAAAACGCGGCAGTTTTTCTTCTTCCTTTTACTGAAAAATACCCCATATCTGTGCTGTATAGCACTTCATCAATCTGCAAACCCTTCGAAAATCTTATACTTAGTACTATTTCTTTTGCTTAGAATAGTTTTCCAGCTACAATCAATTGCGTTTTTAGCTTCTTTTAATTTTTCTTCAAGATGTTTTCTAAAAGACAATTTCGGCGTGCTGATAACTCACACAAATCTGTACTTTTTGACTTTTTAAATTTCCATATTTTACCAAGTCCACTTTTCATCACAGACGTAGCTTCCAATTCCATTTCAAAACACCATTATTTTTGACATGTTGATGTTTACAATGTACAAAATACAGTATTGATAAAGCTTGTTCATCATCATTTGCATCATGGAAGCAGAGAATAACGGAATGTTTTAGACGTAGAGAAGTACATAGCTAGATATCGATACCATTGAAATGGATTCCTCCAGGAAGGAATGTTAAATGTCCATTTTTTCTGCCATATCGTCAGTAAATTTAACAGATTTGTGATAGAAATTTAGACAATGCATCAGTCCTATAAATCCCGCATAACAGATGTTTATTGTTCTTATGATAATTGTACTTTTGTAATGTTAAAAACCGAGAAAGTGTAAAATTTGAATCAAATTGCTAGACTATAAAAATAACATCATGTTGTCAATATCAGTTTATCGAAGTTTTTGTCTAAAGCAAAAAAATATTTCGAAAGTTGAGTCATGAGATACATCATGTTCGTACGTACTTCTCGAACTAACAGGTTAATTGGTGTAAGTCGTTCGTCAGGAGAGAAGATTTCGGATTACCTTAAATTTGGTGAAGCATGAAGCTTAAATATTAAACAAAACGTTTTCGGAATACAAGACAAGGATCGTTAAATCTGGTCCTAAAAGCCATTTCCAAGGAATCCAAACCTCAAATTTACTATCCAATACGGAATCATCTTTCAAAAATGTCACTTTCAATAAATAACAATCAAATTTAGAAATCATTTGACTCATTCCGTCCGTAATCAGGAACTTGAAATCACATCCTGAAATATTTTTAATTTCTAGGAAAAAAGTTTGCGGTCTAATAATAAACTACAAATCTAAACTGCGAATTAAGACTCATCATTCTGAAATTCCCCAAAAGTTAAAATTCACAAAAGACTCTAATAGCTACCGCCGGCGCTGGCCGTGCCGCCCGCCGGTCAATTTGAAAAGAATCTACCTCTTCATGAAAGAATATTCACCGGTACAAAATCCATTGATAAAAATATAATCCGTGATTCACTACTGACGAATTCACACAACTCACTTCCTAGGTGAAAGCCAATTCTGCTGTATGAAATTCTATACTCCACAATCCACTCCGAAACCATTGTGTGCTGAAAGATCCAATTCTTTTGGAAATTCGGGAGCAAAAACAAACTCTTTTGTTACAAGTGGTTTGTCTTGGTCGACGTTTGCCAAGCTCACCCGAAACCGATTAATGACATTCTTAGCCACAAAAATGATTTAAGAAAAATAAAAAAAAAAACTATTTTGATTCATCCCAAAGCAGGAAGTGAACACCAAAGTAGAATCTTCATCATCCCAGATGCTGTTGGCTGGTTGGTGTTACCTAACCGCACTCCTCCTAAGCAAGAAGCACAACAGACAATCTTTATAGAAAAAGAATCGAGACAAAAAAAGGAACACCACGACAAGACTTCTTTACTACGACGCAGCATGCCGAACCACCGACAACATCGAAAAGGAGGACTTGATTATGTCATTCTGAGCCGATGCCGATACCAGACTCTCGACTCCGTTCTGGGTTGCGTTGCGTCTTTCCTCGTGGTCTTGTCGTGGTTTTGTTTATTTGTTATTTTTTTTTTTTAGTTTTTTTCGGATACCTTATTATTATTTTATTATTCCTCGTCCATTAATGCGAAGCGAAGGTTGTCTATGTCTGGCGTCAAGGCAGCAAAGAAACATAAGAACACTAAAAATAAAACGATACTATAACCTGGTCCAGATGGAAGATACTCCATGCTTTGGCCAGGTCGGTCGTGTGCAGTGCATCCGCGATGATGAGACTTCCTTCCACCAACTACAGCAACTATTATCACTACAAATGGTATAAAAAGAAGAAAATACAACCGCGATATGAGGAACAAGAGGGACCTTGATGGTCGTCGCGCAAAGGGATGTGGTTGTTGTTAAGTTGGTCTTTGGAAGTCTCAATCCCAACCCAACCCAATCCAAAGTCGTTGTATGATGGCCATTAAGGAGGAAACACTGTAAGGCAATGATGAAAAGATGACTCAGAACAAAAAAGGGTCTTTTTTCTTGAGACTTTTTAAAGATTTGCCATCAAGATTGGAAGCGGAGAGGCAAAAAAAAAACAAGAAGAATATGATACTCTTTGGCTACTTCTACAGCCGAATAGATTACTTCCTGGCGAATTGTAATGGCGAATGGGGCATCCACTGCCGCCGCGCCGCTGTGAACTTTATATTTTATTTTTCTGTTCAATGTTGTTTTTTAGAGACCTTATTCTCTGGTAAATTGAAATGGGAATAAAAGCTGAAGTTACTACTTCCTTTTGGATGATAGTAGCTTTGATGGAATTAGGAAAATAAACTCTGAAAGTCTTATCTTTGGTGATAACTGATGAGGCTTTGTTATATGAGTTCGGTTGACGTGCGAAAAATTTTTTGTTTTCATTTTTTTGACTCGGATATGACCATTCTATTGACCACAGATATTTTTGAAAACTTTTCATGTTAATAGGTAGATAAAAGTGGTCATTATTCATAAAAAATGAGCGCGTGGTACTCAAGCCTTATGACAGAAGTGAAACAAATTTTGTTAATCTGCACTGAACATTCTGTTAAATCTAACGCCATCCTTAGATTCAATTTAATAAAATCTTTCAGGTAACCATCCCTTCTAGAGAAATCTGGAAGGATATAGCATTCCTAGAAGATGATTCAATCCATTTTCACACCTATCAAGGACTGCTGACAGGTTTGGTGAAGGTGAATACTCAGACAGACTAAATCTAAGTCTCTCTTTTCGTCTTCCCAATCACTGTAGCGTGTTCTAAGCGGAAATTTTGGCGATTAATGAAGTCCTGTCCTAGTTTGAGGAAAAGATGATATAAATCAAAGATATGTGCATCTTCTTGGACAGCCAAGCAGCCAATTAATCTCTTGGTTCCGTCTTTACCAGCTTAATATTAGCCCTTAACTGATAAAAATGACACAGCAGTTCAACATTCACCTCTGCTGGGTGCTTGACCACATGGTCATTTAAAAAAATGTATTAAAGCTGACGAACTCGCCAAAAGTAGAACAATGACACCTTTATTGCCAGATAAGGCAAATATAGGTATTCCCAACGCTACGTGTACACCTATATATACGTGATAATATACAGAGATGGACGAATATCACCAGCTACTTGGTGACAGAACAGGTTTTGGCAATGCTGGATCTGAAGAGGTTTAATATCTTTAAGCAGATCGCACATCGGCTCCCTTATAGGTGTTATACCAGGCCACTGTTTGATAGGCAAGCACGCAACACGGTTTGGAATTTATTCTAACGATTTTTGCAGAAGCTGCATAGACGAAGAAGAGGATGGATCGATGCCTCACCTTCTTTGTACATGTCCTGCTCTATCCCAAAGACCTAGACTCCATCTTGGAGATTTCTACTACAATGATATAAGTGATCTGACAAATATATAAAGCAATCTCGATCGCTTAAAAAGGACCTCCAATTGGTCTAACAATTAGGAAGAAAATCTCCACTATTCAATTTGGTATCATAATCGACCAACTCATGGTTTCAGTGTATCGGCGCTTGGGCTGACAGCTACGTCAACCTAACCTAACCTAACCCTTGTGATCTGAATATATGGATATGTAAGCAAGATATTTGGAAAAAATATAGCAAAGTTCTATACAGGTTGTCCCCTAATTGATCTTAGATTATGCTTATGGTTCTATCTCCAATGTTAAATCGTTTATCGGGGATTTAAGATTTTCAAATTGTGAATATATTGTGGAAGTTATATATTTCAAATTGGCAAATTATGCATTCGTAAAAATTTGTTTAATGAGACTCGACATTACGGTGATAGAAATTACGGCCCGTTATTCTATCCGTCTGACTGTCTGTTCGCCTATACAACCCAAATGGCTTTGCCAATTTTCTGTAAGCTCTATAGATAGAGCAACACATGTTTTTGTTAAGACCAAAAATAGGTATGAAAAATGGAATAATAAACATCAGATTTGATAGATTTCACCGAAACATCATGGCCCCCACAGGCCGCCAAAATCTACCCATGCCAATTGAAGGACCCTTTATAAAATCAACCAGAAATGCCATGTTTGAATGAAAAAAGTAAGAATAAAACTAATATTAAGCCACTTTCAAAACTTCCCAGCGAAAAAACTTTAAAAAATGTCAGCGAAATCAGCTCGGAAATTGGCGAGTTTATAATGACCCCAGTTAACGATGGACTGTACTGCGATGAGATATCGTGTAACTGGACTAATGGCATTGGGTGGATTATGAGGTAGTGTGATGGCTAAGGATGGTGATAATGCCGATTTTTTTTCCGCACATCAAAGGTTAGTATAGGCCAGTGATGGTGGTACACATCCACACTCATTGTAAATACACTGCAGCAGAGGGCGGCAGGGTCTTCATCTAACTTCTACAACCATCGTGTAGATTCGGCGCAACCATTGGATATCCATCTAATCGACCCTCAGATGAGCCATCAATGGTCCATCGTGTGGAGGGGTCATAAGAAATATAATACAACATGACACATTAATTTCCATCAAAGCGCCTCAATCAATAGAAAAATTTGAAAAATGTGCTTATAAAATAATCGAACCATGTGGGGCTGAACAGCCAATATATCTACTCCCATTAAAAATACCACATTTAAAAAAATATCGACTTAAGTGCTGTGAGTTTGGTATAAATATGTATATATGTACATACGAAATTGCAGTGCATTAAGTAACACAAGAATAAAACCCGCAGGGATTATTACCAAAATGATTATTACCCAAAAAATAATAGATATAGTTTAAGGGTAGGCCCAGAAGTATCCGACTTAACAAAGAAAACACAAAAAAATTGGGGAAAAATATCTTTATTTCTCTACATAGTCTCCTTTTAGCTCGATACACTTTTCCCAGCGATGTTCAATAGCTTCGATACCGTGTTTATAGTGAGAACCGTCGAGCTCCTCAAAATAGCCATCAACCGCAGACTCCACCTCTTCATTTTTGGCAAATTTTTTACCACCGAGCCATTTTTTCAAGTTTGGAAACAGAAAATAATCCGAGGGAGCTAAATCTGGCGAATAGGGTGCATGAGGAAGCAATTCGAACTTTAACTTATTGATTTTGGCCATCGCGATAACGGATGTGTGAACTGGTGCATTGTCTTGATGAAACAAAACTTTCTTTTTCGCCAAATGTGGCCGTTTTTTCTTGATTTCGTCACTCAAACGCTGCAATAAGTTCGCATAATACTCGCTGTTGATTGGTTTTCCTTTCTGAAGATAATCAATGAAAATTATCCCCCGCGCATCCAAAACAACTGACGCCATGACCTTGCCTGCAGATGGAACAGTCTTCGCCTTCTTTGGAGCCGATTCTCCCCTTTCAGTCCATTGTTTTGACTGTTTCTTCATCTCAGGTGTGAAGTGATGGACCCATGTTTCATCCATGGTTATGAATCGACGCTAAAACTCTGCTTTATTGCTGTGAAACTTCGCCAAACACTCGATTGAAACATCCTCACGACGCTGTTTTTGTTCCATTGTGAGTAATCGTGGCACCCATCTTGCGCACAGCTTTCTCATGTCCAAATTTTCAGTCAATATGCGATGTACAGCACTTTTTGAAATGCCTACCATGTCTGCTAGCTCACGCACTTTCAGTCGACGATCACCCAATACCATTTTGTGGATTTTCTTCACCATTTCTGGCGTGGTCACCTCATTTGGTCGACCGCTGCCATGTTCGTCTAGGCAGCTCGTAAGACCTCGTTTAAACTCTACCACCCAATATTTTACTGTTGTAAACGAAGGAGCAGACTCCCGCAGACCCCAGAGTAGAATCTAGCTCCGCTTTGATATTGGTTGGACTGAGGCCTTTCGAATGAAAGTATTGTATCACATAACGATGACCAATTTTTTCCATGTTTACAAATTCACTGAGTGCGTTCACTATTGATGGATGATGGCTGCCAAACAAATACTGAACAACGTAGCGTCGGCAAACTTTAAACTTAAGCTTTATAAAGTTGGTACTCTTTACCATAGTCATTCTTTTCAAACAACAACCTCCATCTATACGTCAGGTCGGGTACTTCTGGGACTACCTAGGTATTGCGTATTTGATTGAGTTTTTGTATGTGGAAATAAAGCCCATCAAACTCAAACTTAAGGTTGCTATTGCAAATCAAAATTGCCATTTACTCGTATACCTACACTTGATAATGGGATATGAGAAATAGCCCTTTAGGAAATTATTCCAAATATAATTTCTTTTAATACGGTCCCATAGATCCAGGTTCAGTCTGTCCACCGGATAACCGCGTATAGAGCACTACAAGATTCTCGTTGTATTTGCCGAAGAACCAAATCCGCATTTTTCTTACGTTTTATGCACATTGTACAACACTGGGGTTTATTTCCATTAAGAATTATCGCACACAAGAAAATCTTTTAAGAGCCGTGACCGCGGGTGTTATTTCCTTCTATTTCGGAAAATAAGACCCATCCTCACTAAAACATCCAAAATTTCAAAGAATTTTCTTTTAAGTTCAACTGAGCAGTATAAATCTCCCATGCAAAACTATTTGATTTTCAAATTACTTATTTTATTTTTATCAAACCATACAAGCCAAAGAATGCGGAGGCGAATCACTGTCTGTGAGGTTAACTTCAGTTAAGTGTGAACATTTTCCAAAGGTCGGTCGTCGTAATACCCCCAGAGGAGTCACAGACGTTCATCACACATAAAAACAAAAAAAAAACAAACGTTGCACATTATTGTGCAACGTGCATATGCATACACAAACATAACTGGCTACACTTGTTGAGCCAGAACCTATAGTATAGATACTCCAATAGGATAGATGCGGTTCTACTTGCAAGTTGCAACAACAGGAAAACCTACATAAATACTAGGTTCCTTCGGCTGGCGATGGAGAACTTTTGACAACAAAAATAAATAAAACCAAACACATAACAAAAAATAACTGAAAAATAAATTAAAGGAAAAACTGGCTATCAAAATAAAACAACAACAAAAAAAGTATAGAAGTGAAAAGATTCTCAAATTCAGCAATGTCTAAGTCTTGCGAGACGTCTTCCCTTCCAGCGTAGACACCAACCCCTCACGCTCTGTGTTCTCCGCTTAAGACCAAAGCCAGATATGGCAATGGCACAAGACAAACTTCCGCCAAGAACTTACTTAGAAATTAATGGGTCTCTCAAGCATTTATGTGTTAGGTGAATTTCACCGAGATTATTGTTGATGGTAAAATTCTAAAACATGTACATGCCTACTTAGAGCATTTTTCTCAATTTTCATGTTTTGTTGTTATAATTAGATACATAGTCCAGAATGTAATCGCGATATCAGTAGAATTTGCTATCTCTAAAATTTGTTTAAAGTGTAATACCTATTTTATCTTTCTTAGTATAGTGCTATCTTCATATGACACTTTGACATTTCCAGATTTGAAAAAGATCTGTTTACATAATCTTTTGCACGAACTGTCATTGCCTTAGGTGTTTTCTGAAGCATTCTTTTGAAAAAAAAAATACCCTTGCAGCTCTATTAAGGTTGTCAAATATCAAATATATGTGTAAAGCAAACAAGTTAATGAATCGTCTTATGGTGATCGCTTATCAATATTTTTGACGAAGTGTGAATTCTATTAGATCAACCGTCAATTATTCTTTTAAATAAGTTGCTATAGCGGTTTTTTTAAATTCTTGAACCCTATCGAATTTTCTATCAACAACAAATTCTTCATTGAAAAATATAATTTATAAAAATTATTTGCTAGTTTCATTGAAAAAGAAAACTTTAAATACTAAATATCTTTGGTAGAATTATTTTTTAAAAGAATTATGATGAAGAAGAGACTGTAATCGAGGAAGATAATATTCGCAGGACACTACGAGATGATAAAACCCCAGGGATTTGGGGTAAATTATGTAGCCAAACTATTAAATTCAGCAGTGATACCGTCCAATTTTTTGAATGAGTGAATAATTGTTTTTTTTTTCGATTGTAGTTGCTTGTATTTTTCTAATACATAATTTAAGTCAATAGAATTGTTAAATTAGTCAAGAATAATAAATGAATACACTTTCAAACTTCTTCTTTCAGTATCAATGGGAGTAAATTGTGATTTTCGAAAATACTTTTCCATTCCATAACTTCTTTTCAAAAACAACCTAAGCTTCACGGGACTAATTAGAAGGAATAGAAGTAGTTAGGAACAACTGAGCAAATTTCAAAATCTCAAAAAATTCATACGTTATTTCAATGCGATATCGTAAATTAAAATTAGCTTCAAGGATTGCTTAATAGGGACGGGTTGACATTAAATTTGAATACAAAAAAAAAGAATTTATTGCCAAATCAGGTGTTCCGCAGGGAAGCCATCTGGGACCACTACTCTTTACATTGGCTATTAATGATGCTCCTCTGTGTGTTCGCAATAGCGAAATTCTAATCTTTGCTGATGATATGAAGATTTATAAAAATATAGTATTTTCAAATGATCGGGCTCTACTGCAAGATGATATTAACCATTTTGCCTTGTGGTGTGAAAAGAACAGTCTGAACCTCAACCCCACAAAATGTCAAACTATGACTTTTTCTAAAAAACGTTCTCCTTTCTCTCATGAATATGTTATCTCACGGCACATTTTAACTCGTGTTATGACTGTAAGGGACCTTGGAGTTCTTTTTACACCCAATTTAGATTTTTCTGCTCATATTAATAAAATCGTGAATAAGGCCAATTCAATGTTAAGGTTTATTAAGCGCTGGTCTAAAGAATTTGTTGATCCCAATGTCACCCGGGCTTTATACAACTCCTTGGTGCGTCCCCATCTTGAGTATGCATCGCAGGTTTGGACTCCTCTTTATGATATTCATATTGAGAGATTAGAATCTGTGCAAAGAAACTTTACTCGTTTTGCCTTGAAAGGACTTCAATGGAGAGATCCTTCGTATGTCCTCTCTTATGACCAACGATTATCTATTCTTCAGATGCAAACTTTGGAACAAAGAAGAACAAACCATGATTTGGTATTTTTCCACCAATTAATAACAGGTGTCACAGATGCACCAGATCTTTTATGTTCGGTTTATTTTAATTATCGGGGAGGAGGTTATAATCTTCGAGGCCTCGATATGATTAAGGTCCCAATACATAGGACCAACTATGGCATGCATGAGCCCTTGACACGTATGGGTAGACTTGTAAATTGGAATTCAAATATTTTTGATTTTAATATAAATAAAAGTAAATTAAAAAACAACCTCAAAACCAGTGGTCCACGCTCCTAAATGTTCTTTGTTTCATGTTATGTTATTGTTTTGTTCTAACGTAATATTATGTGTTTATTTTTCATGTTTTCTTTTGTCAGTGTTAATTGTAATAGAGTTTGCCTACTAACAACTAACACTGCACTAAATGATGAGCCGGTGGTATAACACAGTTCTCTGTGTTGGCAAACCATTGGTCGAAAGACGGAGCTTGCTATAAGCTTTCTTCGACCAATTCTGATAGTGTAAAAAAAAAAAAAAAAAAAAAAAAAAAACAAGTTGGGTGTAAAATATCAACGATGTTTATTATATTATACTTGAAATGCCTCAGTTGCATTCTGCGTGAGATAACTATGCCTTCAAAAAGATCGTGCAGAATGTCCATTGTGAATGTCCACTTTACACAATTTTCTAACAGACTTTGGAATACCATTCATAGAAATAACTAGGTTTAGGCAAGTAAACGGACAGTTTTACGCGAAATTAAGAGAAAACCTAACGAATACATCCATATGAAAACCTTATGTAAAGAAATGTGTCAAACCCGTTGAATGAAAAACAGAAACTGAACGAGAAATTATAAATAAACAAAAACAAGCTATCAACGGCGAATTCAAATTTAAAATATATTGATTCATGATCCCGTAAAATAGTCTGTACCGGAAAGTGCTTTCCAAAACTTTGGCGCAAAATTTTAGTTGAATTAGTATAATGTTGAAGCTGTTTTAGTATGAAACTAGGTTAAAACGACGAAATTTTAATCGAAGATAGCATCATACTTTTTCTACCCTTATTAATGTTAAAACCATCGAATACTTATTTTATTTTTTAGTATCGTGTTAGCTTTATATAACTCTTTGACATTTACAAACATAAAAACAGTTCTGTTTACTTAGTTTTTTGCATGAACTGTCATTACTTTAGGTGTGTTCAGAAGCAATTTATTAGGAAAATTGCCTTAGTACGATACTAGTTAGAAAATGTTTAAAATTAAGAAAGAGTTTGTAATCTGCTAAAAAGTTAGCTAATTGTTAAGTAGATCATACTAATTCCTTAACACTAAGCTGTTCAGAATTTTGCGCCTTTGTCTATAAATTGCTTGGTGGACAACGTTGAACAATTCAAATTCCTAATTGACAACGCAAATACAAGAAAAGTATGAATTTAGAGCTTCTTCACTAAAACTAGACAGTATGGTATAAAACTAATTGAAAAATGAAAAGAATTCCAATCTGATTGCTACGAACTGTCAAAGTCTATTCGCTTTCCAGATACCATCCAAACTTCAAAGACAGAATTGTTTGCTCACGATTTACTCCAGTAATTTTTGTTTTTATTTATTTGTCTATTTAAAACATCATTTGCGTCAGATACAATTGCTATATGAACGAAAAGTCAAAATGAAAGAATGTTCTTTCATTCGTCCTTCGTTATTCGCTCTCACGTAAATAAAAAATAAAATACATTTCATGACCCTCTACCCTAAATTTTATGTCAAAATGTCAGTTTACTCAGTTGTTTGCACGAAATGTCATTGTTTTAGACATTGTCATTTTAAACAGAGTTTAAAACTAAGAAAAAGCATGTTAACTACTTTTAAGTTAGTAACACTTAACACTATGCTGTTGAAAATTTTGCACCGTTGTCATTTTAAAGTCTTAGAATGAGTGACTATGCCTACCTGGCGAAATAATCCCTCGATGACAAAGGGGATATACGCAGTCGGTCACATGGTCTGCCTTTTGGCTTTTTTCGTGTTCCATTCGTTGCACGTTGCACATTTTTCATGCGCTATTGCTGTTATTTTTCAGGCAGAGGAGGACTGGCTGTGGCAAGCTGGAATGCACCGCGTCAGAAGATGCAATTCAACCGTCCTCAGCCTTGCCACCACAACCACCATACCGTGGTGGAGGACATATTGCGCAGTCAGTAAAAAATAAACATCGCAAAAAACAACATCTTTTTTTCGTTTTGCTTTCGTTTCTCTTTGGGCGGTTTTTGTTGCTTTTGTTTTGGTTTGCTTTTGCTTTTTGTCTTTATTTTGCTTTTGTTTGGTCACATTCAGATGTTTTTTCGTCTGTTCTTTTTGTGTTTTTGAAGAAGTTCGAAATACCTGTTTAGCATGTGCAACAAGTGCAACATGGAATTGGCATGGAATGGAATATGGAAGGAAATGCAGTTGTGCCAGTTGTGGTTCAGTTCAGATTCAGAATCTTGGTTGCTCTCAGGTCTCCGTCTCACTGTTGATGATTATGACGATGACGACGTCGCGACATCATGACCGCGACTGCAACGGCGGCGACGCGAGTTGTAAGAGGCTACAAAAATGTGCAAGCCGAGCCGGCCCGCTTTGAGTGTAGCAGTGCGATATAAATAGCCACGCGATCACCAGATTGACCAGAAAATAAATCGAACAGACTTTTTGCTGACCGCTTTGACGGGACGGGAAAGCTTCACCATCGTCGTTGTCTTCGTTGTTCTTGTCTTCATTTTCATCCTCATCCACGTTCCACGTCGTTGTCTTCTTCGAGATCGTCATATCGCTCGCTGCATACATTAACAAAAATTTTCGGTATTTTCCAGTATGGATCGTTAATTGTTTACGAGGAAATGTTTCAAGAAATTGTCGACGTGAGTCGTATTGGCTGGTCAACGTCCGTCGTCTTCGTAGTCGTTTTTATACCTAACTTTGCTGAGCTCTGGAAGAGTTTCTGTTATTGTTGTAGTGATTTAATTTTTTGAGGGGAGCACGCTATTCACGAGGAATAGCTCTTGCAGAGTAGGAGTGGGAATAGTTGACTTCAAAAGAGTGTTTGAACGAAGTTGACATTTTTGTTTTGCTGCGTTTTGCTATTTGATGATGAAACTTGAGCAATCTAATTCAGATTTCCTGAATTACCAGGGCAATGACTGTTTAATTAAAAAAATCTCAAATACCTAAAACAAAATAAAATAAAGAAATTTAACACTAAATAACTCGGCTTTCTGACACCCTAAGGGTTGTATTGCCAAAGTTAGCTTAAAGTTTTAATTTCAATATTTAAACAAGAACTAACTATACGCAAAAGATGGATGAACTTTTCTTAAAAAAGTTAATTTAGTTCTTAAAAATTATATAAACTAAATCTATTTTAAATTTCAAAATATGCTAGAGGCCTAGGGACGGTAGGACAAAAATATAAATCGAATGATATTTGTCTATCGTGATCTAGTCTAGAGTAATCATAATTATGTGAAGAACATAATTTTCTTCTTTCAGATCAATTATAAATGATTTCAACTCCCACTCAAAAGGAAGAACGTGTATTTCCAAAAGGGAACTACGCATCTGTAAACGAGAACACAATATTTTAATATGTTTATTTTTTGTTTATTTATATTTCTTAATACATTATTGCAGATAAAATGAACACGGTCTAATGGGTGCGTTCATTAATCAATAACGTAAAGTTATCAGGTGCTTTTAAAAGTAAACAAGATTGTTAGTTGAAGTTGGGAATGTTAACAACTTTGACGAGTTAAATAGCGCAGTTCTGTCGCAAGGAGAATCTGACTTGATCTGTTTAAAAATACATATCACAAAGATCGTGTGCGTGAATTTAATAAGTGCCATCAAATAAACGCCGAATTTTTGGTGAATGGGCTCTTGAAAAGTTGGCCGAAGATCCACTTTTTTATCGAAAAATTGTGTTCAGCGACGAAGCTCATTTCTGGTTCAATGGATAAGTGAACAAGCAGAACTGCTGTATTTGGAGTGAAGAGCAGCCAGAATCATTGCTAGAGCTACCAATGCATCCATAAAAAGTCACTGTTTGGTGCGGATTATGAGCTGGCGGAATCATTGGGCCGTATTTCTTCAAAGATGATGTGAATCGCAATGTTACTGTGAATGGTGAGCGCTACCGTGCGACGATAACAAACTTTTTTTTGCGCAAGATGGAAGAGCTTGACTTGCATGACATGTGGTTACAACAAGACAGTGCCACATGCCACACAGCACGTGTAACAATGAACCAATTGAGAGGTGAACAGTTTATTTCACGTTTGGGGCCGGTCAATTGGCCACCTAGATCGTGCGATTTAACGCCTCTAGACTTTTTTGTGGGGCTATGTTAAGACTCATGCCTATAGCAATAAGCCGGCTTCGATTGACGTACTGGAAGACAATATTGAAGCATTTATTCGTGAGATACCGGCCGAAATGTTAGAAAGAGTATGCCAATATTGGACTTAGCGGATGGACCATTTGAGGCGCAGCTGCGGCCAACATTTGCATGAACTAATCTTCAAACATTAAATTATATCGACCGTACTATCGATTCAAATAAAGATTTCATGCATTTTTCTGAAATTTATGTTTTTTTTTTTAATTTCCGATAGCTCTTAAAAAATCACTCGTTATAAGACAAAATTGATACCAAGCCATTATAATGGAACTCAAATTCATTAACAAAAATCAAAATGAGAAACCAAATGATGGGAAAATAAGCAGTCGGATCTAAGTGATGGAAAAATGATCAAAAAAGATTTGAATCTCGGTGTAAGACAACAAGAGATCATAGAAAATGCGTTGCTTCTTTGGGGATGCAAACAATTCTGCGCCGATCATTTGATAAATATAGAGACCAACAGCTTGTATAGAACCTAAACCTAGTGACTAACAACTCTCAATCATTCCTGTGTGCGTGTTACTAAAAATGGAGGTCACATACAATTTTTTGCAGCGTCTGAGAAGTACTTTTGTTCATAATAACTCCTGAAGGATTCGTCCCTTTTTCACCAGCGGCAGAACCCCCATACAAATAATTTTGTACCAAACGGGAATCAAACCCCGACCCTCTGCATGGCAGTCTAATGTATTATAACTAATATACTAAAGGAAACTTCTGCTGTGCCAATCATTGAACTAATTCGGAATAATTCTCCAATCCGGGATGCCAATAAAATAAACGGAACATACCTAATTCGATTCTGCTGTGTTCGTGAAACTTTCATCGCAGCAATATAATCATCGCTTGATGATGTTAAAGAGGGTGATAGAAAGTCACTCGCAGACATGTTTCTTATGTTCATTTTAACCTTTTTTAAAACTTAAGTTGAACTGAACTTGAAGCTTTTTTTAATAAATTTGTTAATTATTGCCACTTATTTGCGAAATTATCTCAAATTTAAACTTGAAAGTGTGTTTCCTTAAATGACCTTTGCAACTTTCACAACTTTAAGTACGAATGAATAAGTAATTCTGGTGAAGATTCTGGAATTAAATTCAGAATCATCCTCCTGCCAACCCACAAGAGGTTCACCATGTGACCGTCTTATCTGGATTTTGGGAGGCGTCATTAGTCCGTTTCGACGTTGGTGCGGTGGCGGCGGTCACTATCAAGGGCGAGCGCTCCAGAACGTTGCTAACCAATTTGCTATGGCTCGAATGGAACCATAATATGAACCTAGACGACATGTGATTTTAGTATGATGGCCAGCGTTTCCGCGAAGGAAAAAGCAGAGAGGGCCATTTCGAATTTTTTTGAGGGCCATTTGACAAAAGTTGGGGCCAAATATTTTACTTACAAATTCGTCCTTAAAACATTAAACTACGATTTATTAATATTTGTATTTATTCTTTTTTATTTATTTAATACATTATTTATTTAACGCATTTCTTAGATCTATGTAGTAGGCAGCAGAAGCAGATCTTGACTCTGTCGTCTGATTCGATTTCTTGGGAATTATCTTAAAATATCTTAAAAAATATATAATTCATAAGATATACGAGTGAATCACACCAGTAATATTATTAAAATATTTATATTACTTTTCCATATTTTAAGAAGATGGCCAAGAAGTTGACACCGAGTTTTATAAGTTGGGGTATGAATAATGTATGTATGTTTGTATGGTTTCAATCCTATATTAGAATTAACTTGATAAAATCGATCCCAAATTACACAGCAATATTCCAACGATGACCTTACATATGCAAAGAAAAGAGATCGAAGAGTAAAAGGATCAGCGAACTAGCAACCACAAAGTCTATAAGGGATTTAAAGCAGAGTTTCGAATCAAAGATGATACCGTGCTCTTTTAAGTATTGAGAGTTCTGTACTTTCTATAGAATACCGAAAAGGAATAGATGATAGGCTCCTAAAAAATGATAAAGATTGACACTTTAATAAGTTCAAGAAAACATGATTAGCTAAACACCATTCAGACAAGCTATGAAGATCAGATTGGAGTAAATGACAATCATTAATTGACGTAACAGGACTTATTATTTTAATGTAATCCGCAAACATCAAACAAGAAGCATTTTTTAAGAAATCAGGAAATCATTGATCTGCAGCAAGAATAGAAGAGGGCCTAAGTGACTTCCTTGTGGTACTCCTGATGTGACTTAAATTACATCTGATAGTACGTCATTAATACCTACGCACAAACTGTTTTCTTCCTTTTAGGTAGGATTCAAACCACTTTAAAATATTTGAGTGAAGCCAATGGTTCCAATTTCTGTATAAGTATATAATGGTTTACTCCATCGAACGCCTTAGCAAAGTCGGTATATATGACATCTGTTTGGAAACCATTTTCAAAATTACTAATAATCTGATTACTAAATATTGCGAGGTTGGTTGTTGTTGACCTTCCAGCAACATGTTGAAATGGGGAAATAATTTCTTTAAAAACAAAAGTAAGCTTATCAAAGACAATTTTTTCCAAAATTTTTGGTATCGTTGATAATTTGCTTATGGGGCGATAGTTAGAAACATCTTGCTTAGATCCTGATTTATGAAAAGGAATAACGTACGAGATTTTACAATCATCAAGAAAGTAACCCTTTTTAAAAAGGGAACTATTAAACAAAAAAGTTAAGTTTCTCAAAATGATCGGAGGAATACCATCGGGTCCTGGTTGTTTATCATCATTTAGTCCAATTAAGGCTAATTCAACATCTTTGTTACTTAAGTTTAAGTGACCGATATTGATTGAATTTAAACATGAAATTGCAGAAAGGTTAGAGGGAATACTTTGGGGATTATAAACGGAGTGAAAAAAGTCTGCAAAAAAGTTGCAAATTGTTGAAATGTTAGTAGATGTATTTCCAGAATATTGCATGCAATTGGGGATACCATTTGAACATTTTTTATCGTTGATAAATGAACAACAAAAATTTACTGTTAAGTTTTAGACTCGATATATAAAAATTTATTTTAAAAATCAATTTCTTTTTGCAAACGCAAATGTTTTATCAGAAGATTTTCATTACTGGGAAATTTACGATATACATAATTTGTAAATTTTTTTTTTTGTTATTTAAGTTACATAAACGCTTTGTTAGATGACGAAGGTAAATGACGTGAGAAAAGTCAACACGCTGAACGAAGTTGACGTGAAAAAAGTCAAATCATTAAACGAAATAAATAAATTAATTCAGTTCCATTTTAAGTTATTTGTATTTGTAGGTGGCGATGCATCGCGATGGTTTACATTTAATTTTTTTAAGCTTTTAAATTATTATTAAGCACGATTTAAATTATGATTTGGGGGCCATTTATAATTGGCCCGGGCAAAGGGCCAAAATGTAAAACAGGGGGCAAAATGGCCCGATCGGGCACTTTGTGGCAACGCTGATGATGGCGCTATGTGTCACACAGCAAACGTGACGATTGACATTCAGAATGAACGATTTGAGGGTTAAGTTATCACTCGCAGAGGTGACGTGGATTGGCCAACAAGGTCATGCGATTTGACTAAGCTAGACTTTTTCTTGTAGGGTTTCCTGAAGTCAAAGATCTAGCGAATAAACCACAATTAACCAATGCCCTTTAGGTGAAGATGAATATAATACAGGCCATCACTAAAATTAAGCGGAATCTGAGTCATTGCAAATTGGTCCACTCAAATCCGTGCAACCGAAAGAAGCCGGGGCGTGCATTTGAACGATGTCATATTGCTTACATAAAAGCATCATACATGATAAAAAAAGAATTTCGTTAAACATTTACGTGTGTATATGCATAAGGCATACATATATTCCAAATCAACCTGTCAAACGTCAGTCGAACTGACGTCAAATTATTTCTTCATACATATTTAAATAATTAATTTATAAAACAAAGCTGAAATCGATTTCAGAAAATAATTTATTTCATGAAATTTTTAGTCTCTATTTGAGCGCAATTTTGCAAAATGAATTATTGCTTGTGGAGATGTGTGGGATTATAAAAAAATCCATAAAAAAAAAACACGGCATTGGAGTCAATTGCTAACGTTTTCAACTCCAAGAATGGCTTTTATTACTGATCCTCGGAAATGAATGACAACACGAGTTATTTCAAACGACATGACAGCCGTTTAACCTAATGATCCTAAATGAATTCAGTTCATGGATTAAGTAAAAAAGTGAATCTGAATTAATTATTTAGTTAAAGTTTAAACCAAAAGTGAAGTTTAAACTTCCACTCTAAAAATGGGGGTGATTATTTTTCTGAAAACCGTAAATTAAATCTTTTAAGACACTTACAGTTTTCAAAGGATTATACATAAAAAGAAAATCGCAGCTTACCTACCATTCAATCAGTTTTAATTTTCTCCTTCCCAAGCTTCTTTGTCTTCATGGAAAGCATTATTTGTTTAATTGCGTATTTAAATTACTTTGTCATTAATCTTATGCCAAATTGAAAAATAAAACTTTAAAAATAAACATCTAACTAGGTGGCGTGACAGTTTTTTGAAATGTGTCTAACTACAAAACAAAAACTAATTTATGACCAATTCCATCTACTTTATCAATTTCCTGTCTTCATTGTGTAGAAACGTTTAAAAACCAGAGCGAAAAAATAAATAATATATCTGCTTAAACTTCTTGGCATCCTTTGAGGGAATAATAAATTATGTACATATGTTTCTAAATATAAAATGATTTGAGGTTTGACTGTTTCATTCATAAAAGTGGTGTTTGCCTCATAGGCCAAATAAATAAAATTAAAAAAGAAAACTGTGTGTGATTGTGCCTTGTTTCCTCTGGGAAAAAAACCGCACAAAATATAAAAACATTTTTCACGTCCGATAATTTTAAATGAATTTCATGAGAAATTTCATTAACATAGGAGTATATGTGTTCACCAACCTAAGAATTTATATTGTGGTAGGTATTTCACTTAAGAAACAAGTTCAAATCAACATTTTTAATTTTCCTTTGAAATGTTTATATATTTTCGCAAGAAGTTTACTACATTGTCTTGCAATATATTTTTGGTTTCACACATGTGCATTTAACTAAAACAAAAAATTGTGAACTGCATAAAATGTATATGATTTGTGATTTGTTTATTTTTATGGCGACGTGATTTTGTTTTGTGTTAAACTATCAATTTAGATTTTGTTTATTTTTAAGGAAGGTTGATTGTTTTTACTTGTGATCGGACTTTTGAAATAACGATGATAGATAGGGAAGACGAAAAAAGTGGGTTCCGCAATTCGGTCTATCTTTTCTGTTCGACTACAGCCCCGGCTAAAAGGCTCGCCCAGTTCTCTTTGAACTTGCCATATAGCATTTCTAAATTTTTCCCCCAAACGTTGTTTTCTTTTTTTTTTAAGACCAAAAATTTATTGTTTAATTTATTGTTTTCTTTTTATATAATTATTCGAATTTTTCTTGTTATCAACTAATTAATAAATTTTATTTTAATTTATATCATTTTTACTTTTTTAATTTTTTAAAATTATTATTATTAATTATTTATAATTTATAATTTATTGTCAATAATTTGTTTTTCTTTTTTTTTACATTTTTAGTATCTTAATATATTAAACATCTTTTGATTTAATTATTTAAGTATTTTTATCTTTGTTTTTATTTTCCTTCTCTTAAATTTTTCCCCTTGCTTTTGTGTTACTACAAATATAAATCTTTAAAATACATGACTCTCAATGGTTGAATCTTTTTACAAGACAGAAAATCGTTCTTGGGATCTTCACATGAACTTTCAGTGCTTAAAATTGATAAGCTTTTACTGATTCTGATTTGGATGCTAACAATGGAAATATTGTTAAGGGATGAACTATCTGAGGACGGCCGTTAGTTAGAGGGCTTAGCAAAGAACGTGTTGGTAGCGGAAAGCAAGTCTAATAGAAACCGGTCTTTCACTTCTTTATAACCTTTTAGAATAGGTTTTGCTAAGTTTCCCTTTTTTGTATATATTTTGGGTACTTTTAATGGATTGTGACCACCAACCTTAGAATGTTTCAGCAAAATTCAAATGTTTAGGAAATTTTGACATGATTTGAACTACCAATGCACATTGGTTTTAAATGTCTGAACATCACAATGGGAGGGAAATTTTGTGTATGGCCGAATTCGTGTTAAAGGTAAACTGATGGAAATTCCCAGAAGTGCGAGTATTATAGTTGAATTGTTTAAGGGGAGAAATATAATATACTATTATGTGGCGATTTTAACTTCAATTTACTCAGTTCTAACCTTCTTGAACAAAATATGCGTACTTTTTGTTTGATCCCTATTAAATAACCCATTATTCCTTGAGTGAAACAACGCTATTGGACTTGTATTTTGTAAGCGATATTAATTAAGTATGTTGCTTTATATGTTAAGCTTTCTGCACCCACTTTCTCAAGGAATTATATGATTTTCCTAACACTAGAGTTCAGTTTTGATCATACCAACCGTAAGATTGAATATCACAAAACCAATAACAAAAACCATGCCTTACTCACAATATACGTTTACTAATACGTCAACGTGATGAACCCTATAATGTCTGGAAACGTTACCGTTTAAATGAGATCAGGCGGTGTGTACTTGTGTACTTCATAATAAAGTACTCAAAACAGCTTAATACATCTTTAGGTAGTCGTCAGTTTATGCAACATGGGAATAGCTAAGTCAAGGCTAATAGTTTGAAAAAAACATTTGTCTCCTCACAATTGTTACTAATACCGTACTGCTTTTTCTGAATCAGGATGATCATATTGGTTTTGATTTTCGAGCGGTCGACAGCGCTGATATTATAGAGAGTATTCTTTCAAAAAAATCACAGGACATGGGGCTCAGTGGCGTAGCGTGGGTTTTTGCCGCCCGGGGCAGAGCCAATTTTGCCGCCCCTAGCAATTTTTTTTTGGGCCTTTAATTTTGTTTGCTGTTTTAAAAAATATCAAAGTGAAACAGCTACTTAACTTACCTTGTTATAATTTAATTTTTTATTCACAGATTTATTATATTTATTTATATTATATTATGTAGATAGAAGTGTCTAATCGGGTGATGATTTCTAAAAAATAAAACCGGTCTTAAAAAAAAATTAACGCACTGCCTTTAATTATTATTATTCTTATAGTTATAGTAATAATTATTATACCTATAATATTTTTTTATTTCAATCATTGTTATACATAAGGAAATGAAGAAACAGAAATATTGGCCAAGGATTATTTTTAACTTAAACATATTTCACAACAGCCCATCAAAATTAAAGTGTTCAAAACTGGTTTTATCTTTTAAAATCTGAAATTGATTTGACACCAACGCGATATCCACCGTCTAATTTATTATTTAAAAATCGTTTTGTAAATGAGGTATATGTAGGTATGTACATTTATGTATACAAAATATTGAAAATATTAAAAAATTTGGTACGCCATTTTTTAGTACTTATTAATGCGGAGTTAAAGATTAATTTTGAAAAAAACTATCCATCCATTTTTGAAATATCGAATTTTTTTTAATCCAAAATTTTGTTTTTTGCAAATTTTGATATGCAATATTATTCAAACAGGAGCTCTTGTTGAAAAAAAATCATTGAAATCGGTTGAGCAGATAATGAGATAGTCGAAAAAAATGGTTCCATGAGAGATACTTTTATTAGACGATAGACATTTTTTTTACAATAATATTATCGTAGATCGTATTTATGTTTGTTAACTCACACAAAAATTTTGATCAAAATCGTAGGAGTCGTTTTTGAGAAAAATGAGATTTTCCATTCCGGTTTTTAAACTTTTGTATAGGAGGTACCGTTAGTTTTGGTTATATGAAAAATTTTTATTTAAAATCTGCTAGATAATGTCAAGAAACTGTTGCGTACCAAGTTTAGTAAAAATCGACCAACTTGTTTTCGAGATTTTTGAAAATTTTGGTATACAATACTTTTAAACTTTTAGAAAACGTTTTCTGCAAAAAAAATTGATCAAAATCAGTGGAATCGTTTTTGAGAAAATCGAAAGTCAAAGAAATGGTTCTATGATGTACCATTTATAACCATTTTTGGGATTTTTTTTTATAAAATGGTAGCCTTTTTGTAAAAGAATTACTGATTTTTTTTTTAGGTTGTGGGAACGTTTTTGAAAAAAATAAGATTTTCATTTTTTGCTAAAAAAAAATGTACGACAGGAACCTACCGTTATTTTTGGTATAAAAATGCCCAAAAAACGCTAGGTACCAAGTTTAAAGAAAATCGACCGAGTCGTTTAGGCTGCAGTCAAAAGGACAAACAGACAGAATTGCAAGACCTACTTTTTTCAACTTCGCTATCATCGTAATCATAGGATTACGATGTCAACTTTGATCAAAATGTCGAGTTTGATTTTTTTACGAATCCATAACTTGCAATATAGTACCTACCTATCGCATCTATATCGCAAGTAAAAATCATTTAACTTTTATTGATTAATTTATTAAAAAAATTTTTCTTGAAATCGTTTCACTATTTTTAATAATAACTTATTAACTTTCGATTTCTTGGTAAAAAAAAGAGAACTCAATTTTTTACAAAAATGTGAGAAAATGTTTTTTATGGAACTTATGGTTCTTGAGATATGGAGAAAACAATATTATCTAATAAAGCCAAACGGGGGTTTGAACTCTGAAAAATCAATGGAATATTTCCGAGCCATCAGCTAGGTATTTCGTTTCATCAATTAACTTACTTTATGTAATCAATCCAAAGGGGTAAAATGAAAATCTCTTGCGCTTATGAAGGTAGGTACTGTACCCGTACACACAATTTTAAAAAACTTTCACAACACACGAAACACAGACAAGATAAATGTTAAACTGCAACTAATTTTGTATTTAACTAGAATGTTTGCAAACTTTACTGCATTTTACGATAAAATAAAACAGAAAAAAATACAACTGACTAACACACCTTAGATAAAAGATACAACAATATACGAATACATGGACTCTTATGAGCCAACTCACATCGAATCAGTCGAAACAAACGAAATGTTTTTGCCTCAACTTCTCACCTTACGAGCAGGGTTCGAACCACAGTAGTAAAATTTTGAAGCAGACTTATAAAAACAAAACGAATTGAAAATTTCTGGAGTAGATTTAGATTTAGTAATTCATAGTCAGAGTTGGTTGCAAAATTTATTAACACAGTGGTCATTCCCTTTCATGTGGTTTGGCTAAAGAAATTTTGAATTTTTCAGTGTGGAAAATAATTAGTACCTACCTAAATCTTAAAAAACGGAGTAACGAAGTAGATCTATTTTATTTCGTAAAATTGAAGTAAATTTACTCCGATTGGAGTAATATTCGAACGCTGCTCATAAGTGGTAGTCGAAAAAAGGCAAACGTAAAAGTTTTGCACCAGGACACACATAAAACGAAACAATCATTTACTGTTCCAAATCAGAGTCGTTGTCGATCATTGTACTTCACAATTCCTTATGGCGGAATACACATCTCAGACACAACATGACGATGACACAATAACTACAAAAAAAAAACAAGAGAAAGACGTGTATCATTGCCGACAGCAAAACCGTGCGCGAAAACCTTTTATATTATGTACCTACGTCCTACGCACACACACGGAACTTCCAGCTCAAAAGGAAAAAATATATTTTCGAAAAGGACACTAAGTAGGTATATTTTTTCACAATTAAAATTTGTTACAAAAGTAAGCTTACAGTTAGCTTAGAAAAAATATAAAAACATAACATACAAAAACCATTTACACTAACGTGTATATTTTGAAATTTGCCGCCCCCAAGCAAAGTGTCGCCCGGGGCCTGTGCCCCCTTTGCCCCCGCCTCGCTACGCCACTGATGGGACTAGACGATATCCACCCTGCATTTTCAAAAATTATTTTTTCAATTTTTTTGCCGTACGTATCTTATATTTTTAAAATAATTCTTGTGAAAAGTCAATTTACTGATCTATAGAAGATAGCAAGGGTTTTGACTCTAACTAAAAATGCAAAAGGGAATAGGAATACAGAACCATTTGAATCCTGCTTTTTTATCAAAAGCATTGGAAATGGTTCTACAAAATCAAATAAGTGCTGTTCTTGCTGTAAATAACATGTTTTCTCCGAAACAATCAAGTTTTGGGAAAAAATCAACTCCATCACAGTTTTATTTCATTAAATGTAACTGATGATGTTAGACAGGCATTTGATAGGGATGAATTTACTTTATTAGTTTTACTTGATTTTTCAAAAGCTTTTGACATAGTCAACCCCATAATTTCTCAACTGCTGGAACAAAGTTGTTTCATTGGCGCGACGGTTGTGTGCTCGCCTGTCAACCTCAATATCACAGGTTCGATCCCTGCCGTCGTCTATGTCGTCTTTAATTCCATTAAAACCTTCTATAAATTGTCATCAATGGGTTGCTGGTTTACTCATTACATGTTGTTCAGGCATAACACTAACAACATGTGATTGAGTTAAACTAGTATGCCCAACAAGGATGAAAAACGAATAAAATAATGCGAATTATAAGGGACATAGAAATAAGACACGGCAATTCTCCGCTTTAGTTCAGCCGCCATCTCTGGAGATAAAAAATCTGAGACAACCACCTTCAGTCTCAGAACATCGTGCCACACATCTTTCCTATCCTTCTTTCTCTTCCGTAACTTCACGCCCACGCTGTGTTGAAACATTTAAAGGGAAAAAACAAATAGAAAACAAGTTGTCCTAGTAGGTAATAACCTATCGGACTTCCTTCTCAACGATTCGGGTCTTCCTCAAGATTCTATACTGGTCCTCTTCTGTTTTCATTGTATTTTAATGAACTCCCATCAATTATTGATGGCTAATTGTGCATTTTTTCAGTAATATATTTTCTGGAACTTAAATCGAAAAAAGTAACACCCGATTTTGTTTTCCGTGGGTAGATGTTCAAACCTTCAAGAGGCTTAACGAGGACCGAAAAACGGGTACTCATAGGAGTGTGAGATTCATACTTCATTCCCGGTTACAACTCAGTCGAGACTTATCTACGAACTTATTTTTGAAGAAATTAAATAACGAGTCGCTGGTAACTATCCCTTTACAGTCCCTGTGTATTTAAGTAGTTTTCCGTTTGACGCACTAAGTCAGAAGACTTATTCCTTCGCAGGCGTCGTACTTAAATTGCCTTAAAGAGAATTCGATTATTGTTTTATTAGAGTGTTCATTTAGTGCTATCTGCTATCTGCCGTAGTTTTGTCTATTCATTGACGCTGTCAAAACCGTTTGTAGCTTAATGGTATAGCATCGTTGGTCATCCTGCCCACTGTTAGTATTGCAGCGTTTTCGGTAAAACGTGTGTCCAATAGTGTCTTGCATTTAAAATAAATCAAGATAAATAAAGGGTAAAAAATTGGACATAACAACCTTCCTTGTGGTACACCAGCCATAAAAATCTGAATACTCATTCTTCTGACTTACACGAAAGAATCTAGAGTCTAGATATTCTCTTAGAATCGCATAAAGTTCTTCTGGCAGAACTGGTCTTAGTTTAAGGCTAGCCGCGCACTAGCAATTTTTAGTTGCGAAACTGTTTGGTTACTTATAGAAAACAGATGAACTGTTTGGTTGAATGTCCGTGAATTTGCAGATAATTATATGTTCAATAAAATGGCGAACCTAATTTAGGCAATCGTTTAGTTTGTGTCAAAACACAAACTTTTTAGTTGCTCGAACCAAGCAGTTTCGCAACTAAAAATTGCTAGTGCGCTGCTAGCCTAACACATTACATTACATTACATTACATATTACACTACTGACTACTCCATAGATAAAACTACGAAGACACTGAAAGCACTGGCAACTGAGACCATGGGCTTAGACATTACAACAGAGAGAGACACAGAGAAAGAAAGAACAACAGAAGAAACACATATCAACAGCACACGGTTGGTATTTGAACGGTCCGGTCCCCCATCCAAGTACTAACCACGCACAATGATGCTTGATTTCACTGATCGATGGGAAGCGATGCTTTCATCAAAGCCTAGGCCGTTGACTGTCTGATCAAAAGAAACATCTAAGAAGACCACCGCACAAACTTTCTTTTCTTTAAGGGATTTTTCAATTACGTCAGTGATGATATGTCAGACCTAATGTTGCATTCAATCTAACCACTATAGATATGCTGTGAATCAAAGAGTAGACAGATACCAGTTTGGACATACTTTCTTTGGATATCTATATATATAAAAATCAATGCCACTTTTCGTTGTGTTTCTATAACTCAAGAACGGGCTTACCTATCCAAACCAAATGTTAAGGCTTTGTTTGGACTATTTAGTAGATGGTTTATGTGAAGTTTGCATAAAATTGGTCGAGTGGTTCTTCATTTATCACATTTTTTGTAACAAATGAATTCAATAAATGTCGGATCATTTTGTTAGTGGGGATTTTGCTGTCAAATTGAAACTTATATTTTTTTTATTTATTTATTTATTTCTTTTTTTATATGAAGGAATAATGCCACAAGCCGGGCGAGCAAATATAGGTCGGCGAACGCGTAATGCAAATGATGTGGCATTACTAAGTCGATCACAGACTGCAGATGAACGCGCACAAGCTAATGCATCGCAGTAAACGTGATGCACGAAATAGATCTGTTGACCCTGTACCTGTACTGAACCGTGCACGCCGATCACGAATACGTCGTGCTGCTCTTTTGGCTAAAATGATGCGTGCTGCTTTTAATTTCAACAGTCCACATTGTGATGCGACTTTCCACGTGAAAAGCCCGGCATGTGTTGTGCTAATGGCAAAGTGAGATTTCCAGCATTAGAAACTCCACTCAAACCATTGTATTCATTTATTTTTGGGACATCTCAAACGTCGAATCACTTTTTGATCCATATTCAACAACACAATTCGGCATTTCAAATGACTTCTTTTAGTGCTACTAAAATTATTAGAGATAATTATGCCGACGTTTAAGGAAAATACTTCAACATGATTGTCCCATGTTTATATCAATCTGAATCATAAAGTATTCGATAGTTTTAAAAATTCTGATCCAACATCTACCTAAAATTGCATACATGTTACAGATTCAGGGCCAGATTTATCATCAAGCTGGTTCGTTATTGCCATACTTCGACGCTGATCATCAATTTTTGCAAATTTATTTTATTGGTGATGAAAATCGTGAATTGGATCAACGTTGTGCAATTGTTTCGAATACAAGACGAGAAATTATTCGTGAGCTACAAAGGTTTTTCCATCAGCATAACGCATTAGTTCAATTGTTCAAAATTGCTCTCGATCGTATGCCATCTGATAATCACAAAATCGTAATAAGGGCTGATAAACACCTGTTGGAGAGCATGCAAGGCGATTCAATGCACCCACAATTGATGAGGTTGCAATTGTAATTCTTGGTGATCAGTTTCAATCCCGTGATATTGTACTTCATCGCAGAAATGAGCAATTGCAACATGTTTCGGAACTTCATCGTATACACAATCATGCAAGCCGCTTCCAATAATGCAGGTGGATTATATTTCTTGGATGCGCCTGGTGGTACAGGCAAAACGTTCGTTATGTCATTGATTTTAGCTATTCTAACTATTCGATCGGAACAACAGAAAATTGTATTGGCACTTGCATCTTCGGGAATTGCTGCTACATTATTAGAAGGTGGTCGGAATGCACACTTTGCACTAAAATTGCCATTGAATGTACAGGTGATTGAAACTCCAACTTGCAATATTTCGAGAAATTCTGCTATGGCCAAAGTTCTGCGATTAACGCCAATTATTTTATGGGATGAGTGTACAACAGCGAATAAAAAATCACTAGAAGCATTTAATCGAACAATGCAAGATTTACGTTGTAATCAACAGTGTTATGAATCAAGATGAGGCAATGAATTATCCAATTGAATTTTTAAATTCATTGGAACTAGCTGGTATGCCACCGCATTGCTTGAATTTGAAAGTTGGTTCTTTGATCATATTATTGCGAAATATTAATCCACCAAAACTGTGTAATGGCACCAGATTGGCAGTGAAAAAGTTATTGCCAAATTTGATTAAAGCTACGATCTTAGCTGCTAAATCAAAAGGAGAAGTTTGTTTGATACCACGTATCCCTATGATTCCAACTGATATGCCATTTGAGTTCAAACGATTACAATATCCTGTGCGTTTATCATTTGCGATGTCCATCAACAAGGATCAAGGGCAAACACTTCAAGTTTGTGGAGTTAATTTGGAGGAATCATGTTTTTCACATGGTCAACTTTATGTTGTCTGTTCCAGAGTCGGTACCCCCAGCCGTTTGTTTATTCATGCCCAAAATGGAAAAACAAAGATTATTGTTTATCCAAACGTTTTGGATTAAGTTTCAAAATAGCTAGCAATTAATAAAATATTTTTTTGTTTGAATAAATGAATTTGATGTTGCAATTAATTTTTTTTTTATTATTTCACTTTATACGTAGCGAAGCACGTACCGGGCCGCTAGTTTTGTATATATGAGTTGAATTTTATGCTAATTCTTGACTTTTCAGTTTGAAGAAGGACCAGCTAGAAGCACTTTATTAAGTCAATGTACCACAGACTTATTAAATTTAAGCAATTTTGATCAACCAGTTGGTTGCCTTGGTTATCAAAAAGTTAACTGACTAAGGCTATTCTGAAAGCAGAAGCAAAAAGTTAAAAAAAAAATAGTTATTTCAAACAGAGATCCATTGGA
This sequence comes from Chrysotoxum bicinctum, assembly GCA_911387755.1. Taxonomy (NCBI): domain Eukaryota; kingdom Metazoa; phylum Arthropoda; class Insecta; order Diptera; family Syrphidae; genus Chrysotoxum; species Chrysotoxum bicinctum. Next base: position 220,807,327 of record OU426987.1, read on the forward strand.
ATCTACCTCCTCCTACACGAATCACATATTTTGTAAAGTTAACTAAATTCCAGGCTTCAAGTCTTCAATAAATGTTAAAAGGATCTCTATTCGTGATGTTTTTCAAATTGCAATTCATAGCAATGAGCACGTTTTCGGTATTAGCCACAATAATTGATATTAGCTTCTTCAAGATGCATTCATTCCCCCTATTAAAACTATACAATAGACGAAACTTTTACTGCTTACTTGAAGAAAGAAGTAAATAACCTCTATAAGCCCGACCATGTTACTGACCTTTCCCATTGATGAATGATATAATATTCCCTTAAAGAACATAATTCATTCCTCAAAATAATTTCACAGCACTTAAAATTTCAATCTGCCACCACCACTGCATCAGAGAGCGCCATTCAAAATGAGAAATACCAACAGATATACCTATATCCGTGTACATACCTACCTTCATATGTATGTGCAATATTAACCCAAAAGGGATAACCAGAATATATGGCTCTTGAGTCTTATTGGTAATCATCTTCATTTGAGCAGACATAAGTTGCTGAAAGTATCTCTGAATACAGCAGATAATGTACTTCAGATGCAAGCAGAACACATTTCACTTAAAACCTACCCCATCTTCATGATGGTGGATGGAGTACCTGTTGCATTGAAAAGTGTCTTCTTGAGAGCGATGCTGTTCTGTACTGTACCGTGCATACCTATATCTGGGCCTCTTCTCGATCTTTGGGCTGTGACTTTGGGCTGTGGCTCCTTTCAATAAAATGATTGTTTGCTCTTCTTATAATAAGAACAACAACAACAAAGTAAAAACCAAAACAAAAAAAAGAATCCATCAGACATGAAGAAGGGTCGAGTCTGTAAAATGCTTTCGCCCCATGTACGTGACTCAAGATTCAGAAGAATTTTGCGCCCGTTTTTTTTTTCTTCCTGCGAGTATCTAAAACCGTTCGTTTCACTTAACGACAACGACTTCGACATCGACGTCGTCGTCAGCGTCAGCGTCGTATTCGGCCGCGGCATTCATGTTCTTCAATTTTTATAATTACCACTCTGATAGCATTTCATTTATTATTTAATTTTTTTTTTTTCGTATTCCATAAAATTAGTTCATCTACTTCAAAATTTATCGCAAGCTGCAAATGAAAAATACATTCCATAAATGTTTCATCTAAATTTAGACGACGACGACGACCGATGGCAACGGCGACGGAGACGACAGAGGTATGCGTTATATTTCTGAATTGTTTTTAAATAAATTTTGAAATTTCCCGAACGAAGGGGAAGGCCGTTAGAGGTTTCGTTTGTTGATTGATTTTGCTTTTGAATTTAAACAGTTTTGAACGAAATGGATTGGCAAATAAAATTAGACGTTTCTATTTTCGATCACTTACAGGCCCACTTGCTCTCATACGGGTCATAAATATTTCCTCGTAGTTCCACTCAAAATAAACTGTTAAGTTCCACATTCTTGGTTTTATATTGAGCTTAAATACTATAGTTAGGGTTTGCTGTTTCCCCAAACGGGTCTTCGACATATTGGTTCAAATGAAGTATTTTACCCTTGCCTGAAAAACCGGTGATTTTAATTTTAATTTTAAAATTTAAAAAAACGTGTGCTGAAAACGTGTGTAAATAATTCGGCCACATAGCCGCTTAAATTGTTGCGTACAGTGTTGACATTTGCTTGTCAAAAATGAATGTACTTAGACATAGTAAAATATGTCAAATAAATATAAAAGTGGTGAAAATGTAAATTATTTCAAATTAAGCCCAAATAGTTGTAAGGGATTCCCAAAAAGACTAAAAATAAATTGGAACAAAAGACCTTTTTATAATATCGTCGTAAAAAAAAAAACATAAAATCATTCAGTTAATGGTAAAAATGTGTTAAACATGTTGATATTTAAAAAAAATGTCAATTTAATTTTAAAAAGCATAGAATTTTCCAACATTGTGGCAACTCGTATTTGATTTATGTTATTTCAGTAACTACTGCATTAATACATTTCCGGATTACGTTGCGGAAACGTAACGTATTACATTTTATAACTTGGAATTACCTCATACAGAATTTTAAGGATCGGGCTAACATTAACTAAGACTGCTTCTAAACGATGCAATATTACCTTGCGATTCTTAAGCTTCTAATTGCATAGTTATCGTTTCTTTTTTGTTTTTTTTTTTTTTTTTACGTTCACTTAGTGAAGAGTAAGAGTGTGGGGAGATAACTCTTTTTCGCTTGAAAAAAATCAAAAGTTTAAATTAATCTTTCAATATTGAATGTTTAATGTTTAATAAACTGGTCATTTATAATTTCCAAGAGCCCGGTCCCTGTAGACTTGAATGGTTTCCAACAATCCTTGCTGACTGTATTCATTTCTTTACAAAGAATATCATTTTCTAGAGCATTGACACTGAGTTAATCTATTCTAATGGTATGCTTACAACAAAATGGATGCGTTTAAAGAAAATGCACAGTAGATAGTTTTATGAATGCTTTTTAAGAATGTTTCAATAAGAGCGGGTAGATTTTTAAATGCAATATAAGAAGCTGTTTGTGAGGTATTTACAAAATTCTTCTTTTAATTCAAATTCTTATGTATGCTACTATGTATGAAATTTAACAACTGCCCGCTCCTTACGGTGGAACGGATTAGATCGGTCAAATTTTCACGAACTCTTCTGCATAGGTTCAGTTGAATTGCAGCGATAGCTTGTACTATGTTCACCTTAAGGGCATCGTCGATTGTGATTTGTTCGCATAGACCTGTGAGCTTAGGAAGCCCCCTAACAAGAAGTCACTTGGTGAACGGACACTCATTTTGACAATAAACTTTTGTGATTTGGACGTATCCGTATTTAGGTAACTGAAAAATAAAGAACAGCTTTGACACATGTCACCAAAACAACATGGCCACCACAATGGGCCAAAATCTACTCACGCTAATTGAAAAACAATTTGAGAGTATTTTTTTTAAAGACATAAAAGGGCAGAAGATTTCATTTTGTTACAGAAGATTTATTTCTTTTTTCGGAGATTGCAGTACATTGCAACAAAGTGGCACTGCTGCACCGAACGTATTCCGAGCGCTATGAGTTATTTTTGAAAAACACTTGAACACTTAACAGTAATGTTTTTAGTTGTTTTTCCATTTAACCCTTCGCACGAGAAGTACTAGCCTCGCCATATATTTCTAATATTGTTTTTCGCTATTTTTTGACAGTCAAATATGAAGTTTCTTGTGTTCTTGTCTCCATGTAGTCTACTATTTTATTCTGAGGTCATGGAGCGCGCTCTGAATGCTTTGAGCTAAAAAAGAAACATAAATTGGTTTTTGGCATCTCAATAACAACATAAGCCTAATCCTGAGGTATAAATCATTACATTACTCGGACTTTATTATGTAAATGGACCAAATTTTGAAAAACAAAATGTAGAAAAATATTTCAATAGTTCTCCTATACATAAATGTTACGAAATGTAAAATAAACTCAACTTGAAATGATAACCTAGAGTGATTTTAGGACTCACGATGGAAACCAAAAGAAATCTTCTCAGAATTCTGATTTTCAAACCCATTTTACTATCGGCGGCGGCGACCTTAATTTTGAATGTCTAAATACACTGCCGCTCATCTGAATAGGTTCACTGTTTTTCGTAACTTACTGTAAGACTCTCTACATATATATGACAATGACACGTCTGTGTTATATATGTAATGAAAGAGCATTATTTTGCCCTTAGTTTGGGAGAAAAAAATTTCTCTTTAATCTTACCGTTATTCTCACACGCTTGCTAAACTTAATTCATTAAGAAAAACTGACGTTTTTTTTGGCTCATCTGAATGGGTTCAAAAGAAAAAAATCATTTTTAATTGATGTGCGCGGGTGATGTGTACTGAAAGTTAAGTTTTTTGGTAAATCGAAATGTTTTAAACCATTTAACAAGGAAAATGGGTCGCGGAAAATTTTTAAACGCGAAGAGAAAGGCAAAATAAAAGCATTTCGTGAATTAGGGCTAAGCCAAAGAAAAATGGTAAAAAAAAAAATTAGAAGCCAAAATTTAATCGGTAAATATTTGCGGAACATCGAAAACTACGGGAAAAATATAAAAGTTAGAACTTAAAATGCCAAATTAATGACCAATAGACCCGCAATCATAATAGCTGCTTCTAATTCGCATGATTTCGCGTCAAAAATTAGACTCAAAACTGGTGTTAAGTGTAGTTTGTCGACGGTGGAACGCGGTATTAAGAGTACTAAACATTTAAAAAGGAAAAAATACCGAAAAAACACGTTTGAAGGAAAAACGAAAAGAAATTCGTCTCCAATTTTGCAAAAAATACATGTCGTAAAAATCGCAGAGGAGGCGAGTTATATTTTCAGATGAAAAAAATACAACTTAGAGGGCCCAGATGGCTACAACTGTTACTTTCATGACCTTCGTAAAGAAGAACATTATAAGCCGTCTGCATAGCTGTGAAGGCAGGGCCATGGTGTGGGGAGCAATTTCATATTATGGAACTTTTGAGCTGCAATTTCTTACATCGCGAATCAATGTCAATGTGTACAAAGGTGTGCTGGAAAAGGTCTTCCCACAAATCTCTAACCTTTTAGAACCAATACCATTGCCATTCCAGCAGCATAATGCCCCTATCTATACAGCGAGGTCGGTAAAACAATGGATCGAGAAGCAAAATGTAGAGGTGTTGGTATGGCCTCTATACTCACCTGACCTTAACATAATTGAAAATGTTTGGAGACTTCTTTCCCGTAAGGTGTATGAGTCGGAGAGACAATATAAAGACAAGTTGTCCTTAATCGAGGGAATTAAGAAAGCGTGGGCAGAGATTTCGCTGCAATATCTAGAAAAAAAGCATGACTCCATTCCAAATCCAATTTTCGAAACAATTTTTAAAAAAGTGGCAATACACATAATTAATATAAATTATTATGTCCCTACCTATTTAATGGGCAAAATAAATCATTTAATTACAGTTATTTTTCTTTTTTCTTCCATTTTTTGCTTTTGAACCTATTCAGATGAGCCAAAAAAAACGTTAGTTTTTCTTAATGAATTAAGTTTAGCAAGCGTGTGAGAATAACGGTAAGCTTAAAGAGAAATTTTTTTCTCCCAAACTAAGGGCAAAATAATGCTCTTTCATTACATACATAACACAGACGTGTCATTGCCATATATATGCAGAGAGTCTTACAGTAAGTTACGAAAAACAGTGAACCCATTCAGATGAGCGGCAGTGTATATAAACCTCATTTTATTGAATTTTTTTTTTTTTTTGAAGTTGTAGATATTGGAATATTTAAAGATAGTAAGAATTTTTCGTAAAAATTCAAACCCATTGTAGATAGTATTTACTTTTCTTTTAAAACAAAATTTACCCCAGTCTTATTAACAGTGAATCATTTTCCTTCACTGATGATTTCAAATGTCAAAAACTCTCCACTTTAAGCCACAGCAAATCACACTTATATCTACATAAAAGTAGAACAACGATCATTACCATAAATTATAAAATGCAATGTGAATCCAAAATAGAAACCCACTTATGAAGGAAAATATTTGTTCATTAATACATCGAGAATTTATTGTCAATTAAAATTCCCCAAAATTCCAGATCGCTTATCGAGCGTTGTCGACGTCGTCGTCAGTGTGGCGCGGCGTAATGGCAGTTGCGCCGCGCCGCCGCGCAGGTCGCCGCCGGCCACACCGTTCTTATACGCATAGCACTCGCAACAAAATGACGATGAATCCCTCAACCCGGATGGAAGGCAAATTATGCGTTCGCCATTTGGCGCCTCGATTCCACTTTGCCATTTGCCTCCAGCACTCTTGCACACGCTGCCACCAGGTTTTGATGCACTCCATAAACAAGTGCGGGTGTCTCATATTTTTTGTTTTGATTTACTTCTTTTGATGACAGCTCTGGCGACGATTTGTGCTGGCTCTATAGCGGTACAGTTGGTGCCAGCTATGCATCTCTTGCTTGCTTCTACTATATAGATACACTTGGCCATCTTTGTTTTTCAATTATGTGGTTTCTTCGTATGTATGTATATAGAATGAAATTTCTCCAGCCTTGGTTAGCGTTATTTTAAGAACTTCCCATAAGATTGATTGACATTTCACCTAGCTACAAAAATTCTTTCGTTTTCATTCTAGGATCTAGAAGTAACTTGCCCATGATATAATGAACCAACACACTTTACCGAGGAAGACTTTAAATGATAGCCATGGACCTTCTACAGATGTCCACCGATGATGCCAGTGACTCTGAATCGGAACAACAACCGTTTGACACTTCTACGCTGCTACTCGGCGGGATTAATGCAGCGAACCGGTGTGACATTCATGACAACAGAAACCGGAAGAACATGGTTCCGTTTCTTAAGTCAAATTACAAGTACAAAAGAAGAATGCCGCAGATATGCACGGCGGATTGCGATACCGCACAAGTAATAAATCCGATGACAGCGCCACCGCAGTGGTCCGCGTCGGAGCAAGTGGAAGTGAAACGTTTTCGGCATCTATTGCCTCCGTCAAGTGATAGTTATTTTAAAGTTGTCGCAGTAGGCCTTATTGTGAGCGCCGCCGTTATTGTTTTTCGTGATATTTTGTTGAGTCTCTGTAGACGCGTTGTAAACGAGTCGCGGGTGTGGTGTATAAATAGCAATAAATTGTTCTGTCGGCTAAGTGAGATGATGTTGGTTGAGGTGAAAAGATTCTCATTGGACTCGAATTGCATCAGGAGCGGTAGCATCAGCGGCAGATGGCGATACGGTGTAACTGCGGCGGTGAGATGGAGCAAGTCATTTGGCTTGGAGTATGTCAGTGCGAGTTTGAAGTTAATTTACTTGACACTTTTTATTGCATTCTGGATGACAGCTTACGGAGTAGAAGGTGAGTGTTAGTTGAGTAAATGTGATGAGTAATTTATTGATTTAATTGTTTAAATGCACTTAGTCATGAAAGGTTGTGGAAAATCACAAATCTGTAATTGAAATTTAACGTTTTATTGGAATTTTATTTTTATTAATGTCTAACCATATACATATGAATTTTGAATTTAAAATAAAACAACAAATTAGTAAGTACCTTCACCGCAAGTTGATGCAAATAAAAGGTCAAGTCAAGGAAATAACCAAGGCTACTATGTATAATAAAATTCTCACTTAAATCCATTTTAATTACAAAAACATCAATTTTATTCCAAGAATTTCGATGAAATATCAGTTTGACATTTTGTCAGACTAACAAAACCAAAACAAAATTCCATGTTAATTGGTGAGAAGCGCACAATTCTGTATATAGTATAACAACCAAAATATTTAAATTTTTAGAAAGTGGAAAGGAGTTTTCAACCATTTTGAATTTTTTCAAATTGTATACCTTTATAACTTTAGATACCTTACCTACATACTTGAAAAAACTCTTGGGACAAGTAGACATGGTTAAAAAATCATATGATTCATTTAACTAGAGATTGAGAATTTTTCCTTGGGTCTTATGGTAATGATCCCGCACTTTCCCTCTCCTTAAAAAATCAATTGAAGTTTTTCATTTCGGGAAACTCTGATCCAAGAAATTTGTCACGCAATTGAGACATTTTTTTATTTGATGTGTAGCATGCCGTCCCGGTGAAAGGAAACGACATTGCTGAAGTCCATTGCATTAATTTAAAGAAAAACTGTCTGCAATCATCGCTCGATAACGTGATACAATCTATGGAACACTCGCACCTTTATCAATTATTTCGAAGAAATAAGGCTCAAAGACACCGATAGTCGAAAAACTTCACCAAGCAATCATTCGTTGTAGATGAAGTTATTGTTGCTCTATTACTCTTCGATTTCCGAAGTTCTTGATGGGACAATTTTTAATGGAAATGAATCTCATCACTCAGAATAATTTATTTCGAAAAAATCATGAAACGTTGCCGCGATGTTTTCACCATTTTATTAACTGAGTTTTTTTTAACTATTTCAACATCAACACTTTGTGCGAGAGTACTCGAATAACAAGACCTCATTATTAACCCTCTAATTTTTAATGATCAAAAGTTATCCTAATGAAAACTAACGTTGAAAAATGGGTTTATTTTTAGAAAGATACTTCTGATAAATTGATTGCCAACGCTATCTAAAAGTCAGTTAACAGAAACTGAAAAAATTTGTTACAAATTCTCATTTTATCTTACAACTATAAATTAAATCTTACAAACTACAAAAGTTCTTGCTTAACTTTAAACACACAAAATCTTACTCAATTAAATTCGAATATCTTCAAATCTTACAATTTTCAGATCGATTTCTGAGTCTCAAAAATCTTTAAATTATTATAGTTTTCTTCAAGGAAAAAAATGGCACCGGGAAACGTTATTAAAGACGACCACCAATTTTGAATTTAAAGTTAAATAGATGAGTTATTATAAAAAGTGAAATTTCTTACAAAACAAAGCTTAGAAAAAGTGTAGTTCGTTTGTATTTAAATCCATTTTAAAGGGTTTCAACACACATTCAAATCTAGTTTTTTCATAGACACATATTAAAATCATAAGAAAAATGTTTATTAAATTCTACAGGCAAACATAAACCAGCAATGTGTTTTTGGGATTTAATATATTGTGAAGTAGAATTTCCAAAAAAATCACGATTTTCTGCAGCAGGTTTAGTAAAATTGTAAGGTTTTATTTTTTGTTACTAGATCCTGAACGCATTTGTTGTAATCTAAAGCAAACTGAAGCACATTTCAAATTTTGACATTTGTTATTTCCATTTCTTTATAATTACAAAGAAAAGCAAGCAAAAGCATACCAAAGAACAAAATTCTTTGTTCACACAATTTCAGAGATGACTGACATTATGAAATGACATTTTGCTGATGTGTCAAAAAAAAAATTAAAATTGTTAGCCATTGTATTTCCGTATAGAGAGGTAAGGATAAGTAAAAGTATTTCAATAAATTTGCCTTTCCAAAAATTGGCAAATTAGACCTTTTAACAGCTAACAGGATAGAAAAACTTTTTTTTTTTTAACCAAGGGAAATACACATATACCTAAGATAAATGTCAAATAAATTGAACAAATTAAGTTAAAGGTCAAAAAAGGAAGTCTTTGGTCAAAAAAAGGAAGTTTAAGGGTAAAAAAAGATCCAAAAGGAGATTAATTTTTCTATTGAATGAAAAATAAAATTAGGAATAGAAAATGAAAAATGGTCATATGCAAAGAAAAACAGAAAATATTGATTTTTTGCCCAATGGATTAACACGTAGTGAAAAATTCATTAATCAACTGACTTATGTAGCTATCGAGATTCACGCAAGTATCAATCGCACCATCATATTAGGCGTTTTATTTTTTAACTCGGAGCAGAGCACTGAGCAGAGCTTGAGCATGTCGAGTATCTTCTGAGCAGAGTTTGATCAGAGCTCTCCGATTTTTTTATTTAATACACTGAAGCACTGAACTGTCAAAGGCGTCGATTTCCATTGTTATTTGTTTCCTGTTTTTTTTTTTTTTCGCCGTCTGTTTCTGTCATATCACACGAAAAAAAGTGATGTTACCCGCGCTCAGCTTTTTACTCCATCTTCTCGGTCATTTTATTCTTAGCTCATAGAGCGCGCTTATAGATTGGTCTGATTGGTGAAAATCAATCAGCAGTAGGATTCTACTTTAGTTTTTATCGTCAATATTCCTACTGCCCATGTTGAATTAGTTATTTCTGTAAAATCCTACTCTACCAAGGCCATCATTGTCAAAAAACCCCAGCTAACATGATTGTTGCTAATCAATTCTAACTAAGACGTCTTGTTTATAGCCCCTATCTAGATTTAATTATCTGGTTGCCTCTAAGTATGAAAGATTTTACTAACAAATCAATTGGGGCAGTACAAATTCGTTTCAATCTTTCTGAACCATGCAATTAAGATTACATTTGAAATATTAAAACATTCAGGAGTTGAAAAAAACCATGCAACGTGCTGATGATAAACGAAAAAAGGGGAACTAATACCGAGAGAAAAATATTACCACGAGCTCGAACTAGTTTAGACAGTCTTAAAACGTCGAGTCACATTAAGCGAATGGACAACAATGATCTAGCCAAAAAAAGTCTTCGAATCCCATTAGACCCCAGATCTTAGGCCACATATAAGACCGAGCTTCAGTCACCCTTCGATGGGTCCCAGGATACCGTGAAATTAATGGAAATGAAATATGGAAACGGTTCAACACATGAACCGAGCCTAGTAGTACCCTGGATACTTATGTCACTGGAGGAGGGAAAATATCGAATTCACCAAAGTTTCTTAAGACCGTAATGACAGATGGTCAACAATTGACACCTGTTGGATTTCAAGGAATCTTTGGCCAGATATTTCAAAGAAAAAAGAATACAGTCTTCTGAAGCTAAGCAGATCTCAATTGTCTCCCTTGGTTGGAATCCTTTTGGGTCACAGCCCACATGAGCAAAATGGGCATAAGCACATCTGACTTACGAAGAGATGAAAGAGTGTCCATCTCACTTCCTTTTTGAATGCCCTTGCGTAGTTAGAACAAGAAAAAATGTCCTCGGAGAATATTTTTTCGACAAACTGGGCGACGAGGGACGTCTCATTTGTGCCACTAAAAAGTATCCTTAACTTGATGCAGATATCAGAATGATTAAGGGAGGCACCCCATACCTAATACTTTCACTAAATCCGTCCTTATACCCTTTTCATTCCTACATTACCTATACCCTGGGGACCACAATGGATCCATTGGGATCCGAGTGAGATTATACGACTTCCCGCATTATCGCCCTACCTAATCTAACTTAACCTAAGACCAAGCTTCCATTTCAAAGTCCAAGCCATCACAGATGCCACAGTGCTTGGTCTGGATGAATGGAAGCATTTCTCTGTAAATAGTAGAGGATGCATCATGAATCGGAAGCCCGTTCATTCAGTATGTTCTTTTGACTTGCATTTATGCAGACAAAATAAATAAATAAGATGCCAAAGGCTCGTAGAGAGCCTAAAGCTAATGACTTACAACTCTTAACTACTCCTGTGCGAATGTTGGGAGCGACCTACATTTTTCTAACGAGTCCTGTCCTGACGGCTAAGATGAGAAGCACTTTTCGTGAAAAGAAATACACTTCCTCGCAAGACATAGCTGCCACTAATAATTTACTAAAAATTTACCTGGCGATCTCACGTATGTACCTGTCTCAGACTTTCCTTACAACCAATTCCGACTCCCCTTTATCAACTTTTCACATAAATTGATTTTTCAGTCCAAAGCCAGTTTTTAACCATTTTTTGCAAGTACTTGTCATAAGTGAATTTTATTTTAAAGAATTTCCTTACGGAGTTGAGTAATTTCAACTGTTCATTAATGATGATATTCGTTGGGTTATTTCAGTAGGGTAATTTTTAACAACAGTAACAGTAAGATTTTACCATGTTTGAAAACCCACTTACCAACTTATCGTGGTTTTCAAGTTCTCAAATACTTGAAATCAAATATCTTAAATGTTTCATTTGAACAAGAAAGATGTTCTTCCAGTTAATTTTGTACGAACAATGTTGCTGCAACATTATCTCTGAAGACATTTTTTCCATCCACATATCTTTTATTAATCATTCATTCGTCATTCATTCATCAGCTGTTATCAAAAAAATTAGCCAATATTATCCATGCTCCATTATGTAATTTCAAGATTATTCCTCGTCATAGCTGATCATCGAGTGGGCTATGTCACTTCACCTCACATCGGGTTCAGACACATTCGATGAGTAAGCCTCGTCTAACAGAAATAAAACAAAAACAAACACAATTCACAAAAATAATTTAAATACCCAAAACCCAGACGGAATTCAACAAAAATAACATCACACATAAACAAAAAACTCCTAATGAGCACTAAACAGTCCAAACGTTTGAAACTTTAAGCGCACTCCATTAATCACGTCTGTTGGTCTTGTCTGTATATTTGCAGTGTGTTTTACGCGATGACAATTGAAATTCAATTTTCTACCTAATATTAGTCAGCCATTCCCAGACGGTCTTCAACATGTTGTCATTGCCCGCTATTTCAATTGAATTACGCCCCATTGATCCACGCCAAATGCCTGATTATATTGGATCAAAACAAATTAAAACCAAAACGGAAAACAAAAAAGTGGAAAACACATAAAACGCTAGCCCAGCGAGACGAATTCTCATTAAATGTCGATAAATTTATTAAATTACTGTGAAGATCGAGTTTGAGGGGGCGGAAATGGGGCGATTCTAATCGCAAATGAGTGAAAAATAAAAATAAAGACCAAAGCACCCACCCTCGCTACAACTGCAAGCGCTTAATACTGAAACCAGTGAATTTATGATCGGTTTATTTTTTAGGTGGATTTCACCAAAGGAGTTAATGTTGGGGTTTTCAATATATTTTTTGAGACTTGCAAAATCAATTATTCATACAGTGCTAAACTACTGCTTAAAAAGGACAATGAATGTATTTAGTCACCGAATGTTTACCTTTGATATAAGTCGTTTTTCCAACAAAAATGTATATGTATGTAAAATACAATTTTTTGTACATCCCACTTATAAAGTAAGTAAATATACATAAGAATAGTGCATCCAGTTTTTGCGATAATTTAATATGAAAGATGGAGATTTTAACTGCTATAAATGGAGGAATCAGAGTCTTGTTCAAAAACTCATAGCTTGTTTGGTAAATTGTACATAAATAAATTAACAAGTTTTTACAAGCGCTCATTGGACAGAAATGTTTACGATTCAAAGTTCCAATAAGGCGTTAAGTGGTTTTTGTATTCCAATTGATCTTCTACTCGGTCTCGTGTCGGTCTCGCCATTATTATTCTTAAAAAAACTTGAAATTTGTGAAAAAAGGTCTTAAAAAATTTTTCAACAAAATCTTTTCTTAAAAAAAAAAACCTTAAATCTATACAGTGACAGTAATTCACTCAATGTTTAAATTAATTGTCTGTTCTCGGTTCGGTAAACTTATATTCTGGTTAACTCTGATAATAATCAGAATATTAACTCGTTCTGGTTTATGGACATTAGAGTATTTCTGGCAATTTGCATTCCTATTAGAATCGAGTCTTTTTATTCTGATGTCAGTTAATCTGATTATTGGCTTATCAGTATCGGGTAATGTGGTTTTCTGTTAATCAAACTTTAAAGTATGTATGTATGATCACCAGGCACTTTACGTCTAGTAGTACTCAAAACAATCGGTTTTTGTTCTGGTATATCAGTAGGTTCAATGCCCTGTTGCCACTTGAATCAGTAGGTTTTCCCTCTAGTAGATCAGCATTTACAAGACCTCTAGAAGTACTCAAAAAGCTTTCACTTAGTAGGTGAGAATTAACTAGGACCACTCGACACAGCAAGCCTTTGCTCTGGTAGATCAGTTAGTACTATGCCCCTTGTGTGGCACGATGCAGAAAGTTTTCACTCTGGGTAGCAAGTATCGAAGCAACTGTTGGCAATTATTATAAGTTTAATTTTCAAATTAAGACTTTTGTCGCTTACCACTGATGGTGGAAGTCACAGTAAGAATTGCTCAACAATCTTGCCTGTAAAGGTCCTGATCTCTGGCTTGAGAGGTTTTCACGTCGGTTCAACTTGCCTACCAAGTAAAGAATGTTAGGTTATGAGAGACACAAAAAATTACTTTCAGACCCGAAACGTCAAAACATAACGGCCTTAGAGTATGTACCTGAAATTTCGGACACTATACACCCCAAAGACTTCTCAAAAAATGTAATCTCTGTTGCGGTATAACAAAGTTACAATGGGCAGAATTTGGTGTGCAGAAAAAAAATTGCGAAATTTATTACAGCTGCGATAAAATGTTGCGCATGTAAGAATGCGAATTGATCGTGGAAAATGGGCTTAAAATTAATAGCTTTATTTTTAACGGCCTAAGTACAAAAGGGATAAATTTAACTGATAAGTCATCACCTGACTGGGATCAGCATATAAGGCACTTTTCAAAACTAAAGAATATAAAACACACTCTCCCCAGCGATGAAGAACCTATCAAAGAGGACTTCTTCGACCTCCTGGAAGAATCCTATGGAGCCTGTTCACGGTACGATGTCAAAGTTGTGCTGGAAGACTTTAATGCTAAATTGAAAAAGGAGGACCTCTTCGGGAGATTAGTCGATGAACTCAACCTCCACAAAAAGACAACACATAGCGGCTTCCAACTAATAGGGTTTGTGGTATAATTCCTGATAACAAGCCATGCAAGTTGATAGTTTAAACGTGCGTTTGAGAGAGGTAAACGTTGACTCCGAACATTTTCTACTCGCAGCTAAATTCAGAGCTCGACTTTTGAATGCGAAGAAATTACGAACCGACCAGAACAAGAAATAAGTATGCCTTAGCATAACTGAAGTTGCCAGAGTCTACAAAGAGTACTTGAGCCAGAAGCTCACAGTTCATTTACTTACTCAAGCACTAACAATCAGAGATCCCTGTATTGCGATACCATTAAAGAAGTAATCGAAACCACCATAGGCTACTAACCACCTAAGAGAAAGAACCTATGGTATGATGATTATTGTGTTCAACTGAACATGTAAGTAATAAGTATGCTATATCGCAAAACAAGAGCTCAAGAGAAGAGCACCAAGCAAAGAAAAAAGAGAGGCAAAAGATATTGTATAGGAAGAAGAATTAAGAGTCTCGCGATCGAAAAAATAACCCGAGATTTTTATAAGAGCCAAGCAAATGTCTGTTGTGCTGTTTTAAAAATCTGAAAGCATATTCTTTAAAACAGTTAAGGTAACCTAGTTACAGGGAACATAACAGACTTCCAATCAATGAAGAACTAATTCCAGCACCCAATATAGAACTAGGTGCCCCCAGAACCTGATGGTTTGTTAGCAGATCTCTTCAAATAAGGAGGTGATTTTTGTTAGGCTTTCCGTCCGACCGATCAATCAAGCACACAGGAATTTTTAAGAGTTGTTAGTTAACGTTTTGAAATTGAGTCCTACAATGTAATTGAAGAACGGGCAAAACGTGTTGGTTTTCAAGTAAACAAAGACAAAACCAAGTGCATGATATCAACGTTCACAATAAAAAAAGGCAAAATACCATCTTTCAAGGATCTACATTTGGCTAAACATTAATTCTACAAACTACAACTTAGTGGAAATCAGACGAAGAATTGCCTTAGCAAACCCCTTTTAGTTCGATTTGTATTCAAAAATTTTCACATGCGTAAGACAAAGTGCATGCTCTGCAATTTATTCAGCCAGTTCTTCTTCAAGGCGCCAAATGTTGGTCGGTAATGGAATAAAGTGAGAGCTGAAACTGGTATGTTTCTTCTTTCATCAACGAACGCTGAATTGAGGAGAAGATACAACTGCGAACTCTTTTAGTTATAGTTGAGATGTGGATGAAGTCCAGAAAGTCAAAACACCGAATCCCAGGCCTCACGTTCGAGGCGACAAATAATATCGAATATCAAGTTTAATGAACAAGTCATGACAGACGTCAAAGCGTTTAATGACTGTCTTAATGACTGGGAGTAGATTGCTCAGAATCGTAAGTGATATTAAGTGACCGTATAAACTTGAATACTTTTTTGGTCAAAACGGAATGTATATATTTTGTAAGACAGCACAAAGTCATAACGAACTAGTAAAATTCACCTTTTCATGCTGGCTGCTGGACGAAGAGCATTTCTCTTTCTCTCGAAATAGCCCCGAAGCATGTGGCAAAATAGTTCACCCATCGATCTGTATCGTACAATATAAGTGCATTGGGCGCCAGTTATCGAACTAAGACTAGCCTAGCCATCCCAAGTCCGATGCGGATAGAATACGAAACGTTTGGGATCTTAAACGATCAACGACCCGCCAATATTTTTCTACTTGCGCTCGTGCTCGTGGACGGATAATTTTGAGAGCAAGAGATCATAATCATATCCAACCTAAGACTTTAAGACATCACATCCAAGATCGGAGGCAAAATTGCACAGGCACAAGTGCAAGGAGTTCTCCTCTTGTAATTTAATGGACGATTATTTTTAAGCGGCACCTTGGCATTGATTGCCAACAGGTTCAATATTGATGCAGTTCCTTTGGCAGTCTTCTTCAAGGTTCACTTAGATATTTCTATTCGCTTGCATCGTCACGTCGCGACGAGACGGCCGGCCGTATCGTCGGGCAGTGCAGTCGTTCGTCATCTATACGTTAAGCCATTTTGACTTATTTTTCATAGAAATTCATAAATTTCAACTCAACTTAATCCAAGGGAAATAGTCGGACTTCTTGTCAGCCATCACACACACACAATATCAGGCAGCCACTTGTAACCCATGGAAAGGGGCCAAGAAAAATGCTTCATTTTTGTCATCGTGCACTGCAGTATGCTGATATTATTTCTAAATGGTTTATGAGGTAGCTCGTTGATTTATTGTTCATCACAAACTATACTCGGTGGATTGGATATGCGATGTGACACGAAAGACGCTCTTCTTTGATGTAGCTTATTTTTCTCTGCTTACTCATGTCGGTGGTTGAATATTTTCTTTTTTGAAGAATAAGACTTTTAATTTATTCATTTGCTTTTGGCTGCGGCAGCCAAAATGTCTGAAATGGCTGACAAGTTGCCATTAGTTAGATCGTTGGTTGCATTTGGGTGGCAGATACCTAAATGTTTTGATTTTAATTTGTATTTAGCGTTAGAATATTTGGCCTTCAAGGCTGCTATTAAAGGAGGTAGATTGAGCATTTCCAAAAACTCGGATTTAGAAGTGAAACGAATTGCAAAGTGACCTAGATAATGCATTTTAAATTAATGTTTTGTATCTTTATTTTCGAGATCTGAATATTCTTAGAAAAGTTAAAAGGTCGCATTTTATTTTGCAATATTCGCGAGTCCCTTTTAACTTTATTTTGTTTATTCATTGTAAGCTTATTTGAAAAGCAATTTAAACCAGAATATTATTTATTCTCTAATGTTTAACTAACAGTTGGAGTAAGCCTCAGTTTTAGAATTTGCTACGCCACTTTAGCGGTTAACTGCATTTCGTTATGTGACTGCAAATGCATTTCAAATTTTCGCACGTCATTGCAGTGAAGCGAACGCATAATATAATTGCTAAGTAAATATTTTCCATCGGATTTTGCTATGGGCTGTTGCATGAGGAATTTGCAGCTTGAACACTTTTTAGCAGGTCTTTTTATTTGTGAGGAGCACTTTGTTTTATGTTTGTTTTCAAAGTGGAATTTTCTAATATTGCTAGAATTATCATTATTATTCGTCGGCGTTTAGTATTGTGATCGTAATTTTTAATAAATTTTTAACGGTCTTCACAATTATACTTTTTTGAGATCTGTTTAACAGCAATATTCTGAAGACAGAAGAATCAAAGAGTTTATTAACTTAGAAAGCACATTATGTCATTACTTATGGGATATGACATCATTCAAATATTCAAATGTCCGCCGCGTGAGTTTGCTGATGGAGATCTTCCTAAAAGTCCAATTGTTCATAACTCTGGCACATAAATCACGCCGAATTTGACCAATTTCATTGATTATGTTGGCTTTCAGTGAAGCGGTGGTTTGTGGTTTATTGGCATAGACTTGTGACTTACCCACGGAAGAAGTCTAACGGAGTCAAATTGCAGGATCTGGGTGGCCAAATTGCAACGTCTAAAAATGTCCATGGTGGCACGGGTAGTGTGGTAAGCAGCGCCCTCCTATTGAAACCGCCAGTCGTGGGCCGGTATGCATATCATCTAATTTTGACCATTGACGGTAATGGCGTCGGTCATTCTCAAAGAAGTATAGGAGCGATGATGCCGTCAGCATACGATCCAAACCAAACAGTGACTTTCTCATGATGCATTGCAATTTGGTAGATCTCGTGTGGATCGTCCAGAAATTTGACAACTTTTATTTTTGACGAAAAAATTCATTCAGAAATGTGCCTCGTCGCTGAATATGATTTTTGACTGAAATGGTAGTTGTTGACTCTGAGCTCTTGGCTCAGTTGAATTTTTACGTGTGTAGGCCAAAGACATGACACAAAATTGGCCAAGTTATGGTCTGCGAACGGTCCTCTTCTTTTGTGCGGAATTGACTTCATCATATTCTCCTGCACACTCTTACATATAGCGGCGATATGTTCGGCAGATCTTGCGTTTCGTTGACGTAGAGATATTGGCGGATTGTTCACTGAACCAGTTGACTCGAATTCAACCACCTCGTTGCGAATAGTTTTCTTGGAAGGACGATTATGGCGACTGTACACTGAACACTATTATTCTTTATGTTGATTTGGCAAGACATATTGTCAAATTAGCTGTCATTATAATTTAACAGATGTTATTTCAAAAATATAGGCATAATCACCTGTTAAAGTTAAAACATTCCTATTGCCATTAAAAATGGTGATATGAAAGTCACCGTTATTGACGAAATATTTTTACTTGCGACTTATAGGTATACTATAAGGCAAAAATCGAACTCGAGATTTTGATCAGATGATAGCGAAGACCAAAAAAGTGGGTCTCGCAATTCTGTCTGTCTGTCTGCATGTCTATCGGTTCGACTACAGCCGAAACGGCCCGGTCGATTTTCTTCAAACTTGGTAGATATGGGTTTTAATTTTTTCCCCCCACACGTTTTTTTTCTTTTTTTTAAAGACCAAAAATAACGGTACCTGCCATACAATTTTTTTTCGAAATTTTATAAATATTTTTTTTTTCAAAAACTGTCCCACATAATTTTTTAAAAAAAAATCAACAAAATTGATTTAGTTAAAACTAGGTAATGGTTGAAAAAAAAAAATTCCAAAAAATTGTTATTTTTGGTAGCCCCCCTGGGTCCATTTTTTTTGTTTTTGATTTTCTCGAAAACGGTACAGCCGATTTAAATCATTTTGTTTTATGCTAAGGCTCCTCTACAGTTTAAATATTGTTGCATATTCAAATTTTCAATTTTTTATTTTTTGGATTTTATATTTCGAAAACCCCATGCTCGATTTTTTTTCAAACTTGCCAAATAAAAGTTTCTTAACATAATCTACAAGATTTGAGAAAAAAAATTTGTTTTATCTAAAACTAACGATACCTTCCATACAAAAGTTTAAAAATGGTTTTCGAAAATCGTATTTTTCTCGAAAACGGTTCCGAGAATTTTGCTAAAATTATTTTTCTTTTTATTAATTTTTACGATCTATAATTTAATAAAAAAAAAATTGAAATCTAGATATTACTGACTGTACCTACCATACAACGATTTTTTCGAATTTTAATAAAATTTTTTATAAAGAAGATCCTAAAAAGTTTAAAAAACATTGCATTTCAAAACTTAAAAAAAAAATATTTTTTCAATTTTTGGAAAAAAAATCATTTTTTTTTGGAAAATTCGATATCTCAAGAACGGCTTAATATTTTTCTTGGAAATTCAACTCTCATTCGTACAATAACAAAAACTTAAGGTTGGTGTATCCATAGAACCCTTTCGTATCATAATTTTTAAAATAAATTTGGTGGTGCAACAGCTCGGAATGAACCAGGACCTAGTGAGTAGTGACTTACAACTCCCAACCATTCCTGTGTGCGTGTTACCAGGAACGGAGAGGACCTACAATTTTCTCCCGATTCCGAACGGCTTATGAGCAGCACTTTCCATGACAAGAGATACTCTTGGAGAATTTGTCAATTCCTCGCAAGAGGCAGTACACCCCTGAAAAAAACTTCCTGGCAGCGGCTAAGAATCGAACTCGAGACCTTCCGCATGACAGTCCATAATTTTTGGTCTAAAAAAAATGAAAAAAGCTATTGTAGGAATGGTACCTAGGTAACAAGTTTAATGAAAATCGACGTAATTCTTTAGGTTAAAATTGAATTGATAGACAGGGCTTACTAGATCGACTTTTTGATATTATTTTAAAATAAAAGTTTCTTTTTAAAAATGTAATAAAATGAACAAAGTAAAATTTGTTTGCGGTATCATTGTTCTGTAGCTATAGCAATTAACGGTGACCGCCTCACTAACGACCACAGATGCCGAAAACCAAAAATCCACACTAAACGAAAACTTCTGAAGGATGCATTGTAAATTGGTGACTCTCGTGTGGGTTGGTGTCGTCCCGTATACGGCAATTTTTGTTGTTAACATAGCTATTCGGCCAAACACTGCGAAGCCCTGTCAGCGAACGAACGGCGTTGTCTATGGTCATGAATTTTTAGTTCAGTTGGATCTTGTATTCCCAAGTTGAAGTCTGCGAAATGTCGAGTTCTTGTGCATGGGTTCTTGGGTTCTGCTGTACACTTTCACGGACGATGTTTTTGGCTAATGTTGCGTTCTTTTCACGTATGAATGTTGACTGACTGATTACCAAACCAGTCGTCTCAAATTTGGTCACCAATCGTTGAATAAACGACTGTGATGGGCCGCCACATCTACCATAAAATGGGCCCAACGCAGCAACGGTTGCACTAAGTAACACTTATTTGGATAAAAAGTTATATCATTTTGACATGGTGTTTAATCTTGTTACTTGGCATGGTAATTTGACAGTAGAACTTCTTAATTAAAAACAGATTTGACAGATGTCACTAAAAGAACATGGCCACCACAAGTCGTCAAAATCAACCCGAGCCAATTGAAAATCTAAATATACAACAACCGTTGCCATTAATCAATATCCAAGTCTGACCAATTGCTTATATTCAAAAATAAAAATAAATTAAAGGGCACCAATTGTGTTTAGCCCTTATTTCTATTTCTAGAACTTTTCGGTGAATACAAAGTACTTCAATCTGTAAAAAATATACATACTTTTTATATCCGAAATGTCACAATATTTCTAACCTGCTATTTCCCAACACATCTATCAAAAGCTTAGAAGTGCTGTCAAGACAAATTTTTTTTTTAATAACTTACCTCGCAAATAAATTCAGCTAAGTCTGACCTTTCCGAACAAAGCAATGATTCATCGAACCTGCACATTTTGCGCAATCCAAACAGAGAGGTACTAACGGTAGCTGGAAACACATTAATTGCAAAACCGTCATTGCAGTGTAAAATGAAAATCATTCAAAGATCACCTATCTTTGGCGTGTTGGACCTAGATTTTATAATCACTCACCATCGGTCCTCAAACCAACCGACACAAAGCTGACAGACAGACAGAGAAACGATAATCGAAAAATAAATGAACAGTCCCTCAAGTCACAACACAGAAGCCAAGATAAATTTATTGCATTGTCCGGACGCTTTATTCATGTTCGGTGCAATTATGGCCAATAGGGGCAGGCGCAGGCGCAGGCTCAATCACAAGCCCAAACACAGACGAAGGCGACCTTGTCTTCGTTTCCGAACGCGTTCACGGGAGCGTAAAACCCATAAATTGTGCGGCATATTGTGTTGTGACTTGTGATCGGTTAAGGTAGTTGCTTTACTGCAGTTGGCGCAGTTTCCGACGCAACACGTCGTTCACATTTCCAACCATAAAACAATTTGTCTTAAGAATGCCTCAGCTATCTGCCAGAAGCCCGAGTACCTTTTTGTCTATAAATGTACTCAACGTTGTTACTGTCGTAGACATGGAGTTCCATGCCACTTCTGAATAAGACCACGAGTGCAGCACCAGCACCGATGACGATAGGCACAGCAAGGCCTTTCACTTTAAGTCGCGTGCGACTCGCTACTGCAATTATGTCACTCTTGAGCGTTTTATACTGTTTTTGTTCTTTCTGTTTTTTTTTTTTTTTTTGCTGTTGTTGTTGTACCTACTTGAACTAATTGATTACTTTAATTATGCTGACCTGGATTTTAATCGAAGTGTTTCTTAATTTATGTTTATCTTTTCAATTCCACAGCCGGAACATGCTGGATGGAGCGCATGGATAATGGAAAGTGTGAAACCGTGTACTCGAAGAACATGACAAAGGCTCAGTGCTGTGGCAAGAATCAAATGTTCTCCTACACCGAAAAGAATCTATCGAATGTGGAGTACTTTTTCGCATTGGCACTAGGTGGCGGGACCGAGTGTGTACCGTGCTTGGGTGAGTTATGTTTTTTTGTTAAGTTCATTAAGAAATTGTTTCAACCAAGTGAAGTTAAGTTATTTTTTTTAACAAATTATTTAATAATAAAAAAGCACAGATAGGTCGCACGTACTTGGTCTTATGTTCAAGTGGCTTAGAATTTAGAAAAATGTAAACATACAGAATGGCTGTTATTTTTTGTTTTAATTTTGGTGGGGCGATACCCGGTGACGCACATCTAGTATAGACACCATAGTGTACGAATGAACCACATGTCTGTCAGGGTATAGCACGGTAACAGCAGTCGAGCAAAATGGTATGAGCGTGGTATTTGTACTCAGTTTTTTTGCGTGCTATAGTCTTCTCCTTAGCAAAAACAGCGCCATTCTTCTAAAGTGTATAATAGTTTTACTTAAACTCATTGTCATATTGATGGTTATTATATTTTTAAATATTTTCAAATTGTGATTTCAAAATGGCAACTAATTTAAAAAACGCAAAGATCTTTGCAGAAATCAAATTGCCAAAATTTGGATATTTGACGACTTAAAAAGGAATACACAAAATTCCCATTTTTATAAAAAAATATGAGCTGAGCTTACAGAGGATAGGAATATGAATATGATAAGCTCTCAAACTATAATATACTACTTCCTGCTGTGTGTTACCTAGACTGGTATTGAGATTTGTACGCTTAATACAAGGTAATTTTTAAATAGAGTATTTAACTATAAATCTAGTATTGGAGGGTCACAGAGAATTCTTTGGACCATCATTTTACAAAGCCTAGTACTGAGTTTAATTTAATAATAATCTCGTCAATATGTGAGAAAAAGTTGCACTCTCTATCGCATAAAATACTGAGGTCGCGAATTGACTCAGCGGTAGGTAGATATGGGTTAATAATGGAGAAGTTAAAGACGGTGAGCAGATTTGATGTGTTTTCGTAAAAAAGTGATTGAATGTCAATTGGCAATACATATGTAGCTCTTAGCAATTTTCCAAGCACCAGGTAAATAAACTGTAGAGATCAAGTTGAAGAAGAATAGAATATTAGGTCGAAGAGATGGTCTTGAAAATCTTGGTATCGTCTACGTAGAGAGAGATATGGGAATATTTGATCACAATTTCAATATCTTAAATAGTAACAATTAAAAGTAGAGGCCCTAAATGGCTGCCTTTTGGGACCCCGGAGGAAGCTTAGAATTCATCGGAGAAGATAGATCTGAATCGAATTTTGTAGTAACGGTTTAGCAGGCAAGAAGAAATCCATCTTAAGAAGATAGGTTCAAACCCAAGGGTGGACAGTTTGAATAGAATAAGCTTATGTAAAATTTTATCAAAGGCCTTACTGAAATCAGTTGAAACAGCGTCAACTTCCTTTCTGTTTCTATTCTCTGAGGTTGAGATACTAACGGATACGAATTAAACGAGGTAAGTCGTTGTGAACCTACCTTATATACCCACTTTTTTATAGTCTTTCCTCGAGTTCGTTTCTTGAAAAAATATGCATTACTTCTCATAAATACATATATAGTACGTATATTTCGTAAATAAAAATGGAAGTTAGTGAAGCTTAAGATTTAGGGGATGCAATGACCTCATTTTTTCGAAACCGAAAATTGAAATTCTAAAATTTAATTTTTGGTCTTGATTTATCGGGGTTTACCTAAATACCACAAATTTATAACCCTAACACAAGGGAATATATAGCTATAGATATATCAAGCTCAACTTCTACTGCACCATACATTTGTAACTATTACAGTTCAAATTGTAGATTTGTATTCTATTTTCTTTTCTTTCAACTTTGGCAAAAGGTACTTCAGGCGACAGCAATTAATACTTAACCTTTTATAAAAGTCGTTTTTCTAATATTTCCCAATTTCTGTTGAATATTATTGGTTATGCTGTGTATTACAGTTTCTACATGAAGAGCGTCTACCAAAGAAGTCAGGTTGGTAAAAGATTAAGGCTCGTATAAGAAAATTTCAATTTCAATATAGCTCTTAAACTATCATCCTCTCGCTTTGTAAAAGCTTCGTCTACAGTCAGGGGTAAATTTGTGTATGTGTTTGAAAACAAGCAACAATCTGCTCCAACGAGTTTGACTCTTTGTGGTATAACCGATTGTGTCTTAATTTTCTTTCTGTCTTACCTCATGTCTGTCATTCATGTCTGAAAATCAAGCAAACGATATAAATCTGCAATGCAGACCACACATTTCATGATATATTTTATTAATGAATTTGAACCATCTCTGTGACTTTAATTGAAGAAATAATTTGACGTTTATTAGCAGCTTGCATGACATTTGTAGTGGTTTCAAATTTACATGCAATCCTGTTCCACGTTTCATATTGTAAAGAAAACGTCATCAAACTGGTCGGTATACCAAGTTTGTATACAGAAATCACTTCACGTTATTATATAACCTCAAATATATTAAAAACCGTTTCTTTTTCATTTAGGAATGGTAATTTTCTGAAAATACGAGCTGGCGGTTGAAAACAAAAGACGAATCTAAGTTCAGCACTCAAAAGTATGCTAAAAAACATACTTTTCTTATAGTGTCAAAACGTAAATTGATATTATTTGTGTTATAAATTCTACTTCAGCAAAAGTCAAAACTGTTTCTTCATTTACTCTCTGAGTTGACTTGGCACGAAATAGATTGAAAAGGAAATTTCGGGATTTAACACGATTACCTCCGAAACTTGGATGACCCTGCCTAAAAAATGGACAGCTCTGAAGTTTTATCTTCGATCTTTTACCACCTTACCATTATTATCAGATCTAAGGCTAGGCGCGCACATTCAATTTTAAGTTGCGCAACTGCTTGGTTCGAGCAACTAAAAAGTTTGCGTTTTGACACAAACTTAACGATTGCTTAAAATGAGTTCGCTATTTTGTGTAACATATAATTATATGCACCTGTGCGGACATTCAATCAGATAGTTCATCTTTTTTCTATAAGCAACCAAACAGTTGTGCAACTAAAAATTGAATGTGCGCGCTTAGGCTAAGGGTAAGAAAATGTCTGAACATTGAGGTTTAAATATTGAGAGCTACACCCACGGAAAACGCATACATTTTGAAAATTTGCTAACGAGATATTTTCGGCGATGTTTTGAAATTTTTTAATTTTTCGAACTGAAACCCGAGAATCGTCCCTATTGATGAAATTGAGCCGACACTTTGCCGAAATATTAACAAAAATTTCGTCAAAACTACCAATGAGTGGCATTGGCCACGAGGAGATTGTTAATTTTTCTTTAATTTCAAAATATGTATCCGGTTTTAATGAAACACCCTATATTGTCTAATAGCTTTCATAAATTAAATCAAAAGAGCCGGTACTTGAAACTCAGACGTGCATTATTTTCCTTCATAGCTCTGTGTTTTCTTAGTTCTTCTCAATTTTATCTTTCTTATTCAATGAACTGTTTCAAACGATTTTCTTATACATTTTTAACTCTATTTTTTTTTTTTTTTTCTAGAAAGCTGCAAAGACGTCGCCTGCGGTCCTAATAAGCGTTGTGTCAAACGCAAAGGTCGACCAAAATGCGTCTGTTCACCCCAATGCGGTTCGGGCAAAAAGCACAAAAAATCCCACAAGCGCAAACAACAGCAATTACACCAACAGAACGGCTCCTTGAAGCCGCCACATGTCATCGACATAAGTCGCAGCAAGGAACACGTTTCATTAGTAAATTTTCATAGTCCAATAACCATTAGAGATATACGTAGTTTAAGTAGTGAAATTAATAATAGCAATCCGTCCTCGTCCTTCTCCTCCACTGCGGCAATTACCGCCATGGAACTGACAAGTCCAGGAGATCACATCTCCCAATTGAATAGCCGAAGAAAAAACCAAAGAATAACCAACATATCAACAAGTCCTATCACAACCCCAACCAAAAAGCACCAACATCGGCTTCATCATCACCATCACAAACATCATAGGGAGCAACAAAAGCAAGAACATCACACAGCAAAGGTGCCCCAGCGCCGTCATGCCAACACCGACCGCACCAAAGGCGATCAACTGATTATAACAGCCGATGATTTGGTCCGCCCCAGTACGGAGCGCGATAATGACTTAGCCGAAAGCAATTCATTAAGAATTCGAACTAGTTCCAGCGTCGACGTTGGCAGTGTGGCCTCGGACACCCATCATCAGGATGGCAGGCATCACTTCAAGAAGCATGCCAAACCAAAACGCAAAATCAGCGATCAAAATGGAGCAACGCATAACTCCTTCCACAATGGAACAGCCATCAAGGCGACCACAATGATGACGACTACGACCACAACAGACAGGTACCGTAACGAAATGAAAATAGCAGATAGGCTCCGCCATCGTCCACCATCTTACGATGGATTCGCTGTTACAGCATTCGGTTCATCAGCGATGGATAAAAGATTTAAGCACAGGAAACCCATGCCTGGGCTTCATCAGTCCAATAACAATAACAACAACAACAAAAACACAGATCTTCACCTTGGGCATCAGGATAAAGCTGCTGATGATCTGACATTTGATGATAAAATCCACAATGGATTCTTCAGCAATGGCTTCCCGTATCCGCATCAGGAGCTGTCGGTAAGTTCTAGATTAGAAGACGAAGAAGAAGTAATGTAGTTGGCACGTTAGTTTTGCAATGGACGCGGCTGTGACTCGTTATTTATGTCCAACCATCGCTCGTGGTCACAGTGCGCGTTCAATGCCTAACTAGCTCATTTATCCATTTGATTAGAGATCGTATGTTGCGCGTGCGCATCTAACTTGCAGGCTTTCCCTCTTTATCTAATTTGCATGTGCATCCCGAACTACACCACCCGCCCCCTTGGATTGAAACCAATCTTCTTCGACGCACCAAACGATCCATCTCTTTGAATTGGAATTTATGGTCATTGCAATGTGCGTTTGTTTTGGGCGGGGGGAGATTGGATAATAGACAGACGAAGGTCGTTATACTCATCC
Organism: Chrysotoxum bicinctum; assembly: GCA_911387755.1. Taxonomy (NCBI): domain Eukaryota; kingdom Metazoa; phylum Arthropoda; class Insecta; order Diptera; family Syrphidae; genus Chrysotoxum; species Chrysotoxum bicinctum. Next base: position 220,834,374 of record OU426987.1, read on the forward strand.
GGTATGTGGCAGCGATGGACGAACCTACAACACCGAGTGTCAGCTGAAGAAACGTGCCTGCCGGACAGATAATTCAGCTCTGGTCGTTGCCTATCGTGGACATTGCCAAAGTAAGTAGTAAAGATACCTATGTATGTACAAAAATTTACATTTTTTGACGAAGTACGCTTGTGTGTATGACCTTTTAAAGTTCAAGTAGGTAGGTACCTACTCACTTTGTTGAAGAGGGTTTATGGATGGAATGGAACTGGAAATTGAATTGCCTCCTTGCAGTTATACCTTCGTTAGATAAATATTTGCTTTGGAATGCTTCCTCTTCATGAAAGGATTTTTTTTTTGAATTTATAAATAGTTTTTGATTTGCAAGTCAATGTCAGAGTTATAGATCGCAGTTGTTTGGTTATTGTGCGTTAGACCAGTTTATACCAATAAAAAAAACAATGAATTATGTATGGTACATATGAAGTTATCAATCAATTTATCAGTTCAAAAATATATTGTAGGACACTTTCGGGCAGTGACATTTATCAGTTTATACCAGTCAGCTAGTTTTGAGGATTGTGGTAGATCAAAACAAATTTTTGAAGTAACAGAATTAAAGATGTCAATGCATTTTCAAGATTGCCTTAAATAAGACTGAAATTAAATTAAAAAATCAAACCATTTACCGACTACTCATCTTAAAAAGCTTCATTAAATACATTTGTCTAAGGACGGTCTCATTTTAATTTGGTATAATTTATTTTACCGCACCGATACTGATTTTTAGGTATTATTCAATTCAATTTTGATTCACATCACTTTTTTAGGCTTAATTTAATATTTTTTTTAAATAACCTAAAATATTATGATACCTACTATTCGTTTATGACTGGTATAAAACTGACAAAACACTGACAACGTACGACAAAAGTCTCGAAGGTAGTTTTACTAAAGTTTTTTGACCATTTTAACATTTTATATACCAGTTATCTTGATAATATTGTCATTTATTGTTCACTGATTTGTATAAACTGGTTTATTAGTAAAACATACCTGCCAGCAAAAGTATCCATTTACTGCTTTAAAAAACATCTATGTTTTTATTTGACAGCTCTTACCAATGTCTATGAAAAAATCTGTATGCATGTAAACTAAACTTTAAATACCAACTGAGTTGAATGAATTTATGTCCGTAATTTTTACATCAAATTTTTTTAAATTTCCCCTAAAGAAATATCTAATCACAGTGAAATCATAGATAGAAAGTAAAATGTCTTTCTGAACTTTTCAAATAAAAACAACCTCATAATGTTTGGTTCGTTGTTGTCATATTTATTTCAAAATAACGGATATAATCCCTCTAACTGGCTTCCACTTCCTGTCATTTTAAATGCGCTCAAGTGCATAATTACTGCCGACCAAACAGGTATGTATAACGAGCTGGTTTGTTCATAATGCATTAGAATCACAATTTGACATTTTGACTATGTCCCACCTTATTCAATTTTCAATCCTGGTTTAATGAATCTTTATTATACAACTTCACCTAACTGCATGTCGAGGCAGAGGAGGAAAAACAAAAAATAATTTTATCGATTTGAATGTTAAATTTACGCATTTTTACTGGAAATTAATTTACTATGGCGCCTAAATGTCAATATGTTTGGCGCCGCCATTACACAAATTAACACCGCAACCATTTGCAAGTATGTTGTGTCAAAATATTTTCATCAGCTTTATTATTGGTTGTGTCATGGGGCATTAATGACTGCAGAAACCCGTGTTTGAATTTTTTTTATTAATTTACACCTTGAACACATCGCACATGCGGCAGCGTAGGTTTCTGTCAAAACCACTAACACGTTCGATTAATTTTTTGTTTGCCTCGCCGCGGAGCAAGTCTTGACCTAGGATTACAGTCTTGAAGCTATATATCTAGCCACAGATGGTTTGAGTTCAAGAAGGAAAAATCGAAAACTTGTTTCTTAAAAGTTTTGAATACAAGAAGCCACGGAACAACACTGACAGTTATCTCGTTCCCGGATCATTGAAAATTCGCTCCCCCAACGACACACCCTCTTTTCATCCTAACTCTAATCTGTAAATAGAAAACCTGATTCCAGAGTCTCGGCGATGGATGGTGTGGCTGCTTCGGCGCCACTGCGGGGAAATCAAATGATTTTGTCAGCTTGCAATGCAAATATCAAGACTTCATTTTTATAGTCCGGTGCATGTTAGACTTCATCCTAGGGAACGAACATGTTTTTCCCTGTCGTCTGTTGATAATGGGAATTTTCGCTCGTTTAACCGTTTAGCATCTAAGTTCTAACACACTCGCAAGCTGTCACTCGCGAAAATAGAAGTTGCATTTAACATTCCCACGCAACAATGACACATTATAAAAGTAGTGCCAAAATATCCCGGAGTCTCTTGACACTATCACAGTACTTATATGATGAAGATACCGTTTTGTGAATATATCTTGCCCCATACACATCTTTGCCTACATTCAGCAGGTCTATAATTTCATGCAGTCGGGGGCATGTTGGCTCACATGTTGTGGTATTTATCATGCAAATCACATCTCATTTAAATGAGGAGCAGCGTGAACATTTTCATCCTGGCAATTAATTAGCCGAGAACAAGATCACAACAAGATCCGACCGATGTTGAACACAGCACTTTTAAAAGATCTTTCCGCTTATAGCTTATAGCGGAATGATGCCACATGTAAATGTGAAAATGCGGTGCAGGCGAATAGTGAATTGGCATAAGGTCTTTACGAATTCACAATTTCAATTGAATATCAGAATTCGTTGAGCTTGTCTGGAGGGTGGGTGTGTTGTGATAAATTCATTGCATATGAATATTCTATGACGGGTTGATCGGGGAGATGTCATATCAATTAAGTTACAAGTTGAAATGTTAAAGTAATATAGATTGGAGTTCCGAGAACCGGTTGACCGGTTTGATTTTTAAAATTATTTGATTATTATGACGTAATAAGGTGAGGATGTTTCGATGATGGTACTGATGCTTAAACTTACATTTATCCTGTCAAACACCGACGGTCTGCATCGTAGTCCTAATAGCTTTGATTAAAACCTTAGAGTATAAATGTTCGAGTGATCAGCAAAACAATTAAGTGGATTAAATTTCAGACAAGAGCTGATTTATAAAAATGAGAAAGAGGATCGGGGGCAAAGCGGAGCCTTGAGGAATACTATTTAGTTTCTGAAGATCAGACTTGAAACCGTCCAACACAACATATTGTATTGAACGATCCAGAAGGCAATTTCCAATCCAAAAATAAGGGCTTTATATTGATATCAAACGCACGCTTTTTGAAAAAGAGAGCTTGATGCCAAACTCCATCAAATCGTTCAGAAAGATCAAGCAAAATAATCTTACTTTCTTCAAAATAATGTAAATGTCTGTTCCATTATTCGGAACAGATCACCAATGGAACGATTGTGGGTCATTAAGAAGCTTTCAGCCTTCGAGATAATTATTGATCAGCTATACCATAACATCGGTAAGAAGGGACGTTAGTTCAATTGATCGATAGGAGGATGGGGAAGAAAGGTCGCCGTTATCAAGTACAGAAATGACAATGTTGCTGTCTGGCAACTTAAAACTAGCATCAAAATGAGATGCAAATACATTTGGCTTATCTGAAGAGTTAGTTATCGGGTTTTCATTGTAGACGAGCATTGTGACGGAGTGTTAAAAACCGACAGTTTAATCTGAAAACATAAAATCATAATCTTAGTGTCACAACAGGCGGAAAGTTCAAATCATTAGCACTTTCACACCTCAAAGAAAAATTTTTCTGTAAATCAGTCATCATAATCGAAATCATCAACTCGGCATTGCATTGTCGCGTGCGTCGTCGTCGGCATCACTAAACCATCAACGTCAGCGCGTACACACCAATCTCTTTCAAATTCAATAAAAATTAAATGCCAACTCTCTAACAGGCAATTTGCCAAATGAAACAATTTTCACAGGAAATGCGTTCTTATAGTGCAAATGGCTTAGACAAGAATATTTTGAAATTTTCATAAAGAAAACGATTGAATTCAAAGAGTGTTTTTTTTGTATACCTAATTTAAAAGTGTGTGTGAAAAGATTTTTGTTTGTTGAAAGTGCTGATATAGTAATTGCGTTATTTCTAACCTTCTTCGCCACAATTTTAATTAACTTTCGATAAAATGTCAGATGTATTATCATAACTTACTAGTCGATAATACCCGGCGTTGCCCGGGTCTTTTTTGATTGCAATCCTCAAACTGAATACATACTTAAATCAAGCAAAAAAATTATTTAAAATCATGATTGAAAAAATTTCCAAATTTAAGTAATGCGCGTATGACACTTTTTTGTTTAAACTAATTTTCATTTTCATTTCATTTTTATAAGTACACGTAGATAATATTTATATTTTTTTTTTCATTAATTTTTTAAAAGGTATGCTTAAATGCTACACTCTTACTGATCATACTCATTTGCGGGCACGAGTACGATAACTTGGCCGCCAAGATTTGATGACGGATTTTTGTAGAGGGGTCAAAAACAAGCACTTTTTACTATGGGAGGGGGGGGTCTATCTCCCCCCGTTTAGGAGGTAGGGGCACTTTTAGAAAGAATGGTTTAAATTAAAAAAAAAAATATTAAAAAACAACGGCAACACGTACAATAAAGTGCTATACTTCGTTTGAAAGCCAGAATATTGTTCTATAATCCTGCATTTAAATTTTATTACTCAAATCAATAGTTTTTGAGAAATTCGCATTTAAAGTCCAAATTTTGATAAAAAAACGTGAAAAAAAAAGTTTAGACCGGTTGTTTTCAAAATTGTGAAATGATATTGTAAATTAGCTTATATGTGTTTCATGTATCTATCAGTTCTTAATCGAACACAAAAAACCGCATAGTTCTATGTCTTCCGGTTTTTGAGAAAACCTCCGTTTAGGAGGTAGGGGCACTTTTAGAAAAAATGGTTTAAATTGAAAAAAAAAAAATATTAAAAAACAACGGCAATACTAATAATAAAGTGTTATACTGCGTTTGATAGCCAGAAGATTGTTCTATAATCCTGCATTTAAATTAAATTACTTATGTCAATGGTTTTTGAGAAATTCGCATTTAAAGTCCAAATTTTGATAAAATAACGTGAAAAAAAAAGTTTAGACCAATTGTTTTCAAAATTGTGAAATGAAATTGTAAATTAGCTTACATATGTTTCATGTATCTATCAGTTCTTAATCGAACACAAAAAACCGCATGGTTCTATGTCTTCTGGTTTTTGAGAAAATCGAAAATAACTAAAACTACTTTTCTACAAAATGTTTGATATTTTTTGCTTCCTTACATAAATAAATCAGTGCTAGCTTCCAACATTACAATATATAAACAGTAAAGTATGTATGGGGGGGCATGCTGCCCCCCTGCAACCCCCCTGCTTGGGCACACTATAGGATTTGGGGTAGGTGCGAGGTTGGGTGCATGCAAAGTTTCTTTTGCATTCACAGAATCTGTATTTAAAAAAATTCAAATTTATTCTATTTATCCAATGTCCACTAAACACATATAAAATACAATAAACGATCTTGAAAACCAAAACAAACTTCTGACCATGTTCAACAATACATGGCACTATTTTTCTATCGAAAATACTGCCTAGAAAGGAAATATAAGGACGACTGGGGTTCGCAAATAATAGAGTTTTTATCAGATGTAAAAAAAGTTTACCCTTGTTATACCGATGGTGATATATGTGAGGGTTCACAGTTAAAAGACATCGATCCTCCCACCCTTCAGAGCGAAAATTTAGAAAGTGTTTACCGCCAAAACATCCTCGGTTTCCCACCATAAAAGAGTAACTCAACGAACTCGACAGTTATAGTACGGACGATGGCTTTATTGACGAGACTTACACACCTTTTTAATACATTTTGACCATTTTTAACTAACTATGACTGACTAACTCCTGACTAACTGACAAAATAACTGACCCAGATGCAATTCTACCTCTTCATGGTGCATTCTGGGTAACGCTAAATGAATTGCGGTACTGAACTAACAAAGATTCATTATGTTTATTAACATTAATCCTTAAAATGGAATCACCGTCACCACCAAAAATCAAAAAAAGTAGTTTTGGTAATTTTCGATTTTCTCAAAAACTAGAGGACATAGAACCATCCGGTTTTTTGTGTTCGATTAAGAACTGATAGATACATGGATCACATATAAGTTAATTTACAATTTCATTTCAAAATTTTGAATACAATCGGTCTAAACTTTTTTTTTCACGTTATTTTATCAAAATTTGGACTTTAAATGCGAATTTCTCAAAAACCATTGACATGAGTAATTTAATTTAAATGCAGGATTATAGAACAATATTCTGGCTTTCAAACGCAGTATAGCACTTTATTGTAAGTGTTGCCGTTGTTTTTTAATATTTTTTTTTTTTCAATTTAAACCATTTTTTTCTAAAAGTGCCCCTACCTCTTAAACGGAGGTTTTCTCAAAAACCAGAAGACATAGAACCATACGGTTTTTTGTGTTCGATTAAGAACTGATAGATACATGAAACACATATCAGCTAATTTACAATTTCATTTCACAATTTTGAAAACAACCGGTCTAAACATTTTTTTTCACGTTTTTTTATCAAAATTTGGACTTTAAATGCAAATTTCTCAAAAACTATTGATATGAGTAATAAAATTTAAATGCAGTATTATAGAACAATCTTCTGGCTTTCAAACGCAGTATAGCACTTTATTGTAGGTGTTGCCGTTGTTTTTTAATATTTTTTTTTCAATTTAAACCATTTTTTCTAAAAGTGCCCCTACCTCCTAAACGGGGGGAGATAGACCCCCCCCTCCCATAGTAAAAAGTGCTTGTTTTTGACCCCCCTACAAAAACCCGTTATCAAATCTTGGCGGCCAAGTTATCGTACTCTCCCCCATTTGCGTTAAATGCTTCGTAAAATAACAACGAACAAAAAAAAACATTTTTTTGAGTATTTACTTCGGTATAAATTACAAAATTCACTACGAATTATAAATTCGTAGTATAAAACACATCTACTGGAATTTCACACGTACCCTTGAAGTCAAATGCAAAGTAATAACATGAACACACCTATTCTCCATTTTCTAAAATTAAGGAGAACATTTTTATCCACATATAAACTAAAAAGGAGAATCGTTTTGAAGTTTCTTTTATTCGTGTACAGCGCCATTATTTCTCATGTTTTAAGGATCGAATTGGATTGGTTTTCGATCCATGAGTTGAATGATCGGCTTAGAGTTCAATTGAAATTGAATGAAGAAAGAATTTGCTTATAACAAAAAAAAAAAAAAAAAAAAACAAAATAACAAACAAAAAATATCAAAATGCGAGTACTATGTCTATCCATCAAAACGAAGGGTAATTCAAGTTGGACTCAACACTGAATAGGCAATTTATACGTTGCAATTTTTTATTTGTTTCTATTTTGGGTTGCCTTGCAACTGCACAAAAAAATTTATTTTGACTTACGTGTTAATAGCTTATATAACTTTCAGGCTTATATAAATTTTAATTTTTGACAACTGAAAATTCTAAACTGAAAAGCAGGGGCCAAATTACCGCATCAGTTTTCGAGTAATACGTGACTGAATTATGTGAGTTTGGCATTACCGCTTACGTCATCGAGCAATCGATTACCCAAATTTGACATTTTCATTTGATCACTGATGGGACTCGGTCACTGAAGCGGTAATTTGGCCCCAGCATTTGGGTTTAGTTGAATTCAATTTATTTGGAATAACTACTAACTCTGGGTTATCCCAAAGTTAGGTCTATGACTGAAAATGTTACCCTGTCGCACTTTATGCGCTTTTCAGTAAAATGCATATGAAAACAGACATATTATTCATTCGATACATCCAGATTAAAACTTCAATCCGAATGTATTGACATTGAATTTCTATAATTTACATCCAGATTTAGGTTTTAATCTGGATAAACCGAATGAATAATATGCCCGTTAGACTCTGTTTCAGTAGTGGACAGAGCTCCTCACGAATCTCATCGACAAAAACATCGTCATGGATGACGGAATGAAAAGTCACAATCTAAATTCTAAACAGTCTTTTATAAAGATGCATATAAGCGCACCTATTTAGTGGATCTTTTGTGGACTGTGGTTGTCCTAAATTCTACAACTTTGCTCGTTGACGTACCCATTCACTCCGAAGTGGGCCCCTTTGCTGAATATGAGGCGATGTTTTCGGCATTGCGTTTCGAAAACGTACGGGTAATGACTCTCCGTGTTTATTTGTCATGACCTACGAGTAATAAACGACAGCCAATTTGATAGATGTAGCTTCAAGAATATGGCGCAATCACCTGTGAAAGTTTAAAAATCCCTACTGGAAACCCTTTATTATGGCATTTGGGTGGTTACAGCCCACTCGATGTTTGTTTCAAAATACATAAACTTGATGAAAAATTTATGAATTTTGAAAAAATATTTTATTATATTTTGGTTTTCTGGGGAAAGTTTTTGGTATCATGTCTAATTATATAATTTTTGACTGTTATTTCATTTCGCAAATCACTCACTCAACTCACAAGTTCCTGGAATTCTCATGCAACCACGAAATTTCAAGAAATAATCCTTTTTTGGCTAAATTTCTATAGCTTAATACATTTCGAATTTTTCAAATTTTATTAAAAACGGCTTTAACGATTTTAATGAAACTTTTCCAAAGTAATTACAGTCTAGTCTTGTATCAAAAATTAGGAGTTTAGGAACTGATTTTGCCCAAATTTGTTGAAAATTTCTTAAAGGCATCCACAAATAAAAAAATAATTAAATAATTTTTAGGCAATCTTTTAGAGATATGATTACTTCTATCAATCCTTTTTGAAAAGGTATCACTAATCCGATTAACAAATGAGTTTAGTATTTGTATACTTTTAACGATAACCTAAACTTACATGTATTTTAGCAAAAAATGTTGGCTTTTACTTTCTTGCAAAACAGAACGGGAAGAATTTTGTATTGCCAAATTGAGTGGGCATGAAAGTCCATGTGCTGGAATTCCATTTAGCCCAAAGTGAATGTTCTGCAATAGTCGACAAAATATATTGTAGGTAATCAAAAAAAAAAAAAAACTTGTTGACATTTTTCTTAGCTAATTGCAGATTTTAATTGAAAAATCCATCGCCACACCTTCGATTCGAATAGACCATTTACTAGAGTCAATCCCTCCAGGCTCCGAAAACACAACCAAAGCAACAAGCTTTTTGATTATTAGATATCGTTAATCGATAAATCTGATTCTGGTACAATGTTTTTCTATATTTGGTAGCATTCTGACCATAAAATTATGCAAAAAAGGCTACGAAACTTGCAGAAAGTTGGATTTTCTTTTTCAAGCTAAACAACAACTAGACTAGGTAACAACCAGACCGTTTGACACACACAAAATTATATACGCTTAATGGTTGCAAAATGCAGACAGTGTGTTACATTATAGAACCACGTGTAAGCCCCGCAGTTAAATTTGTTGTAAGTTTGAATATTATAATGTACTTTACCTGCTCGCCACCACCACCGCCGCCGCCGACCGCCACCATAGGTGAAAATCCAATCAAGAGTGTAGTTGACGCTCCACTGATTCCATACTTTGTTATTGTGGATCTGAGCGTTTGCTTTGCCGGTCAGCTTGACCGCCTCGCCGATCAATATAAGGCATGTACCGCTTCAAAGACAAATTTGAATTACATAGTAAACGATTTGTTGCAACAACGTATGTTTCGTTTGTACTTGTGGCTTGTTCCAATTGTTTACCACCATAGATAAGTAATTGCAAGGAAAAATAAAATCCAATTATACTTGGCCTATGATAAGTAGCTAGTTTGTGTTCCATCAACTAAAACTTCAAGGGTAGAGGAGCTTACAATGTCTAGACTCTGGAGGTTATAGTATTGTAGGTTCAAGTAACTTTTAAGAAAGCTTATCGAAAGCAGCCGAGGAACTGAAATAATCGTAGTTCTTAGAAACTTGGTAAAAAGAAGTTCTGCGAAAAGCCTTTAGAGACACATTTTAACCTACATTGTCTGATTTGTGTCAAAGACTGTGGTGCTGGTTCAGAAAACTTTCGGCAATTAGGAAAGCGTGTGATAAACTAAAACAAGACGTTCCTGAGTTGTTGCCCCCTCGGAGTAGATCAATAATGAAATCATCATTCTAAACACATTCCGTTCACTTCTAAGTAGCATCGTTACGGCTTTCACTCAGATTCAATTTGATATAAATTTTGAATTAGCCATCCCTATATTAACCATCTGAGAGGACATGGCATTCACTGAAGATAATTCATTCCATTTTTAAACCGATGAATCCGAAACTAATGATAGGGTTGGTGGAGGTGTTTACTCAGACAGATTGACTTTAGCTGCGTTTGATTATCTACGTTTTTAATTTTAACTGTGGCGGGTAGATGGCTTTTTGTGGTAGGGTAGTGCGAACTACAGTGGAAAGAAAAAAGACAATAAACACTTGGAAATCAAAAAACATAAGCAAAAGAGAGATGAGCATGAGCATACAACACAACTGTCACTATGATCCGTATCGTTTTATTTTCGAGGGATAATCTTTGTATATGGATCATTGGTTATAATAAAATGCGACCTTAACTCTTAACTGCCGATCGTCTCGAAAAGAGATGGCGCAGCAGTTTTATATTCAACTCTGCTGGGTGCCGGGACATTTCAAAAAATTGTAAAGCTGACGAACTCAAAGTGGAATAATAGCCGTATGTTATTGGTAATGTATACATATACTCTATACTTAGCGCAGCAATGCAAGTTCAAATTAAATGAACCGCTGAGAAGAAAAAGGAAAACATTCCACTAATCATAGTTTTTGGGAAATCGAAGAAAACTGTTTATTTCTAAAACTGAAAGTTATTCTTCAAAACATTCTGAAGGACAAATGTAAAGCTAGTAAAGAAGAGTAATATACAAAACAATTGAAATAAAAAACTTTAAGCTCTGGCTTAATAATTCCTGTTAAAGTGAGTGGAATGTTTTCCTTTTTCCACTAATTGAAAAAAAAAATCAAATAAATTATTTTAAATTAAGTTTTTTTATTCAAATAATATAAATAATAGTTACAAAACATTTTATTTCTTTAATATTAAATAATTCTGCAAAATGAAAACTAAAACAATATTTTAATAATAATTCAAGGGAATAAAAATAAACAGAAATAAAATGCACGACTGGATCGCACGAACTCACTTTTATGTTAAAGTACTCGTACTTTGGAATTTAAAATACATTTTATAAATATATAACATGGATTTAATGAGATAAAAATGTTCAAATGTATGGAATTGCCGTAAGATTAATCCTTTTAATATTAAAGTAATTTTTTATATAACAAATTTTCTTAAAATTTTTCGAGAACAAAATTTGGGGTGCCAAATTTTAAGTATTTAGTGGTATAGATGTTAGAAATAGTTTCAAAAAATAATCGTTCACACGTTTTAAAGATATTGGTTTTTCAAAAAAAACTTGGAATTTTTTATTTTTAATTCCAAAACAAATTTTTTCTAATATTTTTATATACAATATTATTTTAAACTTAAGGGGCCTCCTGCTGAAATTTTTTGGTTAAAATCGTTAAAGCCGTTGATGAGAAAGGCAAAAAATCAAAAAACGGTTCTATGACAGGTACCGTTAATAACATTTTACCCCAAAAAGGAAAGGAAAAAGGAAAATATTATTGGAATCTTTTCCTTTTTCCACTCAATGATATTTTATAATCGCATTTAAAAAGTAGGTTTACACGGAATTTTTTCGTTTTTAGGCTTAAAATGTGCGCTATAAAAATAGCTACGCTTTTGCATCATTACTTAAATTTCCCATTTTTGTGGAATGTTTTCCTTTTTCTTCTCAGTGGTTCAAATGCTTTATTGACTTCATACACACTTTTACTTTAAATTTTAAATTGGTATGCTTGACATTTACACCCAAGTTAAAAATCAGGTGATTTGGAAAAGAAGTAAAATAAATATGTAATTTCTTAAAAAAATGCATATTTAAATGAATAAAGGACCAAAACAGATAAGATTTTTAAATAATTTCTGAATTTCTTTTAACAAATCATATTTATTTAGTAGATATTTCAGACTCATTAAGTGAACAAAGTAAAGGCAAACGAAAACGAAAGATGATGTACATACATACATATATATGTATATACCTACAAATAAAAAAATCCACTTTGGAATAAGCTTAAGGATGTGTTGGAATAGTAAAATTATTGTATGTCGAGTTGAATTCAACTTGAAATTGATGGTTATATGTATGTAATAGGTGAACAAATTTTTAAAACATCTTTTGAGCTATTGACTCATCTTAGATAATATTTGAATAAAAAATCTTTAATTCATTCGTAAAAATGTGGTTTGTGCTGGATTTAAAATTTTTCACAAATTTTCACAATTTGCTGTCGAACCCCATACGCAAAAACCAGCTTAATTAAACTTGGTGAAAATTTAAGTTTCTCAATATTAAAACGATGCCAGTATTTACACTATAAAGTCACAAGTCTTAAAAAATTGGAAAAAAGTAAAATGCAAGACTGGATCGCACGAACTTGCTCTTATGTAAAACTACTTTGGAATTTAAAATACATTTTATAAATATAAAACATAGATTTAATGAGATAAAAATGTTCAAATGCATGAAATTGCCGCCTGATTGCCAGAAAAGCATGAGTTAATGCAAACAAAGCTCAAAAACCATTTTATTATTAAAGCAATTTTGTATATAAAAAATTTCCTTAAAATTGTTCAAGAACAAAATTTGGGATGCCAATTTTAAGTATTTATTAGTATAGATTTTATGAAATAATTTCAATATTAAGACTTAATTCCTCGGAAAGTCTACCTTCATCCGAGTCAGATTGAGTTCTGACCATTAACCCCGAATCAGCCGAAGCCGATTCAGTAGCAAAGCTGTGACATGTTGCAGCATGTGCATGTGCACACCTCTTGCTTAAAGGCGAGGTCTATCTAACACCCCTTGAATTCAAGCAAGCTTGAAAACCATGTCTCCGCATTCGGAATAAACCAAGCCACCACGATACTCCTACTAGGGGCCTACCTCATAGATAGTATGAGAAAGAGAGGTTGCACTACGCAACCCATCATCTAACGTTCGCTGGATATGACAGAGAACGGACGTGCAAACTCTGAGTTTTGTGGGGTGCAAACTTTTTATTAATTAACGTCAATTTTTCTTTACATACAAAATATACAAAAACGTTTTACAAGACTTGTAATTTATCGTTTGCATTGGAATATTCGAATGCCCTCGTATGATTCTCGTTGTCAATTAATTGGCTTACTTAAACTTTCAGCTCGCCGTAAATATTTTTGTATTATTATTATAAGGGACATATTAAGTAACCATATCAATTGCCCCTTTCTGTTGTCTTTGATTATGATTTATACTCCATCCAGAAGCTTGCGATCGAGAAGTCTATTCCTGGAGCCTTTCCATCGATCAAATTATGGACTAAATGAGCCTTTTACAAAATGCCTAAGAGAAGCTAATGTTGTTTGTAATGATATCGATTTTTTTCACTCTAATAATAGAGATATATTCAAGCATCAATTATTATTTATAGTAGGTAACCTGAGTGGTAATTAATAAATTGTATCTAGTAATCTTAAGGAAATATATGTAAAATGTATTCTCTGTTTGATGAAATAATAAATAAATAAATAAATAAAAAAAATGCTGTGCTCGCAGTGTAATAAAAAAATAGTGAACCATAAATCTAAAGCCACCTGTGGTGATTGTAAATCCGTTTTTCATTGCTCATGTGTTCATCTTGATTTATCTGACCTGGAGCAGATGAAAGCTCAGAACATTGGTTATCGTTGTGATAAGTGTAATGCTCTTCGACGAAAATCTTTGCAAAAACAAAGTCTTCAGAACTTTCGACAAAATCCCATAACACTGGCTACAAAAAAAGCAAAAACAGCCCAACATTTAACACAACAAATTGTAGAAATCGAAACGTTTTCATCGCAACGGGAATGTGGTTCAGCAGGCACATCATTTACACTGCAAATGCTTTACGAAGAAATAATATGCATAAAAAAGACGTAACTGTGATTTTCTCAGTACAATCAATCAGCTGGAAGAGAAAAACAAAGAGCTTCAATCGAAAATCAATTCTCTTGAGAATAAAATCAATTGGAGAGAACAGAAGATCGTTGAAAATTTCGTTGAGATCGTAGGAGTTCCTGATGATGTAAACAACCAAAATGTGGGAGAGTGCGTGCAGAAAATATTCACTGATGCCCTGGATATATCTGTACCTTCTACTGATGTCCAAAATTGCTATGTGAAAAGAATCTGGATAAACAATACAAACACTGTTCCTGCTTCCAACGAAAACGACTCCAGAAACATCAAAAAAAAGTTCAACGATATTATTTGCGTTCAATTCTCTTCTCTAAAAGCAAAACAAAAGGTGAGGTCACTTATATACGAGTTCCTGCAAAACTCAGGGCCTGTCAACCCCAGATACACACACCCAGCTATTAGTCGAAGAAGAAACCAACAACTAAGAGTGTGCACCCCTCTGGTGAGTTGTTACACACTCCTTAGCGGATTCCTACTTTAAGGATACCGTCCAGACTGTTCCCATCTAGTTTGTTCAGTTACTTACGTAACTTATCCACAAGTACCAAGAGGAGGTCGATAGGAACCTGAGTGGAATAGAATTGTCAATAGTAGCAATACTAATAAAATAAAATAAAATAAAATACTGATAAAAATTAGTGGACGGACCCATAAAAAATGAGCTCCGGACATGCCTTAAACTACTACCTACTCTACACACTCCACCTGCGCAAAACTCACCAATTGTTTTTTCCAGTACGAAAAGTATAGCGCCATTCCTCAGCTTTACATATGCTTTTTAATCTATTGTCATCGCACACACCCTTCGCTGAATTTCATACTCTTATCTGACAGATAGGGATCTTTATTTGATTTCAGATTCGAAGCCAGAAACGTTGACACTTTGGCAAATATTACACACCAACGCATTAAGAGACAACATTGTGACCATTGATTATTAACGTTTACCGTCTAATCGTATATTAATATTCCAAACCACATAATTTTGGTTTTAATGAAAACGAACCATCAAGTGCACAAATATCACCGAACGCATCCTCAAATAATCAAAACCTGTCAACCTCACGTAAGAAATATTTTTCTGCAATCAATTTGAGCGTTATTCTCTTCCAGACGTTCCAAAACTTTATCCGCACTTATGCACTATTCTTACTGGCTAATTTATCCGCATTATTCATTTGTTCTTGTTTACTTTGTTAAATTTTGCTGCTCTGCCTATACATTTACCAATAAAAAACGACTAATAATACTTTATACGTTTGTATATAAAACTTATAGTACTCTCATGAAGACGAACGATTGGGGCGACATCTTAAGCATAGCGATAGTACTTGTTAGATTTGTCTCTGCTAAATTTAATAAAAAAATATTCTCTTTTTTACTACTTGTTTTGTATCTTATCCTACTCTCCCCTGTAAAATCGTGCGCTCATTTCAGCGCCACCACCAGGATAGTGTTGGTACCACCAAATCAAGCTTTATGATAATACTATACAAGACTTATACTCAAATACAGAGAACATCTAAGGTGGAACAATAACACCATCTGCTTGGCGTGAAAACAGATTTGGTTAATTCTGGATCTGAAGCGCTCCAAAGGTTGAACATCTTTAAGCAGATCGCACATAGGTGTTATACCAGGACACAGTTTGATAAGCAAGCATGCGACGGGGCTTGAAATTTATTCTAAGGATTTCTGCAGAAGCTGCAGAAGAAGATGAAGACGAATCTATCCGATACCTTCTCTGTGCATGTCCTTCTTTATCCTCACGACGTAGACTCCATCTGGTAGGTTTCTACTACAACTATCTTACTGATCTGGCAAATATATATATATAGTTAATCTGGCTCGCTTTATAAAGGGCTACAATTGGTTTAACGATTAGGGAGAAAGATTACAAGATTCAATGTTGTATCAAAATGGACCACCATGTGTGTCGACGTCAACCTAACCTAACCTAACTCTATGTCGTAGGTACACCCGTTGATTCTAATCATGTGGGACAGTTTTGAGAAAAAAAATATTTTCTATAATTTCGAAAAAGAATTGTATGGTAGGTACCGTTAGTTTGGCTTTTAAAACAATAGGAAAAAAAATCTGTCTGGGGAAAAATTTCAAAATACTTCCTACAAGGTTTAAAGAAAATTGACCAAGTCGTTTGGGCTGTGGTCGAACCGTCAGTCATAATGTTTGCGACACCTTCTTTCTTAGACTTCTCGATCATAGTAATGTCATAATGTTTTTAGGTATAAATACATAAAAACATACAACTGAAAAATGACGTTCTTAATTAATAAGCTCCTCCAGAAAATCAGCTGTGTCCAGTTCATCTCACAAATTTAGTCCAACTTACTAATTTTCTCCACCTACTCGAAATGATTTAAATGCATTCAATAATATTCCACATCATAATAAATTGCCATTAATATAAACATGCCATTACTATATTCCTGCAGAAATTATTAATAAATCATCGTTTTATTATCTTTTATTTTTAGCGTCCTGTAAAAAGGTCAACTGCATGAACGGACTGCAATGCGTCGAAGATCATTATGCAATACCGCACTGCATCGTTTGTGCAATTGAGTGCCCAGCTGACGACAATACCAAGAAGATTGACCCGACACGAGCCGTTTGCGGCGTCGATGGAAACACGTACAAGAGTACATGCGATATAAATCGCATGGTCTGCAAGATCGGACATTCGATCGCAGTGGCATACCCGGGGCCATGCCGCGGTAAGTTACTTTCAGCCCAAATTGGCTATGAATGTTATTATGATTGTTATTGTGATTGATATTGCTTTCTGCATCAAGTGGAGTTCATTGGGCAGTAAAGTGATCCGTTACCGCTGATGATCTATATATGTAATATCCACAGCAACACATAACCGCAGCGGTATTTCCATTGTAATCATGTCGTCTTGATTAGCTGCCCGGGTTGCGTACAAATCAATCTTGTTAATTGAAACAAAGTTTCATATGTACATGCCCTGCATGCAACCGACAGAAAGAAGGCGCTGGTTATGGCTCTGGATCTGGCTCTGGCACAGACCATCATCAGCTATGTGCATTGATTGCAACTCATGCACGTAAGAAGATGAAACCGCAATTACACTGATTGATCTGCAAATTAGATCGAATTACCATGCACTAGCAAAGGGAACCATAGCTGGAATATAAAATATATTTTATTGCAATCCAATTGACTTATAAAACTGCTTGGCAACAAAGTCTCCCTAGCCGCAGACCCAGCTTAAGAAGACTTAATACTCTAACCAAATTACAAGCATACATTGTCTCAAGCAAATTGTGGGGGTTTGTAATTGTGGTTGCCCCCTAACGTTATTGAGACGACTATTTCGAATTGATATAAATATTAATGTATATGATTTCAATACAACTTTATTGGAGCCCACAATCCCAGAGGAATCCAGTTATTGTGTCTATTGGGTTGATTTTAGTTCGGATTGAAAATTAATTATCTCTATCAACAATAATTTCCTGAGCTGGTACTGGTTTAGGTTAAGGAAACCAAGATCAGCAACAATGTATGCTGGGAGAGATGGTGCTTCTGGCGTAGTACAGTAAAAGGTTTGTGAAACACTTGATGGAATATCAGACATCAGTGGTTAAACATCTGCCTGTGAGATTTCTTGTAAAACATAAGCATAGACGGATAGATGTTCGAGCTAACACAGAGGGTCGATGTCAATAGAAAAATATGATTTTCTTATTCATTCGATGGATGTTTTGACATTTTTGAATAAGTATTGTATTTCGAGAATAAATGTTGTCAATTTTCATTGGGCTTAAGATAAGTAGATGAGTTATTTAAGGGTAGTCGTAACCCCTTGAGCACACTTATTTGAAAAAATAAAAATTCCATTTTCTCGAAAAAACTAGGCAGAAAGAAGCTTGTAGAAAATATCAACGACGTAGCTGCTCAGGCGAAGGTTTGGGGAGCCCCCAAAGTATTAATTCAAATATTTAAATTTGACAATAAATTTTTAACTCTGTTAATTTTCTTCATCGCTTCGCCATCATGAGGAGAGAAGAATTTATAAATATTAACATCCCGTCATTTTACTCCAACTCGCCCTAATGCATTTTTTTTAAAACTCTAGTCAACCCTAAAGCCTTAGATGTAATGGAAACAGCGTTATTTTAGTTCTTAGACATAGAGGGAGCCTTCGACAATACATTCCAAGAGACTGTAGGCAACGCTCTTGTAAGGCAATGCGTACCCAATACCCATCACCATAACCATGTGGATTAAAGGAATGTAGAGGCACAAGCAAAACAAAATTTAAAAAAAGAATCACAACAAGAGGCTGTTTTCAGGGTGGTGTATTATCACCCTTGTTGTGGATGAATTGTTAGCTACACTGAATGCTGTATTTGTTTTGCTGATGATATCACAATCATTGCAGTAGGTAAGTTTGAAGAAACTCTTAGAGATATTATCCAAAGAGGGCTAACTATTACAAGGAAATGGTGTCTATCTGTAGGAATATCAATAAATCCCTCTAAGACGACAATCATACCATTTACCAGAGAAAGACTTCTGCCACATATGATACCTATCCAGTTAGCTGGTTAAGTAATTGAAACGCAGAGCGAGTCTAAATAGCTAGGAATTACGTTAGATATTAAACTCCTCTGAAACAAACACTTAGAAGCATTAGTCAGGTAAGCCAAAAAAGCTCTAATGATTTGCCAGAGACTTGCAGGCAAGTCATGGGGATGCAAACCAAACATCAAGAACTCGGAAAATCGTAGAAAAAGTCCAAATTCTTGCGTGTATCTGTATTATGGGAGCAATGAAAACATGCCCTATCGCAGCTATGGAGGTTGTTCTAACCTCATATACCATCGCATCGGCTCTAAATTGGTGTGGGAGTGCACAAGCAGGCTAAATGAATTTTGCAAACAGAACAGGGTCAGGTCACACTTCACTGGGTAGTTCATGGAAACGAAGACGAAAGACCTTCCAAAGCTAAAAGCTAAGGGCAGCCGAAACCGCTACTAGGCAATTGCAACCAGCAACGCTTCGAAAATTTCTTTAGCTTAGGTAAAAATAGCGTAAGAATAATAACAAGTATCTTAACAGAAATCTGCAAACTTAGAAGACACCTAGGTTCCTAGGTTGGTATGGCAAGCAGTGCCAGTGTATATTCTGCAACATGCATGAGGAAACACCAGACCACATACTAGAAAAATATTGTACACAAATATATTTGACGTTTAAGATTTGACATTTAACTCAGATAAAAATGTGCACGTTCAGCACAGTTCTTCAAATTTATTATAATTTCACGAAATTAAATATAACAAGTAAACTTATCTAAGTAGACAATTCCTGGAATTTTACAAAATAAAGAAAATATGGTATAGCTCTGAAATAAGGGTTCCATTTTTGCTCAATATCGTTCTTGGGACATTTTGATGAAAATAGAATCGTCACTAAAGATATCCACTTCAATGTTTGGCATAATTTTTAACTAAGTAACTGATGAAGACGCATAAAAGTATTTTTTTTAATATTTAGTTAGTTAAGTTAGCTTGAAAAATCTTGGAAATTGTCAAAACTCTATTCCATGATTTTACTAAACCATAGAAAAGGAGTTAAATCCCGACTTATACTTTGACATTAAATAAACAACGAGATTTTTGCGGAAAAGTAAAGTGACGTTTATCAAAAATCTACTACAATAAGTTAGGATTATTTTTATTATAGACAATTTTCAATGACTCTTCCGCATAGATCTGTGTGAAAATCAGTGCCGGATTAAGCCAGCGCGGGGCCTGTAGAAAATTCTATCAAGGGGCCCTTAGACTGTTTTAGGTTAGGCACTTATCAAGTTTATGGTATTAAATAAAACAAAACTGTTACAAACAAACTCTTCTTGATTTAATTTGGGAAAATTTATAAATAATGCTGTTGATATCGACTTCTCGGAGTAAATCATGTTCAATATTCATTAAAGTGAGGAGATTAAGACGTTGTTGGCTCATCGTGTTCCTCAATTAATTTTTAACACGTTTTAATGTTGAGAAAGATCGTTCACCACTGCAGTTGGTGATCATGAGAGACAAATAAATGCGCAAAGCAATTTCAACGTTCGGGAAACAAGATTGTAAAGAATTATTTATCAACAGCTTGTAAACCTGCATTTCGAGAGCCTCATGATTCCTGCTGTCAATAATACCAGCCACATCAGAATTGAGCATTGAAGCCAATTGCACTAATTCGTTGCCCAGACTGTCCTCCAAATCATCTGCGTAAGCACTTACTATGGTTGCAGATTTTTAATTTCTTCTAGTGGAAGAGGTTTTATATAAAGGTTTTTATAATACAAATTCTATATACTACTGAAATAAATCAGCCAAGTAGAAGACTTAGCACTATTAATGGACTTGTTGAATTATTGATTCAAAATAGCTTTTATGGCTTTTAGTCCACAAAAATTGGCGTTTCGTCCGGGTTATCGCACATGGACTCATCAGTTGGCTATGAGGACCTTGTCAATACGCAATTTTTATTGAATTCAGTTCATTTTAGGTACATTGATTTTTTGACAAAAATCAAATGTGAACTATATCCAACCAAGATTAAAATTGTAATCATTAACGTTGAAATATTTTGCTATTTTCAACAAATGCAACAAATCCATTAATTTATTTCAGTAGTATATAAAATTTGTATTATAAAAACCTTCATATAGAATCAATGCTCGGCCACGGGCGAATTATTCCAACGTTAATGATTATAATTTTAATCTTGGTTGGATATAGTTCACATTGGATTTTTGTGAAAAAATCAATGTAAGATGAACTGAATTCAATAAAAATTGCGTATTGACATGGTCCTCACAGCCAACTGATGAGTCCATGTGCGATCACCCGGACGAAACGCCAGTTTTTGTGGACTAAAGGCCAAAAAAGCTATTTTGAATCAGGAAGAGATTTTAGCTCTCGGAATATTCCGAAAATGCCAGCAATTTTATGATAACTGTTCATATACGTTTAACTAAATCAGTGAGTACGTTATCAATGGTGACAATAAATACTTGAATTTCATACCGTTGTCCAATTTGCGTTTGGTGCGGTGCGAAACATGATTTTTGGTAAGACCAGCAGATAGAAAAATAAAATTTTAGTTGATCTCTTTGATGCAAATATTTTCTTCTTAGTAATTGGAACTAAATCTAATATGTAAATAATACTTTTTTATGGTCAGAAAAGGTTGGTGCGCGGGGCCCCCAAATGCGCGGGGCCCGTAGCATTTGCTACTCTTGCTTCGTGGCTAATCCGGCACTGTGTGAAATGTAGCACTAGCCTGTGTTATATTCATCTTAAGGGCATCGTGGACTGTAGTTTATTCGTATAGACCTGCAATTTCCGGAAACTCCAGCGGCAAGACCTTGGTGGTCAATTCACGTCACCTCTGCGAGAGATATATATTTTCAAATTATTCATTCAGAATGTCAATCGTGGCATCCGGCAATTTTGTTTGTTATCATGGCCATTCATTCAAAAATGCGCATTTTGCTTAGCTCCAAAAACAACAGTATCTAGCACACAGCATTTGTACATCTAAAATTTTTTTTAAAATTCACAGCTATATAATGTTTTTTAAATTTCGGCTATGGAGGTAAAGGATGGGCACAGTAAAAGTTTCTTTTTAAAAATGCAATAAAATGAACAAAATTAAATTTTTTTCATGTATTATGGCTTTATTAGCCAGATCAAACATTCCCAGTAATTATGGAACGTCGTTCAAGCGGATGTTCGTGTGGCTTCCATTGCTAAATTAATTGGACCTTGTAAGAGAATAATACGAGATCTTTGTGCAGAATTTGCTTCAGGATAGTACGTGAAATGTTGAGCTGTTAAGATCGATGGCGAGTTGATGTTCGTGAATTGAGTTTCACACTCTCGGCTACATCAGCCACATTCTCATCTGTGCACATTGTACGACGACGGGGACGACCATGAGTGTTGTCCACTAGCATACCAGTCTCACGAACTTTTTACACAAACTTACGTACAGCAGGCGCGGTGGATGCTTCATTTCGGTCAAATCTTCTTTTAAAAAAACTCACTGTTTGGGCTATCCATCACTCACTTTGGAAATAAGTTAGCGTTAAGCAACTCATATCATCCCACGAGGTATGATACTGACGTTCTGTCAAGATTTCGAGCGGGAAACAGCTGTCAGTGTCAAAATAACTTATGGTTTAAAAAGAAACCACTAGGTGGCTAGCCCTGTATATTATTAAATACTTCAAACAGGCAGACTTAGCCGTGTTTAGAAACGGCTCAGGTAAGCTGAGAAGCACTTTTCAAGATATATTCTTGAAGGATTTGTCACTTCCTCGCAAATGGCAGTACTCCTGAAAAAACGTTTATTTTTTCAAAGGGCATCGAGCATAGGGATCGACCCCAGACCTCGACCAAGACTGCGCAACTCACTAATTATTATGCCAAGGGGTAATGAAATTTGTTGTATGAAGTCATATTTTTCTCCGATGATGTCGAGGGATTCTATTTTTTGAGCTCAAACTACATATTTTAGGAGTTGGTTTACCAATTTATAGAATGAGTATCATGCATTTAAACATGTTTATCATATTACATGCATGTTTTATGAACATACATTTTAAAACTTAATGGTGCTATTTATTATTTTTTTCTAAATCAACTTAAATATACAAAATATAAATAAATCAATTACATATTTTCCCAACCCAATACATACTCCTTAGGTTACAGTGGAATAGCTGTATTATACATATATCTTAGATCTAAGGCTAATTATTGCTTTGCGATTTCATAGGCGAGTTCCCTAAGATTAATCACTATAGATCGACAATTAAATTGTAATTATAAGGTGAAACATGAGAACCAGTCCTAGGCAGTTAAAACAAAAACAAAAAACAGGTGGGAGACAAATAGGGCAATTATTCCAGACAACACGAAATGCAAAAATAATAACTATGACACCCCGCGCCAGTTCGTTGTTATTATTGCTGTCAGTCATCGGAGCCAGTGTGGAGAAATCTTGTTGCAAACAACGATTTTTCAGATTTTACATAGTTTTTAAGTGCAATGACGGGAGACATTAGACGTTAGATTTGTTGGCAATGGCCGATTGCTGGTGCATAGCAGTTTTGTGCCTTGCATTCGTTCTTTGAGAGCAGATGTCCATGCAGTCCGTGATGCAGTGCGCTTGTAGAGGCTGGGTGTGCATAATTAAAGATGACATTTGCATTCGAGGTATGTTGGCAAATAAGAAAAACACTAAGCACGTGATAAATCGGTCAATATTAGTTAGGAGTGATTGAATTTTGAAAAAGTCATTCCATTAATTGGAAAAATCTTTATCTGATATCTCAAAGGGAGCGAGAGAGAGATAATTTAAAAAATAAATAACAGTAATTTTAAAATTGAATGCACGACAGCATCCAAGGACTTCCTCAAAGGGTTCAAGATTAAAAGTGGATTAAGTATTGAAGAAGCATGGTTATATGGGAATGACAATTTAATCGGGCAGTACAAAAATATACTTCACACACAGATTAGGATTCGCTTCATGAAAGATTGTAGCTTATAAGCGCCATCTGTGAGTGAATATATTTTATTTGCTTGCAAAGTACATTTCTCAAAGCTCAATATTGCTTTGATCTGAGGTTAATCCTCCTTCAACAATTATCCATGGATTTTGAGTGCCTCATATTTTTCCCGTAAGGTGAAAATGGGCCTCATTGCTCACTTCCACTTTGTGAATATCCTCGTCGTTCTGTCGGAACAATTCTTGAAAACGCCGAGTTTATTGAATTAATATTTGTGGATCTTTGGTTTCAACTCATGAACCAATTGAATCTAATGTGGAAAAGGTGTAGATACGAGAAATCGGTATGTGTATGTATGCAGGTATATTTATTCACTATGGACTAATAACGACATCACCGATTGATGGAATGAAATTTCCAGACAATCAATATTTCCAGTTTTCGTGACTTTTTTCTTCAGATTAACTCACCGATTGATCGTGTAATATTTGGAAACGATCAGATCAACACAATTTTTTTTTTGGCAATTTCATGTCATATTTCGGTTGAAAGGAACGAGACCTGAACGTGACGTTTTATTTCAATTTAGAATGCCGACTACGATATGGGATAATCACAGTGAGAGTTCGTTGGTGAACAGAACTTCGATGTGAACAAGCAAAAATGGCGGACTTTTGAAATTGAACCATGCCAAAAAACCCACTTGCAACTTCAGCTAAAACTCAAGCATGGCTAAAATTCTTGCATTCTTTCTTCCGGTCCAAGCACTTACATGGCCTCTGCGTGATTTTTATATGTGACCTGGGGCCTGTTTCAGCGCTATTACATCACCTACATCTTACAACTACATCAGTTAAATTTGTCAATAGGCATCACACATCCATCTGAAAGTGTTGTATGATGTACCTGGAAAACATAATTTGGAAAATTTTCCGAAAAGCATCTCTTTCAAAGCATGTATTTCATGTAGAACAAGCATTTGTTATTCTCTCACAGACTTAACAACAACTGCAACAAATATCTGTTTTTTTTTAAATGTAATATTCTTTATTTAGTTAGTTTACTAAACCCTTTTTCAATAGCTTCTACATCAAAAATGTATATTGTATCAATGTAGCAAGAATTTACTGTTAGTTGTATTACAACAATAGCCGCGTTTTATTATCGCCACTGATCCATATTGGCACCTGGTAAGTTGCTTTCCACACCACCTGGAAGTCAGTGTGTGTACTGACAAATGTAGATAGAATTTTTTACGCTTTGTTGTTCAATGTATTTCCCATAAGAAAAAAGCAAAAAGGGGCTCGAATCAATATCAATATTATGATTTTTACAGAATAATAATATGTGTTTATTTCTAAATCAGGTGGAAAATATATCAAAAACATAAATTAATCCTGTGCAATTTGTACTAAAAAAAAAGTAAAGAAATTGCAAGAAAACAACAACAAATACTTAAAAAATGGATACACATGAATTTTTATTAACTAAGTCACACAAATAACAAATTTTCTTACATTTTCCTGCTTTTTAATTTGTTTGTTTAATTTATCATAGAAACTTGTTAACAAGAAAAAATAAAAATTTTCACAAAACATGAAAACACTAAACGACGTACATCGACCGAATTGAATTGAAAAATTAATAGAAGTAGTATTAGTAAACTTTATTGTGGTTTTTTGTTACATTTGTTTTCTTATATTACATAGTAATTTAATTACACTTGAAAAAATTACTGACTTAGAATTGGCCAGGCCACACAGGGGTTTTATGTTTGTTTTATTTTTAATTAAATAGATAATTATTGATTTAAGGACAAATATTCTACCTTGAGACTAAAATACGGCTAGTTAAAGAAGAAAATACAAGTTGCTTCTTAAAAAATTATATCATCTGTCATTCATGTAAAATATGTTTACGATTTTTGAAGACAAATTACAAAATATTAATTAAGTTTCTTACTATATTTTCAACCTGATTAAGAAATTAACAGATATTTCTATTCGTTTAAAATCATAAAATGCATACCGGTTCGTATAAATTTGATTAGTTAAATCAATGTTTTTCCGACCCTTTTCTTGCTTTTTTCTTATGGGAAATACATTGAACGTCAAATCGAAAAAAAATCTATCTCCAATTGAAGGTTCACGCGCTGACTGCCAGGTGCCGTGACTCCATGTGTCAATAGGTCAACTCTTGAAAATAAAACGATACAGAGCATAGTGACAGTTGTCTTATATGTTCATCTCCTATTTGCTTATGTTTGTTGATTTTCAAATGTTTCTTGTCTTTTTTCTTTACACTGTAATTTACACTACCTTACCATAAAAAGCCATCTACTCGCCAGAGAAAGAACTAATTATTGGATCTTTGAAATATATCCAGATAAAGAACAAGATCCCAAATTGTTTTTGTTGTAGCTCAAAAAGCTGTCAAACAGAATCATACATTTTTTCAATAATTCCAGTAAATTATCCATATCTACACTGGTGTACTACAAAAAATCGGAAGTACCTTCGAAACAGAATTGATGTAATACAACAGTCAAAATGATACACTGTACTTGATGTAGTAACGCTGAAACAGGCCCCTCATTCACTCCAGGGCTACATGCAGTCCATCGCAGCTTTATTGCAGCCACAACACCATACAAAAAAAGTCTAAAATAATTTGTGTCTGGAGTTACCGAAAGCGGCAGTTTATTTTATAAAAGAAATAAAGAAATATAAACAGTTGTGTTTTTTTTTTAAGATGCGCCATAAATGTCCGAGTATATGTACATGTGTTCCAATGCGCGCAGACATGCTGTTTTAACCATTAATTAACCTATGTATCTCTGGCAGCTACCAGTTCAAGTTACGAGTATATAGATATAGACTTGAAATTTTACATAGGTACTGTCTGTTATTGTGTAATTTGAAAAAGCTTCTGGTTTTCTAAAAAATTCACATTGCGTTTTCGCAACGCTGAAAGGGTTATCAAAATTATTGAAGGTGGTATTAATATGATACACTGGCTAATGGAAATATTGTTGTATATTTATATATTATGCTTACAAAGAATTGGTTTTTGTGTGGTATTCATCGAAGAATTTTGGATGAAGCGGAATATTACATTTCTTGCTTGACAACAAACGGTTTGGCTGGAACAGATGCGACATTGAAGACGCCTTTCTGTTTTGATGACTGCATGCTTGATTTTTTCAAAACGAACTACTTCAGTGGGTTTCCGATCGCATTTCGAAGTTTTTTGACTGCTATTACATTTAGTGTGTAAATTTTGATAAACGTAATTCTATAAAATATTGTTAGGATGGCTATTACTAAATTGCTTTATCACAACGTACCAAGCCTGAATATGCAGAAGAGAAAAAAACGAAGAAAAATGTTGGGACCCATTAGGGATTGATCACGCTTAGTTTTTATCATACTATCGACTTGATAAACGTGCCTTTTCAAATGGAGAATAAAATTTGTTCAAGTTGAGTTCAACTAGAAATGACTAATGAATAGGCATGACAATCCAAACTTAATTTATTGAAAAAATTCAGATATTTCTAAAATTATAGGATGCATCGATATTTTTAATTTTTTTCTGAAAATTTCACAATAAATAGTAAGTTCACACAATTATATCGGATCGAATTTAAATCACCGGAAAATCGAATTCTGCAACACGGAAATTCGCATCAATTTCACTTAAAAATAAAATGCACGACTGGGTCGCACGAACTTGCTCCTATGTAATAGGATATGTAAGGATAAAATTATCATCATTTTTTAAATTCTTTTAGTAGTAAGAGACAAAAACAGAATGAATTTTTAAAATATTTAAAAAAAACTTGGTACGTCTTTAACTTTAGGTTCTTATTATTGTACGAATGAAAATTAAATTTCAAAAAAAATATTGACCCATTTTTGAGATATCGAATTTTCCAAAAAAAAAATGATTTTTTTTTTTTCAAAAATTCAAAAAATATTTTTTTTTTTAAGTTTTGAAATGCAATATTTCTTAAAGTTCTTAGAAGTATCTCTATAAAAAATTTAATTAAAATCCGTTATGTCGATAAGAGAAATTAAAAATTTTAAAAAATCGTTCTATGGTAGGTACAGTCAGTAATGTCTTGTTTTCAAAATTTTTTGTATTAAATTATAGATCTTAAAAATCAATCGAAAGACTAAAAATTTAAACAAAATTCTCGAAACCGTTCTCGAGAAAAATACGATTTTCGAAAACCATTTTTTAACATTTGCATGGAGGGTACCGTTATTTTTAGGTAAAATATATTTTTTTTCTCATATTTTGTAGATTATTTTAAAAAACTTTTATTTATCAGGTTTTGAAAAAATCGAGCATGGGGTTTTCAATTTTTTTCCGAATGCATAACTTGCCTTATAGTACCTATACGTCGCAAGTAAAAATGAAATCGGCATCGATAAAAGTGAATCGTAGAACGCCAAATTTTATTCGGTATCGATTTCAATTCCATTTCGATTAAAAGCGAAATGTAAAACCTGACTGAAAAAACTTTTTTCAAAAATTGGTACTTTATAAACATAAAGATACAATATTCTGAGAAAAAATTGATCATTCTGATTTGAAAGCGCAATGAAAGCAAATATTTTCTTGTAGGTGCAAATGCTACCACGTTTGGCGAGCGTTGCGAAAACGCAACATTGCGGTTTATCTCCCCTGTCAAGTCAGTCAGGCATATATAAATTGGACATTTAAATTATACGTCAACATTAGTTGCCATTATTTTGATAAATTATAATTTTGCTTAAAATTTCCAATACTTTGAAAATGGTATCTCAAAATTTTCAAAATTTTCTATTTTGTGGGCTCAAAAAAAAACACGAACAAACGTGTTAAGAAAACAATAAAAAAAACAGGTCAATTAGATAGCTCAATTTCAGTATTTATATTATTTAAAATTGATCATCAGTTAAGTTCCAGACCTCCAGATATTTAAAAAGTATTTTATTTGGTTTGGCATCAGCCTTTTCAATCCTCATAACACGATAAAAGAGACGTTTATACTGAATGATGTTCTAATTTACACAAAAAAAGTTCTCATACGCCCCAGTGTCCCAATTTAAAATGTTTTTTTTTTGCTGCAAAAGTTTATATTCCTATTTTTTCTTTTAAAAAATATTAATACCTATTACGTCTACGATTTATGAACTTCTACGAGTTTTGATTAATCTCTCCATTTCGACTTGACCTTTTCATAGAAAAACTGCTCATATTTCACCCTATCAAACGTTTTGTTCGTGAGTGTCCTACTTAATAGTTAGATGCTAAAGATCACACCTTTTTCCATTCCCACGTCATTGCACATTCCAAGGTAAGTCTCATGAAATCAAGTCGAGACTGTCTCCTCTCATTTTGTTTACCCATAACCGAGGTGTACTCGTATGACATTTCCGCCATAATCCCACTATCACGATTGTTATTTCCTTGCCGATTTGATATGGCGTTATATTGCGTATTGCATATATTCTAACGTGAGTCTTGAGTCAGAGGTCAAGTTGGTTATGCTTGGCATGATACACATCTATTAAGACCAAAAGCCATCTAACTTGGGGAATCTAGAAGCAATGTTATGTCTGTGCATCTATTGACGCCACCATAACCACAAGACAAGCCATCTCTTGGTCTATGCTGATGACTGTGTAATCGCCAGACAACTTCGAACGAAAAATAAGACCCTATATACCCAGAGGTTATTGGTTATGCTGCATAGCTTGATGGGGAGAACTCGTGGCAGAATTAATGTTAATTACTTTGTTATACAAGTTGCGCAATCCAGATGAAGACTGGCAAAATTCGCAGACCGTAACGAATAAGACCGCAATGTATGGAGGCTTTTTTTTTAACTTGTAGTCAGACTAGTGACAAGATGGTTTTGTTCTACATACAAATGTCAGACATTGTAAGACAATCACCAGCCATCAGCTAGACGTTTGTGTCTAGATGTGGCTTTGTCAAGGAAATCTCAAGAATGAACAGATTAATTCTTATATTTTCTTTACATTTATCTATCTTGATTTCGACCACACTCTCGGTTGGAATATAAGAAAACTGATTGATATAAAATTCCTTGTTATTCGTCATGTTAGTGTGGTATTTTTTATACGTCTGGCAAAGGATTAAATTACCTTTTGTATCTTAAGTCTATTTTTTGATGATGATGATGATGACTTTGTATTATTTATTTAAGACCTGTAAGCGAGATAGCGAACAAATGTTTTTGTGGTAAGCAATGCATGTCATGGCATTTGATTTGTAATTGAACATATGTATCTATGTGAAATACTAATACTAACTGACAGCAAGTTCTGAACTTATTTTGTCTAAATTTACATACAATCGAGGTTTTTTATTTTTTTTTATTTTATATGAAAAAGGCATTATATAAAATTTTAATAAACTTACTTAATTTGTGGGAAGATTGTGAATTTTTACTTTTTGATGAAGCTCATTGCATGCATCCGATTGCTAGATTTTTCTTGTTCTCCAAAACACTAGTTCTGTTTGATTGAACTGAAAATAAAATTATGACTCGATTAGAAAAACTTACTCCTGTGTTGATAGGCAGTAGAGATACTGTAGATACTGATTGCCATTGTCATTTAAAAGACATACAGACCCAACCCAAAAATATTAAAATTTTCTAAAAAAAAAACTTCAAAAACTTCTGCTTAACGGAAAATATTTTAGTTGAACCAAAAGTATTGCAGACGTTTTTGAGTTTATTGTTTTTCAGAGGTACTGTTTCTTCCGAGGAAGTGATAAAATCCTACAGAAATACTCGTATATTTTGAAAAGTGTGGCTCATTAGCCTTTCGGAATCGGTAAGAGTTTGACGGTCGCCTCCATTTTTGCTAACAATGTGCATAAAATATAGACTTCTTCGTGGATTAAAATACAGGAAGGCAGTTTTGTATATCCAAAAGAGAACTATTAGAGAAGTTTAAGGCCATGTTTTCCACCATATTGAATAACACAAAATAATATATTTCTACAAAATTATTCGTTTTAGCTGAAAAGTTTGGTCTGTACAGGCAGTAGTTTGGAGATTAAGTCGTGTTAAATTTTTTTAGTTATATTCTCAATATATACAAGGTGCGTCTTGTCTTCCAGGTTGATTTTTTGGTTGCCATTTTTGTGTGAATGAAATAAGTCAGTTGGCAGTAGACATTTATAGATATTGGTCGATAATAATTTATTGTGTAGCATCGAACGCAGCAACAACGTGGTGAAGTTATTAAAATATTTTATTTAAGTAGATGTTCAATTGTAAATACCCAGAGAAAATTTACGTGATTTAGATTTAGATTTAGGTTTTAATCATGTTACCGAGCGAATCAACCATTTAGTGTATAGTTTTTAATTTTGAAAATTGGCATACACTGGGAGATAAAGTAAAGACTGGGTGACAAGTAAGACAACATGTGCCTGAAAAGATTAATTGGGTACCCCTAATCGACACCGTTCACAAGAAATCGTCTGCGAACTTTGCTAACCAACATGGGATTAAAGACCAAACTTTTGCGCCACTGCAAGATGCGCCCATTTAAACCAACATCATATTCCATACATATTGTTAAAGACCATATAATTAATTAATAAAACATAAATTATAAAAATTGTATTTTAGTTAAAAGTTAAAAAAAAAACATTGACCTAGAACATTAAATGCACCCTGTATGTTGTTCATTTTTAATAAAACACTTATTTAACTGCAGTTTAAAAATAAGGCTACTTCTTGGAACTGAATTGAAAGTTTCACAATTGGGTTAGCAGTGAAATGGCATAAAATATTAAATACGAGGCCGACTTTATACAATTTTTAAAATAAAACTAATTTACTAAAACTTTTTAAAAATGAGAAAATGGTAGAAAAGTTAAAAAAAAACTTGAAACGATATAACCTTAAAAATACTGCCGGCAATTGATAACAATTTCGGTCTTGACAAACGCTTTGGAGGAAAATATCATTTCGTGTTATATCATTAAATATTGCAGATTTGCAAGTTGTTCGTGTTCTAAAAATCTGGATTTAAGCTTCTCCAATGAAACAATGAAAGAAGATATGAAAAAATAAACCATTTTATATTTAGTTCTACGAAAAGGTTTATCTTTCTTATATTGATAGTTCTCCGTTCTGAATTAGCTAAATATAAGACTCATACGAAAGTAGAAGCAAACTCGTTCATACGTTTGGGCTCTAGTTCGACGTACATCTCAAAACCAAGAGCAAGTAAAGGTTTTTCCATTAAACGTGTCTTATCTTTAAATTTCAAAAAATACAAACTGTGGGTGAGATATCCTTAAAATTTAGTACCTATTAGTTAAGAAGGCGCATGTACACTATTACACTGCCGCTCATCTGAATAGGTTCACTGTTTTTCGTAACTTACTGTAAGACTATCTGCATATATATGGCAATGACTCGTCTGTGTTATGTATGTAATGAAAGAGCATTATTATGCGCTTAGTTTGGGAAAAAAAGTTTTCTCTTAAAGCTTACCGTTATTCTCACACGCTAGCTAAACTTAATTCATTAAAAAAAACTAAGTGTTTTTTTGGCTCATCTGAATATAAAATATAATATTCAAATGCCCGCTCCGGCTTCGCTGGATGGAGCGCATCCCAAACGCCCAACTTTTCATAACTATTTTTTTTTTTTTTTTTCGTGGGTAGGTGAAGAATCTTCATAGACACTATGAGCCCGGTACTCATAGTAGTGTGAGATTTTTACTCACTAAAAAACACCTCCCTTTTGTTCTTGCGACTACAACTAAGTTACCTTATCAAGTAGTTTTAATTTCATTATATTATAATCACGTTTGGCAGGAAGCTCCCCACTGAGAGGACCTGCGGATACCATATTTGAAAGCGGATAATCCTTATGGCGCTAGGTCGAACGGTCTCGTTCTTTGAAGTCGGCGCACAAGATTTTTCTCATCAATTGTTTGTCGAATAATTCTATTGCTATGGTTATTTAAGTGAGTTCATAACTATGTTTTATTTAAACTGAATTTGACCAATGGCATTGATTACTGTGTGTTTTTGTGGGCTACTGATATAGATCCGTGACTTAAGAAAAATTCACAAGGATTGGCCAATTTATAGCGCCTTCGCGTAAAATAACCATGTTCGGAAATCACTCGTGTAAAATGTCAATTGAGGCATGGCCTATATGACACGTTCTGTTGAAACTACATGTCGTCGGTGTCAACAGCGCTAGCTAACATCGTTATCAAAGAAGTATGGACCGATCATGCCTCCAGTCCAAAAACCACACCAAACAGTAACTTTCTCTGGATGCATTACAATTGTTGACGAATTCATTCATTCATAGCGAACACATATCGTTGTCTGTAGTCGTTAACTTTAAGTTCAGGTTTGAAGACCTTAGTCATAATGCAAAATTTACCAAGTTTTGGTCTGCGAAAGGCCTAATTCTTGTTGCAACGCGGAATTGACTGCCTTGGATTCTCCTCTTAAGGACAGCGGTGATATTTCACTGAACCGATCGACTCGAATATATCCACCACTTCCTATCGCAAGAATGATTATGGCGACGAAATGTTGCTCGAACGGAAGACCCACTTTCATAAACCAATTTAATCATTTGCACATATGTTGCTGAATTCTATAGCTTTTCATTTCGATTTGGCAAGATAAACTAAGTTGTTGACAGCCAATTTGGCAGATGTAGGTTTAGCAGTATGGCCACAATAACCTGTCAAATTTTAAAAATTCTTCTTGGAAAACTCTTTAAAAGTGATTTAGAATAAAAAGCTCGATTAGGTGGGATATTAAGGGTTTTCAAACGCTCACTTTCCTGGTTGCATCCCTAACGTGAATTACAACCCTCAAATGGAGCTCTGCACAGAGATCGCGACACCAGCGGAGTTGATTACGGAAGAAAACATAAAATGGTCTATAAACTCCTTTTCACCGTATAAATCACCTGGCTTGGATGGTGTCTTCCCACACTTGAAAAACATATTCCTAAACAGCCTGAAATGGGGATATGTGCCTAAAGCGTGGCGAGAAGTCAAAGTGGTATTTACTCCGAAAGCTGGGGCCGAATTATCGCTTCAGTGACGAGTGAGTGATTCCCATCAGTGATCGAATGAAAATGTCAAATTGGAGTAATTTATTGCTCGATAACGTAAGCGGTTATGCCAAACTCACATAATTCAGTCACGTATTACTCGATAACTGATGCGGTAATTTGGTTCCTGGTAAGCCTAGCCACACGAATGCTAAAGACTTCAGACCCATTAGTCTAACATCTTTTCTCTTAGGAACGTTTGAAAGACTAATAGACATACATATACGTAGCAAACTGAGCCCGGAGGTCATATCTCTAGACCAGCATGCTTATACTAAAGGAAAAAGTGTTGAGCACTACACAGTGTCGTCTACACGATTGAAAAAAACGCTCAAAAACAAGGAATACATCCTTGCTGCCTTCCAAGACATTGAAGGAGCTTTTAACAATGTCCAAAACGAGGCCGTTAAGGTGCATAATACCATCATCAGATGGATAATGTGTATGTTAAAAAACAGACAGATCATTTCGGAGCTAGGTGAAGTACAGATTAAAGAATCTACTTCTAGAGGGACTCCACAAGGTGAAGGGTTTTCTCCGCTTCTCTGGACACTCGTGATGGACGCAGTTCTAATGAGACTTAAATATAGTTGAGTCCAAGTAATTGCTTATGCTGATGACCTAGCATTCCTAGCGACAGGTAAATTTCCCTCCACAATTAGCGAACAGATAGAGAATGCTTTATCTATAGTAAATGCATGGACTAAAAACTGCGGTCTAGCGGTTAATCCGAAAAAAACCGAATTGATTCTTTTTACGCACAAAAGGAAACTACCGACTTTTAAAATTCCCCTAATTGAAGGGACCCAACTCAAAATTTCCGATTTTGAAATATCTTGGCGTGATCCTGGATAAGAAATTGAACTGGAGTCTCAACATTAAGGATAAAACAAATAAAGCCATGTTCGCTTTCTATTCCTGAAAGAGAATATTTGGTAAGTCTTGGGGACCAAGCCCTAAAATTATCAAGTGGATGTATACGGCCATAGTCAGACCTGTATTGACATACGGTAACGTAGTCTGGTGGAATGCACTAGACAAACCTACCAACCTTAAAATCATGACCAATTTACAAAGAATGGTA
The DNA here is from genome assembly GCA_911387755.1 of Chrysotoxum bicinctum. Taxonomy (NCBI): domain Eukaryota; kingdom Metazoa; phylum Arthropoda; class Insecta; order Diptera; family Syrphidae; genus Chrysotoxum; species Chrysotoxum bicinctum. The sequence continues at coordinate 220,869,387 of OU426987.1, forward strand.
TGTATTTGAATCACTGGGGCAATCTAAAACTTCTAGATCCATTTACACAAGAATCGGCAGCCAATAGCGCACTTCGACTTAGCCAAACGTGTAACTGGCGACATATTGCGATAGGTCATGCGCGGATTTGATAGAAATACACGGGAAATAGGGTATGTACTGAGTACATAACACCCCGCTAAGACTTTAACAAGCCGTTCAAGACCGCCTTTCTTAGCAGAGAGGACTAGCAAATCAACGAGCCATCAACCTGCTAATCGATGGTATCTACATATATACACCGACGGTTCGAGGATGGAAACTGGTGTTGGTGCAGGATTCTTTTCAGAAACCCTTGGACTATCCAGCTCATTCACACTTCCTGATTACAGCAGTGTCTTTCAAGCTAAGGTCCTTGCAGTGACGAAAGCTGCTAGACAAGTCTCAATAATGACAATACCACAAGCTGATATCACCTTTTTCATTGAGAGCCAAGCGGCAATAAAAGCGATTTCTGACATTCTGACGATTTACTGCTGGGTTCCTGGTCACAGTGCTGTCCCAGGAAATGAAAGCGCTGACAAGCTGGCAAGAATAGGATCAACACTTGATCCTAATCAAGCAGACACAACAGTTCAAATCCCACCCTGTAATCTTAAACAGGTAATCAAGAGTAAAATTCTAGCCTTAGCAAACAAGAGATGGAACTCTCTTCCTGTCTTACAACCAGAAAATTATGGCCTAGTTTCAGTAAACAAAAGACCGAAGTTATCATCCAACTGAATGAAAAGTCTCTTTCTCTTCTCGTGAGCATTATCACAGGTCACAACCAACTTGGTTACCACAAAAAAAAGATGAAACTCAGTATGGACGACTTATGCTCACTACCTGTGTCACTGCCCTGCGCTATACGAGTATCATCTAAGAAACAGACATCTAGAAAGACACTTCTTCAACGACTTGGAGGAGCTCTCTGACATTCCAAACAAAATCTTGTTAAAATTCGTTAATGATACCAAATGGCTGGAGAATTCCTGATCTATGAAAACCGCCTTCAGCTACAGTACGACAGTATAGTACGAACGAAAACGACAACGACGCACGTGTTCCTTGTGAGACAGCACCAACGGAGAATGGGCACCTCGCCCATACACCTGCGGTTGCCACTCCTACGTTGAGCACGAGCATCAGTGGGTCGATGGGGCCACATCTACCTAAGATTGGTAAAATCCTCTTTGGTATGGAAACAGCCTCTTCGACTTAACTAACGACCAAACAAACGAACATATACACCAAACACTGACTTTTCAAACTCATCTGCCAGGCGTTGCAAGGAGCCACATGCTCCTCTCCCTAGCCAGGCTATTATGTGACGATAGAAATTTCAATACTTTAGAAATACCCTCTGACATTTCAGGCTAAAACTTGCTGTAACCCATCTATACCCTTAATGGGCTTGATCGACATAGGATTATCATACATAGGTTTCAATACAAGGGGTCACAAACCCTAGGGTATCACAACGGATCTACATTGATCTAAGTGTGACGGTAACAAGATCAACTGTCAGCCCACTAACCTAACCTTACCTTAGGGTTTTCAATTGCCGCAGGTAGATTTTGACAACTTATGGTGGCCATGTTGTTTTGATGACATCTATCAAACTTGGTTTATTATTCAATTTCAATTTATAAATGATAAAATTTTACTGCCAAAATGAGTGTTCTTCAGTCCAAACATTGCGCGCGTGGCGTCCATTTTGCGTGGTGTGGTGGCCCTTCACAGTCCGCTTCGGTAATCAATTAGACAGCATTCGATCATCAAAAGAACGGAGTATCCAACGAGAACTTCACTGCAATCCGTGAAAGCTTACAGTTTACTAATACCTTAAATACAGCTTGTTTTAATTCAATTCAACATCTACCCGCCTTAATTAAAAAACCTTTATATATTAACTTTCAAAAGTTTATAAACAAAAATTGAGAAAACTGTTATGTTGGACATAGAGTGAATAAAATACTGGGACATTAAATTTTTTTAATTAATTAACACTTTTGAGGGTTTTCATTTTAGATGCGCTACATTGTTTAAAATTGCATTTTTGTAATTGGAAAATGTAGTGTAAAGGATGGACAAATCTATTACAACAATTAGCTTCACCAGGAAATTTCAAATTGACGCTTAAATCTTTTCAGTTTCTGTCTTAATTAAGTTAATCAATCGATTGACTACAATTTACAACTGGCCCACCGCTATCTTTGATGCACGAAGTAATTTCATATCATTACACCGATAGCTTCATGCAAGAGTTATCTGTTCGTTATTTTAAAATCCATCGGATATCGTAATGATCGGGTTGAGAATCGCCCGTCCTCTTGGATTAATTGCCCCAAAATTACCATTTTCATATATCATTCAATCCATTCGTAATGATAAACTACAAATCCTATATATAGCCAAGCGCAGTCCAGTATTTGCCCGAAGAACTCATTTGGGAAGATCAACGATGATCCGAGAATCTCTAGTCTGACTAGATATATATAGAGGCTCTCGACTACTTGCTATCCCCAACATCCGAGTGTCTATTTAAAATTTATCGATTTGCACAAACCGACTTCTGCATTCGTAATAAGTACGTTTGTCTGGAGCGTGTATTTGCATTTGCCAGCGTTAACTTTATGGGCAGTAAGTTGCTTTGGAATATATAATGCTACCGAGCACCGAAGCGTGTGTGTAGTGTATTGCGCGCGCGATTATTAACGCTAAATTAATGCGTTATGGCAGTAATAGGATATCAGTTTATGACCAGCAATAAACTAAAGTGCTTCCACAGATCGTGTATATTTATGCCCTGCACTATGATTAATTACAAGCGGTCAGAGTGGTATTAATTGCAGGGGAATATTGGCGCAATCTGCATCTTGATAATAATATATTGCTACGGATGCATCTTTCAAGCGGAAATATAATTTTTATATGTTCTGATTTATGGAATCAACAAAAAAAAAAAAGATTGTAGAACAACTTTTACAGTTACATTAATTTGAGTTAGATTTGTAAATTAGAAATATTTTTTTTGAAAAAGGACCGACTCAGAATTTTGTTAGTTATAATTTCAAAACGTCGCGTCGCTAGTTTTTGAACATTATCGTCATGATAAAAATCTTATGCGCGAAACAGATTAAATCAGCAACAGCACGCTGACCAGCAAACATTTCTCAAACACATTGCCACCAGCAACGTCATTTCATCTGTTTGACATTTTATATCGAAAAAAGTTTTATTCATTTGCATAAATTCTTCACAAAAAAATACAAATTAAAATGATAGTACCGTATCAATATATGCAAAAATTAAGTTTAATTATTATTGCGTTTTTGTCTTATTGTAATTTTATTAATCTTACAAATAATACAAATAAAAGGAAACGTCCTTGGAATCTGGAAATATACGACGAGAGAGAAATGCATGGATTTTATAAAAAAGTTTTTGCAGTTATCTTTTATCGAAGAGAAACGAATTTTGCCTTATAAGTTCAATTAATTTTTCTTCCATTTCCCACAAACCACAAACACGACGAGAACAATAACAATATCAGCAACCAACCTTTTCTATTTTGTTTTTTGTTTGCATTGTGGTGCCACTGAATATTGCAGTTGGAAAGTTGACAGCACTGCTCCAGCAACAGCAAATTTAAGACTTTGGCCTAACGACGCTGTTGGCGTTACTGTTGCTGTTCTTATGTGTGTTGAACAATTGAAATACATTGGTTCTAAATTAATGGTGGCTGCTGTTGCTGTTGACGGTGCTGTTGCTGGTTCACTGGCTGAACACAATGGAGACGGAGCTGCAACTGGAACTGCAACTGGAATAGCTGTCAAAATATTCAATACACGTAAATTCAATGTTGCGAACACAACACAACGCAACTGCAGTCGGTGCTGCAGACGGTGCTGCAAGAGTTGGCGAACTTTTAACTTTTTCCTGCAGCAATTTTGACATTTTAAATTTTATATATCAGTCAGTGCTATTAAGTGTTGTTTTGTTTTATTGTGATTTCGTGGTTAAATTTTAATTAAAATAATGGACGAAAATCTTCAATTTCAGTGTCCATTTTATAGTTTCAATTACTTAAAATATTTACAATTTGCCAAAGATTCAACACCTGACCCAACAAATAACAACAAAACATGAAAGCTGTACAGCCTCATTGTGGGGGCATAAAAAAAAGTACGTACGACACTTTTTGACAGCTCTTCCAGTTGCAGCTGCAGCTCCAGTTGCAGCATTCTACTGTGTTCAGCCAGTCAATCTGTTCCGTGTTTTAGACTTTTCTGACGTTTTGACATTGACAGATCATTCAAAAAGCTTAAGGGTGCGTTTGTATTAAAGAACAAATGTTTGTGTCTAAATGTTTTTTTGGTAATGTGAATTTCTTGTTGTTTTCAAAAACCATTCGATATGTTGAAAAAATGTAAACATGTTTTCATTAATCGGATTATCAAGATTAGTGTATTCGGAGTTTGGAAAAATAGTAAAATGAAAACAAAAATGGCGAAAACGAAAATGAGAGAATAAATTAACAAAATAAGATTGGGCGAATTTAAAGTACAACTACAATAGCAAGGTGCTTACTCAGGTTGAGGGTGGGTACACTAATAAGTTTGTTTATTTGAATTTAAAAAACATGTCACGAACTGTCACTTTTTAGAAATATCTACATTTATTTCGCCTGCTTCGTAGTTTATGTAACGGGTGATTTTTTAAGAGCTTGAGAACTTTTTAAAAAAAAAAAACGCATAAAATTTGCAAAATCTCATCGATTCTTTATTTGAAACGTTAGATTGGTCCATGACATTTACTTTTTGAAGATAATTTCATTTAAATGTTGACCGCGGCTGCGTCTTAGGTGGTCCATTCGGAAAGTCCAATTTTGGGTAACTTTTTCGAGCATTTCGGCCGGAATAGCCCGAATTTCTTCGGAAATGTTGTCTTCCAAAGCTGGAATAGTTGCTGGCTTATTTGTGTAGACTTTAGACTTGACGTAGCCCCACAAAAAATAGTCTAAAGGCGTCAAATCGCATGATCTTGGTGGCCAACTTACCGGTCCATTCCTTGAGATGAATTGTTCTCCGAAGTTTTCCATCAAAATGGCCATAGAATCGCGAGCTGTGTGGCATGTAGCGCCATCTTGTTGAAACCACATGTCAACCAAGTTCAGTTCTTCCATTTTTGGCAACAAAAAGTTTGTTAGCATTGAACGATAGCGATCGCCATTCACCGTAACGTTGCGTCCAACAGCATCTTTGAAAAAATACGGTCCAATGATTCCACCAGCGTACAAACCACACCAAACGGTGCATTTTTCGGGATGCATGGGCAGTTCTTGAACGGCTTCTGGTTGCTCTTCACTCCAAATGCGGCAATTTTGCTTATTTACGTAGCCATTCAACCAGAAATGAGCCTCATCGCTGAACAAAATTTGTCGATAAAAAAGTGGATTTTCTGCCAACACATTTCGAACCGAACACTGATTTTGGTAATAAAATTCAATGATTTGCAAGCGTTGCTCGTTAGTAAGTCTATTCATGATGAAATGTCAAAGCATACTGAGCATCTTTCTCTTTGACACCATGTCTGAAATCCCGCGTGATCTGTCAAATACTAATGCATGAAAATCCTAACCTCAAAAAAATCACCCGTTAGTTAATGTGCCAAACTATAGTAGGCGCAGTTTTAAATACCAAATGGTACTATAGCAATTACAAAACTTTCAACTCTCTCTCTCTAAGTAAATTAACATTTTTCTAATATCTCAAGTTAGAAGTGCCAGTTCTGATTTTTCGAGATCCATTCAAACCTTCTTAAACTTTTAGCCTCCGTGCTTTTGGCCATTTAGAATCCGCGGATTTCAATCAAGTTATTGTAACCCACACTCAGCCAACTCGTTGAGATGAGCTCCTGTTATTGAAATCCATCGATCCTACAAACTCCCATATCTGGATTCTGCAAATCATTATCAAACTCGTCGATTCGATGAACGAATTCAGCCAGTTCCCACTATTTTTATACGTTTTTCTATGACGGGTATTACACTGCGCATGATTTGAATGCGCATCTCTCCGTTATTTTCTATTAAACTATCATGCCGTCATGTGTGCATTATTACATAAGAGGCTGAGTTGTCAATAAATAAATTGCAGTTAATTCATTTTTAGTTCGGAGTGTGAGTTCTAAGCGTGTTCAGAGTGCGCTTTATGAGCTCAGAATAAACATTTGACAGATGGAAATACCAATAAAAATGGTGACAGCTAAACGTTCAGTTCTGTTTCACAAACAACTCAGAGCGCTCAGAGCATGCTTGGTTCAGAGGATGTTGAGAACATGCTCGACATGCTCGGACTCTGTTCAGAGCTCTATTCTGAACTAAACTAAGATCTTTTCTTATTTCCGAGTATTGCGTTTTTGCTGACAGCTGCAAGTTAGTTCCTTCCTCCATTTAAATTTTTACTTGGCCATATTAAATTGTGTTTCCTCACCAAGGACAAAAACGAAATCTAGCCAATTCAAATGAATGAAGAAGAAGGAGAAATAGAAATGTCAAACCTTGACTAAACATGCGCCGCCGTGTACTTCTTGTCATTTGAAAAAGCTTAGCAAAATTTCAAAGCCAAGCAATTCAATTTCGAATACTCAATTAATTTGTCTCCTCCAAATTTCTGACATAAAATACCTAAAACGAAATGAACTATTTGGCACTGAAATAGGCCACACTTTACAAGTTAGATTGTTTTGAAGAGTTGCAATTATTTTCTTACTCGCGATTTTAGAATCTACTTTGGTGGCCTTCTGTTGGATTTGGCAGGAATGGCCATAAAGCGATTACCTTTCATATTTTATAATATCAAAATAATATAATAAAGGTTGGGCACGCAGCAATTTTTAATTCGAATAAATTCAGCATTATTCGGGGACCAACTGTGTCCCATGCTTCTTCGTCAGGGCATACGAATACGAAGTAATCATCTATTGGATCAAATATCCACTTTTGGGGCAGTAATATTGTCCTCGATATTTGTATTTTAGCTGTGTCAATCGCGATTGATTCGATCTTTGTGAATTGTGAGCCGTTCACAAATTGTTCATTCAATTTGTATTCAGTCATTTCACAATACCAAATATGTAGTAATGGAAATGAAACGGAATTCATACTTTTCATTTTTTATGCTATGGAAGATGGCGTGAACGAAGTCGAAAAAAAAGTAGATAAAGACAAACTTTCGTTCATTTTCACATTGTTTCGGTCTCGGTCAGATCGAAACGAAGCGACTGAAAAAAAGAAAATATTTTAGTTGAATGAACGATTGAAAACATTTTGTATTGGCTATGGTCTCGTTCGGAACGAAACGATGAACAATGATTTTGATTGAATGAACGATTAATTGAAAATAACGTATCCTAGAACTAAGCAATCTCTCTCTGTCTATCTTTCTCACTCTCTCTCTCTATCTCTCACTCTCTCTCTATATATATATGTTTCTTTCTCTCTCTCTCTTTCTTTCATTCAATTGAAATGAAATAACTGCAGGGAAAGTAGAAAATGGATAGAGCTGAGCATTGATTTGTCTGAAAGAACAAATTTGGTGACTTCAAATCTTACTAAAACATAGTGTCACAAATATGTATTTAAATTGTTTTGAAGAAAGAAAGATTCTGGCGCTTTTAGTAATTGATAGAGTTTGGCATGCATTTATTATCGATGAATCTCCCCTTGAATGGATTATAAATTATATTTCTAACGCTTTTCAAATCTGATATTCATAAAATAAGTGCTGATGTGCCTCAGGGCTCCATTTGGTCTCCGACACTCTTCGTCCTTTCAATTAGTGATATTAGGTCCAAATCTTTTAATCTTTTAATTAATTGGGAGTTAAAAATCGAGTAGAATTTAATGCTTCGAACTCAATGCTGTCTTCTGTAGTTTCGTTGAAGCAGCATCTTTCTCCATGACGCTATCTATGAATGTCACTTGCTTCATTAAACAACCGAACAGACTTTATTTCCCGGTATATCCATTACAGACCACCTTGTCTGGAAACCACATATTCGCAGTCACCAAAAACGCTGATACGTGTTTAGGTTTCGTTCGGAGGTGCAAGAAATATGTTACCCTTGTTGATCTGGGCGGTTGTCTATAAAGTTTATTTAAGAAGCTTGAGCACGATTCTCATATGTCAGCAGGTACTCCAATTACCCACTCGGGTACCTTGAAAAGAATCTAAATAAGAGCTTTGATTTGAAATTTTATTTCGAAATAGCATTCGTCCCCTAATACAACTCAACCGTAATAGTCGCACTTAGGAGAATGCCGATCAGTTTACCCTTGAGTCCATTTTTCTTACGTAGTACATATTAAGTTACGAGACTCATTTTTTAGCCGTACAACACGAATGTGAAAAGCTTTATCTGCCTTAATATATTACACTCGCAATGTGCTCAAACATTTTAAGGACATCCGGTAGCCAAAAGCCCTTTTAGTTTATGAAAAAGTGCTTCTCATTTAGCCGTTTGGACTCGCAGAAAATTGTAGGTCAGCTCCATTCCTGCCGACACAGCGCGCACACACACGGAATAGTTGAGAGTTCTAAGTCTCTAAGCTTGGTGCGTCTGAAATGTATTAATTATTTTTCTCTTTCTATAATTTGAAAGTTAGAAAACCAACAACGTCAAACCAAGACCCCGGAAATGTTTCCATTTGATGATCTTATTGCCTCCAATCAATTTGCACCCTGAGCAATAAGGATTTCTTGTTGTTGCTCCTGTTTCAATAAAAATGCATTTTACTGCTCTTTGACGCCCAATCCAAGAAGTCTTGCAATCAATTAATTTATTATTGCAAGTGATTGTATACGACAGCAACAACAGCAACAATAATTGCTGTGGGATGGATGACAAAAACAACATTAAGACGAGCCCATCATCATGTGCTCGTGAGTTCCATCAGACCCCTGCTTATGGTCGGCCATGCTGTTCCGATCTTCGTTATCATAATAAATTGTTGTCTCCAGCGATTTGTATGGCCGTAAGATTGCCGCTCACTAGACGATAACATGTTTGTTATCCGTCTGCGCGTCGTAAGTTGCAGGAATTCAACATAAATTCTGTGGCGATAATGATTCGCAACCCATCATCGGGATCGTCTTCTTCGTCGTCGTCGTCGCCATGTCATCTGCTTGTGCTGGTGCAGCACAGAAGCCGTCCTGACTTTGGCACAGAAGTAGCTAGGGTATCAAGGTGTCTGCCTTGCGCATCGACTTTAGCAGACAAAGCTAAGGAATCCCAAAAAAAAAAAAAAAAAAAAAAAACGAAAAAAAAAAAACTTTGTTTATGTTGCAAAGTGATTTGCGTGGCGGACGATTTATTCATTCAGAATTACTGCGCGCCCACTTTTTGTTGTTTTTGTCTTCCCTGGTCTTCATGTGCCTCCCCTGGCTCGGGGACGACGCGACGCACGTTCGTCATCACTCGTTGTCTTCGTAGTCGTCGCTCGTTGGAATTTTGTTTCGTCTGGCTCTCTAGGGACTCGTCGCGTCCTGAGACAGTTCTGTGAGGAGTGGATTGTGCAATTTTGTTTTATTTTCTCTGCCACCACAGACGGAAGAATAACAATGTATCGCCCTCAGTCGGATTCGGCGGAGCTACTGTTCGCTGTTCAGTGGCTTGAATCTGGACTCGATGATCTCTGTGTCGGATTCGGATACCATGGAATCTATGTGCATATCTGATACTGCCGATCTTTGCGCAAAAGTTTTTTCTATATGAGTTAGTGTGTTGCACTGTCCCTAGGTTGCCTCGAAGTCAGTCGGAAACTTAAGAATTAAAATGCAATGGAAATACTTGATTGTTGTGTCTGGAAGATGGCTGCTACGCATGTGCAGCGTGACGAAGAAGTGGTGATGTTTTCGTGTGTATGGTTGATGTTTGTTAAGTTTTTGGAAGCCAGGTCATGTGAAGTCAGTCAATAACGTTGTTGCACATCGCAGTCGTACTCCAGCAGTCTTCGATGAAGATTTGCATAATTTCGATTTGCAATGTTCGTTTAGAGAAAAGTTCATGTTTTTTTTTTAAACTATGCACTATGTTGTTTTTGAAAAATTAATAATAAAACGGAATTCATTTTGTGTGTGGAGAGAAATTTTTTGTGAACGTTGTCTGTGTGTGCAAGAGTGCGCTTTCAGAAAAGCTTCACTAATATTATGGGAACTCTTAATCATCGACTGGAACTATTCACCACTGATTTACTCAATTTCGCTGCGGTCGTTCCAGCACACGTGACGCCAATTTTTTGGACAGGCTTACCACATGGATCAGTGATTTCGATGTCATATAAATATTTGGACATGAAAAAGCTTTCCGCAAGATGGATGCCGCGTTAGATTAATACCGATAACAAACAAGCAATTGGTTGACAACTTCAAAGGAGTTTTTGGTGATGTGCGTCATTTCTTAGTCGTAGATGAAACAGAGATCCACTACAACACACCAGATCAAGAAACGGTCGAACAATAGAATTTATCTGGTGAATCGAAGTCGATGAAGGCAGCAATGGATTTGCGACAGTTTTTTTTTTGGGGTGCGCAAGTCCATTTTAGGCTAAATCAGATGCATTCGACGAAGAAAAAAGTTCTTTTCCACCAGGCCAAAGCAACAACCCACAAGTCCCCAGACGCAGTGACAAAATTTCGTGAGTAAGGCTACGAATTTCACAGTTATCCATCATATTTTCCACACTTACTACCCTGCAACTATTTCTTGTTTCAAAAAATGGCTCTGCGGTAATAGATTTGAATCGTATCAATAGGTCGTCGTTAAAACAAATGCATATTTTTAGGAGCTCGAGAAATCGTATTATTGGGCATCACAAAATTGGAGAAACGTTGGATAATTGCATCGATGTAAAGTAGACTATGAGAAGAAATTAAATGTCTTATTGACGGAAAGAGTTTTCCTCATTTCATTTTTCTGTGGCCACAAACCATAACCGCCTAACTCGAGTTATGACGAAATTGAGTTTTTACTTTAATCGTGCTGAGAATATAAAAATCTATGTCCACTCAATTTTTTAAGTCTGTATCTTTTTTTAAACAAAAGTTATAAACAAAAAACCTAACAACCTAACTCGCTTTTCAAAAGTTATAATTTGCCATAACAACTTAACTCCATAAAAATACAACGGCGGTTTCATAACTTAAGATAAGTTTATATTATTTTCCATTAACAAAAAAATATAATAAGGAATAAAAACATAAGTCAAGTTAAGGAATTTTGAATTTGCCAAGAATTAAAAACGCTTAGTTTTCATTTTTCTTATGTTAACATAGGCTCTTATTCCCTAAAGTAAAACAAATATTTACTTTTCTCAACTTGAGTTAGGTTGTTATGGCAAATCGCAAATCTATTTTTTGACAAACTTAACTGAACATAAGTGCTTTTGGCTAACCAGACTATAATTGTATGAAAATCATAAATCGAGTTAGGCCGTTATGCCGTGTTTAAATTTAAAAAATCACAAATCTAAGTTGACTTATGTTCTTTTGCCTTAATCAGTTTACCGTAAAAATGAGTCGTAAGTGAAGATAGGTTATTACGAACAGTCGCATCTGTAGTGTAAGTGCTGTTTAAAATTGAAAGGTTTAATTAAAGAAGTGCGTAGATACCGAAAATGAGCTGTGCAAATAATGGAACTAGCAAGGATGCTTACAAATTACAACAAAATAATTATGTATTACCACTCTGATATACACGATATACATAGTTATGAGATGTATTTAGGAGCTGATATCACATTGTGGCAGTTCCTTACTAACAAAATTAATATAGGTATTACTTAATAAGATAAAGTACTCGTTACAACATATTTACTTTTCATTTGTTCTAAAATAAATGTTAGGTTTCAAATTCAAAAAGAAATATCAAAATAAGAAGTCTTAAGAATTTATCTTACATTGAGTAATTTTTTTCCTACTAGGCTTAGGAAAATTATTGTCTATTATTTTTAGTACAGGACAATGTAATAATAGAGATCAGTTTGTTCGCAAAGAAAATGGAATGAAATTAAAACATTCATGCTGCCAGTCCCTGTTTTCATGATTTGTACATTGTCATTGAGTGTACTTTTAGAAATGCATTTTTGCTTTAAATCAAAATATAATATTATTAGTTTTATTACAATTAAACCAAACAAAAATGTTTCCATATTTTGAACTGAATATAACGAAACACAGTCATCAATGAACGGCCAAACATTTGATGTTGACTTGATCCAATTACTCTTCTTTTTAAGTCATTACTTATAGCAACAAAACTTTTAATATTTAATACAATTCTAAGGTTTGTGTTAAGATATGCATATAATTTTTTGTTGTTCAGGTGAACTATTCAACTATGTACAGTGTACATACATGAAACTGAGAACGTTGAAAATGATCTCGATTTGATGATTTGATGGTAATTTTTTTTAATAAACCGGAATATATACACTCAAATGATTCAGTGAAATATCCAAATTTGAATTTATTTCAGTAGAAAGCCCAAGCCGCTCCAGCTGATATAAACTATTTTTCTGTACATTTATTGTTGGATTAATAAACAATAATAATATTAATAATTTATTTAGACAGTCTAGTAATTCAATTTCTGAGAGCTCAAATAGAAGAAACGTTTGCAAGACCTAAATGTTAAACTAAGTAAAAGTGTCGGTTTAAACTTCCAATCATCAGAAAGACTGTTAAGGCTAAGGCTTGCTATCATTTTTATATTTGTAGAAGTAAATGCAGCGAGAGAATTAAATTTGGAAAACTTGAAGTGTAGTTCGAAAGCTACTGGTCATTAGGAAACTATAGCCAAAGAATTTTATGTAGATATTGCTTCCCTCAAAAACATTGAAGATACAAAATTTGACACCTTGGTGTACACAATTAACTGGAAGCCAAAACGCGACCGTAGTATAAAGAATACGAAAATATTTTTAATGTTTTTTGTAAAAAATATTTTCTTCTGAGAGCTTCTTAATCTTCTATTCTTCTTAAAATAAATAAATTCAGAATATCAGAGGAAAACATGCTCCCATCAATAAGAAGAAGAAAACGACATATTTGGAGGTTTACTGCACATGAAAACCACTTCATTCGAAGGGACTCGTGTACAAAATATTTAACTGATAACTTAAGTTTTACATCAATGTCCATCCATTATAAATCATTATCTTTAAATCTTGCAAGCTTATCAAAATACATACTTTAAAATGTTCAGATTTATCGGCAAAAAGTATAATGCCCCGCCCCGAAAGTAGACATGTGTTCTTTTGCTTTGAAAAAAAAGGTTAACGAGTCCGAAAATGAAAATTTCGCATTGATTGAACAAAAAAAAAATAATTTCGATAAAGCCTAAGCAAAGCGCAACGAAAAAAGAAGCAATAAAACCCCAACACTTTAAAACTTAAGGCTTTGACCTTCATCGATCATTGAACCAATGCTTACAAATTAATGTGACAGCGACCACGATCTCAATTAGCTTAGTATGAACAAAACGAAGGTCCAAATGTTAACGCCAAGTGATTGGTTTTATTTCGTTAACAGCGTTGGAAATAAGACTGATTAAATTGAGACAAAAATCGAGAACGATTTTTTGATTTCGACAAACTTTATAGATCTAAATTTTCCTGGAAACGAACAGATGAAGATGGCAACAAAAAAACTAGCAACTCGGTTCGGTGGCTACTTTACTATAAAAGCTGCAATCAATTGTCCTACACAGAATTTTTGCACAAAGATGAAGTTTAGTTTTCAAATTTTTTAAAGTAAAAAAGAGATGACAGCCTTTTTTAAATCTAAACAATTTCTTTCACGATAATAAAAGGATTTCATAGACTTAAAAAATGAAATCATGACTTTTAGTCTATGACAATCTTGGATCCAATATTTACGAGCCAAACACTTATCCCGATTTAACAGGTCTTGACAAATCAGAAGATACTAAAATATCGATTTGGCTCAAAATTGCATCAATGATGTACAATACATAATTTAAACTTATGGGTACATACTAAAAGTTTGAATAGATAAAATATTCAAATTAAAAACTTTTCCTTTACTTGTATGATACTTTCACGACAAAGGGAAAACATATGGAAAATTAACTTAAGTCAATAAATACATTGGTTTATTGATAAGGAAAAAGAACTTAAGTCAACATAGGAAATTTTTTCCCACAATCTCACACAGGGCATAACGACCTAAGTCGAGAAAAGAAATTTGAATCGGTCTTTCTTAATATACCATAACAACCTAACTCGACCTAAGCTTTTTATTTTTTTAAATTTCAATAAGCCATAACAGCTTAAGTGTTTTTTTCTTTAATTACTCATTAAATATAAGGCATAGAATTTATTCTTTCTAGTATATGAAAAATGTGTGTTCTTTCTTCATTTCTGCATTTAAAAAATTTAAGAATTCATAATTCCTGATTCATAGAGAGAATATGAAACTTAAAACTGCTCTCCTGAAAAATATTAAAAATCGACTTAAGCGGTTATGGCTTGTGGCCACTGTTTTAGGAACTTATTGACCGACCTTGGACAGAGTACTAACCATAAAAATGAATTTGGTGGCGCAACAGCTCGAAGAGAACCAGGAAGTAGTGTCTTAAAGCTCTCAACCATTAAATAGTAATGGAGGAGACCTAAAATATTCTGCTTATTGTGAACGGAAAATGAGCAGAATTTTTGCAACGGTTGAGAATCGATCTCAAGATCTTCTGCATGACATTCCAACGCATTAACCATTATGACAAATATACTACGGTAAAGGGTACTCGACCATAGTCGAAGATAAAGCACAATAATTAAATTAGACAAAGTCCACTGCTAAAGCCGACGCAAAGGGCACAATTGAATTGGGATTAGAATACCCCGATTTTGTGAAAGTGGCTAAATATTACGAAACTTCTAATTATTGCATCTCTTTTTGGTTTTTAAATTGGTATAGAGCACCCGATCATGATCGAAGCAGAAGGACAATGACTAAAATGGGCGACTCCTTTATACATTATTACATATCTCTTTGATATTTCTTCCATTTCGTGCATAAGAATGATACAAATAAGGTACCTACAACAACTTACCTGAGCTATTTTGACAGTTTTCAGCTAAAAAATCACTAAAGATTTTTAGAACTTGCTAGGTAACTGAAAAAGAACTGAAGGCGGCTGAATCCGTTATGTACAAAAGGCCTGTTCTAACGCGGTACAAGCAATCCAGGAGCTACGATGAATAGGACGAGGTATGATCAAAAGAAAAAATTGCGGCATTGATTACACCTGTACTCATCCGAAACCATCTGCACTGTGCGAAACTAGGAAGCTTGTTGACTGGTGCTGAAACAGTAGCAAATCCAATTGAGTAATCATCCGACCCCCGCATCGTTAATCTCGTCAAAGCCCTTAGTCCGCTAGCTCAGGACCTAAAGAATCAAAAGGAGGGCACAACAGAGAAGTGACCTAAGTTCGTCCTAGAGCCATTTTATCGGAATTCAGTGTCTTCAAAGCAAAGTAATCTTGTCACCGAAACACAGGGAATAATAGAAGTTTTCAAACAGAAGCATCATATGAGCGAATAATAAGGCAAGAAGACAACTCATTTCAAATCAATAAAGAACAAGTTCCACCATCCAATATAGAAGAGATAAACTTATCTATAAAAAAAAGAATAGAGACAATAACCAGGGCCCGTATTACGAATTACGATTATCGTTTAAAATCCCTCGTTATCGTTAAGTTGCGATTACGTTTTACGATACTCGTTTTTTTAAAACGATAAATTGTTTTCTCTTACGACTGCTTTTGTTACTCGTATTTCATTGTTTTGACACATGTACTATTTTTGACAGAAATATTGAAAGAATGAAGTTGGATGCGCTTAAAAAAATAGATTTTTTTTATTTTATCAGGCAATATTTTGATGCATCCATTATCGTAAACCATAATCGGTCCGTGTGTTGACTATCGTTTTCTAGGGTATCGTTTTTTGCCTTTCGTTTTGTAATCTGTAATACGGGCCCAGAATCTGGTCCCTAAACAAAAGATCACTTCAAATATCGAGTCTTGATAGGGTGCATACATCAGTTTCATATGCCCCATTTATAAAAACAGTGACCTTGTAAAATACAAGAAGCCACTCTAGGTGGTGTGTGGGCGTCTTAACCTAATCTATAGTCACACTTGCAGTTGTCAAATACCTCTATGGTATACAGCCCAGTAGCTCGGCCGTAGACCGTAAATTTTTACATTGACGCAAATCCTGGAAAATTTCAACAAACTTCAAATCGATATTCATCATCTCTTCATCGAAATCAAAGCTACATACACGTAATATGAAAGTATTCATTATAAAAAGTTTTATATGACGAGCATTCGGAAACAAATGGGTTAAAAACTCCTCACGCATAAGACGAAGTGCATGCTATCTATACAAAATCCATATTCAGACAGTTCTACCTTACAGTACAGTACAGAGTGTTAGACGTTAATCAAAAACATAGAGCTGATTATACATAGGTTCTTTTGGAAGAAAAATTCTTAGAAGGATATTTCGAAGACCGATAACCGATAAGTAGATGTAGTCCAGAAAGGTCACACGTCCACTATGCTGGCTCGCGAATATCAAGTGAATATTTGACAATGCTTAAACCAAAATGTGTTTTTCTGCATTTGACAAATTCAATTATGTGCCGAGCGACTGAGATCGAACTTGCTTAATTTGAACGAGACTTAACGAATCTCTGTTGGACGTGATTATGGTTATTGATAAAGGTTTGTTTTTATTCGTTCGTTCAATTATGCACGCATATGCTAGCTTAGATATGCGTATTACGGTTGGGCCTTAGACTTGGGGATCGTAAAAGTTGAAAAACAACAGTGGCTTAGGCTGAGAATCGAAAGCCGACTTAGTACTCAAAGTATATACTACAAAGGCAAAAGAAGATTGCATCTGCTCTTACGATATTTCTGATTTTAAGGCAGTGTGAATTGTGATCATTATAATTTTTGACTAAGATTCCTAGTTTTTGAATCAATTTCGAGAATATTGAAATTAAGCGACTTAGCTATTTAACAAAAACCAACCTTCGTTTCTATAATATAGTGACTAACATAAAAGGCTAGGAGGTAAAAATCGAAAAATAAAACCCTATCTAATTGGTTGCATTTCAGTGATCTCTTTTTAGATTCCATCAGGGTTCTGGGTAACTTCTAGAACAAATGTATTATGCCCAAGTATCGAAACTCAAGGACCTTAAACAGGTGGAAAAGCTATAACATTTTTTTTGTTTCCTTCTGCCTAATAAGACGGCAAACTTTATGTTTTATATAGAAACCTAAAACCTTTCCTGACAACCCTCAACAACTGCACAATTCATTCATATCATCTTAACCTATCGTCTTAACCTATATTCCTATATTTAGTTGCCTTAAAGGCGACATAATAGTAACCCTTGGCATAATGGTTAGCGACTGGGACTGTCTTGCTGAAGGTTTTAGGTTAGATTCTCAGCCACTTCAAAAAAGTTTTTCAGGGGTGTACTAAATCTTGCGAAGAACTGACAAATGCTTCAAAAGTATCTCTTGTAATAAAAAGTGCTGCTCAATAGCTTTTCGGAATCACTAGAAAAATGCAGGTCTCCTCCATTCCTGGTAACACGCACACCAGGAATGGTTGAGAGTTGTAATCCACCAGGTCCTGGTCCTCTTCGAGCTTTTGCAGCACCAAATTTATTTATTTTAAAAGCGACTTATAAGCATAAATATTAAATTTTAGCAGAGGAACCATGTGTATCTTTCAAACAAAAGTGAAATTATGGAAATATGTTGTGATTAAGTCGCTCAAAAATGATCGGAAAGAATTCATTTTCGCGTACTATTGTATCATTTGCAAATTTTTATAGCTCAAACGATTTCCACCATTCATATCTTATTCACGAGTTCATTGACATTATGCTTCTACTACTATGTATATTTAATTATTACAATTATATTTTTATTATAAATGGTCTAATGAACAAGGTGAATTGATAGTAAGGTCTTTGAAACTAGAGTGATTGAAATCCATTTAAATTTCTCGCTCGCACTGCATCACCAATGTACGAGTATTACACTTACTTTCGAGAAATATCAAGTAAAATCACGATAATTCATTTCCCACTAAAAAATTTTTCCCTTCCATGCCCAGCTTGAAATCATGTTCCACAAAAATGAAAATAAAATTGAAGAAAAAAAAAACTCCCAGACAGCAACGGTCTAAAAGATCCAGAATAAATGATCCATTCAATTGGCGAACAGAAAACCATTTCTCTTCGAGTGGAAAACAAATTATCATGGTCCCTATCACGGAACGCAATCACTACCTGAAGTGTACTCTGGCTCCTCTCCAGACCCAGACGATCATTTCGCCCAGTTAACTGTGAAATATACTTTACCAATGCAAAAGCAAAAAAGTAGCCCTGCCAAGTCCCAAATAAATTCAATTTAATTCAAGAATCGTGTTTTGCATTCCGGTAAAAGCCCAGCAAACTTGCCCAGCACGGAAGGGAACCATGCCACAGCACAGTGCATTAAGTCTGCATTTGCACTTCTGCAACATCATGCAATGCTGCACAAGAGTCCTCAGCTAAACAACATTCGAAACAGCGAAGTGGGCTTCGGAGACGGGAATCCAAAATTTGTTTCCATGTTTATTTAATGTATTATCTGCTTGCCTTACAATGTTGCAAGTCAAAGGGATGCCAGGTGCATTTTTTGTTTGGGACGTTCTTTTCGGGAATATGTTCATAACTCAGATTAGATAGTAGTGTCCCTGGTAACAATGGCAGGTGAGACAGACGAAAAACCTCACAGAGGTAATAACCATCAACCTGGATAACCAGACTCCAGTGTCTGATCGAACCGGACGCGAACGGAAAGAGATAGGGAACGGGTTGTTCCCCAATATGCGCCCTACAATACTGGCTGCCAATAAAACAAGTTCAATCCTCATGAACTGAGTGCCTTGACCATGTTGTGTGTGCTCCTTTTGGGAATTTTATTGCACATATTAATCCAATTGAACAGGAGACGACACCTCATTGTGGAGTATAATTGTGATTGCAACATCGACCCCGTTGTCGTGTACAAGGAGAAGGGCATCGTATCTTACACATAAGAGCAGAGAGCTGACCAAGACAGGAGCCCTCTACTCGAATGGCTTTCACGCGTCCACAGCGTCTTCGACGTGGTTGATGTCGTTCTGGTTGTCGTTGCAGCCAGCCATTCCACAGAGCCAGAGGATGCTTTTGGATTTTATTTTATTATTTTTATCGTCTGAAGTCGACGTCACCTCTTAACACCAGTAGCTACTACCACTGTGAAAAGGGAATTTCGTTTAAGTCCACCTTTCGTCTTGTAAGGTGCTTCGCTACCTCTTCAGACTTTAGATAGGTACTATATTGAGGATAGGAAGCAGCAAATAAAACTGCAAATGAAATAAAATATATAATCACTTAGCCATGCCAGCAAGGAAGATGTGAAAATGGAAGCAAAAAAATGACGAACTTTGTCGAAATACTGCTTCCGCAGACATCTGGTGGAACATTTTTTTTTTTTTTTAATGAGCCCAAGAACATTTATTACTTTTGGAAATGCAGTGGCGAACTCAGGTTATTGAAGAGGATGATGTTTAATTTTAAAGAAAACGTTAATGGGAAAAACATGAATCTTTGAAAATGGATTGCCTTGCAACCGTCAAATGCGCTTAATTGATTTTGTCAGGTAACAACTACGAGTATGGAAGAACATGTGGAGGGTTGGCTTAGCGTAGCAGCACCTATGTAATTACATACCTTTGAGGTAAAATATCAAACCTTCTATTGAAGGAGGGTTAAGGAAAATGTCAACCAGCATCTCAGGGTAGCACAATTTGTTGTAACGCTCTAGCTCTAGATGAGTTCACTTCGACCAACCACCTGACGAAAATCCACTATCAGACCAAAAACATAAATGTTAAAAAAAAGAGCCAAGTTCTTCTATACAAAAACCTTTGTGTAACAAGTCAGCCGTGAAAAGTACTGAGATCTAAAAGTACGCCAAGTTCTTACATCATGAAGGTTTAATACCGAATATTTAAAGTAGAATAATATTGAAACAGCTACAATGTAATAGAGAAATTTTATTATTTAATGACTACTGACTAAAATTTCATGGGCTTACTGGTCAAGTTTTCAAAACCTTTTGAACAGGGCATAAGAAAAAACTTGTCAAGTAAGCCCATCAAATTTTAGTCAGTAGTCATTAAATAATAAAATGTCTCTATTACATTGTAGCTGTTTCAATATTATTCTACTTTAAATATTCGGTATTAAACCTTCATGAAGTAAGAACTTGGCGTACTTTTAGATCTCAGTACTTTTCACGGCTGACTTGTTACACAAAGGTTTTTGTATAGAAGAACTTGGCTCTTTTTTTAACATTTATGTTTTTGGTCTGATCTCACTCCTTTTTGCAAAGATTTTAATATTTTTCCATGTCAAAATCTCGAAAGATACGGCAGGATAGGAGGGTGGACTCTACCTACTAAAATCAACTTAGTTTATAGCTTCCTATTTCTTTTGGTATATTTTCTTTTTGTTAATGGTTGTTTTGATTTGCGCTTCAATTATTTCTTCTTATTCTGGCAAGATACCTAACACTAACAAACCTACCTTAATTACAGCAATCGGAAGTGTTCCATATAAATTAAACATTTTCTCAGAAAGTGGGCGGATACCACGCCCATGAATGAAAAACCTCAATTTTTATTTTTGGTCCTTTATATGCGATTTGAGCCCTACCGTTCTACCAAATTTTATTGTTCTACTCCAATCGGAAGTGCGCCATATATAATTTACATCAGTTCTGAGGAAGTGGGCGGATACCACGCCCCTGAATGGAAAACCGCTAATTTTATATTTTTTTCTTTGTATGCAATTAAAGCCCTACAACTTTACCAAATTTCATCGTTTCACAGCAGTCGGAAGTGCTCCATTAAACCAACACCAATTCGGAGAAAGTGGGCGGATACCACGCCCCTAAATGGAAAACCGCTAATTTTATATTTTTTTCTTTGTATGCAATTTAAGCCCTACCACTTTACCAAATTTCATCGTTTTCCAGCAGTCGGAAGTGCTCCATTCATCCAACACCAATTCGGAGAAAGTGGGCGGATACCACGCCCATTGAGAGGAAAACCTTGGTGTTTATTTTTGGTTCTTTATATGCAATATAAGCCCTACCGGTTCACCAAATTTCATCGTTTTACAGCAGTCGGAAGTGCTCCATTCAACCAACATCAATTCGGAGAAAGTGGGCGGATATCACGCCCCCTGAATGGAAAATTTCAAATTTTCGATTTTTTCGTCTGGTTGCATGACAAGACCTACCGTTGTGCAAAATTACAAGATTCTACGATGTCGGGAAGTGCTCCAAAATTTTGATGATCTGTCAGTCAGTCAGTCAGTCAGTCAGTTACGGTTTTTGTGATTTTTGAGACCTTATATCTCAGGAACCGCTTATGCCAGAAAATTGAAATTTGGTGAGGCGCCTGTGCCTGACTAGCTTAGCATATATTCGGAGTTTTAAGTTTGTGACTTAATTGGTACTAAAGATAGGAAGTGGTCAAAAATCGCCTGAGTTTGTTCCTGTAAAAAGGGTGTAGTGCCAGAAGTTGGCTGGCACTACCGTGCCCTTTGATAAGATTTCAACGTAAAATGGAAAAGCACTCTTCGCGCAGTACCATAAAATAAAAGTTTTTTTTCCAAAATCTTGAATGGTCACCTTCAAGGTACTTTGTAAGCCGTTAGTTTAGTTAACAAAGTCAACGAATCACAGGTAGAAATAGATGCTAAAAGATAATAATGTAGAGCGAGTTCAAAGGGTAAGAAAATCGGAAACTATTTTTAGCCAATGATGACTTACCTACCAGTGAAACTCTTCAAATATTGAGGGGATGTGTTAAAAGGTTCCATGAGTCAAATAATGATCAACACAAATTTGTGTGGAAAAAAGTATGCCGGAAGATTCGAACACCAATTCTTTATACCTCATCTACAAAATAGCCTATCACAAGCATTATCATGTAAGTGTCTTTAGCCTTTCTGAATAAAGACTAAACATTGACACTGAAAAAAAAAAATTGAAATCAAGGCTCACGTTCACTGAAGTAGGGACTGTAGCAAAACTGATCCACTTGATTAACGTAATATTGGCAAGTAGAGAATGAATAGCTCTTCCGAACTATTTCAAACCTGTAGAGTTTTCCAGCAAAGAAATGCGCTATCAGGTGATTTCTTCAATTTTTTTCTAGGGTAGATAAATCGATAATCTTCGTTAGGTTTTGGAAATTTACTTTTTGAAATGTACGTTGGTTCATTGAAAAACTTCATTCAAGATAATAGTTACGTTTGATAAAGTTTTCGTTGTGAAACCTTGGCAATGAGTAATGTTTGTATTTGTTTCGTTCACTTTCGAACTAAAACTAACTAAGAACAAAACATATATTTCGTCAATTTAAAAAGACCTCTAAAAGATTTTTCGAATCAATGATAATTCAACACAATCAAACAAATCACTCAGTCTTCTTGGTTGAAACGTTTATATTCTTCACTCAACGAATAAATCCACTGACTTAACGAAAATACTCATTTGAGTCAAAGAAAGCATTTAACGATAATGAATTAAAACATTTGATTGAAACAGAAACAAAATCGTGAGACTGTAAACGTCCCTAAAAGTTGACGAATTGTAAGAGTACTTGTTACAATTATATTTTATATTTTACTTTTACTTTGTTAAATACTTTAGTATTTTATTATTTTTTTGTCATAAAATTAATAATTAAAAATCATTCAGTAATAATAATTCAAGAGAATAAGATTGTTTTAATAAATTAATATTTTATAATAAAAACCATCCTAACAACTTCAGAAGTGGGATTCTTTTGGAAAACTTGAATATTAAGAAATCAGTACGACCAATAAACGCATAAATATGAACAGAACCGAGTTGCAAAATTGGCTTGAAAAACATAAAATAGAATTTTCATCAACTGCCACTTATATACAATTAAAAAAGCTGTATGAAGACAAACTTTCTGAATTAGAAGAAGAGAATTTTGAAAATTCCAACAATTCCGGAAATACTCAAGGAGATGCACTTAACCCTTTGATAAGCCAAAAAGAACTTGGAAACAACAATCAAGTCGGGGAACCTGCATCAGAAAATCGGATTCTATCTCTTACAGCAGAGGAAGCTGAAATTTTTTTTTTTTTTTTTTTTTTTTTTTTATAATCTACCCGCGCTCAAGGGATTATGATTACCCTTTAAATGTTTCAACACAGCGCGGGCTTGAAGTTAATGAAGAGAAAGAAGGATAGGAAAGATGTGTGGCACAATGTTCTGAGACTGTTGGTGGTTGTCTCAGATATTTTTATCTCCAGGGATGGCGGCTGAGCTAAAGCGGAGAAATGCCGTGTCTTATGTCGCTTATAATTCACATTATTTTATTCGTGTTCATCCTTGTTGGGCATACTAGTTTAACTCAATTACATGTTGTTAGTGTTATGCCTGAACAACATGTAATGAGTAAACCAGCAACCCATTGATGACAATTTTTAGAAGGTTTTTAATGGAATTAAAGCGACATAGACGACGGCAGGGATGGAACCTGTCATCATGAGGTTGACAGGCGAGCACACATCCATCGCGCCACGGCCACCCCCAAAATTGATATACACTTGAGAATACTAGAAAAACGTCAACGTTTGCAACAATTGCAACAAGAACTGGCTCTTAGTCCGAATATTTTTCTTCCCCCAAAATTTGAAGATATTCAACATACCATCATACCGTTTGCTGGTGATGAAGCTTGTGATGCCCGTAAATGGATTCAAAATTTTGAAAGAGCTTGCGATTCTGTAAGTGGTGATGATATATTTCGTTTAAATTCAATTCGACGTTTGATGAAAACAGATTCCACTGCCGAAATTTTTCTTCGGGTGGATAATTCAACAAATTATGCGGCGTTTCGCAACAATTTTTTGTCAAACTTTGGACATTCATACTCTATTTCTGAAGTAATCGATACTCTACGAAAAACAACTTTCCAATCATCGAAGCTATCTGTTATGGGTTATATTCTTAAAATGCAAGAGTTGGCTGCACGTGCCAATATTGATGAAACACAAGTTATTCAATTCATAATTGAAGGTTTTCAAGATAATTCAGTAAACATTGCTGTATTGTATCCAGCTTGCAGTTTACAACATCTGAAGCAATTGTCTCATCAATATAGTAAATTGCGCTGCAAACGTGAAGCAAATGAAGCATTCAAATCTTCATTAACTACGAGGGTGTTTTCTACAAGACCAACTTTTTCAAAACCAAATATTGACTGTTCCAAAATATATTGTTTCAATTGCTCAAATGTTGACATTTGGCAAATTCATGTCCTTATCCCAAACGTGAAAAAGGTTCATGTTTTCAATGTGGTTCCAAGGAGCATAATTTTAGAAATTGCCAGCAAAAACCTACTAATCGAGTGGCTCTTTTAGATGAATTCAACTCTAAGAACACCGAAAATGGAGAAACAAAATATAACGATCCTTTTTCCGAGTTAAATTATGTAAGTGTTACCTTTTTGAATAATGGTTTTAGGCATAAATGTAATACTTTCCTTTCACTTTTTGATTCGGGTAGTCCAATTAGTTTAATAAGAAAATCTGCTGTTCCAAATTATTTAACCAATCAATGGACTCAATATTCTGGTTTCAAAGGATTGGGACATTTTAAGTTATATTCTTTCGGAAAAATTAAAATTGAAATTTTCTTTCGGAAGTTTAATAAACAAATTAATATTTTTGTTGTACCCGATTCGGTTATTCCATATCCCCTCTTATTGGGTCGAGACTTTTTGAATGCATTTAACATTAAATTTATGATAGTTGATTTAACCTTAAATAAAATTCCAAAACAAAATGTTAAAATTTTAGATGATCCAAATAAAAATGAAATAAAAATATTAAATAAAGTATTACATTGTGTGCATGATTCCACTGAGAATGAGAATTTAAACTTTTTGCCTAATTGTAACAAATGTCAATTCTCTAACGTTGTTGAAATACCTGATTTGTCAAATTGTATCGATCATTTTGTTCCGGATATTTTTAAAATAGAGGAAGATGTACTTTTTGAATCATTTGATATTAATGTTGGTCTAAGCCCAATGCACCGGAAAGAGATTAAAACATTAATTGAGAATAATTATCTAGACCTTTCAAATATTCCAATTTCTAACGAACAAAAATATGAAATGAAAATTCACTTAACTTCCGACATACCAATAAGTTCACCACCTCGAAGGCTTTCATATGAAGATAGACGTATTGTCAGAGATATGATTAGTGACCTTTTGAAAAACAAACAAATACGACCTAGTAATTCTCCTTATACATTTCCAATTGTCTTAGTTTCTAAAAAATCTGGTGAAAAACGAATGTGTGTTGACTATCGACCCCTCAATAAAATTATGGTGCGAGATAGTTACCCATTACCTCATATAGATGATTGTTTGGAAAGATTAGAAGGAAAGACATATTTTACAACCTTAGATCTTAAAAACGGATTTTACCATGTTAAAATCTCTGCAAATTCGATTCCGTATACAGCATTTGTTACTCCAGACGGACAGTTTGAATTTTTACATATGCCATTTGGATTGAAAAATGCGCCAGCAGTATTTCAGCGGTTTATTAACAACATATTACACTCATTTATCGAAGAAGGTGTGGTTGTTATATACATGGATGATATTACAATTGCAACCAAAACCATTGAAGAACATTTAGACGTACTCCAAAGATTACTTCGACGACTTGCTGAATTTCGACTTGAACTGAAATTTAAGAAGTGTCGATTTTGCTACAACGAAATTGATTTCTTAGGATTTAAAATCAATAAGAAAGGGATCCATCCTAACAATGGACACATAGAAAAAATTAAGAATTTCCCTATTCCAAAAACGAAAGATCAACTCCAAAAATGTTTAAGATTATTTTCATATTTCCGTCGATTTGTCCCTTCGTTTTCACATATTGCTATGCCATTACGAAATCTTCTTAAACCAAATGCTAAATTTGTATTCGATGAATTATGTCTTTCTGCATTTTCTACCTTAAAAGATAAATTAGTAACGCCACCTGTTTTAGCATTGTATAACCCGAAACATGACACAGAACTGCATTGTGATGCAAGCACTGAGGGTTTTGGAGGAATATTAATGCAAAAACAGGAAGATAATAAATTTCATCCCATAGCATATTTTTCACAACGTACAACTTATTCTGAATCTCGATTTCACAGTTTTGAATTATAAACTCTAGCTATAATATACTCACTACGAAAATTTCGTGTCTATTTAGAAGGTATTCCATTTAAAATTATAACGGATTGTAACTCACTTACGATGACTTTGAATCGCAAAAGTGTAAATACTCGAATAGCTCGTTGGGCATTTGAGTTTGAAAATTATAATTACACCATTCAGCATCGAAGTGGTCTGTTAATGGGTCATGTTGATGCTTTAAGCAGATACCCAGTAACATGCGTTCAGAGTCACAAAGACGTTAAACAAATGATTACAGTTGTTAATGCAGATGATGTAGATATGCAATTACAAATAACCCAAAATAGAGACGAAAATATAGTTAAATTACGAGAAAAGTTAGAAATAGAAGAAGTTCCAAATTTTGTCCTTGATGATGGATTAGTTTATAGAAAATTAGAAAATGGAAATCTGTTGTTATATGTACCAAAAGAAATGGAATTGCAAATTATAAGAGTGGCACATCAAAAAAAATTGTCATATGGGTGTTATGAAATGTCTTGAAAAAATTAAAATGCATTATTGGTTCCCAGGTATGAGAGAAAAAATTGAAAAGTATATTCAAAATTGTATTCAGTGTTTAACGTATTCTGTGCCACAACATAGTTCAAATCGTACTCTCCACCAAATTCAAAAGAAACCTATTCCATTCGATACTCTTCATGTCGATCATTTTGGCCCTCTTCCGTCAATTATTTCTAAGAGAAAACACATTTTGGTTATAGTAGATGCTTTTACAAAATATGTCAAACTTTATCCCGTAAATTCAACAAGTACTAAAGAAGTGTGTGTTTGTCTAGATAAGTATTTTGAATATTATAGTCGACCTCGTCGAATCATAAGTGATCGTGGTTCTTGTTTTTCATCGCTTGATTTTGAATCATATCTACTTGAAAATAATTTTGAACATGTGAAAATAGCTACAGCATCACCTCAGAGTAATGGTCAAGTTGAGCGTGTAAATCGAGTTCTTAAGTCGATATTATCTAAAATTACGGAACCAATTCAACACTCGAATTGGTCGAAACAATTAACAAGAGTCGAATACGCTCTTAACAACTCTATTCATTCCACAACTAGTGCTACACCTTGTCAATTATTATTTGGTGTAGAACAACGTGGTCGTGATGTTGATACTTTGTCAGAATATTTGGACAATAAACGAAATTTGTCTTCTTTTCATGATATAAAAACTTTACGACAAAAAGCTTCTGATAACATTGAATACCATCAGTCTAAAACTTCAGAATATCATGCTAATAGACACAAACCACATATTCAATTTTCAGAAGGAGATTTTGTTATGATAAGAAATACAGATACAACAGCTGGTACTAACAAAAAGTTTATCCCCAAATTCCGTGGTCCATACAAAGTGCATAAGATTCTCCCGAATGATCGATACGTAATAAGAGACATTGAAAATTGTAAATTAACTCAAATTCCTTATGATGGCATAATTGAAGCCTCACGAATACGTTCCTGGGTTGATTGGCGGGATTCTCATACTTAAAAAATCTTTTTCAAAATGGTAATACCTGTACTAATATTTTGTATTTAACTTCATGTAACCAGGGTTTGTTTTACTTCTATTATAATTAATTATTTTATTATTAATATTGTTATTATTCATGATTTTGTTTTTTATGTTAATATTGTTGTTTTTTTTTTTGTTAAATGAGTTTCTTGATCGAGCCGATCAATATAGTCAGGATGGCCGAGTTGTAAGAGTACTTGTTACAATTATATTTTATATTTTACTTTTACTTTGTTAAATACTTTAGTATTTTATTATTTTTTTGTCATAAAATTAATAATTAAAAATCATTCAATAATAATAATTCAAGAGAATAAGATTGTTTTAATAAATTAATATTTTATAATAAAAACCATCCTAACAGAATAAAAGATTTCTATCGACTAAACAAACGTTCGTTGTCAAATGAACAACTTCATTAACAATTGAGTCACTGATGTCTAACATCGGTTGAGTTTAAGATTTTTCTACTTCAATAAGACGACTAGATTTATACTGAGCATGTTTTAGTGATACTTATAACCAGCTCAGCAATTAAAAGTGAATAAAACGCTTTTGTATTCTCTTTTTTTTAATAAAATTCGCTGTCAAAATTAGTGTCTAACATGTCACAGTCACATTTTACATATTTTTTTTTTCAATTGACCTAAGCGACATATAAACTCACATCATTTCAACAATTTAAATTCACTGTATGTTCAATCTAATTGCTTGCCGTAATTGTACTTACTCTTAATTTTGTTATTGCTTGCGTGTTATAATTTGCTAATCTGACTATCCACTTAAAAAAAAAAAAACAGATAATATTTACATCTTTTCGTCAAGTATTTTCAATTTAATTTATTTAATTATCGATTCGAAGAATTATGCGAAATCCTAGGTTTCATTGTTCGAAAAAAATGAGGTTTTCGAAATCATTTTTTAACATTTGTATAAATGATAGGTACCGTTTTTTTTTTTAGAAAAAATAACAATTTAATTTCTATATCTTGGAGTTAACATAAAAAACTGTTAATTGTCAAGTTTCATAGATATCGAGATTGTTGCTTACGAAATATCGAGTTGAAAGAAAAATTTTGAAAATATGTTTTAAAAATCCAAAAACATTTTTTTTATTTTTTTTTTTTAATCATCAAATCTCGAAATCAAAAACAAGAAAAATATTTCTATGGGAGGAATTTTTTTCAACCTTTAGTTAGCTTTTATTCTTAAAAAACAAATCTTAAATCTGTGGAACAGGTTTTGAAAAAAAAAAAATGTATGGCAGGTACGGTAATTTTTGGTGTTACATAAAAGAAAACAAAACATATCGGTCACCCGAGCAGTTTTTCCTCTAGTCGAACAAACAAATAGAATTGCGAGACCCTCTTTTTTGGGCGTCCGTATCATCGTTATGTCAAGTTTTTTTTTCAGGACTTCCAGCTTGATATTTTACAAATGCATAACTTGCCATATATAGTGTATCGCAAGTAAACTTACTCTGTATATGACAAGGTTAAGTTTTTACAAGACAAAAATATCGAGTCCTTAATGTTTTTTTGTACACATAAATCAATGTAAATTGAATGTTTTTTTGAATCAGATAATAAATCTAATCTAATAAATCTAGAAGTAGGGGTTGTTGATGTTGGTTAGGTATACCTACAAAAGTCATATAAGGAGGCCTTAAGGTTTTTCTTAGAAAATTATTTTTTGATAATTCTTCTCTATTTCCCTATTCTCCTAACACTCAAACAGGTTAAAAACTGTTTGTTTTAGAGGTAGTCAAATCCCCTTTAGTTCCTGCACACTTGCAAATAGACAACATTAATAACTTTAAACATGTATCACTTTATTTTATACATACGAGTACCTATTATAAAATATAGAAAAAATATTCTTTTCCAAAAACAAAGAAATTAAATTGTCCATTTTTATTGTTTGGCCTTCATGGTTGAATCCAAGATTAAAAGAATATAAAAAATTTAAACATCACTTCAAGGCCATGTGATCCAAAAATTTTGCTTGCTTGCATGTTGGTTTCACTTTTATTTTTAACCATTCATCTGCTCACAAATTGTAACATTTGAAAGAACATCCTGTTGCACCTGCTTAAATTCTCACGCAAATCCTATAAAAAAAATAAACCAAACTCATCATCCTGTGCTTTGCCATCACTACCGCTGCACCACCTCGACGGTGAAGCCGCCGCCGCCGCGCCTCAGCGGTCCCAGGACGTGGTTTGGTTTTTTTTTTAGATTTTTCAAGACATGCCAACAACCAACACCGCTTACCCCAAAAATGCAGGTGCTAGGCTGTAAAACAGGACTCATTTGGTATATATACATATGTAATACAGAACATATATTTGAGGATGAAACCTGGAAGACCATGCATGGCATAGCCTTCACTATACGACTTACTATTTTACAGTATTTTAATTTACCTTATACGATTTTGGTAACAATTTTTAATGAAAGATGCACGTCTGCATCATGAACTTACCAAGGGTGGTATTGCTTTGGGGTTTTAACAATCATTAGATCCAAAAGTATGTAGCAATGCCAGATCTGAAAACAAATATACTCGTAGTATATTTCATAAGGTTGTACAAATTTTTAAAAATCAAAAACGTGATTAAAGAGATAAGATAAAAATTTAATTTTGGCAGTTTAGATTTATGTAACTGAAAAACGTTTAAAAAACAACTAATTGGTGAAATTTTGACAAAAAAAAATTATTTAAACATGGATTGAATTATGAACTGAATAGATAGTGATTTGCAAGGTGCTATCTTGTCCAAAAAAACAAGGCAGACGAAAGATCATTCGACTTTTAAGGAAATATTTTCTTATTATGAATTTAATGAAGGCCCGAAAAACCTTATAGTGTTGAGAAAATAGGGTGACTCAAAATAATAGATTTTAGCAACAAACTGCTGTCACAGTTTCGTTTTTTTGTCTTATATTGATAGGCAAATACTCGGCCTAATACGATCTTCAATCTATAGATTTGTTAAAGCTTAAAGCCTCCTCCCACATTAAGATAATCTCGCAACGGTCAACAGCTTAACTGATGGATACTAATGTCATTGCAGAAACACAAGCAGTGAAGACGATCAATACGGCTATCATTAGAGATCGCATCATCTAAGCAATCATCCAACAGTTAGATCTTCAAAGTTTGAGAAAAGGTATTTAAAAATACCCAACTTGAATTTCATTTACAATTCCTCTGAATCAGTTATATTTTCTAAAGGCAAATTTCCATCAATCGCATTTTATAAATTGCCTAAAATGTATTGTTCCTGAATAAACCATATGCACATACCGGAGACGGTGGTGTTTTTAGGATGTTGTTAATTCTAAGAGAATACTACTCCAACCGAGTAGATAGATTGAATGAAATGAATCCAACTGAGTATATTGATTACTCCAATTGAGTAAGTAAGTGGAAGTTGAACTATGTTAGTTGTCCAAAGCATCCGGATATAAAAACCGGGTATACTAACTAGTCCAACTGACAAGAAAAACTATTCCAACTGAATAAATTGACAAGTCAAATACAAATTAGTTAGTTGGTAAACGCAACCAAGTAGATTGGCTACTCCAATTAAGTAAGTAAATGAAGCTGAAGTAGTAGATTTCCTTATTCAACTATGTAGGTTATCTTTAGCATCCGGATACTCCAAACGCGTTGTTTAGCTACTCCAACTGAGAATGTTGCCTACTCAATCTCAACCCAAGTAGATCGATTACAAAAGACAATGAGTAGATAAGCTAGTCCAATTGTATATGAATAAACTCTAAATTCGTGCATTGGTTACTCAAACCATGTTGAACTGCCAATTGGATTATACATAGATTAGTTATAACAATTAATTACTCAACACGATAGTCAGGACAATTCACTGCCCCAACAAAGTAAGTTTGCCAACTCAAGCCATCACATATAACATTGATCACATCAATAATAAATAAGTGAATAAAACGTTACCCTTTAATTTAAGCTTAATGAAGAGTATTTAAATTAAATTTAGTAAACTTTAACTTATACATGTGTAGATTTAAACAATTCTTAATCGAGTTGATATGTAATTTTAACCGGGTGAGTTTTGCGAATTGTCTCAAACGTTGTTTTACACGAAGCTAACGTCACTTTAAATTAATTCTTTTTTTTTGTGCATAATGAGTGATAGATCGGAAAAATTTAATAAAACACAAAATATATTTTCAAAATTCTATGAGCTATTTTCTAGAAGATTAATGTATTCAAAAACTAATTTTTTAAGATTCGTAATGGTGGGCACCATTCTTTTCAATAAAAGAAAAATTAAAAAAAAAAACAATTAATTTTCAAGTTTCAAAATTGAGCATATGGTTTTCGAAACATTTAGTTTTTTTTTTTTGGAAATTTAAATACATACTTTGAAGAATTCGAAGGAGCTTTAGAATAGCAAAATAGATCCTCATCAGTTTTGCGGTTTTTGAGAAAATCGAAAACTAAAAACATAAAATTGAAATAAATATTAAAAGTGCACTTTAAACTGATATCCTTATCACAAAGTGTATGATGTCATTTCATTTTTTTATAATTCATGGTCAAACACTTGTTTTCTTGTAGTAATAATAATTATATAACTAACGAATTTAATATTGAAAAATGTATGTTAACTTTATAATATCTAAACTTTATATAAAACAGAAAATTATGTTAAGACATTAATTGTAAAATTGAAATGGAAATAAATCTAAAATCTAAATCTAAAATCTAAATCTATGATTCTATGGGGAGAACCACTAAAAACAATTTTTTGGATTTTTTTTAAGGTTTTACTAAATGAATTTTTTTTAAATCTATAAATCTATGGAACATTTTTTGAGAAACAAAATATTTTCTAAAATTTTGTATTGCAGGTACCGTTATTTTTGATCTTAAAAATACAGTAAAAATTCTTTGGAGGGGTTGGGGGAATTAAAAATGATATCTGCCAAGTTTAAAGAAAAAATCGGCCGAGCCGTTTATGCTGCAGTTGAACAGATAGACAGAATTGCAAGGCCCACTTTTTTCGTCTTGCCTATCATCATAATCATTGAGTTCTGATCAAAATTTGAAGCTGATTTTTTTAACTTCAATAGACATACATATGCATACTACATATGTATACACAGTTTAAGAGAGCCGCCTAAATCTATAGTGACTTATAACTTTCAACCATTCCTATGTGCATGTTAGCAGGAATGGAGTGATCTACAATTTTCGGCAGGTTCCGACTTATAAGCAGCACTTTCCATGAATAGACACACATTTAAGGGATTTGTCACTTCCTCCTAAATATATGAATAGACACAATCTAATACCTCTATATCACAATTAAAAATTATTTATGATTGTTATTAAAGTTTAAATTTGGTTAAGACAATGTTGCCAGAAATGTTTATTACTTTTTGACTTTCTCATTTACGACTTCATCGGTTTCGATAAAACAAATTATGTACAAAGCTCAAACAGCAAAACTGTAATACTCGTCTAGCTGGGAATGCTGATCAGCTTACCCTTGAGCCCAAAATTGGACGTACTGTAAAATATAGAGGTTCTTTCTTTAGCCGTACTACTAAAATGTAGAATATTAGTCTCGATTTGTCCCCCTTATTGTGATGTACAATCTTTTAAGACCAATCTGAATCGACATCTCCTATCTCCTATTAAACCTGGTCGCGCTGTGTTACAGTATTACATTACGGGCGCCATAATCCATAAAAATATTTAAGGATTGGGTTCATTAATTTAAAGAATGCATTTCATAATTTTTAACATTTTTTTCTCTAATTTAGGTCTTAGTAATAAAATTCAATTTTTGATAGTATTCCAAACTGTTTAAATATAAGACCAAGTTCATGCGATCCCGCAAAAGTGATATGTATGTATATTTGTGGCTAAACACTAACCTTTCAGATGGCATGCATAATTTTTTATGAGGTCCTAACATCCTTGTATGGATGGCTTTGAAAACATCTTGCTACATCGTCTACGGTTGTTAAATCTCTGAAGCCAATTTTTTTTCAAATATCCCACAAATAAAGTGCTTAAATCCCGGGTCCTTCTTTAGGAATTTATAGATTGACTCCAAAAGTTTTACTGCAACCTGGCTGTTGGAGTGAACTATATGTACGTACCATGAAATAAGGTACTCCTTCATAATTTTAAGTGCACTGAAGTGATCAGAGGGGACTGCTTGAAGTGGTTTTTAAAGCTTGTTTATGTTCAGAGTCATACTCAGTCTAAGGCTCCTTATGTTTCGATTAAAAAACAAAAGTTTTTTTAAATAAAACAAAAACGGTTTTGGATATCAATGAAATTCTTTATTCCTGTGAAATACGTTCGATGCCATTATGTACGGACCCCGATTTCTTTTGCATGGCCACCACGGGCACGCTTGCAGAAGTCCAGACGCTGAACCCAATTTTCGACGGTTTTCAAGCATAAATCGGCCGATACTGCTGCAATTTCACGTTCGATATTCGTGCGAAGTTCATCAATCGTCGCTGGCTTGTTGGCATAGACCATAGACTTGACGTAGTCCCACATGAAATAGTCTAACGGCGTCAAATCGCACGACCGAGGCGGCCAAGCGACTGGACCATTTCGTGAGATAACACGTTCTCCAAACTTGGGTTCCAATAAATTGATTGTGACATTCGCTGTGTGGCTTGTGGCGCCGTCCTGTTGGAACCACATGTCCTCCAAGTCTATATCATCCAATTGGGGCCAAAAATATTCGGTTATCATTGAACGGTAGCGATCCCCATTCACAGTAACGTGCCGGTCTTGATCATCACGGAAGAAGTACGGCCCAATGACGCCGCCGCCGCCGGCCCATAAACCACACCAAACCGTATATTTCGCGATGCAATGATAACTCATGGAGTACGTGTGGATTGCTGTCTGACCAATACCGCATATTTTGTTTATTGACTAAGCCATTCAGCCAGAAATGAGCCACATCGCTGAAGATGATTTTTCGGTGAAAATCCGAATCATTTTCAAGTTGTTGCTCAGCCCAATTCACGAACATACGACGGTTCTGGTGGTCAAGCGGCTTCAGTTCTTGCGTCAATTTAATCTTGTAAGGCCAAGATCTTTTCGCAAAATTCGCCACAACGACGTCACAGAGATGCCCAACGCTTGAGAACGACGTGTGAGAGACACATTTGGGCTTTCTGCAACTGAAGCCTCAGCGGCAGCAATATTCTCGACACTACGGGCAATTCTTTGTCTCACTGGCACGGGAACATTTTGTACTATGCCTGTGGATACAAATTTTTCTACTAGACGCTCAATTGTTGATCTGCTAGGACGATTATGACGACCATAAATTGGACGTAGCGCTCTTAACGTTGAGGCCACTGACTCCGAATTTCGGTAGTAAATTTTAATTTTTTCGACTCGTTGTTGGCTCGTATATCTTTCTATCATGAAATGGCAAACCTTACTGAAGAGAAATGTCAAAAGAGCGGCAAGAAATATGGTGTCGTTTGCTGTCCCTGTCGCTCTACTTTTGTAGCGTCCCTGTTGAAAAACCCGTTATATATTTTTTGACTAGCAAGTAGTTCTATACTTAACAGATCATAGGACAGCTCGTAGATTATTGAATGAATGTCAACATTGCTAATTAGCGCCCGGGTAGAAATCTATTATATGTATAAAATATCAAAAAGTATTGAAAAAAAAAATTAAAAATTGCAAATGCGTTCTTTTATTATTTTTCGGCTATCCATTTTTATTTTAATTAAAAGATTTATTATCCGAAAGTTTTCTTTTTAATTTTAATCTTGAGCTAATTTAAAAACCAAGATCAAACGCTTCTGGTACCTTTAATAGTTTCAAAAGTTAATTTACATTAAGTTTAACGAATTTGACACTCATATTTGAAAAATGGTTAAGTTTGTTCGACATGGTAACACTGATAACGAGGCTAAGCTTCTTAAAAATGCATTTGATTTTCTTTTACCTCATGACATCATCGACCATCAAATTAGGTAGATATATCTACATGATACACTTCACCATCGGTAAAATTGTTTATTTTTTTAACTCTGGAAAGGCATCCAAAACGTGTGCAACGTGTGTTCAAATTTCACAGATCAAGGCCCAAATATGCATCCGGCGCGCCAAGCCGGGCCAGAATCAGCGCAGCAGTTGCATTACAATACAAACACCAAACACATTGACGAAAGGACGAAATAAATAACTCTGGGAAGACGAAAACATACCCCTCGATTCAAGTCTCGCAGTATATCTATCAGGCAGCATCCCGTGTGTCTGTATATGTATATATGTAGTTAGCCCCACCCTGCCCTGTCCTGTCTGCTGCATGTGCAGTGTGCACGTCTTCGTCCTCCTATTAACGAAAGTAATCGAAAACAATAAAATTAGAGAGAAGAGAACTGGAGCTGCAGGAATGGCAACTATATCCCTGCGTCGGTCGCGTCGCGTCCTGGTGCCTTGCCGTCCATGCTCCTTCCCATAGTGTTGCTGCCAATGCTGGTTCTGTGAGATGCATTTTTTCTTATCTGCGTCTGCGGTTAGTTTTTTGGTAGATGACGCGCGAGCGAGCGCATTACAAACAACATCCCAACCCGAACCTAAGGTCTTGAAGTTCTCGAATAAGTTTCCTGTGTTTGTCTTTTTTTTCTTTTTTTTTTTATTTTTTTTATTTGCTTGTTTTTGTTATTGTTTTGCTTTTTGTTTTTGGGCTTCACTAAATTTTTTGTAGCTCGTTGCGCAATTTTGCATCCATCCATCCGCTGTAGGGGTTTTTGGTGAGAATGCATTTTTATATTCTGCACTGAGCTCTTGTCTTGTGGTGCATTCTTGTTTTGAATGCAGTCTTTGGTCGACCTAAACTTTTCAACTTAACTTTATGTGATTTTTTAAAATTAGTAATAATTATTTGTTTTTTTATTTGTCTATTTGCAGAAGAACGGTCTAGTTGTAGTGATATAAGCTGTGGACCGAAAATGACATGTCTAGCGGATCTGTTGACTCATCGACCGAGATGCGTTTCATGCAAATTCAAGTGTTCGAGGAAACGTCGACCAGCGGTAAGTTGATGTTTTCATAAATAATAGGTAGGTATATGTATTTATTATAGGTATGAACCTATTTATACTTCCTCTGGATTTTTATGACTATTTTATATACATATGTACATAAGACCGTTAGAAGATTATTGATAATGAACATTGAAGTATTTTTGCTGCCTTCGAAAATGTCAAATTAACGTCAATTTCATTGTCATTTTTTAATGAAGATATTTCTTTCGACAAATCATAGATAAATGGAATCGTCCTTCTTACACTGATCTGTTTGTTGAACGCATGTGACGTTTACGAACATGCTCTCGGCTTGTTAATATTTTTGTCATCAATTCGATTTTTTTAGTACAAAATTTTGCCGCAAATAATTTTATCGAAGATATGACTTTAGCAAACTGTGTTATCGAAAATAATGCATTGTATACAAATTCCGTTTTGGGTTTTCAAACAGTCAATTTTTAAAGTTTACATTAAGAACATTATGTATTGCATTTTTGACTCAAATGACGTGTTCGAAAACGGACGTGGTGTTCTAATTGATTATATAAAACGACGCCCAGGGTCGTTATTTTCTTGCTTCTGAATTATGTCCATATACTAGTTTTTTTGAAATGCTGTTTATTTTCTCTATGGCTCGGTGTCTTTACTGTGTCGAAGATACTGCAATCCGGTTCTTGAAACCAGCTGTCAGTTGCTTCGATTTTTTCTTAAACCGCCTGGTGTTCTCTTGATCGCAAGACTCTTCCAATTCCTTCAGCTGGGGCAGTGCGCATACGATCTTTTTGTTTTAATTAAGATCTTTTCTTGGCCGTGGCGATGGATGTGTGCTCGCCTGTGAACCTCATGATCACAGGTTCGATCCCGTCGTCTGTGTCGTTTTAATTCCATTAAATACCTTCTAAAATTGTCATCAATGGGTTGCTGGTTTACTCACACGTTGTTCAGGCATAACACTAACAACATGTAATTGAGTTAAACTAGTATGCCCAACAAGGATGAACACGAATAAAATAATGTGAATTATAAGCGACATAGAAATAAGACACGGCATTCTCCGCTTTAGTTCAGCCGCCATCGCTGGAGATAAAATATCTGCGACAACAACCTTCAGTCTCAGAACATCGTGCCACACATCTTTTCTATCCTTCTTTCTCTTCCTTAACTTCACGCCCGCGCTGTGTTCAAACATTTAAAAGGGTAATCATAATCCCTTGAGCGCGTGGAGATTATAAAAAAAAAAAAAAAAAAAAAAAAAAAAAATTGTTCACCACGAACTTTAGCTAAGCAGCTTTTTTCAGTCTTTTCTTCCTTCCATTTACCGTAAGTTTTCAAAACATTCATAACTTTTTTTTTTAATTTCAGAACATTCGCTATGAAGAAGGAAAGCTGTGCGGTAATAATAACCGTACTTACAACTCATGGTGTGAAATGAAAAAGGATTCATGTCAAACTGGGCTCTTTATCGATGTTAAGTCAATTGGTGAATGTAAGCCATGAAAATTAATCTACATAGCCGAATCCGTTTAAAAAAAAAAACACTATATGCCAAGTGAAGTCTCTTAAATTCTACACAATTTTATAATAAATGTATTTATATACCTCTACCCATTATATTATTTTAATTATATTACAATTATTGTTCCTTAATTGATGAGTTATCAGTAAAACAAATTAAATGCGAAAAATAACCCCAATTAATAATTTGTAAAATATATATCATTATTTATTTAAACTTATAAGTCTTACATAAGATTGTAATAAAAAAATATTTATTTGACTAGAGGCTTATCCTAATAACAAAACAAACCCCTCCATTGGAATTATGTTCAAGTATGTACTTAAAAATTGTTAAAAATACTTAAATTTATTTAATTCGCTTTTAGTTTATTTATTTTTTTTTGTTTTATCAAATTCCGTCTTCACTTATTTATATTTCACTAAGAGATTCTTAAAATAATAATGGCACCAAATTTACTTAAAATGTCCAAGTAAACAATTTTAAAAAGTATAAAACTAGATTCTTTTTGTCAAGTAAGAAAATCACATAATTATCAAAGTAAAATGCAATTAAGGGAGTAGTTTTTTGATCTTTTAAAATTGTCATGTCCGATTCTTGCTTAATAAAAAAAAAATACAAAATTTATATGAATAATTTTTAATACACAATTTTGATGTTTCATAGTATTTGTATTAATCTAACTTAGCTAATCCGACAGAAAATTGGTGATAAAATAAATCTCTATTATTATATAATTATTATTATTATTATTTGGATCTTATTATAATTGTTAAAAAATGTAATTAATTTATGTATACATCTTAATATTAATAGTGTTTTATTGACTGATAGATTAACAACTTAGTAAACTCTGTTATTCGTATTTAAATAGAATTGATTTTGATTGAAAATTTAAATAAAAAAAATTAAAGAACAATAATAATAATAATACCAATTGTGTAGTGATACAAATTAATTATGCAAATAAAATTAATAAAAAAAAAGTTATTGCATTATAGATGGAATCGAAGTTTTTTCTTCATTTTAGTATTTTGCCTTTTCCGTGGGAATTTTGTAACTCAATCAAAAATGGGAAGGTGATTGATGCTCTTAAATTTCCATTAGAATTTTTTGGTAAAGGAAATAAATTTGTCCATAAAATTTGTCTGTCATTTCATAGGATATTTTGTTTGCGGGAAATTCATTTCATGAAAGATTCACGATGACAAACATTTTTGTTTCTCACCAAATTCTCTATGATTGCTTTCACACGAAAGCGAATTTTAATCTTTGTTTCTCTCTTGGTTTCCCTGTGAATCCACAGTGATTTTT
This sequence comes from Chrysotoxum bicinctum, assembly GCA_911387755.1. Classification (NCBI taxonomy): domain Eukaryota; kingdom Metazoa; phylum Arthropoda; class Insecta; order Diptera; family Syrphidae; genus Chrysotoxum; species Chrysotoxum bicinctum. Next base: position 220,909,307 of record OU426987.1, read on the forward strand.
AATAAAAATTAACTTTGTTTAAGTGAAAAGGAGTTATCTCTCCACAACTGAACGAATGCAAATGTAATAAAAAATACCCAAAGAATAAGGAAAACTACAAAGAAGAAAGAACGATAACTCTAGAATTTTATCAACCTCAGCAATTTGGTTTATGCTATCTACCACATAAAGTTTTGGGCAATTAGCTTAAAAATCGCAAGGTGATATTGCATTGTTTAAAAGCAGTCTATAATAAAGCCAACTTTGAACTGGACTAGTACAATCAATCTACTAAACTTAATTTTTGATTTGATGATTTTTTTTTAGCAATTTCTTGGGATTGCTTCCAGCGTGTATGGACCGAAGATTCCATTCGCGCAATAAGGCAATCGCAAGATGTTCTTAAACGAAAATTGCAAAAGTCAAATGTTCGAAAATTCGAAACAAATTTTGTATGGTTAAAAATCTTATCTTCGATACCATCATTTGCGGCGCCTTAAACAGTAAAAAAATCGAGTTGAAACAAAAATATTAGGCGTTTTTCTTTTTTAGCCCCGAACAGAGCAAATAAAGGGGCCTGAGCAAATAGAGCACGCTCCGATCTATTTGAGAAACACAATATTAGGCACTGAACTGCCATCGTATCATTTTTACTTGCGACTTATAGGTACTATAAGGCAAGTTATGCATTCGTAAAAAAAATCGAACTCGAGATTTTGATCAAAGTTGACATTACGATGATAGCGAAGACTAAAAAAGTGGGTCTCGCAATTCTGTCTGTCTGTCTGTCTGTCTGTCTGTCCGTTCGATTGTAGCTAAACGGCTCGGCCGATTTTCGTCAAACTTGGTAGATATGGGTTTTAATTTTTTACCCCCGGATGTTTTTTGATTTGATTTTTTAAGACCAAAAATAACGGTACCCCCCATACGAATTTTTTTCGAAATTTTATAAACATTTTTTTTTCTCAAAAACTGTTCGACAGATTTTAAAAATAAAAACACAAAAAAATTTCATTTAATTAAAGCTAGGTATTGGATGAAAAAAATTTTCCGAAAAATATTTATTGAGGGTACCCCCCATGGAACCATTTCTTTTGTTTTTGATTTTTTCAAAAACGGTACAGCCGATTTTGATCATTTTTTTTTTTGCTAAGGCTCCCCAAAAACCTGAATAGAATTGTGTACTCAAATTTTAAAAAAAAAATTTTTTGGATTTTTAAAAAAAACTTCAAAATTTTTTTTTCAAAACTCAATATTTCGAAAACCCCATGCTAGATTTCTTTCAAACTTGCTAAATAAAAGTTTTCCAATATAATCTACAAGATGTGATAAAAAAAATTTTATTTTACCTAAAAATAAAGGTACCTACCATACAAATGCTAAAAAATTAAAAAAAATGCTTTTCAAAAATCGTATTTTTCTCGAAAACGGTTCCGAGAATTTTGATAAAATTTTTTTTCTTTCAATTAATTTTTACGATCTTTAATTTAATAAAAAAAATTTTGAAATTAAGACATTACAGCTTGTACCTACCATAGAACCATTTTTTCGAATTTTGAATTTCTCATTATCCACATAACGGATCCTAATGAAATTTTTCAAAGAGAAGCTTCTAAAAAGTCTAAATTACATTGCATTTCAAAACTTTAAAATTAATATTTTTTGAATTTTTGAAAAAAAAAATCTATTTTTTATTTTTTTTTTGAAAATTCGATATCTCAGGAACGGCTCAATATTTTTTTTTGTAAATTTTATTTTTATTCGAACAATAATAGAAACTTTAAATTGGCGTACCAAAATTTTTTTTTCAAAAGCTTTTAAAAAGTTTGTACATAAAAGCTTTTTTTAAGAAACGACTACGTCTTATAATTTTTGTTCTTGCATAAATTCATATTTGGATAGCATTTTGTTTTTGTCTCTTACTACTAAAAGAATTTAAAAAATAATTTGATCCTTATGAACAGTTTTCTCTAATAACATTCGATTTTAAAATTCCTAGTCTGTTACATAAGAGCAAGTTCGTGCGACCCAGTCGTGCATTTTATTTTTAATAAACTCCATATTTTCAGCTTTATTTGTGAAATTGTTGTTTTAGATTTTTTCTTTTCATTTTAGTAAGTAAATTTCTGTTTAATGCAGAATGGAAAAAACAATGAAATTATCAGCACTCAGTTTTTTGTTCGATATGCCCGATCTTTTCTTACCGGGCTCATCGAGCGAGCCCCGATTGAACTCTGAGCTAAAAAAGAAATGCAGATTGAGCACTCTAAGCGCTCCGAGAAACGATTCTTCTTCTTCCTTTGTTTCGGCGCTGTTATGATCTCGATGTCGAGGGGATCATAACTCTCCCACGTATCTGCTTCACACTAGTGATCCGCCTGTGGGGTTCGCCGGGTTGACCTCAGAAATCGGAGGCAAGCCTCCCGGTTTTGTATTGTTCCATTTCTGAGGCCAACTGAATGCTGGTGTTTTTGCATTTGTTTGTACCAGGAGTGTTTAGGCCTACCTTTCTTTTTATTCCGAATTGGAACGTTGTATGATATTGCCTTTTTGACGGGGTTCTCAGGATCTCTCCTTTGAACATGGCAATACCAACTGAGTCGGTCGTGTTCAATTTTTTGGGAAATGGTATTCTTAACATGAAGGCTTCCTCGGATCTTCGTACTTCTAATTCGTACTTCTAAATCGAGAAACGATATCAATCTCAAAAATAAGGATCTTTTTTGGCGTTAAAATTGACTTTGATTTGAAGTTTTCGAAAACGGCCATAGTTTATGTGATCCAATGTAATGTGGTTTTCCATTGACAAATTCAGATATCAATCAAAAATTGATTTTTTCGCTAAAAATTTTTCGCGTTTAAAAATTGGTAGATAAATGTGCCGAAAAATTTAGATTTGCAAAATTGATTGATATTTTTCCGAATAGAATGCAATAATGGCAATTATATTATACCCAGTATGACACATATAAATCGAAAGTAAATTAATCGGCTCTAGCAAGGTATCCGTTCGGAGAGGAAAATTGTCCGCAACGCAGTTCGCCGGGTGCGTTAAAGAATACCTTGAAGCAAAAATTCTCCGAATCGTACAAAATGGGAGAATTTCCCGCTCCGAACGGATACCTCGCTAGGGCCGAATAAATTTTATCAGTTGAAAACCACATGTAAGTTTCAAGTTTCATCCTCTTGTTGAAACCAAATTCCTTTCACATTAATACCTTCGATTTTGTAACAACATTGTCATAAATGTTTAGAGTGCTCTAATTTGCTCTATAGGGCAATTTTATTTGTTGCGAATAAGTGAATATTTAGAGAATTAAGTCATGATTAAAATTAAAATGATGATCATAGGTAGACCGAGCTAGAGCCTAAGCAGGTAATTCCATTTATTTTTATTTATTGAGTTCAAAGCATTTTCAGTGGTTCCTAGAGGTAAAATTTGAATTTTTGTAGCTCCCATACAACTATTTTTTTTTTGTTTTTTTTTTCAAACCGCCCTTAAGATTTTGATTTAACTTAGTACCTATAATTTGCACATTGTTTTTAATAAAATTGCGTTTCATTTTTTTGGAGAAAAATTACATGTAATTTTTTTTTTTAAATTCCCCTTATTTAAAAACCGTAAAATATGGCTTTAAATTAAAAAAAAAGCTGATAGTCCGATAGCAATGTTAAGTTAATAAAGTGGTAAATGTAAAGTCTGTAACAAACAAATTTCTTTAACTTTCCGACATAAATTTTTTTACCGAACTAATAATTTAAAGAAATATGTAGAAAATAAAATGCACGACTGGGTCGCACGAACTTGCTCTTATGTAACAGACTAGGAATTTTAAAATCGAATGTTATTAGAGAAAACTGTTCATAAGGATCAAATTATTTTTTAAATTCTTTTAGTAGTAAGAGACAAAAACAAAATGCTATCCAAATATGAATTTATGCAAGAACAAAAATTATAAGTCGTAGTCGTTTCTTAAAAGAAGCTTTTATGTACAAACTTTTTAAAAGCTTTTGAAGAAAAAATTTTGGTACGCCAATTTAAAGTTCTTATTATTGTTCTAATAAAAATAAAATTTACAAAAATAAAAATATTAAGCTGTTCCTGAGATATCGAATTTTCAAAAAAAAAATAAAAAATAGATTTTTTTTTTTCAAAAATTCAAAAAATATTAATTTTAAAGTTTTGAAATGCAATGTGTTTTCGACTTTTTAGAAGCTTCTCTTTGAAAAATTTCATTAGGATCCGTTATGTGGATAATGAGAAATTCAAAATTCGAAAAAATGGTTCTATGGTAGGTACAAGCTGTAATATCTTAATTTCAAATTTTTTTTATTAAATTAAAGATCGTAAAAATTAATTGAAAAAAAAAAAATTTTATCAAAATTCTCGGAACCGTTTTCGAGAAAAATACGATTTTTGAAAAGCATTTTTTTTAATTTTTTAGCATTTGTATGGTAGGTACCTTTATTTTTAGGTAAAATAAAATTTTTTTTATCACATCTTGTAGATTATATTGAAAAACTTTTATTTAGCAAGTTTGAAAAAAATCTAGCATGGGGTTTTCGAAATATTGAGTTTTGAAAAAAAAAATTTTGAAGTTTTTTTTAAAAATCCAAAAAAATTTTTTTTGAAAATTTGAGTACACAATTCTATTCAGGTTTTTGGGGAGCCTTAGCAAAAAAAAAATGATCAAAATCGGCTGTACCGTTTTTGAAAAAATCAAAAACAAAAAAAATGGTTCCATGGGGGGTACCCTCAATAACCATTTTTCAGAAAATTTTTTTCATCCAATACCTAGCTTTAATTAAATGAAATTTTTTTGTGTTTTTATTTTTAAAATCTGTCGAACAGATTTTGAGAAAAAAAAATGTTTATAAAATTTCGAAAAAAATTCGTATGGGGGGTACCGTTATTTTTGGTCTTAAAAAATCAAATCAAAAAACATCCGGGGGAAAAAATTAAAACCCATATCTACCAAGTTTGAAGAAAATCGGCCGAGCAGTTTAGCTGCAATCTAACGGACAGACAGACAGACAGACAGAATTGCGAGACCCACTTTTTTAGTCTTCGCTATCATCGTAATGTCAACTTTGATCAAAATCTCGAGTTCGATTTTTTTTACGAATGCATAACTTGCCTTATAGTACCTATAAGTCGCAAGTAAAAATATTGAGATCTGCCAGATATGATGTGTGAATTAAAAAAAAATCATTTAATTTGAAATGTGTGCTGAGTCCAAATGTATAATTTAAATTCTGTATCACCCCCGTAACAGGTTCTCATTTCAAAACTTGGTTTGTGTGTTTTTCAACTATTTTGTTCTAAATATGATGATGATATGATATGATTTACGATGCAGGGATATAGTACAGTTTTCCAAATGCTCTTTTCATTCTTTTTTCATATTCTTTCAAATGATAAGCTTAATGTTCTTTTCAAACATTGGATGTGGTGTGCTTTAAGCCTGAACTCATTTTCATGACGTAATCATAGAGCCTAACCAATAATTAAACTAGTAAAGACGACTTTAATATTTAAGTGAAATTTACCATAATACAATGGAAACCACACAAGGTATGTTTTATTTTTTAGGTTCCATATTATTAATTCTCCAATATTTAAATTCCACTTAAATACTGAGTTCATAACATGTCCTTTACATAATGCTTAATTTCACTCAAATATTAAAGTCGTCTCTAAATTTGATTATTGCTAAGCCCCATACAAAATGTCCCATAAATTCGTTTAAAAAACTTTTGTACAACAAAATTGAAAGCAGAGCTCCGCGACATCGCTCGAAAATGACGCAACCATAGAATCTAAACTTAATATTTTTTCTGTCGTTCAGTTTGGTTTCTTAAATTCTTAATCACGTTATCGCTAATTTTCTGCGATCAAGGAGATTTCATGTATCTAATTTCATGTTAGTTTTACAAAACCAATTTTGTTTCAACTATTAAATGTCTTACCTTAAACTGAACAACTGCTCGTAAAGAACATAAATCTTGTCAGAAGTCTAAACTATTCCTCCTATGAGTGTGTTGTCGGCAGGAATTCAGGGGACTAACAAAATGTATGTCGAGCCTAAATTGCTAAGAGGAGATATTCTTGGAGGATTTATTATTTTCTCACAAAGGGTAGTACACCTCTGATTATTTTTATTTTTAGGTTTCAGTGGCTAAGAATTGAAGGCAAACATCCGGCTCCACATTGGAACGCACTAATCATTACACCAAGAGGTACCATACAAATCTTTAAGTCTCAAAAATAAAATTTTAAAGGCGAATAGCAAAACACTTATCTGACGCCTGGGAGGCAACTTAAATATTTTAAATAACTCTACTGAGTTGTGCAGCTTATCGATCTATCTGCTTGGTCGTTTGAAAAATAATGGAGACTTAAATTATTCAAAAAAAGTATATGTTTCACTTCAGGCTGGGATAGACTGGCCGAATCATCTAGCTTATGCTTTTAAAATATTCATTAGTCCTATGTACGCAAAAGTATTTAAATACCTACAAGAAACGTTTGAGGAAACCATGTTCAAGAATTTTTAATTCCTTTACCCAAACTACACAAATATGAATTGTTTTTCCTTTTTTCACCCATTATAATATTCAGATATTTAAAACCAGCATGCATTGGTACCTCTTATTCAAAATTTCATATTCTATTGCCAAGCTTTCTGCAGTAGTGAATCCTCCACCGTGACAAATTTCATTACAAAAAAAAAATAAGATAAACATTTAGTATGTTTAAAAAAAAATAATATTTAATTCAAGTATTAATAAGTTTTTATTTATTGTCGATTAAAATAAATAACTTAACTTAGTAAGTCGTCATCATCACTACTACTGAACACATTGATTTCCGATACTTTATTGTAACGTTCTTGAGTTTTTTGCCACGTTTCCATTTTCTTCTTATTCAACTTTGTTGAAATCAAGCTTGGTAAGTAATCTTCACATCCTAAACCTTTGTGACCTTCGTTAGAATTCACAGATATCTATGAAAAGAAATTAGATATTATTAATTTTGTGTTTTAGTAAATTAAATAAAAGCCTTATTACCGGTTCTAGAAGACCACCAGAATCAGTTTTGCCTAGAGCTTTGCCTTTACTCCAGCCAAGTTTAGAAAGCATCTTAAAGCCCTTGTTTTCACTCGATATTTCACTAGAAAAGATGGACACAAAATATAACGAAAATGTTAAATTGTCATATTAAAGACCTTACGTGTCAACAGAAGCCATTTCAGTCTTTTCCTTGTCTGTAGAACTACCGACTTTAACTCGTCGTGTCGCTGCTCGGTCATTGTAACCCACTGCTTTCCGGTTCTCTACAAATTCTATTCATAACAGGAACATTAAATCAAATATAGAAAAATTCAAGTATTTAAACCTACTTTCATTTTCCAGTCCGTATTTTTGTTGCAGCTTCTTGAGCTGCTGCTTATGTGATAATGTCACAGTGTTTGAAGCCTCTTCTTTGGAATCCATCAGCAGACCCGGTTCGCATTGACCGCATGTGCTATTGCCAGGATGAACATGACACAGAAGCTTCGTCTGTGACAGTTGAACCACACTTCCATGAACCACGTCGATAGGATCACTTTCCTGTTTCGAACTTGACATACGCTTTCCATTTAAAATGGTTCCATTTCTCGAACCGAGATCGACGCAGGTGTAAACCTCCCTTTTTTCGTCGTAAGTGAATTGTAAGTGAAACTAACAAACGGGATAAGATGATAGGGTGACATTATTTTGAACTAATTTTTAATCATTAAATTACCTTTGAGACATTGACATCTGGAATAATCACATCATGATCACCTTCTCTACCAAGAGTTCCGCCTTTGAAAGTAATAAGCCTAAGAGTTCCTTCCTGAAGTTTTTCTAGATTTGTTTCTTGGACAATTATCCTCAGGGATGGTGGATATTTCCGTGCAATATCTAAATACAAAAATCGTGATTATAGTATAGATAGAGAGAGTGGATTTGGATAAAAAAAACGCGGATTTCTTTTTAATGCTGAATTCAAAAATATTACCTTGGTACTGGCCATTTTCTTTAAGCTCTTCCACAGATTCATCACTGCTACTTGCACTTGAATTCAATTCGCCATCTTCGCGTTCCTTGGTGTCTTTGGATTTTTCTTCTTCCAAGCTCTTCTTTTCCACTCTCTCAAGACGTTTTCTCTTCTTTGCTTTTCTCTTCGATTCCTTTTGAATATCACGATCTTCATCTTCAGCCTGCAACGTAAAAAAAGAAATCCGCGTTTTCATCCTTAATTCTGGTCAGAGTTCTTACCTGATGCGAATGAACGCATCTGGTCAATTTTTAGATTTGAGAAATTATCTAAGAGTTTACTAATTACGTAATTGTCATAAACCTAGAAGAAGAAAGATAAATCCAATAATAATAAATGGTTAATGTTATTTTGAATTCATGATATCGGATTGGTTCGAGGTGGTTTGTGTTACCTTCGCAGCTTCGGTTGGTTGAACTTCGACTTGTGAATGAAATTCAAATTTGTTATTTTCTTGGTCGTATTTGTAATAGCATCCAGTGCTCGAATCATAGTAAAGGCCATATTCCTATTAAGAAAAAAAAAAAGCAATGGTTAAAGTGAAATATATTTTTTTCAATATTTTATTTTTATTATAACATACTGCGTTGTAATAGTAGCCCGTTCGTTGATCGTAGTAAAGGCCTGATGTGGGCTCATACACAAATCCTGTATCATTTTGAGCAGCTTCAGCAGCCTCGCGAATTTCATCTACTAAGCTTAAAGGCTGTTTCGGTTCTGAAAATGAAAATAAGAAAAGATTGATAATTTAAAAAAAAAAATTTGAGATTTTTGAATTGTTTTAAACTTAGTTAGAGGCCTATTTCTGAAAAATTAGATCAATTGATTTATTGAACTTAGACACGTATAAGGCAAATACGCGGACGCTTGCTTAGAACTATATTTCTTTAGTTCAGTTAATAATACACCATAGTTAGATAGGATTGGGGGTAAGTATGATGGTGTTGAAGTTTCATGAATATGGTGCTTTAGTAAATTGTGTCGTTGAAATGGTGGGTAGTTCACTGAGATTAAGAATTTGCAAGACTTTAGGTATCAAATACAGTTTTGTTCAGCAATTGAGCAAGGAAAAAGAATTCGACAGCGAAAAGAACAAATATCATCAACTTTTAGAAAAAAAAAAAAAAAAAACAACTGCGGTGACTTTGAATGGGTAAACTCGTTTATTCATGGTACCTATCAGAAATTAAAAATTGAACTCAATTGGGTTGCTAGGTTTTAAGGATTTTAAGTTAAAAATGGCGGCAGTATTTGTAAATGAAATAAATTAACCTTAAATATTATATAGGCGATTTTACCGAGCGATAGCAATATATTAAAACAAAAAAGTGCGTATACGCCCCGAGTGCCAATTTTTAAACGAAGTGAGCAAAGTAAAAATTATTTGCTTTTTTGCTATCAACCAAACTGTCTTGTCAATATATGTATGTACGTCTTTCGTCAATTGGAAAAGGAATGTGAAAATCTTGTATTACTTTGAATTGGATAATTGAGTTTTAAGAATTCCAAAGAATGAAATCAATGTACATTCATAGAATTCGTTTTCCATTTATTTGAATTCTTTTAAATTCATTAGGTCAAACTTTTATTTTACGGCAGGTTAGGTAAGTTTTAAGTGGCTGTCAGCTGGAAAACTGGCATACTAAGACCATAAGCTGGTCCATTGTGATACCACCATTGTGATTAGAACAGTTCTTCCCTACTCGCTAAACCAACTAGAGAGCAACTAATGAATCGTGGGACACCGATAATGACTATATTCACCAAATCACTAGGTCCATTGTAGTAGAAATCTCCCAGATGGAGCGAACGTCTTAAGTATGAAGCAGGATAATGACATAGGAATATATTCTTGCACTTCCTTTTCCATACATATTCTGCAGAAATAGTTTGAAAATACCCCAAGCCATATTGTTTGTTTGCATATCATACAGTGCCTGGTCAAGACACCTATAAGCTAATGTGCAATCTGTTTAGAGACAATTGGACCACCAGCTCTGTTTTTTCGCCAATGAAGTAGTGTTGTTCTAACGAAGGTATGTTATCTCTATAGCACTTTACGTCAACATAAGTTTACAGGTAGCGATAGTAATGCCTATAGTTGCCAGATCTGGTGAAATCTTGTTCCACTTTTGACGAGTTTTCTCAGATTTACAATTTTTGGGAATATTTCTATAGTAAACTGATGCACCATCGTGAGTGAGAGTCCAGAGACTTAATACCAGCTTGGCTATCTGAGATAAAGCTGGAACAGACTGTTACGATTAGGAAGAAGACACGCTTACAGAAACCTCTTCATCGATTTTTGATTGGTCAGTGTAAAAATGCATCTTTTCATCTTCCACGTATGTCTGTCCGATCCTCCGAGGTAGATCTGAAAGGGATGTGAGCTTGAAAGTTTTTGTTAAAAATTTAAAATTGGGGGGTGGTGTTGTCAATGCTACTTGATAAGTATTCAAATGAGTTCAGAATGATGCCCAGTATCATTGATTGATTGATCGATTCACTTTGAAGAAGCTTTTAGATCAATGGCTTTACTCGCAGCAGTCACATGAAATGGAATGTCTTGTGAAGCGGAAGGAATTGTGTAGGCTACTCCGTTTATAAAAAGGCAAGCGGAAAGCTTTGTTAAGAGCGGTTTTACATATTGCCACACCGTATGTTTAGTACCGGAAGGAAAAGTAATGAGGTTTGGGGCCCCATTTATTTCCAGCCTTTTTGCACGAGAGCCACATTGGCTTTTTTTTACTCATTCTTGTGAATTAGGATTCTAACATAACTTTTTATTTAAAATATATCTCATACATTTTCCTTAGTCTAAGAATGTAACTGTTATACCATTTAAAGGAGATGAGTCTATGTGGAGAATTTTACAAGAAATGAACAAGATCACACTTATCTGGCCACCATGTTGGTCTGTAAAATATGTTTCGAAAGAGTTTGTACAAGATGTTAGGATGATTTTCTAATATGGCAATAGGAATGTCATCCGCAAAGTCAATTACTCTGTAGCTCTTCTCCACCTTCATGTATGTCAACAGCTTATTGACTACCAAGTTCCAAAAAAAAAAAAAAAAAGTTTAGCGCAAGATCATACTATTTTCGGGGTTACACCCGATTTTGCTGGAGTATTACATATATTTTATTCATTTTGGATCCCTTCGAGTCAAAAAACTATCGAAATCGAAGGGTGCCAAAACTTTAGTAGTGAAAGGTTAATTTTCATAGTTCGGCACTTGGAATTCGAAAAAACTAAGAGAGCCAAAATTTATTTTTTTTGTTTTTTGAAGCGCTAGCTGTATCTCTGCTAAAATGGTCTTTTGAAGATGCAAAGCAATTGAGAAGAGCGTTTCGAATTAAGCACACCAAAAATATTAGAACAAAATTTAGCTTGGTTTATATAAAAGCCAACATTTTTTGCAATGGAAATTAATGCTTTAAAAAAAAAAACTTTATCTTATGTCAAAAAAGTTATAATTCGATGAGCAATATATGAATAGCTTCTACAACATACGAGATAAGTTCGGAGGTCCAGGAAATATTTGACCTATTTTTGAAAAAAAACAGTCAGGTCTGAACACTTTTAAAATTCTTTTAATAGCTATGCTCTGTGTCTGATATTCTAGTGCAATGGCAACCAAGCTTTTTAACAGCATTTTTATAACCTTTACCAATTTTATTTGATTTCCTTTTTGGAGATGTAAAGAACCCAAAATAGTTGTTTGAGCAACATTTATACTCAACAACATAATACATATTATTCGTAATTTTTTTCATCTTCTTTCTTTGAAGAACCTAATCTTTGGAATTACACGAATTTTATCATTGAAATATATTTTCTATTATTAGAATACAGACACCTACTACCTATCAAGTTCACGCCATTTAAGCTTTAAGGAAGGGTATTTTATGCAACGTTTAGATTTCGATTAGAAATCAGTAACGTGTCGATGAAATGGAATTTACATGGGGTTGTATTTAAATAAAAGCAATTACTTTAATTTGCGACATCAAACATTCAAAATAATTCATAGGTTTGGCTTTAACCACACATTCGATAAAATAAGTTCTGGTGGACTTTCATTCTGCATTCTAAAACCTTCTTTCAATTAATTTTGTATTGAGCGAAAGATTTCGTTACCTAAAGCTAACTAGCGAAGCCCGGCGAATACTATATCGCTTCAAAATGTAGTTGCCATCATACTTTTGGACCGATTTTGAACACACTTTCGGACGAATACCGAAGATTGCCTGAACATTTTAGCTCAATCCGTTTGGAAGTTTCGGAGCATGAGAACAAATTGCATTTTATATATAAACATATATAGGTTAAATTTATTTATTTATTTATTTACATCTACAAGCAATTTACAGCTAACAGATTATGGATAAAATTAAAACTAAAGTTATATACATATACATATAAATTAGAAGGGGATATGATATTTCAAGCCGTAACATCGCAGTCGGATCTCAATGGATCCATTGCGCTCACCAGGAAGTAGATAAGTTGGGTATGGGAAAAAGGAAAGAGTAGATTGAAAGGAGTTTAGTTATTCGATGTCTCACGGAACCATTCTTAATTCAGAATGAATTTTAGGACGGAGTTCAGATTTTTATTATATCAAGTAAATATTATTTTTTTTCCTCTAAATATATGGTCAGATACCTTTAAACCCGACAGATGTCGATTTTTCACCATCTTTCGACAGTCTTCAGCTTTAAGGAAATTCTGGTGAATTTAGCTTATCTCTTGCTCAAGTGGCATAATATGCAAAAGTATAGAGGTATCGATTTGTGTCGAATTTAGAGATGACCCGTTTTAAGCCAGTTCATCTGACATTTCGTTCCCGACTATATCATGTCTCAGGGCCCATCTGAGGATAACTATGTTCATTTACCTGAGAAACCTAAACTCTTTTCGGCAACGAACTATTAGTTTTGAAATAGGTCTATTGCCGCCTGGCTTTCTATGAAGATATTCATATTGCTATTTACTAATTTACGTGAGGCAATTTGTTTTGCGGCTTCGCAAATATTGGATACATTCAACTAATATTACGAACATAACGCAACGCATCTGCAGACGGAGTTGCAGACGAAGCTGCATAAGTTGACCAAGTTCTAACTTTTACTCGTATGGCAGAACTTTTGACTTTCAAAACCCAACTAGTCACACCCCTCCATGCAGGTTGATATAAGGTTTAAGTGAGCTTCAAGTTCTCTTCAACTTCAATTCTTCATAATAATTAATTTGTTTGATAAATTTGCAGAAGTTCTGAATCAGCTGATCCAAGTGTTAAACCTCAGTACAACAGTATTGTGTTCACGAAAAAAATAGCAAGTACGGCCTTTTTTGACAGCTTCTCCAGCTGCTGATCCATTTTGAGTTCCAGTTGCAGCACTCCATTGTGTTCAGCCATTAAGTGTTAAAGCCCTTTTCGTTCACAAAAAAATGTTTATTTATCCAGTATTTGCACAGGTTAAACACGGTTTTACTCACGGTTGCAATTATTATTATGCAACAAAAGACATAAAGTGAAAAAAATAGCTTGTATATGAACTTTTCTGGCGTAATTATAATTGGTGGCTTTATCAAACACTATAAATATATTAAGAGAGATAGAAACAATTTTAATTGTAGTTTACTGCAATCCGGTGTCACTCAAGTTACATTATTTTATTTGTTTTCCTGAATTACATAATTCACAGCTAATCCCATAACTATCTTATCCCTCACATGCATGTTTGCTTACTTCTACTGCATTCTTAAACTTTTATCTACAAATATTTGTCTTCGCTAACACGAATTATAAATTAATTATAACCAAGAAGATAAGAGTGAGAAGTTAAGAAAAATAGAATAGAATCGCCCAAGTGAATGACGGCAATCAAACCGCAAATTCTCACCTGACAATAATTATAAATGGCCATAATTACAGTGATAAGTTTTTATCTACAAAAAAAAAAAAAGTTCAAATTCGCATAGGTATCCATGTTTAATTATTTTATGTACTATGTTATGGATAAATTTTAAGACAAAAACCCACCAAGCTTAAAAGTACGTTGCAGCTATTAAATTGGGATATAAAATGTTTTATTTTTTTATATTAGGAAATACTGTTAAGGAGGTTGCCATTTATATACAAATAAATATTTTTCAACTCTATCTAATCTTGCAATTGGAAAAGGAAATGATTTCATTGCTGAAAAGAGCATCGAATTATAGTACTTATACATCTTTTATTAATTTTTTTGTTTTTATTTATTAAGGTATAGAAGTTCAAGAAATAAGAAAGAGCTAAGTAAGAAAAGTTAAGTTAACTAATAATATTCTTCAACGGCAAATAGCCAGAATCCAAAAAACTAATACTTCTCCATATTTACCTGAGCAAACGGTTTGATTTTAAACCCTCTATAACCCATTAACAGCCCTTACAGCTCATATACCAAAATCCTACTGATAGCCATATTATGGTTCTCAGTTATTACCACGTTATTTGATATGTATCAACTAAATTGATGATTCAGTATCATGGTGATCGCTTCAAAGTGTTTGATGAACTTTGAACTCGCTTTAGATTTTCGATCTAGTTCTATTGGTACTAAGCTTAGTTTTTCGGTTGTCAAAAATGGTGATATCCATCAAATTTTTTATCAACCACAAATTCTTTGAAGACAAGTTTATCAAATATTCAAGCGCTAAAAATTTTGTATTAAAATTTAATTTAATCGGATTACTCGATCCGATCCCACTAGACGAGCTGGATCAAATAGAAATTCTGTATGTACAGTGCAAAAGTGGTCAAATGATTTCGCTTTTTTGAAAAATTGATTTAAGTAAGGATTTTTTAATAGAATTAAAATCTTTTTTTTATTTTGTTTATTTATCTCACATTTATTATGTATAATAAAATTTTCAAAAAATAATATATTATAGATACAAAAAAAAAAATAATAATTTTCTGGTTTTGTCCAATTATGCAGACTTTAGTTTCAAGAAATTTAACTTTGTTTGTTCATTGAGAGATGTTCTTTTCTATTGTGCTTTATTTGTATTACTGTTATTAAACAAGTAAGCGTTAAGATAATTTTATTTGTTGATAGTTTGTTGTTGGTAAATCGTTCATTTTAAAACGTGTAAGGCTGATTATTGTCAAAATGAAAAAAAAAATTGTTAAAATACCGTCGACCGCGCTATTTTTTTTTTACTAAAAAGTGATAAATCATCGCGTTAAGTGTCCAACATTTTGAAAATTTCAAAAACTTTTGTGCTTAATTAAAAAAAAAAAAAACAAAAACATCGATGTCCTCCTAAGGAAAAAATGATGGAAACGACTACTTTCTGAAGAATGGAAAGAGAGTTGAGAAGTTGTGTGTCCAAAACACCTAAGCAGGCAGCCCAAAACATAGACAAGCCAGTTAGTGAATGGACTGCACGCCGCCGGGCACTCAAAAGAATTGGGTTAAACGCTAAAGAGAAGCCGAAGAAGCCTCTGCTTTCAGAGAAAAATATTAAAGCCTGGTTAGCTTTTGCTAAAAAGCACAAACACTGGACAATTGACCAATGGAAAAAAAGTCATTTGGTCGGACGAGACGAAGGTCAATAGAATAGGAACGGATGGTAGATCTTTTTATTGATCACGTCCTGGAGAACCACTTCAACAACATCAAGTTCAAAAGACCGTGAAACATGGAGGAGGTTCGGTGATGGCTTGGAGCTGTTTCTCGTGGAAATCTGTTGGTCCTTTGCCGAAAATCGATGGAATCATGAAAAAAGAAAAATATTTGGACATTTTGAAGACAAATTTACCACCTTGTCTCGGAATGGCTGAGAAATCAACAGTTTACGACGATGACATGGGCAGCACAAAAATCACCTATCAAACACTCAGGAGCTTTGGCAACGAATGGAGCTGGAATGGGGCCGTATTCCAGCGCAATTTTTTCATAATTTGGTGGAAAGTATGCCAAAGCGTTGCTCCCAAGTAATTAAAAATAAAGGTTTATGGAATAAATACTAAAGAAAAAACATTGATTTTAAACGTGCATAATTGGACAAGTCTAAAAACTAATGTAATATTTTTTGTTTTGTATAATATATTATTTTTTGAAAAAATTAATATAAATAGATAATACCTAATAATTATAAAAAAAAATTTAGTTAAATAAATAAAATGAAAAAAGATTTGAATTCTATTAAAAACTCTTTAAATCAATTTTTCAAGTAAGCGAAAACATTTGACCACTTTTGCTCGTCACTGTATACCGGAATCGACGAATTCAAGAATCGAGTTCACAGCTGGTTCTTGGTGTGCATTTGCAATAATAAAAGACAATATATGATATCATTAGAGCTGTGTAAATCGTATAAATGATCGTATCGTTCAACAATCGATTAGAAAAAGGAATCAATCATTTTCAATTCACTCAAACGATTCAATACTGTTCATTTCGATTTAGATGATATTCAATATCCGAAATTTAACCAATTCCAGTTCAACACAGTACCGAATTTGATCGAATAAAATTTGATCCAAATTAAAAAAAAAATTATTTCGTATCGTTGTAAAATCAAAGCGAAATGAAACAACAATTCTTTAACTGACAAAAATACGAAGAAAAAACCAGAGACCGACCATTTTCGCCGATAAAAAATATTAATAATTTAATAGCCACGACAAAGTAATTAAAAAAAAAAAAAAAAACAATTGTATGAACGACAGTAGTTTTTCAGAATGTCTAAATTTAATTAAAGCTAAGTGTACATGATTGGTAGACCTTACAATATTGTCAGATCTGTCAGTGAAAAACATGACAATTAATTGTAAGAAATCTGACAATTATGTGTACACTAGCTGACAATCGTGTTATCTTGCAATTAATTGTCAGAAAATTTAACTATTATACATTAAGTTCGTTCGTTCAACTTTACCCAGGGTTGAAACCGGTTTTCTTGATAAACTTCAGAGTTGTCAAAAAAAACGTTTTTTTTTTTTAAACACCAAAGGGCTATCAATTGTTTTGTTGACAACTAAAGGCAAGAAAAAAATAATTCAATGCTCTGATAAAACTTTAAATATGTTATAAATTAGTTTTAAGACTGAACAAAAACAATTTTGCATTGTTGCTGAATATTTCATCTGATGAGTACAACAAACATTTAATTGCAGCATGCGGAACGACAAACGACAACAAAAGGAATAGATATGAAATCTCATGTGACTTTTGACAGTTTGGTCGTTACTCGCCACAGCAAAATACCTAGATCTACTTCAGGGCGACCCAAGATCTCAAAACACATAGAATTTGCTCACCGGGGTGAATTCTGGTTTTTCAAAAAACGATTTAGGGCGACCCTAGGGTGACTTCAGGGTTCAACGAACAAATCTATTGTAAGGTATTTGATAATCGTATACACACACAATTTATTGTCAGGCTTGCCAATTTTTTGCGTTGTCTGACGTTTCTGATAATGAAGAAAATGTAAGATGTACACACAGTCACAAAAGTAAGTATACAACCAAGCTAATACGTAAATAGACGGAAAAATACCGTTAATATCAAATCCATATCTATTCTCTGCATATGGCACATGTTTCTTGTCATACACATTACTGCTGTTAAGCAAAATAACGGTACAATTTGTTTCCACTTCTTTGCTATCTCATTATTTGTAATCACAGGTAAAAAAGGGCAAAACTACTATACTAGCCTAATTTCAGCTCAAATCATTTCTTTTAAAATTAGAAATGGCACCACGTGGAAAAGAGCTCTCCTTGGACTTACAAAACTTATAATAGTTAAGTACTCAAGTGAAGGAAAGTCGATTCGGAAAGTAGCTGTACTTGTTGATAGGAGCCCAGCAACCGTCCAAAAAATATTGGAAAAGCAGAAACAATGTGGAACAGTTACGAACATGGCTCGCAGTAGCCGCCCGCGAACGTTCTCTGAACATGAGAAGCGACTAATAATTCGCAAAGTAAAGAAAAATGCGAAAATAAGCGCACCAAAACTGCAGGCCGAGATAGAAGAAGAGACAGGTAAGCCATGCTGTACCCTAACCATACGCCGCATCCTTCACGAAGTCGGGTATAAGGCTGTGCTATTAGGAAAAAAAACCATTCATTAGCAAAGGTCAATCGCCAAAAGCGGATTGAATTTTCCAGAAGTCATATTCAGACCGATTTGGCTTTCTGAATAGCGTTATATTTTCTGACGAGAGCAAATTCAACATCCATGGCTCTGATGGACGTGCAAAAGTGTGGAGAAAACCTGGGTAACCTGGTTTTTATTGAGAGTATGATAGATCGTTTTGGTTACCTCGACATCCTAAAAAATAATCTTCATCAAAGTGCACAAAAACTAGGTTGTGAGGGGTCATTCATCTTTCAGCAATATAATGACCCCAGACTAGCGTTGCCAGACGTCCCGGTTTACCCGGGACATCCCGGATTTCAGACATAAATTCATCTGTCCCGCCGGGACAGCTTTTTTCCCGTGTTCGGACTCAAACTCAAAAAATAATGCCTAATGTACCTTAATATCTTTGATAACGAACAATCACTAGATTGTGATTTAACCTTAAGAAATTAATTTTAAAATTTCAATCAAACAAACCTCACTTAACGAAAAATTTATTTTTGTAATCTGTCATACAAATTGACAAAAGAAAAATATTAGCAAATGAAAATGACAAAAAAGTCATTTAATTAGTAATTAATAAAAGAATTTATTTATTTTGATCTACATGCATAATATGATTTTTGCTTGCGACTTATAGGTACTATAAGGCAAGTTATGCACTCGTAAAAAAAATCGAACTCGAGATTTTGGTCAAAGTTGACATTACGATGATAGCGAAGACGTCTGTCTGTCTGTTCGACTACAGACTAAACGGCTCGGCTGATTTTCGTTAAACTTGCGATATCTACCAAGTTTAACGAACATTTTTTTTAAAGACCAAAAATAACGGTACCTGCCATACGATTTTTTTTTTCAAAATTTTATACATAGATAAATATTTATTTTTCTCAAATTTCATTTAGTTAAATTTAGGTAATGGTTAATGGTAATGATACGACCGATTTTGATCATTTTTTTATATTAAAGCTCCCCAGCAGTTTAAATGTTATTGTTTATTCAAATTCTATAATTTATATAAGAATTCTATAATTTAATAAAAAAAAATTTGAAATCAAGATATTACTGACTGTACCTACCACAGAATGATTTATTCGACTTTTGAATTTCTTATTATCGGAATAACGAATTTTAATAAATTTTTGTTAAGAGAAGCTTCTAAGAAGTTTAAAAAACATTGCATTTCAGAACTCTAAAAAAAAATTTTGTTTTTAAATTTTGAAAAAAAAGTCATTTTTAACTTCCCATAGGGAGTTATTGTAATCGGTCCGATTTGTCAAATTGGAATTTTTGACATTTCTCGACGTTTCAAGGTCCCTAGAGGCTATATCAATCATTTTTAGAGAGATGTCTGTGTGTGTGTGTGTACGTACGTTCGTACGTGCGTTTATTAAAATTCAGTGAGTAGTTTTTTCACTATAACGGTTTAAAAACTAAGTAAAAATTTTGGTTAGTTTCAAATATCTCACGAAAAAATAATGCTATTGATTTCAAATAAAATTTAATGTACTCATTATAAGGTCATACAGATTTGGTATGAATTTAGAACATAATGAACATACCGTTATTTTTTTAAATAAAAAAAACTAAAAAAAAATTCATAACCCAGATATTCTAAGAACGGAAAACAATTTGAAACTCAAAATAATTTTATTTTACGAAAAATAATGTGTTTGACAACTGGTGAAAATTTCAAAAAAAATCAGTTTACAGTTTTTTTTACAAAAAATAAAAAACTATATAAAATTCTATTGAAAATTGGTAAAAATTGTTTTTCGACTCAAATTTCTCGAGAACTAGTAGTGATATTGACTTCTAATTTAGTTTATTTTATAAATAGTATAATTTTGTACAATTGGTAAAATGTTGACAAATATTGAATTAATAGTTTTTTTTTAATAAAAAAACTATTAAAAATTCTAGTGAAAACTAGCTAAAATTGTATTTCAAGTCGAATTTCTTGGTTATGAACAGCGATTGTGCCTTCTAAAGTATGTTGTTTTATACATCGATACCTTCCCATAAGAATGTATACTAAGCGACATTTCTAAAATTGTTCAGAAAACGAAAAAAACGAAGAAAGTTCTAGTTGAATCATAGTGTGCTAAGAGACAATTTTGATTAAACTAAGTGACATCTAACAAAATTTTTAGTTGCTCACGACAATGAGATCTTTATTAATGTCGCTTAGCATAATTTTTTTGGCGGATAATACAAATTTCAGGGGGCAACATTATTTAAATGAGAAAACATGGCAGTTGGTAAATTTTTGTATTTGTACTCTAGTTTCCTTTTTTTGCATAATAGATTGGCGAAAACGTGGTCCTTAACATATAGTATATTTCTTCATCAAAAAGTCATTTTCGAAAAAAGTGTCGCTTAGTACATTCTTACGGGAAGGTATCGACATAATACAATTATTAACATATGGTTAAATTTTGACAAGTATCGAATTGACAGTTTTAACAAAAATATAAAAAAAATCTACTAAAAAGTGGTAATATTTCTTATTCGACTAGAATACCTTGAGAACGAGCAATGATATTGACTTTGCCATTATTTAATTTTATACATAATACAATTTCTAACAAATTGTTTATATTTGACATATATCTAGTTTTAGAGCGGATATATTTTGTAAGTACCCTTCCATCAATAACCAAACCATATCTTTTATATTTGAATATTTCGTTTTTAAATTTTTTTCAATTAAAATGTTTGGAACCGAAATAATAAAGTAATTCCTATAATATAATACATAATTTTATAATTTTATTATCAACTTAGTTTTTAGAAGAATGTATGTACTGTAAATACGTATATGAATAAGGTTGTTCAGTTGTACCCAAGTCCCATATATTTAAATTCCATTAATAGCTATGGTAAAATTGAAGAAAAAGTCACAATATGTTTTTATCTTTTTGTCCATGAAAAAGATGTAAAATTCTACTCAAGGTTTTCTTAGGTGTAGGAACACAGATATATTAAAAAACACGGAAATCTATAATTCAGTATATAATATGTACCTACCAACCTTCGTAGAAAAGTTTAAAATTAGTTAAACACATTTTCTGTAAAAAAAACATATAAAATGAGCGACTAAGGCTGAAAACACACCGGATAAAAAAAAAATTTTTTATTTGAACACACACCAAGCGAAACAGAATAAAACAAAACAAAACGTTTTGTTTTTTTGTTTCGTTTGGTGTGCGTTGAAATGAAACAAAATACGAACTATCGTAAAAGTTTAACTCCGGCTGAAAGATTATAACTCTACGGCAAGTAAACACAAATAACAATTTTCTGTTTACAAAACAGACATTATGTGTTTATTTATAAGAAAATAGAAAAGCTTTTAATCTTGCCAATCTTCAAATGTCATAGTAGGAAGTAGCAATCCACGGCTTATCAATAGTAAGTTTATTGGCATGTTCATTATCTTTATAATTATAGATATAGGGCTTCTTGCCTTAATTTAAAAAAATTAACTTCTCTCCATCTACATATTTCATATTTATTTTAAATTTGCGCACAGAGTAAACGTAGAAGCAAATAAATCTGTAAAGTGCAACGAAAGAAGAAAATAAAAACAACGGAGTCAAAATTTTGTTTTGCAAAAAACAATAGGTCAACTATCGGTAACGAAACATGTTTTTCTGTTTTGCTTTTGTTTTTATGTTTTGTTTCATTTGGTGTGCGTTGCGCCATAAGAAAGTATGCAATTATCGTCAACGACCCTTGTTCGAAACAGTTTTGTTGCATTCGGTGTGTGTTGCTCGTATACAATAGCATGTATTTTCGACAACCACCATCGTAACACTTCAAAACAAAAACATGTGTTTTGTTTCGTTTTCTTTGGTGTGTTTAGTCTCATAAGAAACAATGTTCTCTTGTTTCACGAAACAAAAAAACATGTTTTGCTTTATCCGGTTTGTTTTCAACCTAAGTATCCTCATCATCAACAAAACAAAGCAAATTTCCTAATATCGTAGTATGCCACAAGCATAATCGATTTTTAAAACAGGAGTCATTGTATATCCAATGCAGATCACAGCCTTTCAATCCGTTAAAACCGCAACAACAATTAGACTATGAAACCATCTACTGCTCTATGATCGAAGTATGTATACAAAATATCATACCAATTACCACAACAGATCAGTGGCGGCTGGTGGGTTGTTGAACAGGTGGTGCACTTTACTTGCTCACTAAGTATAGGTATTAAGATTAGAAATCGCAAAAAAAACAACAATTTACATGTATGTGTCGATTTTTTATTATTTTGTATAATTGCTCGAAGAATTTCAACCATGTATAAAACTGACACGTTTATTACATTTAGCAAGGAATCATGTTTTTTATTGTTTCACTTAAATGCGTCAAATCGTGGATTCAGGTAACTTTATTTTAAAAAGATTTATTACTGTCTTTAATATACCTAATCACTGTTAATTTTATCCCACACCACACACTGTACGTACACAGTACAGAATCAAACCAAAACCAAAATAAAAAACAATTACTAACCTAACTCCCACAAACCTACACTATTTAACCAGTCACGGATAGAGCGAAACAACATTACATATTCGCAGGCGCAGCGCATTCTAGTCAAACATCGGTTGCTGTTGCTGTAGTTAATCTTCGGTTCTCGTGCGCTGCACGAGAGCAGGCTAATTTCTCGATACACTTCAATGAAATATCTTTTGTCTCACGCGTCAGGGATACTTGCTTGAAACTCATACAAGTTATATTAGCAGTCCTCGTGCGCTAGCCGAAGCGCACGAGAATTTTTACTTGCAGGGAAAGTAAGTCTTAATAGTAAAGCAAAGCGCTTACATTGTTTCGTCATAATTGGAAATACATATCTGTTTGTGTTCTTGTATGTTTAAAAAATAAATATTAATATGGGAATCTAAAAATAAAGATGCAGTAATATTTTGTAATTTTTAAATCTTTTGAATTGGTGGTTCAGCGCACGAGCGCACTTAAGGTACAGCCGCCACTGCAACAGATACAGTACAGATACAGCTAAAGTTTGTTTCGCTGAAAATTTGGTCATTTGAAAAAAACTAAATATAAAGTTTTCAAGACCACAAATGGGAAGTTATCAGTGTGGGTCGCACCCAGTTTTTTTTTTTTTTTTGAAAATTCGATACCTAAAAAATGGCCAAGGTGCAAACTAAGCAGTTTCCATAACCAACAAAAACTGTGCTGTTGCGTGACAATAAATTGTCAGCCTCTCTCTCAGGCTGAAACCCTTAAGTAAATTTATACTGAATATCGCACTTATTATAGGTTATTGCTCTTAAGATCATAAGAAAACAAAGAAGTAAATACGACCAAATGATTTAAACTTTAACTAAGCTTTACCTCATTCAGAAAAAACAAACATCAATCATTTCCACTCAAAATCGCTAATTGAATTTAAATTTCAACGTAACTTTGAGCATTGTCTAATAGCTGTTACTATTAATTGTTTTATAAAATATCGATAATGAATTCGGATCTCACAAGGGGAACTACCAAAGGCTTGTGTCACACCAATTAGCATGTAAAACGCTTTAAAATAAATATCCATCGCAAGATACTTGCTGCTATCTTAAAACCTTTGTATCTAAAGTCGGCTCAACTTTACAATGTTTGTATTTCTTGAAATTTCATACAAATCCAGTTCCACTATCGCCTATCCGGTACTTGTCCAGCGATACTCAACGATAGAACAGATATAATCACACAACAATTAAAACCCCTTAACGAAATCTAATAAATCTATAAAAAAAAAATTGTCGTTATCTAGATCGTTTGGGACAATTATCGAAGTGATTGTGCTAAGCACTGCGGCTGATTTACTTTGAACGACAGTAGTCTTTTAGAATTTCGCACATCAACATGTCTGCTAAAACACTTAGAGTTCGTTCTTTAATGGAGGAGTTTTCACTCAGTAATTCTCAGCTGGCTGAGGTTAGTCGCAGATTTCTGAATGAAGTCAATCGTGGTTTATGTGGGCAGACTCATGAAAATGCCGACGTTAAGTGCTTTGTAACATACGTTCAAGACCTTCCAACGGGAGAGGAAGTCGGCAAATACTTAGCTTTGGATCTGGGTGGAACGAATTTCCGGGTATTGTTGATCACTTTGAAGGGACACCATGAAGTGGACATGGATTCCAAGATCTATGCCATTCCCAAGGAGATCATGACGGGACCTGGAGTTCAGCTTTTCGATCACATTGCCGAATGCCTATCCACATTTATGAGGGAGCAAAATTTGGTTGACCAACATCTTCATCTGGGTTTCACATTCTCGTTTCCGTTGCAACAGCTTGGACTGACTAAGGGCGTTCTAGTTCGCTGGACAAAGGGATTCAATTGTGCCGGCGTAGAAAATGAAGATGTTGTGCAATTGCTGAAAGACGCCCTCAAACGTCGTCAAGTTGATATATCTGTGGTGGCTATACTCAACGACACCACAGGCACTCTCATGTCCTGCGCCCATAGAAACAAACATTGCAAGATCGGTGTGATCATCGGAACCGGATGCAATGCATGCTATCTTGAACGTGTGGAAAACGTTGATCTCTACGATGGTCCGCCGGACAAGACTCATGTCATCATAAACACCGAATTCGGGGCATTCGGAGAGAGTGGAATGTTGGACTTTGTCCGCTCCGAGTATGATCGTTTTGTTGATCAAGCCTCGATGAACCCCAGCAAGCAGATCTACGAAAAAATGATCTCAGGTATGTACATGGGCGAGATCGTGCGATTGGCAATGTTGAAGGCTATCGACAAAAAGCTCCTGCTCAATGAAACTGGACGAAAGCCCCAGCGTCTTCAGATTGTTGGTAGTTTTGAAACTAAATTCGTGTCAGATATTGAATCCGATCTTGCCGGAGATTTTACTAATTGCAGAACAATTCTGTCCGGATTAGGTATTCGCAATGCCACAGACGACGACTGTGCAGAGGTGAAGTATATATGCGAATGTGTTTCGAAACGAGCTGCCCATCTAGTGGCGTGTGGTCTATCAACGCTAATCAATAAAATCGATGAGTCATTCGTGACGGTGGGTGTAGATGGCACGGTGTACAGGTTGCATCCCAAATTCAAAGGCTACATGTTCGAGAAGATGAGGCAATTAGTAAAACCACACATAGAATTCGACTTGATGCTTTCGGAGGATGGATCTGGACGTGGAGCTGCGCTGGTCGCCGCCACAGTTGTTGACTAGAAATCGATACTCTTCTTGATAAACTTGAATTTTGATGTTTAAGTCTCGTTGTTATTGTTATTACGTGCATTCGGAAATAAAAAAGAAAACATTTTAAATTATAAACTTTGTTTATAAACATTGGAAATAATTTAGATGAGAATATGAATGAATGGCAGATCGGGAAACTAGTGAAAATAGAAAAAACTTAAGGATGCCAATCATTCGTAGGTTTAACCCTCCAAAAACTCATCTGTTTGCAATTTTCTATTTGTAGCTTCGTTTCGTTTCCATGAGTGGTCCATGAGATACACACAATCACAAATGAGGCAAGGAGGGAGAATCATAGAAAAAGAGTTATTTTTGGAATTTTATCAGTCCCCCTAAACACACTTATGCAATCATGTACATCAGATTTTTTCATCGAGGTGAACCCAAATGACTGCAAATATTTATTTGGAGTATATTCACACTTCAGACTTAATTCTTGAGAGCAATTAAATGGATGATTTATTCATACAGTCATCTTAAGGTTTATCAAAAATAATACTTAAATCTTAAGGGAAATAAAATATAAACAAAAAAGTTCCCCAAATCTCTACTTTGTTTACCTTTTCAAATTCATGACATAATATTTCTTGAGAATTTCAAGATTCTGATCAACTTCTAGGATTATATCAAAATTCCATTCATTAACTAGACTAAAACATTGTGTTATCTGTCAAGCAAGACTGATCATAAATTGAATCTAACTATTCAAAAATGTTACTAGGTATTTATAACTTGTTATGAAAACACTTTCCATGAGAACACAGAAAATTTCAAAGTCTTCGGGTAAAAGTTCATTTTTAGCTTGGTCTGTATTTCAGTTTGTTTTATTTTTTTTTTTAATTCTTTTTTTTATGCAAATTGAAACATGCTCATTAATAAGCCGCTATCGTCGCGATCAGTCCTTATCAATTATAATTAAGACATTATTGTTGGTTTGACAAGCAATATTTATTTTTGATTGAATGGTATTTAAATCCTACGGATTTTCTGACTTGAAAAAATATCTGCACGTGTACAAGAAGTATATCTGTTCAATATCCGTGCAATTAAAAATACAAAAACGGGTGTTTTCTTCCATATTTTACCATCCAACCAATATTTAATTTAATTACTCTTTTCTGTTTTTATAAACACCAAGTATACCATTTGAAAGGTTTATTAAAGGCACATTTACGAACTATATTGCAAGTTATAAAAATTAAAAATAAATATATTTGATGGTGATGCAACCGCCTCGTGGAGAACCAGGACGTAGTGACTTACGACACTCAACCATTCCGGTGTGCGTATTACCAGGAATGAAGGGGAGGACCTACAATTTTCTGTAGATTCCGAACAGCAGGTCTTCATGACACCTCTTAGAGAATATATGTCATGTGATTGCTCAATGGTAGAACGTTGGTTGTCAAAAGTCGCAATGTAACTTCTACCGCAATCTTCGATATTAAGAATGGTCTTCAGCAGGGAGCGGTGAACTCGCCGATTCTATTGAGCATTTACACCAGCGATCTGATAGGTAGTCTAACTCAGGCAATTGCGTATGCCGATGATCTAATAGCGTACAGAACAGCTCCAAAAGTTGAGGACATCAGAATTCTCTTGCAGCGTGACTTCGACAAGATTCAGCGATATTGTGATGACTGGAAGTTGAAAATCAACTTTCAGAAATGTGAAACTATTCTGTTCAGGACTCCGCTGGCTAGAGCCCCTAGGGATACTAGAAAGAACTGGCGCAAGCTGGTGATCGTTGGGCCACATAGACAGCCATTGGCGAGTAAAAGTGTAGTAAAGTACCTTGGCATCTGGTTGGATCAGTATTTGTATTTCGACAGACATATAAATGCTGCTTTGAACAGGGCTAGGGGAGCCTTTGCCTTGAAGAAACGGTTGTTTTACAGCAGCCGGCTTGACAGCAGGGTGAAGGTGATTTGCTACATGGCCCTCATCCGGCCGATGATTGCCTATGGGTGTCCGGTGTGGTTCAACGTTGCCCCATCTCAAAGGGAAAAGATTCGGGTGTTTGAGAGGCAGTGTCTAAGACGTTGCCTTGGATTACACAGAACACCAGAGTCGGAGTACAAACATTATTATTCCAACGAGGTTCTATACAACGGAGCCAATATAAACAGAATTGATAATTTTTTGATAAAGCTGATTCGGGGTCACATTGCAAGAGCGATGTCCTCGACCAACAGCCTAATTTTTGGGGCTTACTACCCTAACAACGATTATTATGAGAGTGTACGTATAAGCGGCTTTATCCCACCCAATGCATTTCTCTACTTAGACAGTTGAGGGCGGATCCAGGATAGAATGGCGATTCCGCTAATCTACCACGTCAGCCGGAGGACTGTGGATAGGCGGCTCCTTTATAATCGAGACTCCCTCGCACATGGAACAGAGCGCCTTCGGTTCAGTAGGACTGTGTCCGATCGGGTGTAATAATGATAGGGAAAGTTGACGAGGACTTCTTGTATGTCTTGGCCGACGTACATAGATTTAAGTGTACTTTTTAGGTAGGGACAGTCGGGGTGGCACCAAAAAAAATAAAATCTACACATTTGTGTAAAAAAAAAAAAAAAAAAAAAAAAAAAAAAACAATGCTGCTGTGGCTGTTCTAGTTTTAAGTAGCTTTAGTTTATTTTAAGTAGTTTTAGATAGTTTTAATTAGTCTACTTTAGTTTTAGATAGTTTTATTTAGTCTACTTTAGTTTTAAGTTTTATATAAAATTAAAAAAAAAAGTTAAAGAATCCGAGATTTTTCACTTTTTCTCAAAAAAATAAGAAAATAAAAAAAAAAGATATAGTTTAAATAAAATATAGTTTTTAGGCCGAAAGGTATTACAATTAAGATTTAGTTTAGCGCCCGCATAGGGCCAGTAAGTTAGTTTTAAGTTATTGGATAATTAGGCTAGTTTTTATGAATTTTTGTCTAGCTTTAAGATAGTTTTAAGATGAATGAAAATAAAAATGAATTAAAAAAAAAAAAAAAAAAAAAAATAAGTCATGTGAGGAGGCTGTACATGTACACCCCTGAGAAACATTTTTGAAGCGGCTGAGAATCGAACCCAAGACACTTTGCATGACAGTCCAACACACTTACCAAGCGATAAGATTTATAGGTTCTATAAAGCAAGTTATGCATTCGTAAAATAAATCGAACTCGAGATTATTATCAAAATTAACATTATTATGATAAAGACCCCGAAAAAAGTGGGTCTCGCAATTCTGTCTGTCTGTTCGACTACAGTCTAAACGACTCGGCCGATTTGTTTAAGACTATAATTTTAAAATTTCCCCCCCACACGTTTTTTTTTCTTTTTTTTTAGGACCAAAAATAACGGTACCTACCTTCTATAAATTTTTTTTTGAAATTTTATAAAATATTTTTTTCTCAAAAACTGTTCGACAGATTTAAAAAAAAAACTCCAAAAATTTCATTTAATTAAAGCTAGGTAGTGGTTGAACAACTTTTTTCGAAAAATGGTTATTAACGTTACCCCGCCTAGAACCGTTTTTTCGTTTTTAATTTTACCAAAAACGGTTCAACGGATTCCCCAAAAGTATGGATAGTTTTGTGTATTCGAATTTTCCAAACATTTTTTTTTTAATTTTTAGAAAAATTTTCAAATTTTTTTTTTTAAACTCAATATATCGAACCCCATGTTTGATTTTCTTAAAATTTGACAATTAAAAATTTTTTATTACAATCTACAACATGTAACAAAAAAAAATATTTTACATAAAAATAATGGTACCTACCCACTCTATAAATGTCAAAAAATGGTTTCGAAAATCGTATATTTCTCGAAAACGACTCCTAGAATTTTGATAACATTTTTTTCTTTCAATTAATTTTTACGATCTATAATCTAATAAAAAAAAATGCCGCACTGGATCGCACGAACTTGCTCTTATGTAAAAATACTTTGGAATTTTAAATACATTTTATAAATATAAAACATGGATTTAATGAGATTAAAATGTTCAAATGTATGGAATTGCCGTCTGATTTCCAGAAAAGTATGAACTAATGCAAACAAAGTTTAAAAATCGTTTTATTATTAAAGTAATTTTTTATATAACAAATTTCTTTAAAATTTTTCGAGACCAAATTTGGGATGCCAAATGTAAGTATTTAGTAGTATAGATTTTAGGAAATAATATCACACGTTTTAAAGATATTGATTTTTCAAAAAAAAAAACTTGGGATTTTTTTTAGAAAAACCCAAAAAATATTTTTTCGAATATTTTTATATATAATATTATTTTAAACTTAAGGCGGCTCCTGCTGAAAATTTTTGGTTAAAATCGTTAGATCCGTAATGAGAAAGTCGAAAATCAAAAAAAAGGTTCTATAACAGGTACTGTTAATAACATGTTGCCCCAATTTTTTTTTGAACAAAATGTAGTCCATGTCTATAATATCACACCTATTTTTTTTTATCAAAATCGTTAGAGCTGTTTTCAAGATAAATAAGATTTTGCATTACGGGTGTAGGGGGGTGCAGTTAGTTTTGGACCTAAAAAAAATTAATTTTTCTCCTCTAGGAAATCACCGAAGACCCTTACACGCCGTCTTCACTAGCGATAAATCCATCGCAAAGAAATTGGAAAGACTTTCAAATTGGAAATTAATATAAATGAGTTCTATGGACAATTTCAAATCAGATTTTTTAAATTTTGTTAAACCTCAAGCAAAGGCTTTCTTCCCACGTAAGACTTAAACTCAAACAAATTTAATTTGGGAAGGCCAGAAGAATATGACAGTTCTCCTTTCGATAAAGCAAGCGATGAATGGTATGCGATGAGAGCATACTATCTATCGCACGCTATGGAAATATAGCTGCGATGGCGATCTCTACTTGCGATGATGAAAGCATGCTTTAAAGCATCGCTAGTGGAGACCGCATGTTAAGAACCGAGTTTGAAGAAAATAGCTCCAGTGGCTTAGGCTGTTGATCGAGGTACAGATATACAGACAAACAGGCGGAATTGTCGGAACCGACTTTATTCTACTTCGCTATCATCGTAATGTCAACTTTTATCAAAATCTCGAGTTCGATTTTTCTTCCAAATGCAGAACTTGACCTAGTGCTTATATCGCAAGTAAAAAAATGAAATTAAGATATTACTGTACTGTACCTACCATAGAATCATTTTTTCGAATTTTGAATTTCTCATTATTGTCATAACGGATTTTAATGAAATTTTTTATAAAGTATCTTCTAAAAAGTTTAAAAAAATATTGTGCTTCAATTTTTTTTTTTGAAAATTCCATATCTCAAAAACAGGTAAATTTTTTTTAAATAAATTAAATTTTTATTCCTACAATAGTAAAGACTTATTGGCGTACCAAATATTTTCTCACAAATATTTTTTTTTCATATAAAAGCTTCCCCTTTTGAGAAAACGACTTAAATTTTGGTTCTCGCATAGATTCATATTTGTTTAAGAAATCACATAGCATTCTTAAATACTAAAAGATATTTAAAAATGAATTGTATGCTTATGAACAGTTTTCTCTTATAACATTCGTTTTTAAATTTCTTATGGCCAATTTCATAAACAAACACTTTTATCAAAAATCCTCTTAAATCTTTCGAGTTTCACCAAGCTATAAAAATGGAATTTTTGGGAAATGTTTGTTGAAATTGAGTTCTCTTTACATCCTTGATTAAAGAAATTAGTTTTTTCTTTCTAATAAGCGAAATGTATGAGAAAGAATGAGAAAGCATTATACTCGTATGTTGACACAAATGCCAAGAAATGCAAAAAAAAAAAAAGCGAAATGCAGAAAAATTTTGTTTAGAAAGATCCTGTGGCATAAAAAGTTTAAGTAATGACCACTTTATTTGTTGCACCGACGGGTTTGTACCGTTGCCAAATGACGACCAAACAAATTCAACAACTGATCCACATATGCTTTGCAAAGTCGGAACCTCATTTTGAAGTCACAGTCGGAGAATGGATTCCTGTAAACCCGGAATACTCTTGCTCGACGAATAACTATGTGTTGTACTTCATCGTTGGATGAAGATTTATTTTATATTTTATTCTAAATAAAAAACAGATCTTAAAAAATTGAAAACTAAAATATTACAAAACAATGATTACAGCTGCTATATCCAATTGTTGTTATCTACATCTGATGACATTTCAATGACACGTTTAAGATTTAATGAGCCAAAAATGGGCATTTAGTTTATAAGAGTGTTTAAATACTTGTTTAATTTAAACGCGCTTGGTGAAACCAAGACATCCCATTTTAAGGTTTAGAAGTCTGTTAAATATTTAAAAGTCCTTCGTGAAATCAGGCATGAGCCTACATATTACATAAGAGCAAATTCGTGCATTTTATTTTTTTTGTTTTCGATTTTCTCAAAAACCGTTTAAAGGATTTTCATTAATTTTTTTTTTTTTGAAAAAACCATATGCTCAATTTTTTGAAACTTGATTTTTTTTTTCAAATTGCTTCAGAGTCGTAGCGATTTTTGTAATTTAAAATATATATGTTGGTAATTCACTTTACGGTCATAATAGGTCAGGTTTTTTTTTTGCCCAAGTGGAGTACCAAAAATTTGTTCGGTGACCTTGAAACCAACTTTAAAAATTCATAAAAAAAATTTCGGCTGACCAATTTGGGATTATCCCAAAAGTAAGGTGCCAAAAATCGCGCGTGACCTTGAAAAAGTTTAAGCCTTCATTATTTTCAAAAACAAACAAAACTCTCTATAGAGTGATAAAATTTTCTATAGCTGACCAATTTTTAAGACTAGTTGACGTTTTTTGACCAATTAGATGGCATACTTTTTTTTTTGCGAATATCCCATGTATGGGGTGCCAAGATCCCAGAACCGAAAACGCCATTTAAAATTTCGATAACATTTTTTGTTTCACTTAATTATACGATCTACAATTCAAAATTTTCAAATTAAAATATGAGTAATACTGACATTGCCTACCATAGAAAAATTTTTCGATTTTTCATTATCGGCATAACGGATTTAAATGATATTTTTATATATAGTAGCATCTAAACGTTTAAGAAACATTGCATATCAAAACACAAAAAAATATATACATAAAAACTTGTTTTTTTTAACCTTACATTAATTTGTGTTCTTTCAAAAATACATATTTGATCAAGATTCCTTTTTTAAAAAATGTATACTTATGAATCATTTTTTTTAACAATATTAATTTAAATTTTTTTTAAATCTTTTAACATTAGAGTCAATTCTTGCGATTTTTCGTTGAAATGTTCAGAGTTAAGATGGCGCTTAATTCAATAGTAGAAAGATACATTTGAAATGTGGCACTGGCTTTAAAATAAAATAAAATGCACGACTGGGTCGCACGAACTTGCTCCTATGTAATCGACTAGGAATTTTAAAAACGAATGTTATTAGAGAAAACTGTTCATAAGGATAAAACTAATTTTTAAATTCTTTTAGTAGTAAGAGAAAAAAACGGAATGCTATCCAACTATGAATTTATGCAAGAACAAAAATTATAAGTCTTTGTAGTGGTTTCTTAAAAAAAAGCTTTTATATACAAACTTTTTAAAAGCTTTTTAAGAAAAAATTTAGGTACGCCAATTTAAAGTTTTTATTATTGTTCGAATAAAAATTAAATTTACGAAAAGAAATATTGATCCGTTTCGGAGATTTATCAAATTTTCAAAAAAAGAAAAAAAATAGATTTTTTTTTTCAAAAATTCAAAAAATATTTATTTTAAAGTTTTGAAATGCAATGTGTTTTAGACTTTTTAGAAGCTTCTCTATCAAAATTTTCATTAAAATCCGTTATGTGGATAATGAGAAATTCAAAATTCGAAAAAATGGTTTTATGGTAGGTACAAGCTGTAATATCTTAATTTCAATTTTTTTTTAATAAATTAAAGATCGTACAAATTAATTAAAAGACAAAAAATTTTATCAAAATTCTAGGCGCCGTTTTCGAGAAAAATACGATTTTTAAAAACCATTTTTTTTAATTTTTTAGCATTTGTATGGTAGATACCTTTATTTTTAGGTAAAATAAAACTTTTTTTTCACATCTTATAGACTATATTGAGAAACTTTTATTTATCAAGTTTAAAAAAAATCTAGCATGGGGTTTTCGAAATATTGAGTTTTGAAAAAAAAATTTGAAGTTTTTTTTTAAAAATCCAAAAATTTTTTTTTTAAAATTTGAGTACACAATTCTATTTATGTTTTTGGGAAGTTTTAGCAAAAAAAAATTATCAAAATCGGTTGTACCGTTTTTGAGAAAATCAAAAACAAAGAAAATGGTTCCATGGGGGGTACCCTCAATAACCATTTTTCGGAAAATTTTTTCAGCCAATACCTAGCTTTAATTAAATGAATTTTTTTGTATTTTTATTTTTAAAATCTGTCGAACAGTTTTTGAGAAAAAAAATGTTTATAAAATTTCGAAAAAAAAAATGGGTAGGGCAAGTACCGTTATCTTTGGTCTTAAAAAAAAAGAAAAAAACGTGTGGGGGGAAAAATTAAAAATGATATCTACCAAGTTTAAAGAAAATCGGCCGAGCCGTTTAGCCTGTAGTCCAACAGACAGACAGACAGAATTGCGAGACCCACTTTTTTAGTCTTCGCTATCATCGTAATGTCAACTTTGATCAAAATCTCGAGTTCGATTTTTTTTACGAATGCATAACTTGCCTTATAGTACCTATAAGTCGCAAGTAAGAAAGAGTGGATATAAGAGTGAGGAGCATTCTATTATTTTGTATTTGCTGCGCTGTTTCTGCAGATAAGCTTTTAATGGTAAAAGGGGAGTAGTATGTCACTACTAATCACCTTCCAAGTATAGTGTGTTCCCATCAATGTACCCTTGAAAAAACCGGTAGGGCATTGAACTATTTTTTCTTATTGAATTTGCAACTCTCTGTAATATGGTAATAAAAAGCATATGAATCACCAAAGGCTCTTAAGTACCAAGTTTGATGAAAATCGCTGGAGTGGTTTAGGCTATAAAATGAAGAACAGATATACTTATGCACAGCATACAAATTTTAATCGAAATCGGTAGATCCGCTAAATAAAAAGTCAAAAACTTAAAAAGCAGAAATTGAACCCATTTATCAAGCATGCAAAAAGTCTCTTTAACAGGTTTAGGCTGTATGTTGAGGTACAGACAGACAGATGGAATTGCGAAATTCACCTTTTTCGTTTTGCTACCATCGTAATGTCAAATTTGATCAAAATCTATTATTTCTTCAAATGCAATGATTTTTTTCAAATCTTGCTTCTGTTCCCAAAGTTTTCTAAGACATCAATCAATTGAAGAACAGTCCAAACTTAACGAGAACATGATTCAATACATTTTAAACGCCTCTCCACCGGCTTCGACAACACATCACTATTGATAGCAGTAACTTCGTAGTTCATCTAACTTGGAATGTATTCCAAGTTTGATTTAATTTGTAAATTAACTCCATTAACGATTAGTTAGTTGAGATCCGAAAAAGAACCACTACTAATTCGGTTAGGTGAAACAACACGCGCAAGACAAAGAGACAAAGACGCACTACAAAACCCTTAAACTCCAAGTCCTTCTTTATATCGGCACCGATTGTTGCGAAATAAGCAGAAAGTAAACTAATGCTGAGCTTTCTGTTAGACGCCATTTGACAAAACTATATTCAATTTAAGATTAACAAATTGTAAATACAAATTATGTTCTAATTCAAAAGTCAAGTAACCTCAACTTGAACTTGAAATTTTCATTAAATTATATTCAATCACTGAACTCAATCAGAAGTAATTCGCTATTTTTCATCATTTTTGTTAAATTATTTTTTGTTTTAATAAAGTTTTCAATTTACTCACTACTGGGCTCTTTCCAAAGAACAAATTCTCTGACGGATATTTTATATATTTTTCGAATATTTTACACAATTAGATAATTCAAATTGTACTAAAAAAGGATCACCAATTTATTTATTCTCTTAGGTCTAAAACTTCAAAGTCTCGTCAGTTATTAATTACGCAAACCATTTTTTTTCTACTTTTTAAAATATTTTTGCTATGCATTATTTATTTGGTATGTAAATATGTTTGTATGTACTCGAAAGTACTAAAGTATTTCTAATTTTGTAGAGCGTTATCAGCGTACACGTTTAAAACATTTCCTCCTTATTACTGGACCAATCAAATGCCTTTTTAGTTGATAACAGCCATTTATAAATTTTAGATCTAGACGTCATGGAATCTATGAAGACACTCATAGTAAATTATTTGCGCATTAAAGCAGTGATTGTATTTAAACTTTTTAAATTTTCACCTCTCTGATTCTCTTTCGACTACGACAAATTAATTATATCGAAGATTGATCACACAATTCAAACTTGAGGAATTCCATTTGTTTGCAAAATTCTAATTTATTTTAGGACTACTTTAAAGATGATGGTTGGTTGCATAAGAGAAGGAAAGTAAACATTCTTAAAATAATAATCATTGAGTTTGAGAAACCTAATATTTTTTTTTTTATAAAATGTTATTAATTTGTTGTCATAAAAATTGATAAGTTCACTTGTTATGCAATGATATATACAGACTCACTTTGGGGTCATCAGTCAACCTTAACTCCTTATCAACAATACAATTTGTGTTATCACTTCATTATTAGAAAATTATTTTTAGGTACACACACAATCATGACCGAACCTAACTTACAAGCAAATGTAGAAACAAAATTCAAGTCTAAAATATATTTTAATTAATTTTTGTCTTAAAGTTAACTTTGTCTTTCCCTTCCAACCGTAGATCTTATTAGCATTTGAATAACAAGTTGTTGAAAGCAATAAATAATTTTGTATCTTTTTTTAAAAAATACTATTCTATCAACACTTTCAATAAGCATTCGAAAACACCCTTTCTTGTGTTGAGCTGGTAAAAACTGTTTTTAAATCAACCAATAGGAATAAAAGAAAACATTTTTTATCTTCAGCTTTTTATATTTGTTCGAACATTTAAGTGACCATCATTGCCCAACACTACTCACTTCGCAACAAAATTAACACTACACAAAACATTTGAATATCTCATTCAGTAACTGTTGCAGCAACCAGAGCAGCACCACGTCCAGATCCATCCTCGGAAAGCATCAAGTCAAATCTAATATTCGGGTTAACCAATTCTCTCATCTTTTCCAGCATGTATTCGTTGAATTTGGGATGAAGTCTGTATACTGTTCCATCAACGCCCACAGTCGAGTGACCTTCATCGATTTTGTTTATCATTGTAGCTTGACTGCATGCAACTAGATGGGCTGCTCTCTGCGATACACACTCACAAATGTATCGCACTTCGGCGCAGTCGTCGTTGGTGGGCTTTGAAAAGCCCAAATCGGTGAAAATTCTTTTGCAATTAGTCCAAACACCTTCTTCGTCTTCTTCAATCTCTGAAACGAATCTGGTCTCAAAGCTGTCAGGCATTGCAAGGTTCTGCGATTTTTTGCCACAGTTGGCGAAGAGGAGTTTCTTCTCGATGGCTTTGAGAAGCACCAATCGAACGATCTCACCCATGTACATTCCCGAAATCATTTTCTCGTAGATTTGTTTTCCAGGATTCATTGAAGCTCGGTCAATAATCCAATCGTGCTCAGTTCGAATAAAGTCAAGCGAACCACTTTCGCCGAATGCACCCATTTCGGCATTGACAATTACGTAAGGCTTTCCCGAATCACCGTCATAGAGTTCAACATTTTCCACTCGCTCAAGATAGCATGCGTTGCATCCGGTACCGATGATCACTCCGATGTGGCAATTTTTATTTCTGTGTGCACAGGACATCAGGGTTCCGGTTGTATCGTTGAGAATCGCTACCACTGATATGGTAATATCTCCACGTCGTTTGATAGCCTCTCTCAGCAAAAGCACTACATCTTCGTTCTCCACGCCGGGACAGTTGAATCCTTTGGTCCAGCGAATCAAGTATCCCTTTGTAAGTCCCACTTGTTTCAATGGAAACGAAAATGTGAAACCAAGATGAAGGTGCTCCTCCAGTAAGTCCTGCTCCTTCATAAAAGTGGCCAAACATTCGGCAATGTGGTCGAAAAGCTGCACCCCTGGACCGGTCATGATTTCCTGAGAAATAGCATAGGTCTTTGACTTTATATCTGCTTCGTGATGTGCCTTCAACGTGACCAACAGCACTCGGAAATTGGTGCCGCCCAAGTCCAAGGCCATATAGCGGCCAATTTCTTCACCCGTAGGCAGATCCTGCACGTAAGTTACGAAACACTTTACATCTGCTTGATCGTGTGTCCGCTTGCATAACCCACGATTCAATTCATTCAGGAACCTGCGACTAATCTCCAGCAACTGACTTTTATCGAGTAAGAACTCTTCCATAAGATGGTGACATTTGCGCGGTTTAGAAGACATGTTTGCTTGTCTGATTCTTAGAATCAACTGTCGTTTTATTAGATTCGTTCAAGCAGCTAAGCACTAATTATGAAACTATCTTCTGGACAATGATTTGCTTAGACGACTTAGTATAATCTAACTTAGTAGCTGTTTGATAATCACATTTGTTGTAAGAGCTGAGAAAGTGGCATAACAATTTTTATGAATTGATTTTGAAGTGTGCTCTAACCTGGACATGAATAAGGCTATAAACTGATAAGGGCTTTATGCCGTATCTCTGCATTTATGATACGTATTAAATTTACATGGTTGGTTTGGTTATATCGATATTGATGGTCATGGTCCCGAAATAAAAAAACAAAAATCTAAAACTTTGTCAACTTAAGGATTAGGGGTAAAGGTTTCAATAGATTACAGTTAATATTTTTGTTGGTCGAGGTTATCGAACAGAAAATAAGATAAGGACGTAAGATGACATAAAAAATTTGTTAAATTGATTTAGTTTTTGTCTCACGCGAGATCTGAGTGCGTCTTGATTTTATTTCTAGAAAAAATAGACAAATTGTAGTTCTTGCATAAGATCGTGCGTGTTATTTAAAAAGCAATTTGTATATGTTATATGTTTTGCAGAACGACGACAGGCATTAGTTTTCATTTCGAAGATATTGGTCATTAAAACACGAAATAGGACAACACATAATGGAGAAGACGCAGTTCAAATAATGGGAACAGGCCTAAATGGAGGGAAAAAGCTAGATTAATAAATAAAATCTATTTTTTTTATTTGCACACGCTTAAGAGGTCATTACTACTCTTATAATGTTAAGGGAACTGAATTTCAGGTCTCACATCACCGCTTCTATAAACAGAGCTAACTCTGCACTCGGTTTTGTTAAGCGATGATCAAAAGAATTTTCCGACTCCTATGTAACAAAATCTCTTTACCTCACATTTGTTAGGTTCCTTCTTAAATACGCTACGCTAGCCAGGTATGGTTACCTTTTTACGCTTCTCAAACTCTTCGAATGAAAACTGCTCAACGTCGATTAATCCGATTTGTAGCAACAAAGAAAAACGACATAAGTCAGTTTTTGCTACTTTTCAGGAGAGCGATTTGAATGTTTAGTTTGCAATACAAATCAGGTACAAGACTTTTTTTTTCTTTTGTCTGTAATTTTTTAACAGTTTGAGATAAAAATACGAAAAAAATGCGACAGACGGCAAAGTTGCTGACACTGTATTTATTCATCAGATTTTAGCTGTTAATATTGACTGTGCTGTGCTTCTCCAAAAAAATTTCATTGCGCACGAACCCAAGAAATCTTAGACCAGTTTCACTTTTCGATGTCAACTTTCAAGAAATACGAAATACTAATAGTATCAAAGGAATCTTTGACTTCCACTCTTCTAAACACTCTCTTGAAATCTCTCTTTATCAACACTCTCAACCTTAAATAAACCTTCCCAACTTCTTAGCCGTAAGTTACAACTGGTCATATTTTTAAGTTTTTTGTAAAAACTGGCGGGTGGGCCTACGGGTCCAAAGTTTAAAAATAATAAAAACAAAAATAAAATAAAAATAATAATAAAAAAATGCTAACACACATATATATTTAAGCCTAGATTAAAGTTTTTATATTGCTTGTATTGAAAATGTGAAAAAAAATTAAAATAGAAAAGTCTGGTAAGCTGTAAGCTTGGCTTAGAAGCCAGCGGATTGTAGAGCCTGGTACCTTACAATTCTCTTTCTAACCCGTAGAAATTTGAATGTGTAGGTAGTAAAACCAATGAAACCAATGGTAGAGTTCCTCAACAATCAAAACTTGGACCGCTACTGTTCAACATTTATACAGCTGATCAACCATCCAACATACTAGGAACTAAGACAAAGATGCCTCCATCACATACACGACCTCTTTTTCACCAGAAATTGTTAATTCAACACTGCCAGAAAGTGGCATGACTCATCCTGTACTTGAAAGCATAAACGATTTTATGGGACAAATTTTCTTTCACACTCCTCCATTTGCAAGAGTACTGAAGGATCTCAATGTACACAAATCTGCTGGCCCGGATAGAAGCCCTCTTATTATTTTGAAGAGGTGTTTTTCAACCACTGGGTAAGCTTTTCAATCGGTCCTACTCTACTGGTTTTTTCTGAGTGGATGGAAAACAGCATTAGTTCAGCCTGTCGCAACAAAAAGTGAATCTTTCTTAATTTTCAAGGTCATGGGAACGCTGATAAATTATCAGCTTTCGTTGTAATAGGTCCACTGGAATTCTGATGAACAGATATGTAAACTTAATGTGTACTGTTTAATTCAGATATTCTTTCTTTAATAGTACTATACCTAAATTACCTCTGTATCTTAACTGATACGGGTGTACATCGGATATATACACTATTCTATTAAACAGATAATTCGGTATCATATTATTTTAAATTTTAAATACTCGTATGAAAATAAGCACGTTCATTTATGTTCTTAGATTTATATTAAGCCACTGTAAAGGGTGTTAACATACTGCGCTTTAGAATACACCTCATTCCCCGATTTTGTAATTTTTGTAATCTATTAGTCATTCGATAGTTCCTAAACAAAGTATTGTTGCACAATATTCCACAATATTCAAAATGAGGTTTAATCATTACATTAAAGATTTTTATTGTACAACTCGGCGATAATCTATCTCTTATTCTTTGAAAAAATCCAATTTTCGTTGCAATGCTATTACATATATAGTTTATGTGCTTTTCAAAACTTAATTCTTTATCTAAAATTATTCCTAGGTAGTTAATTTCATTAACTTTTTCAATATTATTTTCATTTATTACAATATT
Organism: Chrysotoxum bicinctum; assembly: GCA_911387755.1. Lineage (NCBI taxonomy): Eukaryota > Metazoa > Arthropoda > Insecta > Diptera > Syrphidae > Chrysotoxum > Chrysotoxum bicinctum. The sequence continues at coordinate 220,950,017 of OU426987.1, forward strand.
TTCTGAATAATCTCCATTAATTATAATTGCTTTCGTTTTAGCGATATTAAGTTTTAATTTATTCAATTTAAAATATACTTCTAGATTTTTCAAATCTGTATTAAGTTGATTAATGCACTCCTGCGACGACTTTCCAGTTACATATGTCAAGGTATCATCAGCGAAAAGTCTAGCCTTGGCAGAATGAAGGACATTTTCCAGATCATTAATATAAACAATGAAAAGTAGCGTCCCCAATACTGCTCCTTGCGGTACAGCCAGTCTCACCACCATAACTTGAGAAAATTCGTTTGCCACTTTTTTCGCTGTGTTCTTTTTGTCAGATAACTTCTAAACCTTTCGAGTTCTACTCCCTCTATACCATATCGGTACAGCTTCTGCACCAGTATTTCTCGATCTATGGTCTCAAATGCCTTTTGAAGGTAAAAAAAGATTGCAACTATAACATTTTTTGCATGCATATCTGTTTCTATTGTGTGACAACCAGATTTAAAAGTGATTCACAGCTGTGTTTTTGTCCGAAGCCTGACTGGTAGTCACTTAAATAATGGTAAGTTTCCATATAACTTTGCAGTTGCTTATGTAAAATTTTTTCCAGAATCTTACTTTCTGTCATGAGCAGGTTTACTGGACGAAACTCTGTTGGATTTACTGTTTTTCTTACTTTTTCAATTGTGATTTGTGACTACTGTAGATTCCTTCCAGTGTTGAGGAAAAATTCCTGTTCTTAATGAATTGTTGATGATGTTTAAAAAACAAGGTCCCACAATGCCGAACGCATTCAATAACATTCGAATTGACAAACCGTTGAAGTCTTTTTTTGCGTTCATGCTCTTCATAGTACGTTTTAATTCACTCATGTTAATTAATTTAAATTTAAAAGTATTTTTACTATTTATATTTATCAAGTTTTTATACTGCTCAACCGGTATTTTATCATTTAATTCTTCTACACTTTTCACAGAAAAACTATTCAGTTTGTCAGCTTTCTTTCTCTTATTCTTTATCGTTCTATTATCACATATGAATGAATGAATGAAAATTTTATTGAGTCTTTAATGTCGATTTCCTTTTACACTAGGGATTTTAGGGATTGCGATCCCTTGTCAAATTTTGACTTTTACCACACCAAAAAAATCGATTTTTTTTTGACAGAGATCAAATCTTTCGAATCCGTATTTGGAGAGGGATTTACATGTATACGAAATACGCACACTAAAAAGACAAAATTTGACAAGGGATCGCAATCCCTAAAATCCCTGGTGTAAAAGGAAATCGACATAAGTGTCTTTTACAAAGTTGTTTCATCTTATTCTATCTTTAACAAAAGTATAAAAGTGGCTGTAACGTATGGCCTTCTTTAACAATCTTGCTTATTTAGAGTTAAGCCTCGTGGCATGTCAATTTTTATATAATAATATAGTTTTGTTCTGCTCGTGCTCATGGGCGAACGTTATACATTTGCATGAAACGGGAGTTTCGTTGACTATATACATATTTACAATTTTATAAACTAATACTAACTTAAAAACTAAAGAACTAAAAACTTAAAAAGCGCTGAGCGCTGTTATATCTTTTTTTACATAGAATGTTGATATTTCTTGTCTTTTTTGAAAATGAGAGCGAGAACGCTCTTTATGTTTGAATATACGATTAGTTCACTAGAGAAGTGAAAAACATAGTCAGATATGAGCGATAGCTCTATACTGCTTACATGTATACATTTAGGATGAGTGAGAAGATTATACGATTACACTAATATCACATGACAGAGATAATAAGTTGAGATTACATTTTGGTGATGTATTTTCTTTTTTTTTGTCTTTTTTTTTTGTTTGTTTAAAATAGAGCGATAGCGCACTATACAAATTAGACATATAATTGTATTTATATAATAAAGGAAATATCACATATCGGTTACAATAATGTCACTTAGTTTTAAATGTTAAAACTTAAAGATTATAAAGGTCTTAATCCTGAGCGCCACAAGTTGGTAAGCAGCGGTCAGTTTCCGTTTATCGGGATTCATCCAGTTTTTTTTAGAGACTAGATTCTCAGTTTTTGGCGACATGATTAGGTCAGCCGGTTTAGTAGTATCTTCAATCCCAGACTCAGGATTGAGATTTGGTTGCTGTTCGGCAGACTAATGCCCGCAGAACTGTAGTTGCGTATTATTTTTTTTTTTTTTGAGCAGGTTCGCTTCCTGCTGGAAATGAGCCATGTGTCGGCGTCGTCGATTTCTGTGTTGTATAAAACACTGTTGCTTAATGCAAGGCGTTGGTGGGTTGCATGAAGCTTCCCATTTCCGGGTCCTCCTCCCCTAGTCAGATTTACACCTCATAGAACTTGTGGGCACTTTAGGTTAAAGTGATCCAATTTTTTCAGCGTAATCACTGCACCATCCGGCGTTGAAATTAATTTTGGGGTGTTAAGGAAGTTCGCTTTTGATGTAAGCGAATACTATTTCGTCAAAAGACATATTAAAAACGGAAAATTTTTAATTTAAACCGCGACACGTTTTTACCTTAGGTTATGTTAATTTTATTTTTTGGAGAGTGCAGACGCAGAAACACGTCTGCACTCTCGGATATTCCAACTCAAACTCTCCTCTATTATCACATATAATTTGCTCTATTTCACTTTTCTCTTCATTAAGTACTAGCGATTGTTTTGTTCTCCACATCGTTTTTTGGTCTGTAGCTTGATCAATTTTCCTAGCAATAAAATTATTCTCAGCTAATTCTAGATCAATAACGTATTTATTTCTATATTGCTTATATATATTCCAGTCACTACTGTTATTTGTCCAAATAGCTCTTCGATGAATATGAATTTTTGTCAGTTTCATATTGAATAAATATTGATTAAATCAACCGATATTGCCATTAGTTCTACTAGTTCTTGAGATCATCATCTTAACCATAGTTTCTTTTAATATTACACTGAAAGATTTTGATGACTCTTCTACACCATTGAAGTTCAAATTTGTTGTTTCATGATTTATCAGCTCCTTTCGAAAAACGTTCTCATCAAATGACAATGGGGCCTATCGTAAATAAAATTTCCCTGGGAAAAATTCCCATTTTCGAAAAATTGCGATCGTGAATGAGTTCGAAATATTCCCGCGTAATTTATGGCTATCGTGATTTTCTTCCATTTCTGAGGAATTTTAAAACTACATATACCTAATTCAAAGGTGTTTTTTCGACAACATATGTATGGTATTTTTTTATCGGAGGAGAAAAGTTTCGAGGGAGATTCACGATTGACGAAAAAAATTCCGAGGGAACAAAAAATTCCGAGAGAAACAAAATTTCTAGGGAGATTCCCGATAGCCCGCAATAATTTTATGATGTGCTTCGTTCATCTTTGGTTGACAAAATTTATTTCGAAATTTATTTCTAATGTTTCGTGGTCACTGATTTTGTATTCCTTTATTACTTTAGCTTGTATCTTTCCATAGTTTGTTATAACGTAGTCTATTAAGGTAGACGAAGAAGTTTTGGGTAATTCTAGTAGGTTCTGTTACTATTTGTTTAAAAGAAATATCTGAAATGCCTTCATAAATGCGTTTCTTGTACGTATTGTTCGAAAACCAATCGGCCTATCGTGAATAAAATTTCCCTGGGAATTGTTCCCAACTTTCAAAATTGTCATCTCGAATAATGTCGAAAGTTTCCCTTGGAATTTATTGATATTGGGAATTAAGTTTCATAGTGACTTTGGCTCACATTTAAAAAGACCAGTCGCCAGCTTACAATGAACAGTGCAGAAGTATTGACCTTTCCAATTTTCGAAGATGGGGAAAATTCCGAGCGAAATTTTGTTCACGATAGCCCCCAAAAAACTTTTTTGCAGGGGCTGAGAATCAAACCCAAGACAGTTCAGTTCAACACACTAACCATTATACCATGGGGTACTACATTATTGTGATGTACCTTCAATTTTTGGTCTAGTTTCACTGTAATGTTCATTTAGTTTTTAACTTAGTTTGTGTTCGTATTCGATTCTTTCGCTTAAGATGAGTTCACATTGACCTTTTACCCATCGTTTAGTTGCGAACTAAATTTTGTCTAGGAGAGAACCTAATTTGGGTTATGAAAATTAAAATAACTCCTTCCACAGTTTATTTACACTCAGACTCGGTTTTATCTACAACTTTTTCAGTGTAGAAGCTCTTGGCATAAGGGTTAGCGCTTTGACTGTCATGGAGAAGGACTTGGGTTCGATTCTCAGCCTCTGCAAAAAAAATGTCAGGCAGAAAGCTGTAGGTCTTCTCCATTCCTGATGACGCACACAGGAATGTTTGAGTTTGAGATCTCTCTAGGAGCCGTAATGACCACCTATTTATTTTAACAACATTTTCAGTGCGCACTCAAGACAATACAAACAAAAAAGCGGTAAGTAGATGATTACATAGAAAAGAAAACTTTCAACTGACTTTGCTCAGGCAAGACCTTAACGAGAGTCAACCATTAGCCGGAAATCATTGCTGCAGATATAAGGATCCTACTTAGATTATGGACAGATGGAAAGACCAATTTCCTTAGGGCCTATGAGCAGAAGATGTAAATAAGTAAGTTGACATCGGCATTGGCACTTTTGCAGTCCAACTGAATTGCTATTGAACGTCTGAATCCCCAATCCCCTAATCTAATTATATTCTAAACTTACCTGGAACCTCATTTTCTTCAGTTGTACCGGGTACCGGGGATTTATTTGCGCCTTCAGGGCTATATTTTGTTTTCTCGATTTTCAAATTGCTCAATTTTTTGGTCTAAAAGAAAACGTATGTAAAACATATAGGAAATGAGATTAAATCAAATTATTATTCATTCATACCAATTTCTTTATTTTTTCTTTATATTTTTTAATTTTCTTCTGCTGTTTCTTTAGCTGATCGTGTAATCCATCGATGTACGAATATACTTCACCATGATTGCAATTATTTCGTAGAAATTTCACCGTTCTCAGAACAAATTTTGGAGATTTCTTTGATTTATGCTTTGATGATTTAATTGTTTTAGTTTCTTCTGTTTCACTAGACATATTATTTTATTTTAAAAAGAAAATTGTTTTAAGAATTTAATAAAGAAAAAATAGTTTGTTTTATGTGTCAAAATTATTGGAAAGTAAAAACAATTTCCAAAATCCAAAAGCAATATCAAATAACCTAGTTATAGATGGGCCAACATCTTATGTTAGCCAAGTTCAGATTTATTAGGCGTTGTTCATTAACTCTAACCCCGAGGCCACATAACAAGTAATGGCAAGCAAGTTGCTTAGGCTAGGCGCGCACATTCAATTTTTAGTTTCGCAACTGCACTAACTAAAAAGTTTGTGTTTTGATACAAACTAAATGATTGCCTAAAATGAGTTTGCTATTTTGTGTAACATACATATAATTATATGCACCTGCGCGGACATTCAACCAAATAGTTCATCTGTTTTCTATAAGCAACCAAACAGTTGTGCCACTAAAAATTGAATGTGCGCGCCTAGCCTAAAAAGCCATCTGCCCCGCCAGGGTAAGAACTAATTTTTGGATCCTTGAATTAGACCCAGATAGAAAATAGGATCTCAAATTGTTCTTGTACTACATCTTAAAATTTAATCGAGATCCAGATCCATATAGATCCGTAGATACGAGTAAAAAAACGCACTTTGTAGAGTTTATCGTATACATAAATAGAATAAATTTGAAATGCAATTCGTTTTGTTGTTTGATATAATAAACAGGCTCATCTAACCTCTTGATTAACTTTCCAGAATATTTGCCAACCTCACGCAACAAAAATAAAGTAAACGCTTGTTTTCCTTGCAGCTGTTCGCAAAAACTGTCACTTTGGCATTTGCACATTGTAGTGTAAAGTTCGCGCCATGGATAAATTTAAATTATTTTTATACGTTTTTTGCATATTTAATTTAACAGCAACTATTGAAACAACAAAATTAAATTATCCACGTGTTCTTTTACCAATATTTGACAAAATTTCTATAAATTTCACATTGGAAGTAATTGAAAAAGGCTGTTTCAAATGGTAAGCAAAGGCTTAGCATAACCTAACCTCAATTTAACCGGGATTTTTGGATTCAATTGTTTAATTTATTTAATAATTATTTTAAAGGATGTCATCTCGGCAAGATCTGATCCTTATAACACCCCAATATGATGACTTTGAAAGTGAGTGCTCCTCCAAAGCTGTGGTTACGGTTTTGTCGCGAGAACGACGCCGAAACACCGCCATTGTACTTGCCGAAGACACTGCTACCACAGAAGTTCTCCGCTGCGATGTAATACTCGATGTAATTGACCAACTGCGAGTGTTGACGACAACAAGAGAACTCTATTTGGAGGAAGCTCCGGAAACCTTTGAGCTTTGGGCTCAAGATTCCCAAGGAAATGCCTTTACCACCCTGGAAGGCGTTGAGTTCGATTGGAAGATATCCCCAGTTGGACAAGATGCCATCGTGAGCAATGACTGGCAAGCCGCTCTTCGGTTCTTGACTTTTACAGAAAGCAGCTACCATGAAGTGCCAAAGTCTCTCGAAAAGTTTGAGGCTCTCCACATGAAGGGCTACATGGTTCTGTTGGAAGGCATCAATACCGGAACAGCAAAGGTAAGAATGGCTTTGCTTGTACTTGATCCAATGACCACCAATTGCATTTTAGGTTACAGTCCGCATTCCATATCCAGAGTATTCGGCGGTGCCAATCAACGAAGTTTACATCAATGTTTTGGCCAACATCATTCTTGACCCCTCGGATGTGCATATCCTAGCGGGAGATACTGTCAAGTTCCGCATTCTGCAATTGAAACAAGGAAAACTTCAAGAAGTGTCCCTTAACAACCAGTACTTCCTGCAGATCGAAGACACAAATGTTGCCACAATCAGTGGAAGCAAAGCGACGGGCGCAAAATTAGGAAGGACATTCGTTGTGCTACGCGATAGAAATGTCCCCTCTGAGGGCAGCTACACGGCAGACAGTAATGCCCCAAAGTCACCGGTTCCTAGGGCAACACTCACAGTAAGTGACCCAAAAAAGCTGACTGTGAATTTGTTGCCTCACTATAACTGGATGACTGTTGAGGGAGAGAAGCACGAAATTGCCGTGGATGTGTATGCAAAGTAAGTTCGTTATTCGATTACTTTCATTCTTTGTTATTGGATTATGTAGGACAGTTTAAGAGTTTTTTATATGTCCTCTACTCGAATTGGAGCTCATAAATGCTGTGTCGGCTCTAGTTTTCGAAATATTGACGTCTAAAATTGTAAAAAGTCCGTATGTTTGATGAGCCACCAATTAATTTTTCTTTTTTGGAGGAACAAATTTAGAACCTTTGTTAATTCAGAAGTTCTGAAATCAGTTTCGATTTCAAACCTTTGAAAAATCACTGCGATGTCGAAAATGTATTGTTTATCGACAAAAACTTTACTTTTTGGATTGGGTATGAGAACATAGACTTTTTTAAACGGCAAGCTCCTTTCTTCTTCTAAGCTCTTTCGCAATGATCAAAGAAACTGAAGTGTTTGGAGGTATCAAGAAATGTAACCTTTACCGATTTGGTAGAGGTAAAACTAAACTAAAGCATTTTTGTTTTACCAACCACTTTAAGTCCTACTTCGATTTATTTCTTGCAAGCAGCGCCTGAGTTATGTTTTCTTAACTCATTCAAACTTCCTTGAACTCACTACTTCACATTATACACGTAAACATATAACCTTATATCATATGCCTCTTTCTGTAGACTTGTTCGACGATACTATGTCAAATCAAAGAAATCTTGAACTCTTGCCACGGTTAAAATGGAATCAGGAAAGAATTAATATTTACCAACTTTTGGTAAACTTTGAAAGAAAACCTAGCTTGCTTATATTCGGCAGAAGTAACTGCAACCAAACTTGTCGCTTGCATTAGGAGTTCCACAAACAGTCCTGTAGCACAGAATGGCGAAGGCAAAGCCTTTCATTTTGGCTGAAGTTCCTGGAGAAGATGGGATTCCGTATGAATTTTTCAAGAATGCTACCTTAGATTTACTTACGCAACTTGAATCATTTTTTAAAAAAGTGGTTTTTAGCGAAGATGTAGCACCATTTTTCAAAATGTCAGTTATCTTTCGTCTCCTTTATAAATATCCTGGCAAAAATATTTTGCGGTGAAAAGATAAGAAACAGTTGGATGCTTACAATATCCTTAATGACTAGTTTCACACTACACCAATTGTTACAATCTAGAAGCAAGAAAGTGTACGTCGTTTTTGTTGACTTCAAGGCTGCTCTTTTAAAAATTCTCGCAACGAGATTGAAACGTGTAATAAGGGAATTGTATGGGACGGTTCTACCTGGTCAGAATGGTTCGAAATGGGTAATGGAAAAGAAAAGGATGTCCTATCAGTGCGCTATTGCTTACACTTTTTATAAAGATGTTGCTGCCTACTTACTTGGAGGGATACGAATCTACAAATCGAATGTTCTATTGTACGCTGATGAACTGGTGATATTACTGGTGAATTGCACTGGGAATGTTGCCTCATAATTAACTTATCAAAATTAATAGTTTTTATCAGATCAGCAAGGACCCAGAACACTTACAATTGGTTCTTCAATGGTTCAAGTTTGGAGGTCGTCAACGAATACAAGTAACTCGTTGTGAAACATAATAGGAATCATTGAAGATAGAAAATTATTTCTGTTTAAGTGGAGTGATTGTCGTACCTGGGCGAAACGCACCTTGGAGTTGAGGTCACTTGAGCTTTTAATTGAATTTCATAATAGGAATCTTTACAAAAGGCTAAAGAAGATCTTATGAATTGCTCTTGGGTAATCTTCATTCCCAAAATTGGAAAAAAGATACAAACCATCCAAAGTCTTTCAGGCCGATAAGCTTAACATCCTTTGTACTGAAAACCTTTGAAAAAATAGTTGACAACTTCATAAGATCAGAAGTTTTAGAAAACATGCCTACAAAGCTGATAACTTACAAAAAGCTATAGACACTAAGAAAACGGCTTTGTGCACGTTCTTAGACATAAGAAAAAAGTGTGTACCCAATACCATAACTAGATGGATTGGTGAAATGGTGGGCACGACACTAGCGGAGGCAATAGCAGGACCAAATACACAGAGAATCATCAAAACAAGAGACTGTCTTCAGGGAGGGGTTATATCATACTTGCCGTGGAGTCTTGTGATGCATAAACTGCTACAAAATCTCACCTCTCAAGGTATACTCTGCATCAGTTTCGCTGATGATATCATAATTACAGCCCTATGAAAGTTTGAAGATACTCTCTGTGAGGACTAACTATTACAAGCAAATCGAACTTTTTCTGTAGGACTATCAATCAATCCTACAAAAACTTGCCCTACAGAAGCGATGTTTATTGTTCATTTGTCCCCATTAAATGTAGTAGTAGAAGGAGTCATTTTAAGTCATGTATAAGTCACAGAAAAAGGGACTGCCTTTTAAAGTAGTCAGTAACTAACCGATCGACATCGATCAAATTATTACGAAACACAATTTTGTAACACGGAGCTAAGTTGCAAAAAAGTGTGGGTAGGCGAATCAGAAAAATACACACTCAAAGTCAATTCCATAAATTGGTACACGGATGGTTCGAAAACGATAGAAGAGACTGGTGCTGGAATTTTTGGGCCTAGAACCAAACTTTCCATTCCACTTCCATTTTCCAGGTGGAAGTCAATGCCATAGAGCAATGTGCAGGTCGAAATCTCGAAAGGTATTACAGAAACAATAATGTCTTACTTGTAGGTCCCCAGGAAAATGAGGAGGCAGACTCCATAGCAAAAAAAGGCGCAAGGAGTCCTATAATGGGCCAGAGTCCTAGTGCGGAATAGGAGAAACAGGATTAAAAACGAAATTTTAATACAGAAGGAGGCCAAAATATTCAAAAACTTGAAAGAACTCTCAAAATTGAGACAGGCCAAACTACTGCTTGGGAACTATAATCAAGATCCTTTCAAGAACAGTATCACCTTAAATAGTAAAAATCTATGAATAGTAACTAGCGTCACTGTAAACTTAGAAGACATTTGAGTATTCTTGGCATGGTAAACATCCCCACATGCAGATTCTGCTATACGCCGGAACAAATACTATGCGGATGCGAAGCACTATTGTATCAAAGAGACAAGTATCTGGGACGCTCCCAAGTAGAAGAGAGTAATTTATTCTCTGTCAAATAATCAATCTTATCAAAGGGATAAACTTTGGGGAAGAGCTGTGGGGTTAGTAACTCATCTAGCTCTGAATGGGGGCACAATAGATCTTTGGGTCGCATTGCAAATCCCCCTATCAATATTCATTGATTCATAAAACAGCTATTCAACTTGCCGATAAACATGCTGAATTACGCACTTTACCTTGAAATAGGACTTCCAAAACTGTTCACTTATAAATTGAAGTTGTGTGCGGACTATACTGTGAAGGTCAGAATGACCGTTTTTTCAAAATGGCTATGAGCTGAGAAACGAAGATTGGTGGATGGCAAAGTGAAAGAGTTTAGATAATGGTTGTGATGAAGTTGTATCAATGGACACAGACAGTTTAAATTCAGTTAGGGAACTATTGTATACGATTACTTAGAAACATGAAAATTCGGTGAAAACTGGCAAATCAGAAAGCAGACTTTTATACTCTCAGCTCAATATAAATTTAATGGAAAGAAACTACTTTCATGATCTGTTAAGTTGTAAAGAAATATCCCTAATTTTTAAAGGTGCGAAATCCTCGGTTTAAACGAAAGTCCTTATAACGGAAGTTTCAACCAGTTCTATTCTTTGTGTAATCTTAAATCCAATTAAGACTGCTTTTATTTTATCAGCATATGTCCAAGTTTTGCTTATCACCATCGTACATAATTCGGAAAAAAATTTGTAACAATGCAGGAAGCCATCAAGGATTCCGACTCGGAAACCCTTTACAACTTTTTGAAAGAAATGTATACGTATAGAATGTTACTAAATAACAGAATTCGTATGGTAATTAAAAAAAAAAATCTACTATTTAACTAGATAAAAATACATTATGTATAATATTAATATATGTAAAACAAATTTTTGGTAACTGACCTGACGGCAAAGCCATAGCTTTTAAAATTCATATTTTTTTTTAAATATTTAATTAAGAAAATTGAAATAAATGAATTCTTATTTACTTACTTAATTATTTAAACCTTATTTACACTTTTTAGTGATAATCAAAAAATTACTCTTGGACCAAAGTATGCTGTCAGTTCTCAACTCGACGAATCACTTTTCTACGTATTGAAAAAATCACAGAACGGTAGCAGAATTTACGGCGAAGCTGTTAAGGAAGGAACAAGTTCAATACATGCTGCCTTTAAACATGTAAATATACTTTACACTCAGCGAACGAGAAACAATTTATTTATTGTTATTTTTTCTCCTTAGTTAACTGCCAAAGCAGAATTGCAGATTTTCAAAGAGCTCTTATTGGCTCCCTCAAAAGTAATCATTCCCTTCGATCCGAATGCTCCAAAAACACAAAAGTTGCAATTCAGAGCAACTGGTGGAGATGGCTCCTACATATGGACATCACAACATCCTTCTCTGTTGCAAATTTCACAAACTGGTTTGGCCACCACTCGCATTGACAGTGATTTAAAACTGCCATCGGATACTTTCGATGAACGCAGTAAGGCAATCCTAACAAATCACGCCAATGTGCGAGTTGCTCTCGCAAGAAATATCAAAATTTCGCGCACCGCAGAAGTTTATTTCCTCCCACCCGTGAAACTAGAGATTGTCCAGTATAACTTTGAGACTGCCTTGCGTGATTACGTAAAACTGCACTTGGCTGTTTATACCTTTGTCAATAATTCGTACATTCCATTTACCAAGTGTGAGAATCTCAACTTCAATCTTGAATTTACAAATCAAATCTTCCAAATCGATTCCTTGCGAGAAGAGTTGGATGTGTTGGCGCCTAGTGCTTGTCATATAATTTATCTGCGCAGTACAAGTATCGGAACGACTCACTTAAGTATCTCGTACAAGTTCATGGACAAACTTCTGAAAGATGAAGCGACTCTGATGGTTTTTGAAAAGCTTGACATTCTTAATCCCATTGAGAATGAGATTATTCTTCCGATTGGGTCTTCAAGAAATCTTTTATATACAAATGGCCCACAAAAAATCTTCACACTAGCCGCGGAGCTGACGAAGAATCTGCAATATGACAAGGATATAGCTGCAGTTTCAGGGATTGAATTTGACTCACCTAGAGCTATAACGGCTTTCACAGTGCTTTGTCGCAAAGTGGGACAGACAACATTGAATTATGACGTCTTCAATCAAATGCAGGCAAAGAATTTCCAGCCTTACATCTCTAACTACATGACCACTATCTACTGTGTGAAACCAAGGTTTTTAAATCTCTATGCCACAGAACAGCTAAGACAGAGTTGTCCCATGGAAATGAAGAACTCCCTGATGCACTTGAAAGACAAAGAAGATAAGTTTGAGATTGAAATCGAAATTCAAGATGCCAAAAATAGAAAGTTGATGAATATTTCGTCATTGCTGATCGAATGGCAATTTGCACAGGAGGGCGAGAACTATCACAAGGATATATTTTATTTCCGTGAAAGTGATGAAGAAATTGTCGAAGGAGTTCGACTTCCAGGCAAAGATGTTCTCATAAGTACTATCAAGGAAGTTACTAGCAACTTTAAGGTTAAAGGAATTGTAACGAATTATGATGCAGCTGTGTTGGCTAAACATGGAATCACACCAGAAAGTCCAGCTTTTGGCATTAAAAAGGTTTGAACTTAGATCTTATTTTTTATTTAATAGATTATAATGTTTTTTTTCAGGCAAAGTCGGAGAAACTTACAACACCTATTATTGAAAATGAAATCAAATTTATGGCAGTGAATAGTACAATGTTCCCATCAGAACATATTTCGATATTTATATCGAAGAATCGACCTCATAAAGTGCCAATTCAACAAGGAAGCGGTTATTATGATTTTCAAGTTTCTGAAAATGGAGTTATTTCGATTGATTTCGATGCCAAAAGAAGGGAATTGATTATAACGCCACATCGTATTGGACATGTAAGTGGAAATGTATTTTTTCTTTTTTTTTTTATCTTCACAAATTGCTGAAAGTCATTTATATTTAATGCATTGTCATAACATTCTGCAAATATGTAGTTAGGTTGAGAAAATAATACACACAAATGTGAAACTCGAGGAAACTAAGAAGGCTGTCCAATTTTGCTATGGACGCTTGTATTAGATTTAAACAAAGTTTTGAAATTTCCGATCCAAATTAGCAAATTGGCTTTTCCAATTGTGAGCATAAGGATTGCCATGAAAGATTATCGTTGGAACCGAAGAGACTAGTATTTTGTCCCGTTATTGTTATAAATTAAATTTGGTGGTGAACAGCTCGAAGTGAACCAGGCCCTAGTGGCTTACAACTCTCAACCATTATTGTGTGCGTGTTACCAGGAACGGAGGGGACCTACAATTTTCTGCCGATTCCGAACGGCTAATGAGCAGTACTTTCCATGACAAGAGATACTCTTGGAGGATTTGTCAATTCCTCGCAAGAGGCAGTAAACCCCTGAAAAAACTTTCTTGCAGCGGCTGAGAATCGAACTCGAGACCTTCCGCATGACAGTCCAATGCACTAACCATTATGCCAAGGGGTACTACGTTATTGTTAGTCATGCAAAAATTTGGTTATCCGAATACCACCATCACATGTCTTTCATCATATTTGATGTTCCTAGAGATGATCATACACTAATAGGGTATTTATGACGGTCAGAGAGGTAAGAAATAAGTCTAAGGTGTTCGTGGACAGACCTACAACGAATCCGAGTAGGCCCGTTAACGAGCTGAGTCATGTAGTTTTACTTAGCAAAAATTTTGACATACCTTCCTTCGGGTGTTGTATGAACAGAATAACGCAGCCATGATGAATTGTGTAGGAAAAATTCTTTGGACAGAGTTGGACAGTGAATCGAATTCGTTGATTACGCATATATGAATGATGCTCTTATGAACGGTGAAATTAAGGTTTCGATAAGCAATATCATTTCGTAAATGTAAGGTGAGGCCAAAGTGATGAAAGAATGGGAGCACTGGGACCGTGGGATCGAATTTTTAACCACCCGCGTCTGTCTTGAGGCCAAAATCGCTGGCTTTTTTCAACACTATAGACATATACATTAGACTGGGCCAAAAAAATTGACTATTTTTTTTTTGAAAGATATATCGAGAATATCATTCAGAATGACAAAAAAAAATGTTCGTAAAAGTTTGAGCCCTTAATATCAATTTTAAGAGGTCTATCATCGCTAATTTTGATTTTTAGTCATAATTTCATGTTTTGCGTCAGAACTGACAAAACATTGAAGTAAAAAAAATTCATTTTGACTTACTTTTATATAAAATTAAATTCCCTACAAAAAAGGTCTAATTGAAAATTTTCGTCAGACAAGCCGTTTTTGAGTAATTAAACTTAATAAATTGTTATTTTTCGTTAGTTACAAAATTCCAAAATAAAAAAGTAAAATCGAAGAAAAATAACAATTTATTAAGCTTAATTACTCAAAAACGGCTTGTCTGACGAAAATTTTCAATTAGACCTTTTTTGTAGGGAATTTAATTTTATATAAAAGTAAGTCAAAATGAATTTTTTTTCCTTCAATGTTTTGTCAGTTCTGACGCAAAACATGAAATTATGACTAAAAATCAAAATTAGCGATGATAGACCTCTTAAAATTGATATTAAGGGCTCAAACTTTTACGAAAATTTTTTTTTGTCATTCTGAATGATATTCTCGATATATCTTTCAAAAAAAAAATAGTCAATTTTTTTGGCCCAGTCTAATATATGTACATACATCACAGAAATGTTTCATAAGCTTCCGAAACTTGCTACAATTAGTGTTATGGTTTAATTGTAAATTTATTGATCCGTTCCTGGATTCAAAAAAAACTGATATTAGCAATTTATCGGATATTCCTTTGGTCCAATCGGTTACCCACAATGTATGGCATGACCCAAACAATGCATGCAACGACAAAATCAAACAACTGGGGGTGATGGGAGGAGGAGAAAGAAGAACATTTACCAATCACAGTGATAGTCATCTAATTTTTTTTTTAGCAATATATACCGACGGACGGATGGAAACTGGTGTTGGTGCAGGGTACTTTTCAGAAACCTTGTTCTACCCAGCTAATTCAGACTTCCTGATTACGGCAGAGTCTTTCAATCTGAGGTCCTGGCAGTGACGAAAGCTGCTAGACAAGTCTTAATGATGCCAATACCATAAACTGATATCGCCTTTTTCATTGATAGCCAAGCGGCAATAAAACCGATTTTTGCCATTGAAATCAAATCGAAGCTTGCAATTTGCTGTCGCGAAGATCTTTGTATTCTTAGTATACAGCACAACATAGGGCTCTGTTAGGTTTCTGGTCACAGTGGTGTCCCAGGTCATGAAATCGATGACGGGCTGGCAAAAATAGGGTCAACACTTGATCTTAATCAGGCAGACACAACAGCTCAGGTCCCACCATGTAATCTTAAACAGGTAATCGCGAGCAAGGTTCTAGCTATAACCAACAAGATATGGAACTTGCTCCATTCCTGTTAATAACCAGAAAACTATGGCCTAGTTTCAACAAACAAAAGACCGACATTATCATCCAACTGAGCCAAAAGTGTTTTCTCTTCTCGTGAGCATCACCACCGGTCAGAACCAACTGTGTTACCACAAGAAAAAGATGAAACTCAGTATGGACGACTAATGCAAAGGATGCGGTGACAAGGAGATACATGAAGATATTCCTCACTACCTGTGTCACTGCCCTGCGCTATATCATCTTAGAAACAGGCTCCTAGGGAGACACTTCTTCGACGACTTGGAGGAGCTTTGAAATTCCAAGCAAAAACTTGTTGAAATTTATTAACGTTACCAAATGCCTTGAAAATTTCTAAGCTCTATCAGCCGACCATGAGATTAGAATGATTGAATGACATAGGATTATCATAGGTTTCAATACATGTGAGTCACAATCCCTAGGGTATCACAACGGATCTACATTGATCTAAGTGTGACGGTAACAAGATCACTGTTAGCCCATTAACCGAACCTAACCTAACCTGTTTATTTTTTAATGTATGCACTTTTACAATTACGTAAATAAAATGTTTTAATAGTTTCAACACGTTGTTGCTGCGTTATCTCATAAATAGAACATTTTAAGTGGACCTTTGTAAATATTGTTACTTTTATTTTTCCTTAGGTTCGCATCGAACTAACTGATCTATGTTTAATGACAGAACCAGCACATCTATCGGTCTCTGTTGTGTCAATTGGTTCAATTAAAGTCGAAGTCCCTGACCGAGTTGAAAGGACAAAATCGATTGATGCCATTGTAAAGCTATACGACTCCAATGATAATCTCCTTCTCATCGATCCATATAATTTGCAAATCTATGAGCTAACCGAAGATATTTTTAATCCTAACATTTTGAGTGTTAAACTTGGCGATCAATTGGATCTGGAGTTGGGAGAAATAAGGTAATAAATTCATTGAGTGCGTGTAGGTGATTTTTAATCAAAATCGTTTAGATATACTGTAACAGGAAGTTCCCTTGGTGAATCCAAAATAGTTTTCAATAGTGGACATGGAGAATTGTTGGTATCAAGTATTGCCGTAAACATTCAAGTAAGTTTATCGAATAATGAATACAAAATAAAAAAAAAATCTATTGAGAGAGTGTTTTGAAGGTTTTCCCACCCTTGCGGCTTTATCCAAGAAACTCGACGCTCGTCATCGGTTCAAGTGTTCAGATTTATTACCTTGGAGGACCACAGCCGGATGTTAATATTATTTATTCTGTCCACGATCAGAATGTCATAAGTGAGTGAAACTGGTAGTATTCCTTGTCAAATTGTTTCTTATGTTCCATTTTAATAGCTATGGAATCGGCCCTAGTTATAGCTAGAAAGCTTGGCCATACCAAAATCACAGGCAAATGCATCAGTCATAACCCGAGCAATGGAAAGGAAGTAATAATATCAGCAGACACTGTCGAGATACATGTTGTGCCTTTAGTGAATATTCAAATTAAGACACCTCTCGTTCGAATCAAGAGCGGTGCAGTAATGCCTGCTTTTATTTGGGGTAAGCTAGTTGGTCAGAGTTTTCTTTTCTCCAACCTAATAAGTTTTTTTTTTTAAAGGACTTCATGATCTATCCCCGATGGTTCTTGGAACACTAGAGAACATGCGTGTTGTTTGGTCCAGCAATCAACCCGACGTAGTTGATATTTACAACGTCTTTTCCGAAGCTGGTAAGTAATTCAAAAATACTTTATAATAAAAAGTGGATATTCGATACAGACTGTACGTACAAACCCACGTACAAGCTCACAAATATCCACAGAATAAATCAGTTCTCTGATGATCTTGAATAGTTGAGCTTCGACTCAAGAACAGATACGGAACTTACATATTAAATTGCAACGCCTGTTTGGCGGAAAATAATAATTGAACTAATTCTTTCCTGCTCCCTTTCTTCTTTCACAGGAATCGAATACTCTGACAAAGATTTAATATCGGTACGCATCAAAGCCCTTAACCCCGGCAAAGCTAAAGTACAAGCGACAGTCATTCTACCATCTGGACAAAGGCTCACTGCAAGCGTCGAAGTTGTGGGTAAGTCGTCTCATCTGATTCAAAAATAATAAAAAATGTTTAACCCTCCTTTTCCACATTGATTCATTTCTATTAAAGTTTTTAAAATGCTTGAACTGGATTCACCCAAACGGATAACGATGGACTCGATCCTCATTGCGCCACGTAGCACAATACAATTGAAGGCTAATCTCGATGACGTTGTCTACAAGCCGGATTCGGATGCTGCCAATGGAATTGTCCGAGTATCATCGGATGGCATTGTCCGTAGTGGTGATACCCTAGGACGAGATTTGATAATTGTATGTTATTCACTCGACTGTCTGTGTGCACTGTCCTGTGCAGTGCTGTGCATCCATTTATCTCTGGAGAAACATCTTTCTATTACTGCACAGCACAGCAAAATTACTTTTGAGTTTTTTTTTTCTTTAATCGGATGGTGTTTTATACTTTTTTATTTGTGTCTTCTTCTTCTCATTTCTTCTTTCAGGCCCGCACCTACGAACAAACTTTGCCAATTGGCATCGAAGTGAAAAACGTTCAATACATTCTAGCCTCACTGCAATACCCTTCGATTAAATTGAAACAAACGGAAGAGAAAATCCCTCGTGGAATGAATTTTGTGCTGAAGGTTTCGCTTCACGATAATCTGGGCAATGAATTCTCTCACAATATCGAAGACGTCAATGGAATTAAATACGATTTGTCGCACAAGGATATTGTTGATGTACAGATTGGAAATAATTTGACAGTTGCGGTAAGTGCAGAGAATATTCGAATAATCTAATCGTATAAATTTTATTTTATTTTATGTTTTGTCTCTAAATAATGTAAAAAAGTAAAAACATGATTAATTCATTTTGAAACACATATTAATAGGAAAAATCAGTTGAAATAAAATATAAAAAAAACTGATGGTTAGTAAATTGACTCTTGGTCGAGAAAAAGAAACTTTTCAGTTCGATGGTAGGAAGAAAAGTTGAGTTGAGTTGTTGCTTAGTGAAGAGGAAAATTGCATTGCAATTGATATAACTGTACATAAAACTTTATGCTTTTCAGTGTCGTTTTATTGAAAAATAAGTTTTCCAATTATATTTTGAGAATTTTATGAAATTCTTTGTCAAGGAATTCATTTTATTTGAGAGTAAGTTACATAATTTAGTTGGATAATTTTTTTCTCTTGGAATCGTTGAGAAGGGAGTAGATTACTTATATTCCAATAAGATAATGTGTCAGTGTTAACAGTTTGTATATGGTGAGTTTTAATATATACTTAAAGCGAGGTTTTACATGTGTTGGAATTAAATGACTTAAAGCATTATTTGAATTTGTGAAAATCAATATCGATGATCAATAATGCTGAGTAAGTGTAGGTCTGCTGATTAACAACGCCAATCACCTTGTGTCGACATAAACCCAAAACGATTCAAATAGGTAAAAATCAACAACAAAGCTCATCAATACAATAGCCAGCTGTCAAATTTGTTTTGTCTGGCGTCAGGGCATTATTTAAACTTTACTATTGCTTTTGTTTTGTCTCTAGTTTTTTTTTTTTTTTTTGTTTTTGTAATTTGAATAGATCAGATGATAAGGATAGCATCTTTCATTTCCAAAATAATCTCAAATTTTAATTTAAAAATTGGTTGATCTACAACGACGTTGTGTTCTGGCGTGCGAGTTATTCTGGTTTTAATTCTGAAATTAGATTCAGAACCATATTGTCTTCTTTTTAGGATAGGAACTACTATTCTGAATGTCATTATAACACTCCTGGAAGTTTTTGGGCCAGTAAATTCCTGAAAAATTAAATAAGGAACACCTTAATACCTTAAGTAAAAAACTCAATATTTCGTTTGATCACCTTTAGACTTCATAACATCTTTTAGTCGGCGTGACATTGAAACAACAATGTTATTTCTAACATCGGAAGATATTTGGGGCAGTTCTTCAATTAAAGCCTTTTTAGGTCATCTTTGATAGTCCTTTTGCGAAATTTTCCGGCCCAAAAGCTCCCGGACTTAGGTCCGGCGATTGGGGACGGTGGTGGAGGTGCTTTGAAGTCCTATAAAGCATTCATTCTTTAAGAAACCGCGAGGTATGCTTAGGATCATTGTCTTGTTAAGAGATCCAATTGCTAAGCATACCTAATTTGCTTAAGCTCGTTTGAAAGTTATTGCTTAGGATGTTAAGATAGTCATGTTTATTTATTCTACTTTCAATGAAAACAAGATTCCCGATCGAATATGCTGTCATACATCCCCACACCATCCTGTTTTACTGTGTTCCTTATATTTTGTTCATCTTGTTTTCTTCTGACGCGTTAAATATGGAGTATGTTTAGTTTTTATTAGACAAAATTGCGAAAATTATATTTTGAATTTTTATTTTTGTTTTTATTTATTTTTATTGAATAAAACATTTTATTATTAGAATTCATTGTTTATTTTTGTTTGTTCGAATTCCATGTAACTCACTTTTGGAACTCACTGTACTTATTTTTGATCTGTCGGGCGCATATTTACACACAAATTTACCTGATAAATTTGTGTTTGACATTGAAGAAAAATAAATTTCAAGATCCAGGTTGTTATACATTTTTGTGATCTTAAATCCTGTACTAAGAAAATAAATACTTCGTCTTCTTCCCCACCTTGGTACAAACACAGGCTACGATCGTTGCATAATAACTCCAACTGTTTTAACTCCAAGATGAGTATCAGTTGTGATAGCGTTCATAGGCGAAAAGCTACTATTGGCAACCGCAAGTCCCTCCACAAGAAGAGGAAGTTGGAGTTGAGAAGTCCAGCAGCTATTACTAAACTTGGTGGCTCCTGCATCCACCAAGTCCGCACCCGTGGTGGTAATATTAAATACCGTGCTCTACTTTTGGACACCGGCAATTTCGCCTGGGCGTCTGAGGGTGTTGCCCGTAAGACACGTATCATCAATGTAGTTTATAATGCCTCAAACAACGAGCTGGTGTATATCAGTACGCTGGTAAAGAAAGTCATCATCCTGATCGACGTCACTCCATTTAGACATTGGTACGAATCAGACTACATCCTGGCTTTAGGACGCAAACTTGACCCCAAGCACGCAGTCAAAGATGATGAGAAAGACGTTCTTACCAAGAAGCGCAGCGACTGAGTAATGAAAAAGCACTTAGACGGCCAGTGTACGCCAAGGTTGAGCAAACTTTGGTGGACGTACCTGCACGTATTCTTGCTTGTGTCTTACCATGTGGTCGTTACATTCTTGAAGGCAAAGAACTTGAATTTTACCTTAAGAAAATTAAGAAACAAAAAGGAAGCGCTATGAAAACTTGGTCAATTTATACCTCATACCATTGACCCATTTTTCATTTTCGGTTTATCTCTATTTCAAGGAGAATTCCCTCAGATATGCAAGATCTCTTTCATAACCCCAATACCTAAAAAGGGCCCAAGCTCTGAAGTTACAAACTATCGTCCAATTGCCAAACTTCCACATAGTTCCAAAATCTTTGAAAGCATTTAGTATAATATTTTAAGTTTTCGGTATAAGTCTCTCATTGCCCTTGGATAACACGGCTTTGTCAAGGGTAGATCCACAACTGACCTTGTTGAATTCGTGTCCTTTAGCCTCTCGGCCTTAGAAAACGGAAAGCAAGTCGACGTTATCTTAAACGAGTAAGGCCTTTGACAAAATCCCACATAAGCTTATTCTATTCAAACTGTTCACCCTTGGGCTTGAACCTCTCTTCTTACGATAGATTTCTTCTTACCTGAAAACCCATTACTGCAAAATTCGATTCAGATCTTCCTTCTCTGATGATTTCTTAGCTAACTCCGGGGTCCTCCAAGGCAGCCACTTAGGACCTCTCTACGCCGCGTCGATAAAACCTTTTTCAACACCATTTCTTGGTTCGAGTGAGCTCTATTCACTAAGGCCCCACTCTGTACCTCGTTGGGGACTTAAAAAGAAAAACGCCTATTGATAGAATTAAATTTACAAAGAGATTTCAAACAGCATTATAAAAAACCCAAATGATGCCTTTTCATTCACCATTACTTGCAAAACTAAAATCACTAAAAGTTTTACGAAAAACTGGTGTAAACGATTTTTAATTGCTCCCTTTCAAATTCAAAATCATTCGAAAAAGAGTCTTTTCATTGAGGAACAAAAATGCCACAGAGTAAATATTTTCAATTTTCAAACATAGAACAAGCTATCCCTCTCAGTTTCCTAAGTTTAACGGCCATCTTTTATCAGAAAACAAATACCCAAAAAAACCATATCTATGGAACATAAGATTAAATGGCAAACCCATACTAAAATCTAAATATTACACACAAAGCTTACACTATGCTTTGACCCCTTACATCGCATCATCGTCACCTCGACACATGATATCGTTGAAAGAGCACTTTTTAAATTACCACTTTAAGGTGTACCCAACCAGATAACGGATGATGTCAATTTCAACACGTCCTCCACGAACATAATTCGTCCTAGATTAATATTCCATGGTATTTTATCTTGCTTCTCTGGAGCATTCCAGCTCAGGGCAAGAAAAAGAAAAACTTAAAAACCTTAAAAAAAAAAAAAAAAAATTAAATTCCTTTTCCAATTACTTTGCAGCAAGTTGCACCTTAGTTCTCGGTCACTACCGCTGTACATGTAATCTGCTTAGTGTGTACCAGAAACACCAATGTCCGCCCTCAGTGTGAACTAATCTCCACCCTTGCTTACGTGTTTTGAGTGCAGTTTGTTAGTTTTTTGTTTTATTTATTCGCCAAAAGAAATCTAAGTTACTGTGAAAAGTCCATCCCTAAGCGGATATACGTCCGCTATGAACTCTGAAGGTGTATTGCACTTCTTACTTTTAGTTAGCTTTAAAAAAATTCTTTGCAAGTGTTTATTTTTTTTGATTTTTTGTTTATTTTACTTTTCGCAGATAAATCTTCCAAGGGAAACAAGCAACATGATTGCCATTAGTCTGAAGGACACAACCGGGGTTAAGCATGCTGAGGATTACATCAAACTGTCGGTTTTAGAATCGGAAAACATCTTCCCAACTAAGGTAAGGTTACCAAACTTTCTGTATTCCCAAACAGACTAAGTAGGTTAGATAGGATGGTGTTCTTGTATCTCTTTGAAAACAGCAGCAAAAGAAGAGAAATCACAATCTAATATCCTTTTTATTTTATTTTTATATTTTGTGCTGTAAAAAGGAAGTTCTGCGATTCATGATAGTGTCAAATCAAGGTGTAGCAAATTTTTTTGCACCTCCTTTTTATTAGCTTGTGGTTCTCATTTGCTGTAGTTTTTTTTGCTGTCGCTTTTAGTGCTGTTCAATAAGATACAACGCGAACTACAAACATAACATGTTTTTATTTTTAATTTATTTTTCCTACTTTATTTATCATGGTGTGGTGGTGCTGCTGCTGATGCTACATTTGTTGTTGTTATCAACGTCATGGTTGCTGTGTGCTATTTCATCTGAAATAGACAATCTTCTCAGTGGGTGACATTATCTGCTTCGATTCACCTCTAACTGTGTCCTCGCATTGGTCGAGTTCTGATGAACGAATCGTTTCGATTGACAGGAACACTGGTAAGTTGAATGTTTTCTATTTCTCTAATTTATTTTGCTACTTCCGCTGCTTGTGACGGAAATATTTTTCAAACTGTTGTCGATTTAGCGGAAGTCGAATTGTCCTTCAAATTAAATACAGGGTGTTTAAAAAAAAATCAACACTATTTTCAACATTTATTGATTCAAAATAAAAATACTTACAACAAATTAAGTTACGGTTCGGTATACAGTATACACTTTGTTAAAACTGTTAAAACCGAATTAGATCCAAAAGGAACACGCTTAACAACAAATTCTTGAAAAAAATGTCATATGTTACACAGCTTCAATGCACAAGAATCACAAGAATATGATTACATGTCTTTTGAATAAAACAAATTAAAATCTTTTTTTTTTTAAGAAACTAAAACTAACAAGTCAAAGCTTTCATTAGTAGCTTGAGCTAGAAAGTTCTAGTAAAAGCTTTATTTTATGTGAATAAAAAAAGATTATGCTAAATAAATAGCTTCAGCTAGAAAATTTTAGCTTTAGCTTCATAATTTAACCTGTTCGTTTTTTATTTACATGTTTCGGCTAGGTAGCTTTAGCTAGAACTGTAGATGTATGACCGAAAGGAAGGTGTTTTTGCCACAATTTGTTATCTGTTCTATAGGGCAAGTATTCAGTTTCTGGGTCTATACGTTCACTGTCCTATTTTTGAGATATTCCCTTATATTTAATCAATAACATAATCAAAGCTTTATAGACAGGTCGAACAAATCTTGAAATTTTTGTAGCTTTAACTATAATATTCTAGTTTAAGCTATTTTTATTCACACAAATTGAAGGCTTGGAAAAGAAGCAAAAACTAAATGAATTTAGCTTTGGTTATTTTAAAATAGCTATTACTAGAAAACATCTTCAACTAGCTAGCTTAAGCTTATTTGTATTCACTAAAAATCCAGCTTTTACTTAAAAATCCTAATTTTAGCTTTAGCATTTTTTTATTCACAAGGCCTAATGCTGCTGTATAGATTCCTAACATTTGGGTCAGGTGATTTTGCGAATTTATGAACAAAGTCATTTTATGAGGAATTAAAGAGAGCCGGAAGCTCAGTTCAACCTAATGTAAACTTGCATCGAGTGGTTTGACTAGTTGGATTTTCAAACGTCTCCAACTGGAACTACGTTGCGATCTGTACGTAATATTTTTTTTCAGGTATAAAATATTTTGACACCTGTTCCAGTTGCAGCTTTGTCTTCATTAGGCGTTTTTCTTATACCATTTAGAGCAGAGCATGAGTTGTCAAAAAATAAATTTTGTTTCTTTTTTAGTTCAGAGTTTTCGAATATATTTTCTTGTTTCATTTTGAGCTCAGAATAAAATAACTGAGCATACGGAGATAAATGCTTAACACAAGCATCTGCCATGTGGAAATAAAAAATAAAATGCACGACTGGGTCGCACGAACTTGCTCCTACATATGTAATAGACTAGGAATTTTAAAAACGGATTTTATTAAAGAAAACTGTTCATAAGGATAAAATGAATTTTTTTGAATTCTTTTAGTAGTAAGAGATAAAACCAGAATGCTATGCAAATATGAATTTATGCAAGAACAAAAATTATAAGTGGTTCCTTAAAAAAATAAGCTTTTATGTACAAAATTTTTAAAAAATTTTGGTACGCCAACTTTAAGTTTTTATTACTGTACGAATAAGTCTAATTTCACAAAAAAATACTAAGCCGTTCTTGAGATATCGAATTTTCCAAAAAAAATGACTTTTTTCTAAAAATTGAAAAAAAAAATGTTTTAAGTTTTGAATTGCAATGCAATGCAAATAACAATTTTTGTGGAAATTTTTTTTCAACTATTACCTAATTTTAACTAAATGAAATTTTTCAATTTTTTTTTTAAATTCTGTGGGACAGTTTTTGAGAAAAAAAATAATTATAAAATTTCGAAAAAAACGTATTTTTGGTCTTAAAAAAGATAATATAAAATGCACGACTGGGTCGCACGAACTTGCTCCTATGTAATAGACTAAGAATTTCAAAAATGAATGTTATTAGAGAAAAACTGTTCATAAGCATAAAAATTAATTTTTTAAACGACTAAAACAACTTCTTTAGTAGTTGGAGGTAAAAATAGAATGCCATGTGATTCAAGCAAATATAGGTTCATGCAAGAACACAAATTTTAAGTCTTTGTAGTGGTTTCTTAAAAAATAAGCTTTTATGTATATACAAGATTTTTAAAACATTTTTAAGAAAAAATTTTGGTACGCCAATCTAAAGTTTTTATTATTGTTTGAATAAAAATTAAATTTACAAAAAAATATTGAGCGGTTTTCGAGATATTGAATTTTCAAAAAAAAAGAAAAAACGATTTTTTTTTCAAAATTCAAAAAAATATTTTTCTTAAAGTTTTGAAATACAATGTTTTTTAAACTTTTTAGAAGCTAAAAAATTTCATTAAAATCCGTTATGCCGATAATGAGAAATTCAAAATTTAAAAAAATCGCTCTATGGTATTAAATTATAGATCTTAAAAATTAATTGAAAGAAAAAAAAATTTAAGTAAAATTCTCGGAACCGTTTTCGGAAAAATACGATTTTCGAAAACCATTTTTTAACATTTGTATGGAGGGTACCGTTATTTTTGGGTAAAACAAAATTTTTTTTCCTAAATCTTATAATTTATATTAAAAAACTTTTATTTATCAAGTTTTGAAAAAATCGAGCATGGGGTTTTGGAAATATTGAGTTTTCAAAAAAAAAGAAATTTGAAATTTTTTTTAAAAATCCGAAAATTTTTTTTTTTAAAATTTGAATACACAATAATATTGCTGGGGAGCCTTAACATAAAAAAAATGATCAAAATCGTTGGTACCGTTTTAGAGAAAATCAAAAACAAAAAAATATTTCCAAGCGGGGTAACAAAAATAACCATTTTTTGGAAAATTTTTTTCAGCCATTACCTAGGTTTAACTAAAAAAAATTTCATGATTTTGTAACACTCTAACATAATTTTGTATATACATAACCACAAAAATTATTTCAATGTTATTATTAATATTACTATTATTAAATACTTTTAACTAATTTCTTTTCATTATTATTATTAATATTATTATTATTAATCATTTTTTTTACTTAATTTTCTGTTTTATTACATTATTACACTAAAAATTATGAACACTGTAAAAAATTAAAGTGGCAACCATTAACAAAGCACATCTGTGAAAAAGCTCCGCTGTGTATGCGTCAAGGAAAAAGTTCCGCTGTGTGTGCGTTAAGAAAAAGCTCTTCTGCATTGTGTATACCAGAGATCTGCAACAAGTAGCTCGTTTTGTGAGCCACTCACAACATTCGTTGCCTTACACACTATTCACACACATTCATTTTGGTTTTGAAGAAATACTCACACTGCATGCCTTTTCATAAATGAATCTGAAACGAGCTCACATTCGTTTGAGTAAATGATTCATTTTTAACAATTCATACAATGTCTGCATTGATTGTAGTGAATGCTGCAATGGTGTGCTGGATAGAAAATGAATGTGGGTGAATACTTAAGAAAAGAATATTTCAGTGGAACGCGATCTTACACTACAAAGATTGCGTTGTCTATGGGAAAATAAAAGAAGGTATACCTTTCTATTCTATGTTATTATCAAATTAATTTGTTATATTATGGCAATTTTAAGTATTTAATAACATAGATTTTTGGAAATAATTTCAAAACCAATCGTTCACACATTTTCAAGATCTTCATTTAAAAAAAATGGAATTAATTGAAATCAAAAACTGAAAAAATAAATCGAATATTCTTATATACAATATTATTCTAAATTCACAGAAGCTCCTGTACAAAAATATTGGTTGAAATCGTTAGAGCGTTCAATGAGAAAGTCGAAAATAAAATAAAATAAAAACGGTTCTATGACAGGTTCTGTTTTTTTTTAATTTTTTGACCAAAATGCAGTACATGCCTATAATACCACTATAATAGCCGTTTTCCCATAAATAAGATTTTGCGTAACGGCTGTTCGGCAGGTACTGTTGGTTTTGGATCTAAATAAAATTTCAATCTCTTCTCTAGGGAAGAACCTTAGATACCGAGTTTGAAGAAAATCTCTTTAGCGTATTAGGCTTTACGTCGAGGTACAGACATATAGACGGAATTGCCACTTTTTTCGTGTTCTCTATTATCGTAACGTTAACTTTGATCCAAATCTCGAGTTCGATAAATTTCAATGACGGTTCATAATATAACTTTTTATTAATTCAATATTCAAAGAAATAGAAAATAAACTACTTAAAAAAAATAATATGTATGTACATATACATACATTTCAATTTTTTGCTGTTATAAATATTCATGTCAGAAATTTTATACTTTACTTAGGTACCTATCCTTCTAGTTAAAAATGTGAATCCATTCAAATGCTTGTGAGCCACTCATAAATTTCACAACTTTTGTGAATGAAGTGATTGAATGAATGGTTTGAGTGTGAGCCGACCACGCATTCGATATTCATAAGTGCAAGCAAGATAACCATTCACACTCTAATGCATTGCGAAAATGAATCTCTGTGAGAAATGAATACTGATTCACACTTGTTTTCGTTCATAGTGTATGTGACTGTGTGAGGCTCACTTTTTTGCGAATGATTCACAATGGCAAATGAATACATTCATGCAGCTCTCTGGTGTATACGACCCAAACTCAAAATAGTTGGTCTATTCATTTAATAACACATTAATTCTTCATATATCCTAAATTTAGTGGCAGTCAGCTTTTGTTCATTTAAAAAATGTTGTCAATTTAATAAAGTAGTTTCACTGAGAGTAAATTAGACCTAACAAAACAAAATTTGAGAGAGCAAATAGCAACAATATTCCTTCCATCTCAGACAAAGATAAGAGCATAAAAGTTGGTCTACTCTTTTTTGGGTGCAAAATAGTTGATCTAAGACTATTTAAATATAGTTTCAGTTAACCGTTATTAAAAAAATGACAAGCACTGGTTTTATTAATGATTATTGTATGATTTTATACAAGCTAGCGAGAGTTTCATGTTAATCCTGGCGCGTGGCGTTGCAATAGCAGGAGACCTAAGGGAATCAATGATTAAAGCGTTTGAAACAGGATTGTCTAGCTACGAAATCCCTGAAAATTTTAATTTACCGCCCTCGTCAGTGCAGAACATAATAACAAAGTTTAAAAATTCTGGAAATGTGGATATATGCAACAGAACGGGACATCCACTAACAGCAAAACCTCGCGATTGCCAAATTTTTAAAGAAAATCGACGATATTTATCTGCTTCAATAACGGTTCAGTGGAGAGAACAAATTCAAAAAAGTGTTTCGGTGGACAGTTGTAAGCAGATGATGAAAGAAGTTGGATACACATTTTATAAGGTTTAATTTAAAATATTTAAGTTTTGCATAAATTACGACAACTTAAATCATTAAAAACGCAGGCAAAAGAAATATCACTACTGACACCTAAGCAAAAGAAAAGGCGCATTGAGTGGGCCAAACAACTTAAAAATTTGGACTTTTAGTCAATGGCGGTCCGTTATTTGGAGTGATCAGTACAGATTGGAAGTTTTTGTTGGTGATGAACGAGGACCAGTGATAAAAAATGCTAAAGAAGCCTTTCACAACTCACAAGGACTGCCTTAAACAAACCGTAAAGCTCCCAGTATCTCTAATGGTTGGAGGTGCATGTCGGGATGTGGTATGAGTAATTTGCATTTTGTAATTGGGATAGCTAATGCTGTCAAGTACCGCAACATTTTGGAACAGGAGCTGCCTCCGTCAATACTACGTCTTCAATATAGCAATGCGGAGTATATTTTCCAACAGAATGGTGCTTCTTGTCATACGGCTAGGTCAACAATGGTAGATATCGTTAATTGCTGAAGCAATTCTTTATTGGAATGGACTTCCAGCAGCCCTAATCTTTCACCAATCGAAACTGTTTGGCACACGATGAAGCAAAAATTGCGAAAGGAACCGCATCGGACTCTTCAAGATTTAAGATCCACAATTACAAATAATTGGGAATCTTTTGGTGCCGAAGAGTGTCAACAATTAGTTGACACTATGCCAAGGTGCATTATAGAAGCAGTGATTAAGGCCAAAGGTCGCTTAACAATGTGGTAAAATCAACATAAAGAATCATAGACCAACTATTTTGCATCTAATAAATGTGTATAAATCGTTATTTAGTTTTGTAAAGCCACTCCATATCAATATTTTATTAAGCCACTTTCTTTTTTTGTCCACTTTTCTTATTTAAAATGAATAGGACTTTATATGTATATCAAAAAATAGTTTTTGTTTCGAAATAGGTTAAGAATGAACACATATTTACATTCTATCCTCGGTAGACCAACTATTTTGAGTTTGGGCTCGTAAAAGGCGAGTTTGGTTTGCTACAATTCATTCTCGTTTGGTACTTTACAAGCGACGGTCGGGTATATCCACTGTCCTAGAAAGATCTGTATCCCACAACCCAAAGGAAGAAGTAGAAGAGTATTACACTTAGAAGAGTATTACGATTAAAAGATCATTACAATTTTTTTTTAAATCTGTGGGACAGTTTTTGAGAAAAAAAATATTTATAAAATTTCGAAAAAAATTCGTATGGCAGGTACCGTTATTTTTGGTCTTAAAAAATCAAATCAAAAAACATCCGGGGGGAAAAAATTAAAACCCATATCTACCAAGTTTGAAGAAAATCGGCCGAGCCGTTTAGGCTGTAGTCGAACCGACAGACAGACAGAATTGCGAGACCCACTTTTTTGGTCTTCGCTATCATCGTAATGTCAACTTTGATCAAAATCTCGAGTTCGATTTTTTTTTACGAATGCATAACTTGCCTTATTTTTTTCCAAAAAATTGTTATTTTTGGTAGACCCCCTGGGTCCATTTTTCTGTTTTCGATTTTCTCGAAAACGGTACAGCCGATTTAAATTATTTTTTTTATGCTAAAGCTCCTCCAAAGTTTGAACATTATTACATATATAAATTTTCAATTTTTAATTTTTTGGATTTTTTAAAAAAAATTCAAAATTTTTTTTTGGAAACTCAATATTTCGAAAACCCCAATATCGATTTTTTTCAAACTTGACAAAAAAAAGTTTCTTAACATAGCCTACAAGATTTGAGAAGTTTTATCTTAAACTAACGGTACCTTACTTTTAAATTTTAAAAAATGGTTTTCGAAAATCGTATTTTTTTGGAAAACTGTTCCGAGGCTAAAATTTTTTTTCTTTTGATAAATTTTTACGATCTATAATTTAATAAAAAAAACTGAAATTTAGAAATTACTGACTGTACCTACCATAGAACGTTTTTTTTTTTGAATTTTGAATTTCTCATTATCAGCATAACGGATTTTAATGAAATTTTTTATAAAGAAGCTCCTAAAAAGCTTAAAAAACATTGCATTTCAAAACTTAAAAAAAAATATTTTTTCAATTTTTAGAAAAAAAAGTTATCTTTTTTTTGAAAAATTCGATATCTCAAGAACGGCTTGGTATTTTTTTCGTAAATTAGACTCTTATTCGTACAATAATAAAAACTTAAGGTTGGCGTACCAAAACTTTTTCTTAAAAATGTTTTGAAAATTTTGTACACAAAAGCGTATTTTTTTAAGGAACCACTACAACGACTTATAATTTTTGTTCATGGTTTCGATTCTGATTTCAAATCCAGAACCAAATTTTTTCTTCTTTTCAGAATCAGAACTGTCATTTTTTCCCAAGTGAACACTTTCAGAAGAGTGCAGAAGAGTAAAAAAGACATAAGTGTTCAGGTGTGTTTCAAAAATAACTGAGACCGCTCAGAGCACGCTTGGTTTAGAGGATGTTCAGAACATGCTCGGACTTTGTTCAGAGCTCTTATCTGAACTGAAAAAGAAAAACACCAATTATATAGTATAGTCAGTTGTTATAGTAAGTAAGTCCTAAACTATTTTTTTCCGCAACTTCTTCCGTTAATAGATCGAGTGATAGGAACATTTAATGGGTTGAGGGTATTAAGTTGTTTTAATTTTTCAAATAAATATTTTTAATTTTAAAGCTTAGGTAGGATACCTTTCTTTCCTGGAGATTTTTCTGAATCACCCTGTATTAAAGAAAACCCCACAACCAATGCCGCAGTCGTGGACCAAAAAATATCTTCTTGTACGACGTATTTTATGTA
Organism: Chrysotoxum bicinctum; assembly: GCA_911387755.1. Classification (NCBI taxonomy): domain Eukaryota; kingdom Metazoa; phylum Arthropoda; class Insecta; order Diptera; family Syrphidae; genus Chrysotoxum; species Chrysotoxum bicinctum. The sequence continues at coordinate 220,981,513 of OU426987.1, forward strand.
ATTGCTTCAAGTTGAATTTAAGTGTCCATTGATGTGGGTGGGTTTTTGCTGTGCCAATTGATTTGGAATTTACTTGTCTATTGGAATGAATGAAATTCGATCAAATTCCGCATTAAGTCATGAATGACAAAGTGTCAAGTTAAACTCTTTGACGGAAACTAAGGTTTTTCTTTTTTTTTATTATTTTAAATATTTTATAAGCAAATAACGCACATTCATACTACCATACACCATACATAATGTTTTTCGCTTTGTACTTTTTATCCAAGGGAAAGAGTTTTGTCGCATGACAAAGAGATAAATGCATGCATTTGTATAGTGTTTGAAGATTCATTTTGAATTGAAGTGTTTGTGAGCGTTAAGTGCCTCAAATATTTAATTTGAGTGATGGGATCATATTTTGGGATTTGTTGGAATTTGTTGTTCATACGAGTATTCGGTTTTCGAATTTCATTGGTTGAATTCTACATTTTCGAAGGGGATTTGTTTTCAGTTGTTTCTGTACATACAACAAATAATTTGTATTTTTTAAAATTATTGTTAAGTATTGTTAAGAAGTTAAATGTCATCAAATACAAATAATGAGGAGTGAATTTCAAATAGAATTTTAGTCAATAGAAGCTTATTAAGTTCATGTTATATTAAATTTCCTCTTCTTCGACAGCCTAAAAGGCTCGGCCGATTTTCGTTAAACTTGTTAAATATTGTTTTTTTTTTTAATTTTTCCCTCCACACGTTTTTTCTTTTTTTTAAGACCAAAAATAACGGTACCTGCCCTACGAATTTCTTTCGAAATAGTATAAGTATTTTTTTTCCACAAAAACTGTTCCACAGATTTTATACAAATTCAAAAAATTCATTTGGTTAAACCTAGGTAATGGCTGACAAAAAAATTCGAACAAATGGTTATTAATGGTAGATACTTCCCTTGGAACATTTTTTTTTAGTTTTCTCAAAAACGATACAACGAATTTTTATCATTTTTTGTATGCTAAAGCTCCCCAAAAGTTTACATTTTGTTATGTATTCAAATTTTAAAAACTTTTTGTTTTTTGATTTAAAAAAAAAAAAATCATTTTTTTTTCAAAACTAAATATTTTGATATTTTTTAAACTTGACAAATAAAAGTTTCTTAATGCAGTCTACAAGATGTGAGAAACAAAATTTTATTTTACTTAAAAATAACGGTACCCATCATACAAATTTTTGAAAATGGTTTTTAAAAATCAAAAATCGTATTTTTCTCGAAAACGGCACCTAGCAGCACCCCTCCAGCCAGCTCGGTCCTTTGTTACCTGCATCCATTTACGCACTCCAAGTTGGTTGAGGTGGGGTCTTCCTCTGCTGTTCTAGCCATCAGGGCTGGTGCGTGCGTCGGTGTCCATACGCTTCAAATACCCCAACTATCTCAGCCGCTGTATTTTCAGTTTTTTGACCAGGTCGACGTTCCTATAATCCCTTTGGGCTCGTTGTTGACTCTTCTCCATATTCAATCGATACATACTGTACCGGGATGATTACGGTTATATAAGGTCTCCTTGGTTCTTTGAGACGATTGGCGATTGGCGAGATTTGTTCTTCTTTTGATGTCTGCACAAGCGGACGAGTTTGACAGGGATGCCGAAATGCGACATGGATTTGTATAATTCGTCTCTGTCTCCGATATCATATGGGACTTTAAAATCGATAAAGAAGGGGTGTGTGTCGATTTGAAACTACTGGGGTTTTTTTTCCAAAATCTCTCGGAGTGTGAACTTTTGTTCGACGGTCGATTTTCCGGGCTTAAAACCACACTGATAGGGACCGATCAGATCGTTGACAAACGGTTTTAAGTGATCATACAGTACAGATGATAGGATTTTGTATGCGACTTTGAGGAAAGTTATACCTCTGTAGTTGGCACAGGTCGAAGCATCTCCTTTCTTATGGATGGGGAACACTAAACCTATGAAACTAGATAATCTAAAAAAGCATTTTTAATGCCCCACGGCTTGATCATTCTTCAGCTCCCCTAAATAGTCATTCCAACGGTGTTCAAGAGATAGGAGTGATTCCATTCAAAAAAATTAAGAGTAAAAGAATCCGATGTCTTAGAAAGATTTCTATCACTTAAACGAAATTCTCACCCCTATTACGATTGTTTAAGTGTTGGGTTTGATAATATTCGTCTTCTTAATTTTATGAATAGCGTCTTTCCAACTAACTGCTTCTAAATATCCAAAAATCATTCCTGTTCCTATGAGCAAAGAGGGATTCAAGCTTATAGCAATCTTACCTTTCTTATTAAAAGTATTTGAGAGAATTATGAATGTATAAAAAAATATATACGATAAGAAAATATTTTCATACAAGTCAGTTACTGTGTTTGAACCAGTAAGACATTTGATAGCTTGAACCATACTAGGGAGAAAAAAAAATTATTTTCAGAAAAGCTTGATTTTCATTATGTTAAAAATGTTTATCTTTTGAACCACAGATGTTATGCAGAAAAATGAAAAAAATCATTTTAATTTCTCATGAATCTGGCAAAAGCTGGTAAATCTCAGGTAGTTGTAGTTCAAAATTGTATTTCAGATTTTTTTTTTCCCTTTAAGTAGAGGAGTCCCGCAAGGCTCAATTCAGGGACCACTTCTCTTTATAATATACATTAAAGAACTTCCTTCGCGTCTGTTACATTGCTCCATTTATATGTATGCTGATGATGTCGAAATTCGGTGTCGAAGTATGGTGTAAGATCTTTGGGAGAGTGTGAGAACTAAATGAAGATCTCAATAGAATCTCTTAATAATAATCCCAAAAAGTAGACTCGGCAACAAATCCTGGAATCATTTTTAACAGTGTCTGTTTATTTAGGACATCCACGTAAAGTCAATTTTTGGTAGAACCTGTGGAAGCTTTCGAACGCTTTAAGCTACGCAGAAATTAACAACGCTCTATCCTGGCTACCATCTATAATGCATATATCCGCCCAAAACTAGAGTATAACTTCGGGCGTACTATCAAATATAGAGGTTCTTTCTTTAGCCGCACTTCTAGAATGTGGAATACTTTAAAAGCTTTCAAAACCAATGTACATCGACATCATCTCCACTTTCCCTAAACACTCGCTTTTAATCTTCAATAAAAATAATGAATTAATTTAAACCCAGATAATCATACACACAGAGAATTTAAAATTGGAGTAAAACGAAAAAAGACATTAAAGTGACATTCGACTTCATTTCCGAGTAGGACCCGCCTAATAATTCAATTATGGATTTATCTTAATCCTAAAAGCAAGGTCGGAAGTTTTTTGTTTGCCAACCTAAATCTCCAACTAAATTGAATCCTTTTTCTGTCTCAATTCCTCAAAGTCAAATCCCTTTCTATGGACCAAATTATATCATCAATATTTCATGCGCTGATGAATGTCACTAAATCCCATGCATATATACATTAAACAAAATAAGAATTTTGCAATACAAAACACCATCACTGAACCGTAAAAGGCACACTGCTTCGGTTGAACCGGCAAAAGGAAATGATTCAAAGGATAATAATACTAATCGATTTTTATGATGGCGTTGTTACACAAACACAAACGCTCGCTGGAACACACCAACAAAGCAAACACACGATCCACAATAACGATTCCAGTATTTATGGGTGCGGATTTAATGCAATGAATTATGTGTCCCTGATTTGCCATTCTATTTATTTTGCATAAATCTCCCTTTCTATCGTTCCCCTTCCGTAGATAATAATGTACACGTTCGTTGTTCATGCAATGTGCAAGAGAGTAGAGTGCTTTTCAAACCTAAACTTCTATTTCGAACCACTGTGTTACATTTTTTTTATATAAAAACTAAATTACCCCCCTTCCACCTAAGTCTCAACATTTATTTATTTTCATTTATCTCTTGCAGGAGTCGGCAAAGTCTTGGGAAATCGATTCAAGTTGGGCGAAAAGGTTGTCATCACCAATGGCGATAAAACTGGTAGTTTCCTGAAATACGATGTTGAAGTTCGTGAAGCCGATAAGGTAAGAGAGAAGAGTGTGCATTCAAAAAAGCCAAAAACAAAAAAAAAATAGATAAATCACTTTCTAACAACTTATTTCACAGATTGAGTTCTTCAAGTCCTTCGACATATTTAGTGGCACTTCGTACCGAGGACATCTAATAGTACGCAATCATCTTCAAGTGGATAAGTTCGCCAATTTGGTAAGTTTCAACAAAAATTGATTTCAATCTCTTTCAATGTTTTGAAGAGCGATGACATTGACAACAACAACAACTGCATACATAACTCCTTTCTTCTTCTTATTCCATTCAATATAGATTGCCAAGAATATATCCAAATGTTCAAACTTAATTGATAAAGTTCCCATAAAGTTCTTCACGTGTCATCTAACATCGAAGCAACAACAATTGGGCGCCTTGTTGTTGGACCATTACAAGGTAGAGTCCTATTTCGATGCAGAACTGGGAACATATGCATGCCAAATCGACTTGACGACAACTTTTAATGATGTTCTCAACATTGTTAAAACGAATGAAGTTAACTTTGAGCTTGAGGTGAGTTACACAACTTACATAGATAGATAGTCTTTTGTAACTGCAACCATTTGTATATATGCTTTTTCAGGCTCGGTTGCCAAACGGCCTGACAGATGTGATAACGCTAAAGTTTGTTCCTGGTATTCGAGTGACTCCAGGACAAATGTACGTTGCTGATATTGGGCAACAAGACATTATAATCACAGGACTGGATAAAGTTCTGCAAAAGATTGAGGTAAGAACGTCAAGTTAGTCTCTATAGAATGGAATGGGACCAGGAAGTGTAAGTGGAAATTTTCTAATTACAACAATTCGTCGTTGTCGTCTTCTCTGACACGAATAGATAGACAGATAGATTCCTTTGCTATTTGTCGTTTGACTCAATGACGGACGACATGACGCATTCGTTGTGGATGGCATAGTGTATGTAGATGTACATATACAGGGTGCCCAACAGTCACCGCCCCAAATGAAAACCATGGATTCCTGAGGTCATTTTAAGTCGAGAAACTTAAGAGGTCATTTTCTCGTTTTCGTCCCGTTTTCGAGTTATAACGGTTTTTATGTTTTTTCCCTTAACTGGCTTTATCTTTGCCAAACTACGTCCGATTCGTAAAATTTTTTTATAACCAATCAAGAATTTATTACAGTTTTAGTTTGTCCAAAGACTTTTTTTTTCTGCGGACAACCGTTTCTCCGCAATTTTGCATCAAACCCAATTTTTTCGTTTTTTAAGGTGTTTTTTTCACTTTGATATCATTTTATTCAAAAAAACACGTTAATGGGTATTAATTTTTTTCACTTATTATTAAAGCCCAGTTGATTTTCTTAAAAAAAATATTTTTTTTTTCCTAAAAAGAATACTAAATGTAATTAACAAAAAATAAACAAACTGAGTGAATTAAAAAAAAATAATAATTTTTAAATACAAAATTAACTTTTTCTGAGCTATTGTGGTTAAGAAAAGGACAAATAGATCAATTTATCCCATTTCAGCGTATATTAATAACATTTCCAGATATTCTTGATTAGTGTAATCCATTGTTCGCAAATAATTGAAAAAAAAACTACAACTTGAATAACAAATCCAAAATGGAGTATCAAGTGAAAGAACACGACGCGGACACTAGATCACGCGGGAAAGATATTTACAACCTTCAAATCATAATGCAAATCTTTACTATTTACATAAGTTAACGGTCTTACTAATTAACTTTATCTATTTGTCCTTTTCTTAACCACAATAGCTCAGAAAAAGTTAATTTTGTATTTAAAAATTATTATTTTTTTTAATTCACTCAGTTTGTTTATTTTTTGTTAATTACATTTAGTATTCTTTTTAAGAAAAAAAAAACATTTTTTTTTAAGAAAATGAACTGGGCTTTAATAATAAGTGAAAAAAATTAATACTCATTAACGTGTTTTTTTGAATAAAATGATATCAAAGTGAAAAAAACTACTTAAAAAACGAAAAAATTGGGTTTGATGCAAAATTGCGGAGAAACGGTTGTCCGCAGAAAAAAAAGTCTTTGGACAAACTAAAACTGTAATAAATTCTTGATTGGTTATAAAAAAAATTTTACGAATCGGACGTAGTTTAGCAAAGATAAAGCCAGTTAAGGGAAAAAACATAAAAACCGTTATAACTCGAAAACGGGACGAAAACAAGAAAATGACCTCTTAAGTTTTTCGACTTAGAATGACCTCAGCAATCCATGGTTTTCATTTGGGGCGGTGACTGTGGGACACCCTGTATACATAGATGCCATGTAAGAAATTGATTTAACTATCAGTTTAAATTGAATGGGGACGTGGACGTGGACGACGACAAATGTTGAAAACATGATTCTCTTTTATGTTTTTCTTAGACATTCGAATAGATTTCTATTGAAATAGCAGTCGTCCAATTGAAGTATTCTCCTTAGTTTCTGTTTGAATTAAATAGAAACGTTTATCATTTCGTAGAAAGAAGGATCTACCAACTATCACAGAGGACGATGAGGAATTTTAATTTTAGTTTTGGAGCGACATCGTTGTTAAAGAGAATAGTTTAGGGACTGAGTAAAAAATTGCTGAATGTAAATATATAAGTTCCAAATTCTCCAAACATTCAAGGATTTTTCGTTTCTAATATGACGACAGTAATGAATATTTCTTCCTCAAATATTAAAACTATGCAGTTGGGGAATGTTTAATGATAGATATAATTTTCGATTTTGAATACTTATTTCAGTTTAAGTATTCTCAAAAAGATTCTGACAGGGCATTAAATCTGAAATGCCGCGGCGCAGTGATTTTTTGTTTTGAATAGTACTGCAGTACTATTTCATGCAATTCACATGAATAATAAGGGCACATATGGATTCTGTTTAAGCAGATGTAATGCCGCATTATTACAAGCCAGGTCAAGAACTAATTTATTATTATTTTTTTTTTTTGATTTAAGTTAATTTTTATACTAAAATTTTTAATACATTTATTTATATATATACAGCCACATTTATACTCATTATAGTGAGTACATAAGGCTATACAATCCTTATAATGCCTCTAAACGCAAAATCGTTATTTATAAATCTTATGTGACGTTGAATAGAGGCATTATAAGCTAAACGCATTTGAAGGTTGAATAGTGCCTACATAAGGACATTTTTGGTATTGAACTGTCACATTCACTTTGACATCACATTGAATTAATAAGATTATCAACAAAATAAAATGCTTTTTACTTGTTATTGAAACTAAAGCCTTATATTATTTTTATTTATTGAAACTAAAATGTTATACTATTATATTGAAAACAAATTGAATTAAAAATTATTTAGAATTAAATAGATAGATATACTTGTTGGTGTGCTGCAATTTTTATTTCGGATTATTGAATTTTATCCTCAGTAACTTGTCTGAGAAGTATTTCCAGCTAGGTTAAAATAAAATAACAATTCGATTACCAGTATTGTGCTAGAGCCAATAAATCAAAGTTAATTTTCGAATTCTTTTAGCTTTCGATAGTTCCATTTTTGTTTATTAAATTCGATGGACAGACAAGATGTTTTTTTTTTGACAAACCGCTGAGTGCTATGAAGGCTAAATGTAATAGATTCTTATTTTTTGGTACTTTATTTGACAAAAGCTCATTATAACTATGATGGGTAGGCAAATCTTTTATAAATATGAATTTGTATAGTGGATGAATAAGTCCTTATGCATTGCATAACTATTCGTAGGAAATCAGAGAGAATTCCGCTCCGACGCACGGTTACCTCGATAGGGCCGATTGTGTTAATCATGTGAAATTTTATATTATTAGCTTAACCCATTACATGCCGCTGTGCTCAATTGAGGACAGTATTTTTGAAAATTTTGGTTTATTTTTTGTTTTTCGGAAATTAGGTTTTGATTGTATGTGATTTCTTTCGATTTAAAGCCCCATTTAGACGATTATTTCAGTTTCAATTTCAGTTGAGCTTTCAGTTAAACTGATGTCTGAATGCACAAACTGAAGCGTTTAACTGAAACTAAAACTTAAACTGAAAGTGATGGAATTCCCATAAGTTGTCAGTTCAGTTATCAGTTAAACTGATGTGTAAATATGTTTTGGTTCAGTTTTAAGTTCAGTCGTCATTTCAATTGCAGTTGGCGGTGACCCTTTTCAACACAATTCAGCGAAAAGAGAAGCAGCATACAATATGTTGCTGCAAAATCTAAAAGAGGTAGATATAGAAGCGACGAAGGCAAAGGTCATGGCAAAGATTAACAGCATTCGTTCTGTGTATAATAAAGAGTTGATACGTAAATCTCTAAATGACTGTCCTGTGGATGATGTTCCAGATGATGGAAATGAAGAAGATTAGTGGTTATTTTACCGGACGAGGAGGATTTGTGTGAGAATGACTTGCTTGATTGCCATATTCCAATATGCCAACGGTGGATATGAAATCAAAAACCATATCCCACTTTCTTATCTAAGAGAAGAAACCCCAGCCGGACGTGATTCTGAGGATAATGTTCCAAAATGTTCTAAGCATGCAATTTATTGTTTCGAAATGAACGAAACTTTCCACACTATTTGGAAAATGTATCCAAAGTAAAAGTAAAGATAGATTGGAAAGCGAAGTTCAAATATTTGAATGCTTTCGATGATGAGGTAATGAATTTGATTGTTGAGCAAGACCGAATAAACTTTTTTTTCTGTATATCATATTTTATTTCAAGAGCCATAGTATTGGCACTTAGACAAAGACACGACAATTCCTTTGGTAGCTTACGCCATGTTCCGTAATCGATTTAAAAAAATTAAGCGCTTTATTCATTTGACCAACAACTAATATATTGATAAGATGGCGAGGGTACGAGTTTTGATGAAAATGGTTTGAAATGGAAAAGCAACAGTAAAAGAGAAGGTAGTCATTCCACAGCCAAAACCATTAGAAAAGGCTTGTGTGGATTTGACTTTTATGAAAAATAAAGGGTAAGAAATGGTGGCTGCCATTGTTCACACATATGATGAACTTAAAGGTGGTAAATGCATGGTTTGCAAATCATCAAATTTATCAAGACTATAGCGAGGACTTATTAATATTCAGGACCATCAACAAAAGCACTGAATAAGCCAACAACTTTGAGTGGAGGAGGACATTTCCCCAACAAAATTCAAAGTCAACTACGATGCCTGCCAGCAGATATCGATGGATATGTTAGAGGTGCTAATCTACTTTTTGCATCGAAAAGGAATTTATCAAAATATTTACTATACTCTTTTAAGTACACCCTTTTAAGTACCAAACTTAAAAAAATAATTAAACAAAATTTATATTGTTGGTCAAATATACATATGTGCCAAATACAAGTTTCTTTTTAAAAATGCAATAAAACGAACAAAATATTTTTTTTTCATGCATTATGGCTTTATTAGTAATAGCGAAGATTCCCAATAATTTATGGAATACACCGTCGTTCAAGTGGCTGTCTCGGCTGGCTTCGCAGAAGCGCATTCTCTCACTTAAGTGCTTGAATCATTTGCGGATTGTTGGCATAATAAAGGTCTTTTACGGTTCCCCACAAAAAAAAAGTCCAAAGAGGTGAAATCGCAGCTCTTAATTGACATCGCCAAGACGGCTGATAACGTGATCTGGGAATTTGGTGCCGAAAATATCGATAGGTTGTCCAAGTTCAATTTCAGTAAAGAAGTCGGTTAACATGGCTCTGTAACGCTTACCGTTGACCGGAACGTTATTTCCAGCCTCATTTTTGAAGAAAAATGGTGCAATGATGCCACCAGAGAGAGTGTGAGTCTATCCTCCTATGCGTAGAATGTTCAGGTCGTTTCATGTGATTCCCTACATGAAAAATTTTATCTCTTGCTTTTGTTCATCTAGAACTGGGAGCCGCCATACGAAATTTTAAGATTTTCTCGAAAACGACTTTAATGATTTTGGTTAAACTTCGTACGTGTGATGTGTTGAATGATAGTTATAAAATTTCTATTGATTTTCTAGAAAATTCTTAAAAATTGGTTGAAAGTATCATTTTAAAAAGGTGGCAATCAATAAGAATCACATTTAAACCAAATTCCAAACCACAGTCAAAAAAAAAGTGCAGAACCATTTAGGATTAACTTAGATGGGACATTCTGTGGTGCGGGATTATAATTTTCGTGATTTCGATCCCCATTTTTGGAAGAGTAAAGTCATTGAAAAGTTTTTTCTTTGTGTTTCCCTTAGTCAAAGCAAAATCCAATTAGGATGCCCCCAGCTCTTTTATGCTAAGGGCGATGATAGGAACAATGAAAATATTATCGTTGCAATGATTCGACAGTATCTAATAACTTTTAGTTGTGCACATTACATTAACAAAATCTTAACTAATCACTCAGAAACGAAAACCACATTCAAGAGGGATAGGTCCAATTGTATTCTTCCATTATGGTCGAATGCGTCCATTATATTCGATTTATCGTTCGACACTTAAATACCCTCAAACTTAACGTCGTCGTCCCTTGAATTTCTCATTGTATTTATAACGAAACCCATTCAAATCGTCAAGGCCTCGAGAGTTTCTATTCTATATGCTTCACATATTTACTATCAGCCAGCAGAATATTGTGAAACTCCAGGACCATTATGCTTAAACACAATGGGAGCGTTTAAGTGATTATCCACTCTCAAAGGGAACTCTTTTGCTATAGAAGAAAACTCCCTTGTGTGAAACTGCATCGTACGATGTGTTGTTGTTGCTGTTACTGCTACTGGTTGGTTGGTTGGTTGGTTCGTTGGATGGTGATGGTTTGATTTTATCCGGTCTGGTCCTTTGGTCAGCTCAGTATAATATGTATCCCATTCTTCGTCTCTGAATGCATCCCAGTTAAAAAGTTACCTAATGGAATTTCCTCTAGTGGTTTCTCTCCCTTCTCTCTCCCCCTCTCTTTTTCGCCTCATCTCTTAATAGCATTTAAGTGTGAATATTATCGATTTTGATGTGCATTCGATGGCTTCCTGACTGAAGGAGTCAAGTCCGCAAGCCGTGCAATGCATGCTGCCTACTCAATCCCTTTAAATCTCCCTGAAGGACCTTCCACAATGTTGCTTTCTGGTTCCAAGTCCTTTTACATGGAATTATTGTTTCCGATAATAACTGTTAACTTTATTTTTTTTTTTATTTTTCATTTTAAATTGAAAGCAGCAAAGCTTTTTCCGGTCGACTGGAAAATGTATTTTTTATTTTATAAAATAAAAATCCTTATGGACGACGCTCTATGTTTAAATGACATTATACGTGACAACATTGCATATACGCACTGACATGGTTTTTTAATTTAATTTTTATAATGAATACGGAAACTAAAATGAATCAAATTTTATTGGACAAACAAAATGGCAAACATGCATGCATAAATTAATAATTGAATTTGTGCAGTTTGTTCCACCATTTTTTTATTTAATGTACAAGCCAGCCCTTGACACTTGCAAAATTGTTACAGTTGTTGTTTCCCTTGTTGATAAAAATGTGCAAATTGTGAAAATACAAACAAAAAATTAACTTGCACAAAACATTTTTTTAATTGAAAAAAATAATAATATGGAAAATGAAATACATAATTACACCAATGTATGAACATATAATGGTTTTATACATAATTTTTAATGAATGAGCTGTGGAGTGAGAGATTGCAATAAAAATATGTCGAGCAAACAACATTTCCTTACGATTTTGTGAATGTTGATGAAAAACATGTATCAACAATATGTCTATTACATTTAATAATTGGCAAACAGGCTTTAAACAAATTTGTCAATTATAATTTTCATAGGCCATTTCTTTAAAACGTCAAAACATCGTCAATTTGACTGTCATTTTTTGACGAAGATGCAATCGTCCTGCTTTCTCACAATATCAGCCTGATTTTACATTTCACTTTCAATTGAAATGGAATTGAAATCGATACAAAATAAAATTTGGTGTTCTACAATTCACTTCCAACGATATCGATTTCATTTTTTTCGAAGTGAAATTATTGCGAATTTCCACGTTTCATATTTCGATTTTTTCGATTTTTAGGTGATTTAAATTCGTTGTGTGAATTTATTATTTATTGTAAAATTTTCAGAAAAAAAAAAAGAATAGTGTTGGAACTTGACTCGCGTCACATCGATGCATTCTATGACTCCAGGAATATTAATTTTTTTCAAAAAAAAAAAATAAGTTTATTTTCATGCCTCTTCCATTGGGCATTTCAAGTTGAACTCTATTTGGACTAATTTTATTCTCCGAATCAGAACCTTTGACACAGTACTTCGACAAAGACCGATATCAAAATCTTTTCAAACTGATCTTTGAAAACTTCCTTCGCAAAGACAACGTAAGGCCGTGGCCAGCTGCAACGATGCAGGAATGGAAGTTTTACTGATTTTGAGGCATTGATGGAAAGGCTCGTTTATCAAGTCGATAGTATGATACACCACATACGCAGCGTCATCAATTGCTAATGGGTTTGAATGATCTCCCAACATTTGCTTCTTCTTATTCCTTCTGCATATTCCCGATTGAAAAGTTGTTTTATAGAACTACTTTTATCAAAATTTACACACAATTTTAATAGCAGTCAAAAAATTCACAAACAAAATAGTTTTGTATTTGCAAACTGAGAGGTGACAGCTGTTTAAAATTTCACTTAAAGTGATTTCGAAAGGATTTCGAAATTATGAAAGCAGGTGAAATGTAAAACACTGAAAAAAAATTCACTCGATTCGGAAATTCGTTTTCATGTCGATTTCACTCGATTTTTGGAACCTGGCTGTAGTTTGCTCAACGTCAATCAATTCGCTTTCAAACGCCTTTGACGTTTAGGAAGACACTTTCTGGTTGTCAACTAGGGAAGAAACGATATCTCAAAGTTATCGAGTACTCTTTCGGTATCGGAATAAAATATCGATACGTACTTGAGTATCGCATGAAAAGTATCGATACCTACTAGGATCGAATCAAAAACCAATATAATTTTGTCAATATTTTATTTATTCGGTATTGAAAAAAATCCCTGAGGACAATTTCCTAAAATATTCAAATTTTTCTAAGTGTTTCCACTCAATCGATTTATAGCTTTGCAAATTGTTGCTCCCACTTTGAAAATTAATTTTGCACATGTTTAAGACAAAGGAATCAGAAATCACAAAAAACATTCACGCGAATGCACGACTGGGTCGCACGAACTTGCTCTTATGTAAAAGACTAAGAATTTCAAAAATGAATGTTATTAGAGAAAAACTGTTCATAAGCATACAATTTATTTTTTAAATGACTAAAACAAATCCCTTAGTAGTTGCACCTAAAAACAGGACGCCATATGATTCAAGCTAATATTAGTTTATGCAAGACCAAAATTATAAGTCGATGTAAGTCTTACAACTTAAAGTTCTTGTTACTGTACAAATTAAAATTAAATTTTGAATTAAAAATCGAATTTTGCAAACAAAATCAATTTTCACTTGCGACTTACAGGTACTATAAGGCAAGTTATGCATTCGTAAAAAAAATCGAACTCGAGATTTTGATCAAAGTTGACATTACGATGATAGCGATGCGTAAAAAAGTGGGTCTCGCAATTCTGTCTGTCTGTCTGTCGGTTCGACTACAGCCTAAATGGCTCGGCCGATTTTCTTTAAACTTGGTAGATATCACTTGTAATCCCCCCCCCCCCACACGTTAATTTATATTTTTTACCAAAAATAACTGTACCTGCCATACGAATTTTTTTCGAAATTTTATAAATATTTTTTTCTCAAAAACTGTTCGACAGATTTAAAAAATAAAAAACACAACAAAATTTCATTTAGTTAAAGCTAGGTAATGGTTGAAAAGAATTTTCAGAAAAATGGTTATTGAGGGTACTCCCCATCGAACCATTTTTTTGTTTTTGATTTTCTCAAAAACGGTACATCGGATTTTGATAATTTTTTTGCTAAGGCTTCTAAAAAATTTAACTAGAATTGTGTATTCAAATTTTCAAACAAAACTTTTTTTTGGATTTTTAAAAAAAACTACAAAATATTTTTTTCAAAACTCAATATTTCGAAAACTCCATGCTAGATTTTTTTTTTTAAACTTAATAAATAAAAGTTTGTTAATATAATCTACAAGATGTGAGAAAAAAAAATGTATTTTACCTAAAAATAAAGGTACCCACCATACAAATGTTAAAAAAATTAAAAAAATGGTTTTCAAAAATCGTATTTTTCTTGAAAACTGCGCCTAGAATTTTAATAAATTTTTTTTTCTTTCAATTAATTTCTATGATCTTTAATTTAATAAAAAAAATTCGAAATTAAGATATTACAGCTTGTACCTACCATAGAACCATTTTTTCGAATTTTGAATTTCTCATTATCCAAATAAGGGATCTTAATGAAATTTTTTATAGAGATGCTTCTAAAAAGTCTAAAACACATTGCATTTCCAAACTTTAAAATAAATATTTTTTGAATTTAAAAAAACAAAAACAAAATCTATTTTTTTGTTTTTTTGAAAATTTGATATCAGAAACGGCTCAATATTTTTTTTTTAAATTGGCGTACCAAATTTTTTTCTTAAAAATCTTTTAAAAAGTATATAAAAGCTTTTTTTAAGAAACCACTAAAACGACTTATAATTTCTGTTCTTGCATAAATTCATATTTGCATAGCATTCTGTTTTGGTCTCTTACTACTAAAAGAATTTAAAAAAATAATTGTATCCTTATGAACAGTTTTCTCTAATAACATTCGTTTTTAAAATTCCTAGTCTATTACGTAGGAGCAAGTTCGTGCGACCCAGTCGTGCCTTTTTATTTTTTTCAAAATTCAAAAAATATTTTTTTTAAATTTTGATGTCGATAATGAGAGATTCAAAATTTAAAAAAATTGATTCTATAAATTGTATCCTTTTTTTTTCTCACAGTTTGTAACTTATTTAAGACACTTTTATTAATCAAGTTTTAAAAAAATTAAGCATGCAGTTTTTGAAATATTGAATTTTGAAAAAAAAAAAATTTGAAGTTTTTTAAAAATCAAAAAAAAAATTTGAATACACAATAATATTCAAACTGTCTGGGCACTTTATCAAAAAAAAAGATCAAAATCGGTTGTACCGTTTTTGATAAAATCAAAAACCAAAAAAAAGGTTCCAAGGGGGGTACCAAAAATAATTTTTTGGAAAATGCTTTTTCAACCATTTCCTAGTTTTAACTAAATTAATTTTTTTGATTTTTTTTTTCAAATCTATGGGACAGTTTTAGAAAGAAAAGAAAATTATTTATAAAATCTCGAGAAAAAAAAAATTCGTATGGCAGGAACCGTTATTGTTGGTCTTAAAAAAAAAGAAAAAAACTTGTGGGGGGGAAAATTTAAAAACGATACCAACCAAGTTTAACGAAAATCGGCCGAGGGGCATAGGCTGTAATCGAACAGGATTTCGAGAGCCACTTTTTTCGTCTTCGCTATCATCGTAATTTTCAAATTATAACGAATTGGTCAAAAAAACCTTCTAATAATATCATCGTAATGTCAACTTTGATCAAAATCTCGAGTTAGTTTTTTTTTACGAATGCATAACTTGCCTTATATTTAGTACCTATAAGCCACAAGTAAAAAGGAAAAGTTATCTCCACATTTAAACCTAAACAAGTAAACATCACTTTTGGCATTGGTTTTTCTACTTTTCTGATTGATTACACATTCCTTGTGATGTTTCCAAAAATCATAACATTTCTGCAAATCATCGAACAGTCCCAGATCTTCTCAAATCTTCTGTAACAAACTCACATAAGTTTTTGAATTGCTTTTCCGCGTGGGCATTGGAGTCTTGAAAATGAATATTTTTAAACCTTGATTAAATAGAATTGGCAACGATGTATAAGTGTTATACTTTTCAGCAAAAAAATTATGAACATCGTTGACGACTCAAAAGTTGTTTTTCAAACAGTTGAACGTTGGAACTATTTTTGAAAAAACTTAAAAAAAATGTTTGCCTGATGTTTTGATATTTTAATAAACAAATGCGTACGTTTTCCATAATGGTCCTTGGCGACTTACTCACGAAGACTTTTGAGGTAAAATGAAAATGAAGTTCCCATTTACGATAGCTACTTCGCGAAGGGAAACTATTTTCTTCCCTTCGAAGATGATTCACGATACCAAATTTCCCCAAATGGGAAAAAACTCTGGGGAAATTTCTTTGCAAAATCATTCGGAATTGGGATCACTCAACCGGACCACCACACTCATGCGACTCCATATACACTATGCAAACGCAGGCAGCTTGTTGAATGGTGCTGAACATTAGCCAATAAATTTCCGTCAAACCTATCAGTCCGCCAGCTCGGGATCTAAACAATCGAACGGAGATTCAAAGTAGCCGAAGTTCGTCGTAGAGCCATTTTGTTACATTGAGAATAGAGATCAAGTCTTCGATCTTCATTTCCGAAAGTTCGTCAAAATATGCCCTTTTTAATGATTGTGTTCTAAATTTGGCCAAAGCGGGGCACTTGCATTGGAAATGGAGGAATGTTTCCTTTTCACACTGTTCTCCACTCCGAGCAGAATGTAGACCCTTTCTGCATGTAAGTTATGAAGGGCTGATCCTTGCCTGTCCAGCTCGGCCTATCGTTCATTCCCATCAACGCCGTAATGACTCGGAACCCATATAAGAGTGACATTGTGGTTAATATTGAGAGTAGCAAATTCAATAGCTTGACTGTGATGTAACGCAAACAGCAAAGTTTCATTTCCCTCCTTAAAAAAAGTTTAAAAAAAGAGCCTATTCGTTTCCTGTCTTCCATGGAATATTGAATATATTTTTAAAAAAAGCTTTTTTTATCTGTTTTGTTCTCAAGCCGTTACCGAATAATTAAAAGAAAAAAAAAATATACATACTGTACATATATATGTACATATGTATGTAGTGGCTTGAGAGCAAATATTCATCTGGCAGAATATTGTATTCTATGTCCATGCCACATCGTCTTCGAGTTTTTCTCTATCCTTACGTTATTCACTCTCCTTTTTATTTCACCTTTCTGTGTATATTTATGTGTGAAAATGAATACAAAAAGAAATAAATACAAATATTCAATTTCTTTTGAATTCTACTTTTTTTTTTGGTTCATGCAGGTAAAACCATCAGATACATCTATTCTGGAAGTGATTCCTCAAGCAAAAGTACACGGCTCATTGCAATACAAGGTGAAACAGTTGAACCAACTACCAACAGAGGAGCAATTGTTTATCTATGTGCACTCACCATTAACCCAGGAAGACATTGAGGTGAGTAAAACTTATTTCATCATGAATGTAATGGATATATGTATGTATTTACATAGGTAAAGCGGTAGTGTGCAATATATATGTAAATACTTTGGGTAGATGGGTTTCTAATGTACAGTACCTACTTGTTTTAAATGCTTTCTATTTCCATTCTGGGAAGGAAGTGTCCTTTCTGATGTACCTACTCGTGCCTCAGTCGCACGAGGAATGAGAAATTTCATGCGAAATGTTTTCATGAAGAAATATGTATTTTAAAATAAAGGGTGGGCCAAATACAAGTTTCTTTTTAAAAATGCAAATAAATGACGAGGATCATGAGTGTTGTCCACTAGCATACCAGTCTCACGAACTTTTTGCACAAACTTGCAGGCGCAGTGGGTGCTTTATTTCGGCCAAAACTTCCTTTCAAAAAACGCACTCAGTTTGAAAATAAGTTTCAATATTTCACAACGTTGTTCAAGCGGAGGTATGATACTGACTTTCTTTCAAGATTTCAATACTCAATTTGCATACTTTAACGATTTTCTCCATATAAAATAGGCCCGATTCTCCACCAGCTGTCGATAATTTAAAGAAAAGTCTTTAATCAGTATACAATTTTGGTAATAGCACCAACTTCTGTTTGTCCTAGAAAAAGAAAATATTTCTCTTTCTAAGAAGAGATATTAAACACGAAATTACAGGATCGTAAAAGAATGCAATCTTTTGTGAATGCAATCTTTAAAAATCATTCATGGAATTCAGTTAAAAGAATGCATTTATTGACTTCACTTTGAGACTGCGACTTCAAATTTTCAATCACCATTCATTTTAAATTAAAGAGATTGCAATCACTTGTTTCCCCATTCATTGCATAGCAATTGATTGCAATCCTTTGAGAATTTGTGCATTCTTTTGTATTCATTTGAAGTCTTTGGATGCAACGAATGTAAAGACTGCCAATGAATACAAAAATTTCATCGAGTGCATGAATTCTGAGAAAATTGCAATCAATTTTTTTACGTTTAAAAAGGAAAGGAAAGGAAAAAGTGGTTGCAATCTTTGATGTATGTAGGTAGGTAGAAATAGCCACTGGCAGGCTAGACCTGTGACCCAATTAGCGCTGAAGTTCACCCTTTTGATACCATAACTCGTTCGAACCTTTCGAATGGGGAACTATGGACATTTTCTAACAGAGTCGTTCAGTTTGGATTGAGCTCAAAAAGAAAAGATGTAAGAGGTTTTGAAGTGGAATCACGATCACTCAGTCAATCGGACTAGCACAGGCGTCCGAAACCATCTACACTGTGCCAAACTAGGCAGTTTGTTGACAGGTTCTAAAGCAGCAACTAATCCGATCGAGTGATCCTTCGCCCACTGTTCACATTCAACCTCAGTCAAAGCCCTTAGTTGGCTAGCTCGCGGTATCAAACGAAAGGAACTGTACAGAAGAAACCGAAAGTTACTCCAAGCCAAGAGCCATTTTGTCGCGTTAATAAAAACGATCAATTCTTTGATCTTCAGTTCTGAAAGTTCGTCAATGTGCTCAAAAAATAGCCTTCCAAATAATTTTGCTCTAATTTTAGCTAGAGCAGAGCATTTGTACAGCTGAGGAATGCCTAACTTCGCTGCACACGCGCTCCTATTAGCAAATGACAGCTGCAAGTAGCAACGGTCCAGTGGTCTATTTCACCAAATTACAATTACAATCACAAATTTGTAATTGTAAACTACAAATACAAATTTGTAAACTGATTTTCTGTTTCACAAACTACAAACATAATTCCAACGAATTTGTAAGAAAAGAGACAAAAAGTAGGGGAAATTGTAGTTTACAATTACAACGTTTAATTTCCAGACTTGCAGACTACAATTTTTTTCACAAATTTGTAAATCGGCCGATAGAGAACATCAACAGCTATGAATAAGCAAAACAAAATTGCTGCATCGGTGTCAATGGAAAGTTTTTTTCAGTCTCATTTTCGATCCGTGGTCCAATTTATCCTATTTTTTTCGCTGCCTCAACACGTTTCAAGCGAAACTTTTCATTAAATGTAAAAGTATCAGAAATTTCGTAATTTATACGCGGTCGATGAATTTGTCTTCGTCTATTTAGCACGAAATGGTCACTTATATCACTATCGGTGCTACTATGCCTACGATGCACAGTGTGAAATTTTCCGATTCTAGTGGAACTTAATGCAAAAAATAAATTTTAGCTATCAAGTATAATACCAATTTTAATCAGTTCTAAACATAACTGTGAAATGATTTTAGTTGGTGAGAAGTTAATATAACGGTTTGGTTTTGTATGGTAAGTTGTCAAAGTGATACACTCTGTGAAACAAAAAATTGAAGTTATCACATAGCCGATTAACTAAGCTTTGCTGATCCGAATTGCGTGTTGTGAATTAAAAAGAGATTTATTGTTTTTTTTAATTTTGAAGTTTGTACTACAGATTTGAGTAAGTTTTTTGAATTCTATTTTGTTATTTTTATTTTTTAAATATATTTTCGTAAAACAGTAAAAAAAATCGTCTTTTTTAACTTTGGAAGTAAATTTTTTACATTTCCCTTCGTGTACCCGCGGTAAATTTTGCATAGATTTATTCTGTAACCACAATCAAAGGTAAGTTCTTGCAACCATTTGCTGCTCCCATACAAATATTTACCACTTACAGAAAATGAATAGGATGACCATTTTTTGAACTTTGGTACCAAACTCCAAAAACCGAACAGTTTCGAAAAGTTGTTGAGTACATGCTGCAGAAAATGGAATTGAACCTTCCTGCCGAGAGTTGGAGATGTTTGTGGGTAGGCTTGTTGGTATTATAAAACAAAAATAGGAATCCACTCCAAATTCGTAAAAAAAATCAAGAGTGGTTAGAACAGCCTATTATTTTACCAACTGCTTGCCTGTACCAAGCTCAACTAAGTACAAGTGCAGAATCAAAAGAAACAAAATTTGGAAGGCCCCAGAAACCATTTGAAGAATGCAACATAAAAGTACAAAAACGAAAAGTCCGTGACATAGTGGTCACCAAATCGCCTGAGGAAATTGCGCTTGATCATGAAATGAGCCCTGAGGTATTGTGGAAAGCATGACACAGCCAATATAGTTCGAGAGCTTTCCTCTTCTTCACCAGCTCGTGGAACAAAATTGAAGAAAGCTAGAATTGAAAAAATTAACCAAAAATCTCACCTGAAGGAGCTTTACATGCGGTCTCCACTAGCGATGAATCCAGAGCATGCTTTAAAGCATGCGTTCATTATCGCTAGTAGAGACCGCCATCGCAGCTATATTTTCATCGCTTGCGATAGAAAGTATGCTCTCATCGCATACCATCCATCGCTTGCTTTATCGCAAGGAGAACTGTCATATTGTTCTGGCGTAACCAAATTTAATTTAACTGAGTTTGAGTTTTGCGTGCGAAGAAAGCTTTTGCTTGGGGTTTACGTTTTTCTAACAAAATTAAAAAAAAAATCTGATTTGAAATTGTCCATAGAACTCATTTATATCCATTAAAATTATTCACTATACTAAAAAAGTATGCGATGAAATGCCCAGCCACAAAAATCTGACAGTTCTTCTGCTCTCTGCTTTCTGCTTTGGCTATTGCGATTGCGATGGATTTATCGCTAGTGGGGACGGCGGGCGTGTTAGGCCTTATTATAGATGCCAAATTAAGCTATCAACAATACCAAATAATAAGACACAATCCTGGAAGTGATTTATACCCCCTTATTATCTGGTAGATAATGAAAGCAAAAGAACAATGCTACCCACCGGAAGTAAATATTACGGTCACAGAAACTTCTGCGGAAGTCGACTTACAAGCCCTAGTCGATATAACATCAAAAAGGTTATGCGAAGCTCAATCCAATATTCTTGAGTCTGGTAAGTTCGAAAAGCTAAGGCTTATTTATAAATGGGGATGTGACGGAAGTTATAAAGAGTATAAACGAAGTCGAAAGACGAGCAGAAAAGATACAAATAGAGATATCTTAAAACGATTTCTGTTGTCATCAGATCCTCTTCTTTCCACTAGATCAAAGCTTTCAAAAACTAAAAGCCATAGTCTACCAGACAAAACTATTTCATTGCTAAAAACACCGAAGATGCCTTTGTCTGACTAAAGATTTTTTTTTTTTTCATATTTTCGTTTGTACTTGATTTTTTTAAAATGAAAAAAAAAAAAAAAAATATTTCAAAACTGCTAAATACAAAAATTAAATGTTTGGCAAAATAAGTTTTGTTCTCTTATTTTTTTCATACTGACTTATTCTCTAATTTGGAAAATGTAAAATTTCTAATTAATATCACAAAAAAAATCATTTTCCCCAAAAAACAAGCATAACAAGATGACATAACTAAGATTCAGACTTAAGTTCCGCTAGAATCGGAAAATTTTGCACTGTGCGACGTAACGACATTCTTAAACTGGAAACGAGATTCTTATTGAAAATTACAAATTGTAATCAAATCTACACATCATCTTTCTATTGTAAGAAATTTTCATAAACTGAACAAAATTGTAAAGTTATTTCATTTGGTGAAACACAAACTTACAAAAAAAATATTTTTTACAAATTTGTATTTGTAAACTACAAAAAAATTAGTTTTGGTGAAACGAAAATATTGAAATTTCTACAAATTTCCCTTTGTAATCTACAACTACAATTTTGTAAAACAATTATCTCGTGAAACAGAACTAATCAATTTTTCTACAAATTTGTTAAAAAAGCACTTGTAATTTACAATTTGTAAGTTGGTGAAATAGACCACTGGCCTTGTCTTGTCTGGGTCTGCATATTAGATCAAGTGTTAGACTTTGATCAAACCTGAAATAAAATATCAATAAGAAATCCTTGCAAATTAATTTCTTTTCAAACGAATGCATTTTTTCTAGTTAAAAAAAAAATAGTTGGCAATTTAATGAGCTTAAACTGATGTTTTCAATTAAAAAAGATAAAATAAATAAAATGCACGGCTGGGTCGCACGAACTTGCTCTTATGTAAATAATTTCAAAAATTAATGTTATTAGAAAAAAACTGTTCATAAGCATAAAATTCATTTTTTAATAGACTAAAACAACTCCCTTAGTAGTTGGAGGTAAAAAAAGTATGCCATGTTATTCAAGCAAATATAGGTTTATGGAAGAACAAAAATTATAAGTCTTTTTAGTGGTTTCGTAAAAAATAAGCTTTTATATAAAAAAAAATTTTAAAACATTTTTAAGAAAAAAATTTGGTACGCCAATTTAAAGTTTTTATTATTTTTCAAATAAAAATTAAATTTACATACAAAAATATTGATATAGATTTTTTTTTTTCAAAAACAAATATTATTTTTTTTTTAAGTTTTGAAATTCAATGTTTTTTAAACTTTTTAGAAGCTTCTCTATAAAAAATTTCATTAAAATCCATTTAGTCGATAATGAGAAATTCTAAATTTGAAAAAATGGTTCACAGTCAGTAATATCTTGATTTCAATTTTCTTTTTATAGATTATAGATCGTAAAAATTAATCAAAAGAAAACAAATGTAAGCAAAATTTCCGGAACCACTTTCGAGAAAAATACGATTTTCGAAAACCGTTTTTCAACATTTGTATGGAGGGTAGTGTTATTTTTTGGTAAAATTTTTTTTTTTCTTAAATTTTGTTATATTTGATCATGTATTAAATTTTAATATTATATGTTTTTATTTGGGCTTAAATGAT
Organism: Chrysotoxum bicinctum; assembly: GCA_911387755.1. NCBI lineage: Eukaryota > Metazoa > Arthropoda > Insecta > Diptera > Syrphidae > Chrysotoxum > Chrysotoxum bicinctum. The sequence goes on from OU426987.1 coordinate 221,004,547, forward strand.
CGATGGAGTCGATGCAATTAATAAAAAAACTAATTCATCTTATGTTACCCTACGTTTCGCTGGCTTTTTTCCGGCTTATTCGGTTTTTTTTTTGTTTTTATTTATTTCTGATGTTTAAAAATAATGTTTTACATTTTGTTTTAAATGCAATTTTGAAATTTACGTTAAATTTTTAAAAAAATTAACAAATAAATAATTTAACACTTAAAAAATTGACATTAACATTATTAGAAACAACAAAAATTAAAACTTAAATTTTTAAATGAAATTTAACAAAATTTTAAATTAAAATTAAATTTTTTTTTTACGAGTATCTACATCTTATAATTTATATTAAGAAACTTTTATTTATCAAATTTTACGAAACTCGAGCATGGGGTTTTTGAAATATTGAGTTTAAAAAAAAATTGATTTTTTTTAAACCCAAAAAAATTTGTTTGAAAAATTTGAAAACAAAATAATGTTCAAACCGCTGGGGAGCCTTAACATAAAAAAATTATCAAAAACCAAAAAAAAATGGTTCCATGGGGGGTTCCAAAAATGACCATTTTTTTGTAATTTTTTTTTAACCATTTTCTAGCTTCAACTAAACAACATTTTTTAATTTTTTTTTATTTAATTTGTGGGACAGATTTTGAGACAAAAATATATTTTATAAAATTTCGAAAAAATCGTATGGCAAGTAAGTACCGTTATTTTGGAACTTAAAAAAAAGAGAAAAAAACATGCGGCGGGAAATATAAAAATGCTTTTTACGAAGTTTTAAGAAATTCGCCGAACAATTTAAGCTGTAGTCGAACAGGTAGTCAGATAGAATTGCGAGACTCACTTTTTCCGTGGTCTCTATCATCCTAATGTCAAGTCTAATCAAAATCTCGAGTTCGTTTTTTTTTTACGAATGCACGAAAAGTTGGCATACCATTCGTGGGTTTTTAAATATTTCCACGAACTGATCGCACTACCTATGTATATGATGAAAATGGAAGTGAAGGTTTTTATTCACAGAAATGTTTTATTGTTATTTCTTTTACTTGCAGGAAAGTAGCACAGCAACTTGCACCAATAAATCCATTCATGTGTGAATCTGCCATTAATTAGAATTTTCATCCCATAATCATAGATTAATGTGCCCCAAGAAGCTGTAACCATTCTTACACCATTTAAATGTACGAAACGCTGTATCTTTTTACAAGCACTTTTTTTCAGTACCATCTATTGAAATTCATGTTCTCTGTTTCTTGCCGACAGGAATGGTCTCTACATTCATATACTCGTTCTTGGCTTTGCTTAAATTGGTTTGGTTATATCATGTTGGTTACTAAAGCTTCTCTGTTTCTATCTCGAGGCGGTCGTTTTACAAAAAAAAAAAAAAAAACAATGTACATAATGTATGTAGGTACGAGGTACATACATATATGTGTGTAGAATCAACATACATAGTTATAAAGTTTCTCTTAGCTTTCTTAACATGGGTTTTTCTGTCCTTTAAGATAAGAAACATTTTCAGTTTTCAGCGTGTGGATATGTTTGAATCTTCTGATCTGAATACATACAGACATGCTATAAAGCGAGTGAGTGAGTGACTGAATATGGTTGGTTTTCTTTTACATGAAACTTTAGAAAACTTTTTCAGTTTTCCGAGGAAAATTAGTATTTTTTTTCATTTCTTATTTTAGTTTTTGCTCGTGATGGTTAAAAAAAAAAAAAAACAAAGAACTTTTCGAGGTGGTGTAGTCAGAGTTTTTGTTTTTTGTTTATGTTTTCCTTAAGAAAGTGCATCCATCGACTTTGGTTAAATTAAGAAGCAGTTAACGTGTTTGACTTGTTTATAGAGTTTTTAATTTGTGTTTTTTTTTTATTAAATTTTAATATTAAAACGAGATAGTTTATGTGAAAGTTTCCGTTTTTATAGTTTCAAAAGTCTTTTATATATGGATACATTTTTGTTTGTTTTTAAGATCTTAAAAGATTTAAGGAAGCTCAAAGGTGAAAATAGTCGTATGAATTTCGTTTCCTCGCCTGCTTTTGATTATAAAATAAAAAGCTTTTTGTGTGGTCAATTTTTAGGTTACTCTTTTTGATTATCTATATTTAATGTTGCAATTAAGTTCCTTGTGGATTTGCCTCACTACAGCAAACTGTTAACTTATTCGCACATCTGAACGAATTTTAATAAATTTGGTGGTGCAATAGTTCGAAAAGAAACAGAAACTAGTAACTTTCAACCTTGGAGGGGACTTACAACAATTTTCGGCCGATTCCGAACGGCTTATAAGCAGCACTTTTTATGACAAGAGATTCTCCTAGAGGATTTTTCAATTTCTCGCAAGAGGCAGTACACACCTGAAAACATTTCTGCAGCGGCTGAAAAATGAACCCAAGAACCTTCTTCATGACAGTCCAACGCACTAATCATTATGCTAGGGGATTCTACCAAACCCGAATGAGCTAAAATATATTCAAGCCTGTTTAAAGTCTATAGTACTCCTTGGCATAATGGTAAGTGTTTTCACTTTTAAAGCCAAAAGGCATAACTTATTGTAGTTTAATTTAGAGCACCCACATAGAACCAGTAAGTTAGCTGTAAGGTATTCATAATTAGCTGATTTTTTTTAATTAATAAAAAAAATCCCTTGGACTGTCATGCAGAAGGTATGGGTTCGATGCTCAGCACCTGCTAAAAGTATTAGTAAACATGCCCCTTAATCATCCGTCAGCATGCTTACAGAGCGGGTAGATCCACAGAAACCGCTCTGTACAAACTAACTAATACAGTACAGAGAGCTTTAGATACTAAAGAAACGGCATTATACGCCTTCCTTTATGTTGAGGGGGGCCTTCGACAACATCTTCCGCGAAGCAGTTCATTCGGCTCTAGAAAGGAAGAGTGTTCCCATCACTATAGTCAGATGGATAAGTAAAATGCTTAGTACAAGAACGGCGGAAGCATACGCAGGAATAAACGTCCAGAAAGTCATCACAACAAGAGGCTGTCCACAGGGTGGGGTATTATCACTCTTGCTGTGGAGTTTTGTAGTTGATGAATTATTAGAAAGTCTAACTCCTCTGGAACAAGCATGTCGAAATAACTGCCGGGAAAGCCACAAAGGCCTTTATGATATGCAAGAGACTTGCAGGGAAATCATGGGGCTGCAAACCAAACATCATAAGATAAATGTACACCATGATGGTAAGACCCATCATTACTTATGGGGCGATTGCATGGCATAAAAGAACCGAACTAAACACAACTAGGAAATCACAAGACAAATTCCAAAGACTTGCATGTAAAAGGTTTTTCAACAGGGACGCTACAAAAGTAGAGCGACAGGGACAGCAAACAACGCCATATTTCTTGCCGCTCTTTTGACATTTCTCTTCAGTAAGGTTTGCCATTTCATGATGAAAAGATATACGAGCCAACAACGAGTCGAAATTATTAAAATTTACTACCAAAATTCGGAGTCAGTGGCCTCAACGAGCGCTACGTCCAATTTATGGTCGTCATAATCGACCTAGCAGATCAACAATTGAGCGTCTAGTGGAAAAATTTGAATCCACAGGCACAGTACAAAATGTTCCCGTGCCAGTGAGACAAAGAAGTGCCCGTAGTGTCGAGAATATTGCTGTCGCTGAGGCTTCAGTTGCAGAAAGCCCAAATGTGTTTCTCACACGTCGTTCTCAAGCGTTGGGCGTCTCTGTGACGTCGTTGTGGCGAATTTTGCGAAAAGATCTTGGCCTACATCTTTACAAGATTAAATTGACGCAAGAACTGAAGCCGCTTGACCACCAGAAGCGTCGTATGTTCGTGAATTGGGCTGAGCAACAACTTGAAAATGATTCGGGATTTCATCGAAAAATCATCCTCAGCGATGAGGCTAATTTATGGCTTAATGGCTTCGTCAATAAACAAAATATGCGGTATTGGTCAGGCAGCAATCCACACGTACTCCATGAGTCATCATTGCATCCCGGCAGCGTCATTGGGCCGTACTTCTTCCGCGATAATCAAGACCGGCACGTTACTGTGAATGGGGATCGCTACCGTTCAATGATAACCGAATATTTTTGGCCCCAATTGGATGATATGGACTTGGAGGACATGTGGTTCCAACAGGACGGCGCCACAAGCCACACAGCGAATGTCACAATCAATTTGTTGGAAACCAAGTTTGGACGTTTGGAGAACGCGTTATCTCACGAAATGATCCAGTCGCTTGGCCGCCTCGGTCGTGCGATTTGACGCCGTTAGACTATTTCCTGTGGGGCTACGTGAAGTCTATGGTCTATGCCAACAAGCCAGCGACGATTGATGAACTTCGTACGAATATCGAACGTGAAATTGCAGCAGTATCGGCCGATTTATGCTTGAAAACCGTCGAAAATTGGGTTCAGCGTCTGGACTTCTGCAAGCATGCCCGTGGTGGCCATGCAAAAGAAATCGAGTTCCATACATAATGGCATCGAATGTACTTTCACAGGAATAAGGAATTTCATTGATATCCAAAACCGTTTTTGTTTTATTTAAAAAACTTTTGTAGCGCTCTTATTGAAAAACCCGATATAGGCATAACAGGAGCAATGAGAACTTGCCCTACAGCAGTGATGGAAACCATCCTTCATTTAACCCCACTGCACGTGGCCATTGAAAATGTTGCTAAGGGAGTCATAATGAGGTTTGCCAAGGAGGGTATTGGGACGGGTAAAATTATTGGAAACCGGGAAAAAGACTCGATACTCAGGTCCGCAGTAACAAACCTTCTTGGACATTCCAAGAGATGGTACGATCAAAAGACATAACTTCGAAAAACATTTCAAAACGGAGTTAAGTTGCAAAAAGGACTGGCTAGGCGAAACAGTAAACTAGTCTTAAAGAAAATGCCATCAAATGGTACACTGATGGATCGAGAACAGCTGAAGGGACTGGTGCTGGAGTTTTTGGGCCTAGAACTAAACTCTCCTTACCAATGGGACAGTCCATGTCCACTAGTATATTCCAGGCAGAAGTAAATGTCATAGGTATATGTGCTGAAAAAAACATCGATAGAAAATATAAAAAACCAAAACATTGCCATTATGTCAGACAGCCAGGCTGCATTAAAAGCACTAAGCTCCTACGCCATTAGTTCTAAACTTGTTTGAGAGTGCGTGATAAAGCTTAATGAACTGGGCAAGAATAACACTGTCACACTTCATTGGGTACCAGGTCAAGTTGGAGTCTAGGGCAACGGAGAGGTAGACTCCTTAGCAAAAATAGGTGCATCGACACCCTTTATAGAGCCAGAGCTCTACTGCGGAATAGGAGAGAACGTGATTAAAAATAAAATCAAAACAGAAGAATAGGCAAAAAGATCAAAAATCTGGAAGGAACTCCCTAAGCTGAGACAGGCGTAACTTCTACTCGCGGACTACAACCGAGAGCGTTTTCTAACCTGCATTAGCTTAAGTAGGAATAATCTCAGGAAAATCACGGGGCTTCTCACAGGCCACTGTAGGTTGAGAAGACACCTCAACATCCTTGGCCTTGTGAACAACGCGTCTTGCAGATTCTGCAACATTCACGAAGAGACACCTGACCACATACTGGGGAAATGTGATGCACTCGTGCATCAAAGGCATATAAATCTGGGCAAACACCACATAAAAGAGAGTGAATTATTTTCCCTTAAAATACTCCAAATGCTTCGATTCCTCAAAGGAACAAACTTGGAGGAAGAACTTTAATAATGAGCTAACCTCATCCAGTTCTAGGTGGGGCTTTAGGTCGCAGTGTTTTTTTTTTATTTTTTTTTTTTTTTTTATAAACTAACGAAGCGTTCCATGCTACTCCACTCTATTCAATTCACAAGTACCATGAACACATGACGTCACAGGAAAATCAAACGCATCAATATTTTTCATTCACCACTTACATAGTTCACAGTCAGTTCCTACCGAAAAACCATCAAGAGGACCTACTTAGGTTAACGAAAAGCACCTCTTCGCTCATACATACAGTCAGGCGGCACATTAAATTGATTGCATAAATCTTTCGAATCCAGTCGTAGACAAGAAGTATAGACGAGTTGGTCATTTAGCTTTCTTTGCTTTTTGCGGAGCTTTTCCCCACCAGTGGTAAGAGGTTTCGTATGAAGACATTCAGGTAGGTGAGATTGTCCAGCTATTTCTTATTAAGGGGTAAGGGGTCTTAGTTCGAAGTTTAATGTCCTAATTGCTACCAGGTGCTTCGGTACCTGCTGATCTACCAGAGCGTTTAGCCTGCTGTTTAGTGCCACCAGGGGCCTTGAACCTGCTGATCTACCAGAGCGTTTAGCCTGCTGTTTAGTGCCACTAGGGGCGTTATACCTAAGGATCCCGTCAGGAACCCGACGTCCGAATTAAAGGTCCCGTTTGAAGCCGAATTACCAGAAGCCAGAATACCCGTAATCAAGTTCCAGATCCAGATCATCAGCAAGCAGTATAACTGATGCAGCTAGACTAGAAGCCAGAAGAGTTGATGCCCGTGAACCGTTCCATTACCCGATTCCGTTTTATTTCTTATTTTAATTTTCATTTTCCTTTTTTTTTTGTTAAATTATTTTTACCTAAACTTTATTTTTTCCATTTAATATTTTTTTAATTAAAATACACACCAAAGTTATTTGACATTTATCGAAATTTATCTTATCAGTCTTTCCTTTGCCTAAAAAAAACCAATGTTGTTACCATGTTCTTTCAAAAGATCAATTTTGATTTCCATTCCACATTGCTAAAGTAAAACCACAATTGTGTAAAATTTTGTAATTTAATTTGACAGCTTACTAAATATGTCATTTTGTGCTGTCAGCCTTTATTCTTGCCTGGAATTGTGTGAACAATTTTTTTTTTCCTTGTAACAAATAAAAAAAAAATCACATTTTGACAGTTCCTACAGATTACAAAAAGTGCGTTTACGATCTAGTAACAAAAATATAACTTTACAATTTATACTAGAGCTGTTGCACAGCATCTTGAGATCTCCTGTTTTTATTAATTCAACAAAAATTACCGCCTTTGACGCCTTCCACACTACACGAGACATAAACGATGCAATTTTGTTTTGGTTTGGCCATAATCTATGAACAGACTCCATTTGTGTTAATTTTTTTCAAAACTATTTTGACAGCTGATAGTATCAAATGTGAAATGAAAGAAACATGTGGCTGTGGATAGGTTTTTTTTGGAAATTTTTGACTGTAGGTACTTTTTATAGAATTGGGTTTTCTAAACCCTGCTCTCTTAAAACTTCGATAAGCTAACGACTTGAGTTTAAAAAGAATTTTAAAAATGTCAATCTCTTTTCTAAAAACAAACTTCTTGGAACTTAATTGTTAGTATTTTTGGTTTATGCCCTAAATTCATCATAATAGTGTCAATCATCCAAGTCCAAGGGACCAGACATTTAGTTGCAAAAAATGTAACAGCTAATTTTTTTTTACCTAAATTAAAAACGTTTCGATGAGTTTCTGCAAGTTTTTCTCGACACTCTTCCTCTTGAGGAATTTATATTTTTCCAATTAAAAACTAGCCGTAATGACAGTCCCTCTCAGACACCACTCAATACTCTCTTCGGAAAAATATCCTTTTTTGGTTTTTTATTATCATATTTAAGCAACAACATTCAATCTCATCGCATTTATTTAGACGCGAACACTTAACCCCATTTTAAACTCTTCAAGGGCCAACCCTTCAAACGCCGGAAAATTAATTAAATTCTTACCCGAAATCTATACTATTTTCCCCGATGACCGTTATTTAATGTTCTATTTTTCTTTCGCTATTCTGTCGAGTCAGTTTGGATTTCATTAAATCGCGTGCTGATCATTGTTCGTTAGTGGTTTCCATTTCCTCATCCTTGAGCAGCCGCCATCATTTTAATGCAAAAGTCAAAAACCTAAGTGCTTTGTAAATGCCACTATAGAAGTTAAAGTAGGGAAGTCCAATTTCAGCTCACACAATCAACCAAATTTAAATTTAAATTTCGTCTTTCAACTACATGCTTATATAGTACATACATATAGCCACATCATCACTTACATATTATATAGCTGCTATAATAATATTATTCTCGTTCTCATTTCAGATACCAATACTAGGATCAAATGCTCTTCAGCAAAAATGCTCCAATCAGCCCTTCAGTAATTCATCAACGTTCCTAATTAAGATGGTATCAAATGTGGGACTTATTATCTCGGCATTGATTATCCTTGCAGCAACAATTTGGGGTAAGTTTTGCTTGAGAAGCATGCATATCAACTTACGACTACCACACGTGAATTTGAAAGGATATATTGCAGCAAGCATTGAAGCATTTTTCAAGCACCCTCCATCCGGACGCAATAATAATAAGGAATGTCACTTCGTTCTGCTCGAATGCTGAAGCATGTAACATTCCAGAAATATTCGGCCCTACCAAGGTAACCGTCGGAGCGGAACTTTCTCCGCAACGCATTCTCCTTCGGAGGTTCAATTTCGGTTCAAAGTAGCTTTCATCGGAAGAAATTTTACAGAAATCCAACAACGCATTGCGATGGATATAAATTTCAGACAGAGATGTGCTAATTAACCGATATATCGAAAATGCGATATATTTTCGATAATTTTTTATAAAATAAACACCATAAGCGTTTTAAACCATGAAAAACCGGTCAGAGAGTGTAGTTTATTGTTTATAAAAAATATTTTTTTCAATTATAATGCGCTAGCGTTTTTAAAAAATGTAATTAGATGCACCGATTTTTAAATCAAAACTATCGAATAAAGTCCCTTCCCTATTTCGAGACGTATGTTTTTTGTTTCCATTTGAAGTGTCAAACAAATAATAAATTAAAAAAAAAACTTTGGAAACACAATATTTATATTTATTTGACTATTAGGTACTTTAATCACAATGGAAATGGATCAAAACACAAAACTAAAGATCACGAACATAGTTTTTTTCCATCCAAACATCGGTCCCATTAATTTAACTGATTGGGGCCAGATCTTCCCAAACACAGCTACAATTTCTGGTGTCCTTTTGGTGTTATCCGCTCATAGCTCATATTGTTGCGAACTTGTTTTTTCGTTCTGCCTAAGAACAAAAAGTCTATTATAATTACATACATATGTAACACAAGTTAACGCAAATAAAGTTAATTTCTTTATTACTTACATTTTAATTAACTATTTCTCTAAAAAGAAAACACTTTCCGCAACAAGAACTTGTCGGAGGATTTCGGAGAAAATTTTGTTTGTATGTGTCAGAAATAAGACCATTAGAAGTGCTTCATCGCAAACAAATGGCATGCGTTGAATTTCGTCGGACAGAATCTCCGATCAGCTGATCGGAGAAATACCTTGAAGCAAAATGTCTCCGATTCGGAGGAAATCGAAGAGAATTCCGCTCCGACGGTTACCTCGATAAGGCCGATTATTCTCTAAAGCTACCGAGTAAACTAAGCCAAATATGGTAAAGGTGAATTTCGCTAGGTAATTTTTTATCTTCTTGAAAACCTAGGAAGAAAATAGCCGGGATACTGTCCAACTAGCGACAATATTTAAGTGAGTGGACAGTTACGCCAACGGCGACACGGCATAAACCTCAACCATTTGGAACGTGTCACAGACATTATTCCAAGGATGTTAAGTCCTATAATCTTCTCGGTAATTATGTCGCAGTACCTCATATAAGATATAGTAGCTCATTCAGTCAGGTTAGTCTAGCTGTATCTGAACACGTCATTTTTGATTCCATCTGTTAAGCTCTTTCGGAGCCACCTGGATTTCACTACAAAGAGCCTAGGTGCAAAAATCTCTTTCTCGGTTACTTCCCCTTATATACTTCCTAATAGTACAGGTTTTTCTAAAAAAACAAAAAAAAAAAATTGGTAGTTGTAAAAATGAAGCTCTACAAACAGAGAGTGTTCGGAAAGTTCAGAATGTTCAAGGAAGAAAGAAGACAATCATTGAAGATAGAAAATTATTTCTGTTTAATAGAAAAAAGAAAGAAGACAATAATGCTTAATAGATTTAAAGTGGTTTTTTATTTTATTTATTTTCTAAGTGGATTCGTTGGTCTCCGCACTTATGCTCTGGTCGAAGTTGACCGCTCTGGTAAAATGCTCCATGTCGACTCTTGTAAAATCGACCGCTTTGGCCAAGTGCTCGATGCGGACTCTGCTGCTTCAAGTAGAGAATCCTATTTCTCGGTCCCAACAACCACTAACCAAAAGGATGAGTTGCCCTTAGTTACAGCTACGTTGAAAGAATTTCATTCCTTTGGCTACAGTTATGTTGTTGCTCTTGGTGCTTGTTGTCATTTCTCAGGATGACTTGCTCTGTGTCCGGTAGTGTATTTGTTATTGTAGATATGGCTTTGTGCTGTGATCCTAAATTCCATACGAGGATAGTCGTATTTTTCGGTCGCAACCACCATTCATCAGGTGGTGATGATCTCATGCTCTGTATACCAAGGATTGGCTGAGTTGCGCAGGCTATATACAGGGTGTCCCACAGTCACCGCCACAAATGAAAACCATGGATTCCTGAGGTCATTTTAAGTCGAAAAAATTAAGAGGTCATTTTCTCGTTTTCGTCCCGTTTTCGAGTTATAACGGTTTTTATGGTTTTTCCCTTAACTGATGGCTTTATCTTTGCCAAACTACGTCCTATTCGTAAAATTTTTTTTATAACCAATCAAGAATTTATTACAGTTTTAGTTTGTCCAAAGACTTTTTTTTCTGCGGGCAACCGTTTCTCCGCAATTTTGCATCAAACCCAATTTTTTCGTTTTTTAAGTAGTTTTTTTCACTTTGATATCATTTTATTCAAAAAAACACGTTAATGAGTATTAATTTTTTTCACTTATTATTAAAGTCCAGTTCATTTTCTTAAAAAAAATATTTTTTTTTCTTAAAAAGAATACTAAATGTAATTAACAAAAAATAAACAAACTGAGTGAATTAAAAAAAAATAATAATTTTTAAATACAAAATTAACTTTTTCTGAGCTATTGTGGTTAAGAAAAGGACAAATAGATAAAGTTAATTAGTAAGACCGTTAACTTATGTAAATAGTAAAGATTTGCATTATGATTTGAAGGTTGTAAATATCTTTCTCGCGTGATCTAGTGTCCGCGTCGTGTTCTTTCACTTGATACTCCATTTTGGATTTGTTATTCAAGTTGTAGTTTTTTTTCAATTATTTGCGAACAATGGATTACACTAATCAAGAATATCTGGAAATGTTATTAATATACGCTGAAATGGAATAAATTGATCTATTTGTCCTTTTCTTAACCACAATAGCTCAGAAAAAGTTAATTTTGTATTTAAAAATTATTATTTTTTTTTAATTCACTCAGTTTGTTAATTTTTTGTTAATTACATTTAGTATTCTTTTTAAGAAAAAAAAATATTTTTTTTAAGAAAATGAACTGGGCTTTAATAATAAGTGAAAAAAATTAATACTCATTAACGTGTTTTTTTGAATAAAATGATATCAAAGTGAAAAAAACTACTTAAAAAACGAAAAAATTGGGTTTGATTCAAAATTGTGGAGAAACGGTTGTCCGCATAAAAAAAAGTCTTTGGACAAACTAAAAGTGTAATAAATTCTTGATTGGTTATGAAAAAAATTTTACGAATCGGACGTAGTTTGGCAAAGATAAAGCCAGTTAAGGGAAAAACCATAAAAACCGTTATAACTCGAAAACGGGACGAAAACGAGAAAATGACCTCTTAAGTTTTTCGACTTAAAATGACCTCAGGAATCCATGGTTTTCATTTGGGGCGGTGACTGTGGGACACCCTGTATACGAGAATTCGTATTTTTCGGTCGCAACCACCGCTACTCATGTAGTGATGATGGTGTTCAACGTGCGTCGTTGCTCTGTATACCCTGTGGGGTTGTGCACAAGTTTTTTTGTTTTTCGATGATCTAGCACTGGTGCCATGTTTCGCCTCGTAGTTGGCACTAACGACCTGCCATTGGTCTTACGCTCTTGCTCATTGTTGCTCTTGTCGTAGACAGAGAGTTCTTTACTGATTTGATTACTACGAGGGGCCAGAGTTTATGAAAATGTTTTTTTTTTTATTTTTAATATTTCTCAAAAACGGTTTGTTATGGAATATTTTAGAGCATCGATAAAAAAAAGCTTTATAAAAAAAGCAAGAAATAGACGCATACCATTTTCATAACTAATATTGGAAAGGAAGGCAATTTACTCTGGCAAACACTTCGACATATTTTATGGGGTCGTCGCTCTGTTCAAATAGCTTAAAGAATTTTAATTTGCCTTTGTTGTAATGAGCAGAAGTTAAAACACAACCAATAGACGGGTGCGGCTTGGTGTTTATCCAAATGATTTCTGCAGAACCTTCATAAATGAAGAAAAGGTGGAATCGATTCGTCACTTTCTCTGTGCATTGCCTTCTAATTCCCAAAGACTTAGGCTCCATTTGGGAGATTTCTGTTGCAATGACCCCAACGATCTAATAAATATACATAGATCATCATCATCATCTTCGGCTCGACAACCGGGTACCGGTCCTGGCCTCTTTCAACAAGTCTCTCCACCTATCCCGGTCTCGAGCCGACACCATCCGGTTGCGCACCCCAAGGCTTCGGGCGTCCTGATCTACGCCATATCTCCAGCGCAAGCATGGTCTACCACGCTGTCGTCTACCATATAATGTACCACAAAGAACTTTCCGAGCAGGTTCCTCTTCGCTCATGCGAGCTAGGTGCCCTGCCCACCGGAGTCTACCGAGCTTAATTTTTGTCACGATATCTGCTTCAAGGTAGATTGCGTACAACTCATGATTGTACCGTCTCCGGAATCGTCCTTCCTCACATATGGGGCCAACAATTCTCCATAAGACTTTTCTCTCGAACGCAGCTAAGAGGTCGGAGTGCCTTTTGCTAAGCACCCATGGTCCTGTACAGCAGCAGTTTTGAAGTTATGGTGAGATTTCTGGATTTGAAGAGCTTTGACAGTCTATAGTAGGCTGTGATGGATTTGAGAGGCCGCCCGCGTATTTCTTCTTCTATATTGTTATCGGCTGCTACTATTGACCCAAGGTATTTAAAGGATTGCACCACTTCAAATTCGTGCTCCGCTATCTTGATTGTTTGACCAACTATTCCTCTTACATAGATACTCGTGTATTTAGTCTCATAAGCTAACCTAAGGTCTTAAGCGAATAGGGAGGTATCATTGTGATATCAGAATGGACCAACTTATGGTCTAAGTGTGTCAGCTTCTATGCCGACAAAAACTTGAATACGTGAAAAATTGTTTCTGAGAATTTGGTTCCATCATTGATGTATCGAACAAAATATCGGCTGATGCCGGAGCTAAAGTAAACTGATCACGAGACGTTGCTCTGAAGTTTTTATATTTTTCGTTGATGTTTCGAACCATCAAAACGAATTGTGTCATTTCTGACACAATGTTTTTGTACATAATACACGTAGTAAATAATGGGTGGAGAATCTTGTGTGGATTTAAGTTGCTTACCAACAGTTTTGGCCATAAGTGAAACACAAATAGGTTCAAACTCTGATCCGTCAGAATTTCAACTGCCTGGTTACAACTGTTTTCCAACTATTATTTTCTCACCACGGTATCGCACTATATATTCATAACGATATTGCCTACCATCTTCTTCCATAATACAGCAACTCCTCCAGTCCGGATTTGTTTTGTATGTGGCTACAATTTCATGTCCATAAGCACATTTCTCATTAGGGTTTTCTATATAGAAGCCCTAACTTATTCTTTGTCTGACTCTATATCTCGAATAGTTTTTAACTACCCCTTCACTGGTAGGGCCAATGCAGGTGATTTCAATATCCATAATTCCTTATGGCTTCAATTTTTTTAACAGATAATAGCCGAGCGAAGGTATGTCGAAATATTCGCCGAGTATAAGCACTTTATTCAGCTAGTTAATGAGCCTATTACGAGTATCTATCTTTTCTATTCTTCTTGTCTGTTCTTAAGTAGATGAAAAACTGCCTGTATCTAAAAAGGTGTATCATCCTCTCCCTGTCATAGAAACATCGAAAATCTTCAGATCATTAAATATCTCGAAGAGCATAAACTTCTTTATGATCGACAATACGGTTTTCATAGCAAAATGTGTACTGGTGATCCGATAGCTTACCTGATCGAAAGATGAAACTAATCTTTGTATCACTTTGGTGGGAGCAAAATTATTGCACTTTATATTTCCAAAGCATTTGATAGAAGTTGGAACGAAGCTATTTGATCGAAAGTAAGTGCATTTGGATTCGATTATTCTTTACTTCATTGGATTAGAAATTATTTTTCGGACCGTTTAATAGAAGTAGTATTGGATGCATTTAAGTCTGACATCCACAAAATAAATGCTGGTGTGCCACAGGGCCCTGTGTTATCTCCGACACTTTTCCTTATTTTCATTAATAATTTAAGCTAAAACTTCTAATCCAATTTATTGTTTTCCTGATGACAGCACTCTTCTTCTTCCTTTGATTCGGCGCTGTTATGATCTCGATGTCGAGGGGATCATAACTCTCCCACGTATCTGCTTCACACTAGTGATCCGCCCGTGGGGTTCGCCGGGTTGACCTCAGAAATCGGCGGCAAGCCTCCCGGTTTTGTATTGTTCCATTTCTGAGGCCAACTGAATGCTGGTGTTTTTGCATTTGTTTGTACCAGGAGTGTTTAGGCCTACCTTTCTTTTTATTCCGAATTGGAACGTTGTATGATATTGCCTTTTTGACGGGGTTCTCAGGATCTCTCCTTTGAACATGGCAATACCAACTGAGTCGGTCGTGTTCAATTTTTTGGGAAATGGTATTCTTAACATGAAGGCTTCCTCGGATCTTCGTACTTCTAATTCGATCAAGCTTTGTAACTCCTGCTGTCATACGAAGCATCTTCATCTCAGCTGCCGTTAGTTTACTCTCATACGTTTTGTACATTGTCCAACATTGTGAACCGTATGTGGGTGCTGGACGCACAACTGAAGTGTAGAGCTTTCCTTTCAGCTTAGGGGGCATTTTTCGGTCACAGAAGATAGCAGAATTTTCCCGCCACTTCATTCACCCTACGCTTACGCGATGATTGATATCGTCATCACAAGTAGCTTCGTTATTTATCATAGACGCCAGATATTTAAACTTTTCACACTTGGGAAGCACTACTCCATTTAAATAAATGTCTGGAATAGGCCTGTGTGGATCAGAAAATGGGCAGCATAGGTATTCTGTCTTTTTCGCGCTTATGCGGTACCCACTTCCTTCTAGAACATCCACCCATACGTCAAGTGCTCGTTGTAGGGATATCGGGTCTTCACTTATGATGGCTCCATCGTCAGCAAAGAATAACTGATGTACTTTTGGATCCGTCACTTTGCCTTCAAGCAGGTAATCAAGAACTGTATAAAAAGAGCAGGGGACTCAAGACACTTCCCTGGTGTACACCTACTGTGATTTCGAATTCTTCGGTGACTCCAGCTGCGCATCTTACTTTAGAAACTGCTCCATCATACATGTCCATAATTATCCGCACATAGGTTTCTGGAACTCCTCGTTGCCTGAGGGCCACCCATATTAGATCTCGTGGTTGCCGATCGAATGCTTTTTCAAAATCAACCAATACGACATGCAAATCCTCCAAAGAATCCCGATGTTTTTCCATAATTATTCTTATACTCTGGATTGCATCCGTGGTTGACTTACCCCCGACAAACCCGCACTGGTCATCAGATAGCCTAATTATTTTTCGCAGTCGGCTCGCTCAACGATCTTCATGGTGTGTGACATCAGCTTAATCGAACGGTAATTATCACAGCTTCGAGTATCACCCTTTCCTTTATAAATTGGAAGAAGATGACAGCACTCTAAGTATTTCATATTGATTTCACTTTCTTCGAATGTGGAATTTCAAACGTCAATATATGATAAATTCACTTGATTATAATCTTCGCAGCATTTTCCAATGGGTAATCATTAACCGCGTGGAAATTAATGCCTCAAAAATCCCAATACTGCTTTTTTTCACTTAAGCGAAACTTATCCCCGTTGCCTCTATCTATGAGTGGCACTTGAATTGAAGAAGCTCAAATATTTTCGGTTCTCGTTATGTGCTTTTCTTACCACTTGCTATTAATGATTTGATCACATACTTGAAATCGACAAAAGTTCTGCAATATGTTTGGGTTTCCTTTCCTTATTTGTAGCAAGAAATTTGTTCCCCCATCCGATGTGGCTACAATATACAAGTCATATATCCGTCCTTAGCTCGAATACAACTCTCACATCTAAGTTCTGGAAGAATACTTCAACTACTGTACATCTTCTTGATCGCATCTAAATAAAGCGTTAAAATTAGTGGGTAATACTCGTAGCTCTATTAGTAAAACCAGAGACAGTATCGAACATCGTTGAAATGTTTTCTGCTTATCCCGCTTTATCAATTTTTTTTTACAAACACTGTGAAGTAGCCAGCTTCCCCTGAAGTCCAATTTCGTTCTTCATCTATACCGACGGCAAAGTAAACCAAAAACGTGGGTCTAACGTATACGTTCCGTGTAGCCCGTTACGGTTACACGTTACCTTACGGAAGATTCCATTTAAGACCCTGTTAACATTGGAAATTTTGGGTACTTAAACCACCGAGTTACGAGGGCGGGTCAATAAGTTCCTGACTTTTTGAATTTCTGACCTCTTTACTGAAACAGCAACACTGCTCCTGTCAACAGGCATCTGTCAGTTGACTCCTGTCAAAATGTAAACTTGCTGCGTCAGTTAGTTTGTGTTTGACAGCTATTTTTATCAGACTACTCACTAATTTGAGGAGAAAGAATTTCGTGTGCTTATTAAGCATTATTTCTTGCGAAAAAAAACCATTACCGAGACCAAGGCTAAGCTTGATAAATACTATGGGGACTCTGCACCATCGATTTCAATGGTAAACAAGTTATTTACTGAATTTCGTTGTGGCCGTACAAGCACTGAAGATGCCGAACGTCCTGGACGCCCAGTTGAGGTCTCTACACCCGAAACAATCGAAAAAATTCACGATATGGTGTTGGCCGACCGAAGATTGAAAGTGCGAGAGATTGTGGAAGCCGTAGGGATCTCGCATGGCTCAGTGGTTTCAATTTTGAATGATCACTTGGGCATGAGAAAGCTTTCCGCAAGATGGGTGCCGCGTTTGCTCACAGTCGACCACAAACGCAATCCTGTAACAACTTCACAGGAAGGTTTGGCGTTGTTTAATCGCAATATGGAGGAGTTTTTGCGCCGTTTTGTAACCCTGGACGAAACATGGATCCATCACAACACACCAGAGACCAAACAACAGTCAAAACAGTGGGTTTCTAAGGGTGAATCGGCGCCAAAGAAGGCCAAGGTGGGTTTGTCAGCCAATAAAGTTATGGCGACTGTTTTTTGGGATGCACGCGGGATAATCCACATTGACTACCTTCAAAAGGGAAGAACAATCAATGGGGAATATTATGCCAACTTATTGGACCGATTCAATGACGATTTGAAAAAAAAACCGACCTCATTTGGCCAAGAAAAAAGTTCTTTTCCACCAAGACAATGCAAGGGTGCACACATGTGCAGTTGCCATGGCAAAAATCCATGAATTGGGCTATGAATTGCTCCCTCATCCACCCTATTCTCCAGATTTGGCTCCGAGCGACTACTTCTTGTTCCCAAACCTGAAGAAATGGCTTGGTGGAAAAAGATTTGACTCCAATGATGAAGTCATCTCGCAAACAAAGGCCTATTTTGAGGACCTCGACAAATCATTTTTTTTTGGAAGGGATACAAAAATTGGAGAAGCGTTGGACAAAGTGTATAGAGCTCAAGGGAGACTACGTTGAAAAATAAAATAATTTTTTTTCAAAAAATCTGTGTTTTATTCCAAAAGTCACGGACTTATTGACCCGCCCTCGTAGCATTGGAAACTTTGAGACGTCTTCATCCAAATTGTCAAAAAGACAAAATGCGAAGCAAACGAAAAAAAGAATCGTGAGTTCAGGCTCCAAGAGTCAAACTGAATTATCATATTTTCGTACAACAATAAGGGCGTTCACATTGTCAAATATGTTTGACAAGTTTGGCGTGATTGGCTTTATCTTAATAATGTGAATTTTCCATTCAGCTGCTTTTCAAACATGCTGGATGTATTTCAAAATGTTTTGACATTTTGGCTGCATGACGAGCATATTTGAGAATGTGAACGCATGCTTGTCAAGCCTGTACCAAATTTAATTTTCCATGAAGTTCTCGAGCTGTGCACATCGTATGAAAATATATACGAGTTTAATGAGCAATAGCTGTAATTCAAGTCCATTTTATTAGGTTAATATAAGTTTTCTGCACTCTTGGAATATAAAAATCAAGTAAATTTTCTAATCTAAAACTTCTCTCTGAGTTGGTCCGCCATGGTAAAAATTTTAATGAGATGTGTTGATTGACAGCATGTTTGACAAATATGAACGCTAATGTTTTTAATCCATCAAATACTCATCATGCCATGGTTGTCAAAGAAATTTAAATTTTGAAGGCCTCCCTTAATGCTCCGAGCAAATATTTGTAGTATTTCGTATCAGATAACATCTCTGTTTGAATAAAGGTGACAAATTGTAATGTTCTTATCAAATAACAACCCTGTTTAAACATACATAAGTCTAACAAACTTTACATTACGTAGCGAAACCTTGTAGTGCGTTCTATTTCTAACAATATTTAACTTTTGAAATAAATAGGTTCGTTTCTTTACTTTGAAACTTTGTGATTTTCTGTGCATTTCTGTAAATTTCAATCCAAAGTTCATTGAAAAAAATAGAATTCTACTGAAATGCACAAAAAAATGTTTCCATTATTTAAGAAACAATGTTGACATTACGATTTCATTTTTAAGTATGTGTATTGGATACGTTCGGTAACAAAAATTCGGAACTTTGATTACACATCTTAACCGTGAGTCTCGCCACTCCACTTTTTTTTCTAAATCAAACCGTTTTTGAGAAATTTTCAAAAACCCCATCTTAATTGGTGCCCTCTTGATGAACACATATTCATATTTACCCTTCGAAACTTCATCCTATCAAAATAACCAAAATGGATTCCTAGATTTTGCGGATCAAAATTTGGCCAGGAAAGCATTCTCTACCAACTCTTGAAGCCTCAACGAACAGGCGTTATTAACCCCCCTCCAATTGCGTGAACTTTACGTTTTAATTGTAAAATTTGTGAACTTGGTATTCAAATGTGTAATGATCCTTGCATTGCGCTTGGACGAAGAGAGATTTCTGTAATTTATTCGAACATATTGTATCGCAAATTTATTTCATAAACTGGAGCAACTCAAAAAGATGGCTCAAGGCCAAAAACCGAACAGCAATTTTGCTTTGAATGCAATTTAAACGTGCTAGCGAAATTCACCGATATTTATAGTGTTTCTCTTTGGTCGTCGTCGGTCGGTTCATCTAAATAATATCAAATGTGCTTCAGCACACATGTTTGCCCTATTATTGCGCTGGAAGCGTGTTAGCTTTATGTAGTTCAAGAACATAAACAAATAACAAAATATCTAGCGCTTCTGGTAGATCGTATGGAGTTCCTGTTTCGCAACTTCTACCATAACCATCACTATAAAACCTCTTCCTTCGCATCGCCTTGCCGCTCCGTTCGGTCTTCTCGTTCAAGAAGAAGGATACATTTAGGACTAACGCTGAGAAATAGGAACAATGTTTGGCTTAATTTTGGTGTTCTCGTACATCGAGAGTGCATCCACATATTATACATATAGCTGGGCTACTGCCCTCCTTCTTCCTTGAGTTATAAGGTTGATTAATTGCATTTTGTATTCTATTTTACAGTGCTTATAGTTTGTTCCCCGCAACGGAGAAGCAGCTACAGAACGGATATCAACTCTGAAGGTGAGTTTAATTAACAATTTCCATATCACATCCCAAGATATTCGCCTCAAAGTTTTGGCCACGGCTGGTTGGTTTTCCTTACCTTGTCTATTTATTCAAGATCCTTTTGGCTGGTGTGGGCTCGTCGTGATGCGGTGGTGCTAAGGCCAAGAGGTTCATCATGGAAGCCAAATTTCGTAAAACTGTGTCACTTATCTCTGTGATTAATTTCCTTCGGCGACACTCTATACATTATACCTATCCTATATATTTGCTGAGTCGTGGTTCTAGCTCCTTGATAGTTGCAGGAGAAGATTAAATTTAAGTTCATTTAAAATTTTGGACTCCAGCACTCGGGGAATGCCATTCGAGAGAGACAATCTGAAGCGAGTATGAAGTGTGTTTTTGCCCCAGCGGCGGCGGTAGCGCCCTTACCAAGTAACACCTCCTAGCACCCTAACACCAACATGGAGATTTTCTCTGTGTAAATTCGTCGGCGAGTCAGGAGTTAAGTTTTGGCGAATAGGTTTATGAGGCGACTGGGGCTGATGGGCGGTGGGTTGCTATTTGCATTGTTCTTCTGCTGAACGATGGTGTTGGGGAAGTTGTACCTACTTTGATATGCTGAAACTCAAAATGAATACTAATTGGTACGGAGACAGATGAGAATGATTGATGAAGTTTTAAGCAAGAAGCGAGGTGTTTACTTACAGGAGTTTGTCTTCTTCCTTTTTTTTGGGTCTTTTCCACTGTTTTGTTCTTATTGGATTTGGCTATAGGGTGTGGGGTAAGTCCGATAAAGAATCTTAATCCAGTCGAGGTTTGCGGGTGGATAAACTTTCAAGTCAAGAATACCTACTATCACTGTCACCTTACATATTTGAATGTAATTGTGGGTTAAGTTTGCCCTTGCTCTTCCTACAATCGTAAGATGTTGATTAAGAGCTAAAATGTGACTTTTGTCTTGGTGAGAGGGAGGCTAAGGGATATAATTGACTTCAAGCTTTGTTTGTATAGGAAATTGCTTTCTGTGCACTTTCGAATATGTATTGGAAATAGAGAAATTTAAATTAATTTAAGTTTTATCGCATTGATTTACTGGTATTGTTTGCATTTATCCTCTTTAAGCACTCTTTTTGAAAAAAAAAAAAATAAAAGTTTGCGAGTGCTGGGTAGTTAAGATGTGTAAACTACAAAAGAGTTACCTTTGACTGCTTTCTTGCAATGTAGTTCCATTCTTTGATAGTCTGATCCATCTTATTACCGACTTAAAGTGAAAACAAATATTCAGGCAACTTAAACTTTAAAACTTTACCAGAGATGGATCCCGAAGGCTTTGCGCATTTAAAAAAAATCAACTTCCAAAGTTCATACGACTTTTTTTTCAACCAAAACAAATCAGACTTTTTTTTCGATCTGAGGTCGAGTCTTCGAATCTCGATTTCAAAGAAACTTTCAAAGAAAGATTTGCACGCACTTTGATACTCACCGATGTAAAGTGACATTTATAAAAATGTTCAACTGGAGTTGTATACATATACGTACATACAAGGCGCGTCAAAATTATTCACCCTATCGCAAGAAGTTATAATTTTTGCAAATGGCGTCATACGTCAATCATTTTTGACATTTGTGAACGAGACAGCTGCAGTATAAAAACAGACTAGCAATGAAGCGCTATCCTCTTCAAGAGCTTAGAATAATTGTGTCGAAGCGGGAATTTCGACGTCGATTTCCTAATCGTGTAGCGCCAACTGGGCAAACATTCCGGCGCTTAGCTACTTGACTCGGACAGGCTGAAACCACAGGAGACATGCAGGGCGTGGCCGCCACCGGACTGGTCTTTCGGGCGAGAATATCGCGGCTGTCGCTGAGAGTGAAATAACATTAACCAGACGACCGACGGGCCACACACTTGGACATCACCAGACGGACAGCGAATTTTAGTGAAAAACTTACACATGTTTCCAGGCAAAGTGCAAACAGTGTATCAGTTAATTTCTGCTAACCGTCCGTCGCGTGTGAATTGCTGTCAAACCATCCTTAATTTCAGCCACGAAAAGTACGATTTTGGGTAGAAAATTGTCATGATTGACGAGGTGCGTTATTAGGCCGTATTTTTTTGAGGACGCCGTAGGTAATACGATCACTGGTACTTGCGAACGATACAGGGTCATGATAAAGGACTTCTTACTGCCGGTATTGGATGAGCAGGGCTTGATGATCAGATGGTTTCAACATGATGGGGCAACCGCACACACAGCACTAGCCACAATGGATATTGTGAAGGAAGCGTAGTCTCCCGTTTTGGCGATTTGGCATGGCCAGCAAGATCGCGCGATTTAGCCATCCCAGCCTTCTTTTTTTGGGGCTACTTGAAGTCGAGAGCTTATGCCGACAAGCTTCACACAACTGCAGCCCTTAAGGATAATATTCGACAGAAATGCGAACAGTTATAACCGGAATTCTTGCGGAGTCATTGAAAATGTGATAAAACGGGCACAAATGTGTATCAACCCTGACGACAGCTAATTGAAGGATATCATCTTTTTCACTTAACAGAAAAATTTGTAAAGGTCCGTAGAAAGATTTCCATCACTCAAAATTATTTTTTCTTATTTAGTAAAAATGTAATTTAAAAACAAAATTGGATGGTTAATTTTGCGCCGCCTTATAATCATACAGGGTGATTTGCATAAGGTGTGACAAAAAGCTAGGAAAATTAATTTTTCAAAAACTATTCACTCGAACAACTTTATTTAAAAACAAAATTAAAGAATGTATTTCTGGCTTTTCAAAATGCTATAGCATTACTCTGTAGGTATCACTGTTATTTTTTTTTCTGTTTTAAGTGATTTTTTTTTTAAATTGCCCCTCCCGCCTAAACGGGGGGAAATAGACCCCCCTCCCTCCCATAC
Organism: Chrysotoxum bicinctum; assembly: GCA_911387755.1. NCBI lineage: Eukaryota > Metazoa > Arthropoda > Insecta > Diptera > Syrphidae > Chrysotoxum > Chrysotoxum bicinctum. The sequence goes on from OU426987.1 coordinate 221,027,393, forward strand.
GATTTTTTTCTTGTCTAAGTCCAACCTACACGCCCTAGCTTTTTGTCACATCTTATGCAAATCACCCTGTATACTATATGTGTTTTATGTTCCAATGTGAATTAAATTTGTCAGTTGGCATTCGATATTAGGCGTTTTTCATTTTTAGTTCAGAACAAAACCTGAGTTGTCAAAAAATAAATTGTGTTTCTTTTTTAGTTCAGAGTGTTCAGAGTTTCAAAATGTGTTTCTTTTTTCGTTCTGAGCATGTTCTGAGCGTGTTCAGAGTGCGCTCTATGAGCTCAGAATAAAATAACTGAGCAGACAGAGTAAAATGCTTAACACAAGCATTTGACAGATGGAAATTTAAAAAAAAAATGGCGACATCTAAGTGTTCAGGTGTGTTTCAAAAATATACTCAGAGCGCTCAGAGCACGCTTGGTTCAGAGAATGTTCGGAACGTGCTCGACATGCTCGGACTCTGTTCAGAGCTCTATACTGAACTAAAAAAGAAAAACGCCTATTGTTCGTAGAGTGTGGGCGATAAAAATGTATTAGATAGTATGGAAATTACCATCAACGTCGGCGACAACCTTCATTTTTGACACAAATCATTATGAGCGACGAAGCACATTTCGACTTTACTGGCCTTGTAAATAAACAGAATAACCGCTATTCTGGCACTAAAAACTCTCGATTGACATACCAAAGACCACTACACCCTCGTAGAGTAACTGTTGGTGCGCTATTTGAGCCGGTGGCATCATTGAGCCATGTTACAGTTACTGGTAATCGCTATCAGGATATGTTGGAAAACTTTCTTGTGCACGAATTGAAACCATTAGGCCAGTGCAGAATAATGTCAAAAAGTGGTGATATCGACTGGCCACCACGATCCCCTGATTTTACGCCTCACGATTTCTTCTTAATACTTGAAGAAATAGGTGTACATCAACAATTTTAAATTGGCCATTGAAATTGTAGTCATCCTCTAAATGATTTTGAGATCTAATGACTTAATAGATAGGAATAAGGGCGAATTATATTTTATATAGTAGAATTAAGTGGGGTGGTAATTTGAAAGGCCCGATTAATTTATTTTCAATTATACCTGCCCACATGTTGACACTGAGTCTGTGCTCAAATGATATTTGCAGTCTTGAATGTGGATTGCTCGAAGCCCATGTATGTAGATTATGGAAATTCGTAATACCATCTATTTTGAATTGAGATTCGTCTGTCCAAGGAATGCTGGTTATAAACTGGTTGTCATCCAAGCTTCTCTCTCGCAACCAGTAACAAAATTCGAGTCTCTTTTCAAAATCATAGGAAAGCAGTTCTTGCACAGGTGTGTGGTGATATGGATACATATTTTCTCCTTGCAGTATACTGGAAATTCTGTGTTTGGAAACATTAAACTGTAGAGCCAAGCGTCTGGAAAGATGGAAGGATGGAAGCTGATGGACGGATCAATTTAAACAGAGCTGCCAGTATTCTTTCATCGTCCGAAACTGTTTTTGTGCTTGCAGCTCCCGCGTTAGGACTTGCAATTGAAACTGATCCAGTTTCTCGAAGCCTTCGAAAGGTATTTCCAAAACCATCTGGAGAAGGAAGTTGTCTGTTAGGATAAAGTTCCTGGTATCTTCGTTGTGTTCTTCTTGAATTTCTCTTGCACAACCCATAAACGAATAAAATGCCTGCTTACGAGTATTCTTCTCTCGTAAATGAAGGCATTTCAAAAAGCACTCTTATCCAACTGTGTTCGTGACTTAACTTGATAATCTGACGAATGAATTTGTTTTTCTATTCATTCCTACCACTTATCTAGGTAATTTACCCATTAAACATTTATACCCCAAATTTAACTCTCCCTGAGAAGAGGTAAGGTAATTAGGGTTTTGACAGAAAGTCAAGCAGGTTAAAACAAACAGGACAACACATAGTTTTCCGAAAAGTTTTGATCCCCTGAATCAAACGTCAGAACTGTTTTATTGGTTCATGCTTTCGAGATATATCGAGATTATGATATACCGACAGTAATTTTTTTCCTCAAAACTAGTTCCAATACCGGAAAGTATTAATGCTATGCTATGCTACAAAATTAATTTTGAATCTTTCCTATAGTTTTTTTCTTCTTTGAATAGGCCACTCCCACAATTTAAAAATAAAATGCACGACTGGGTCGCACGAACTTGCTCTTATGTAACAGACTAGGAATTTTAAAAACGAATGTTATTAGAGAAAACTGTTCATAAGAATCAAATTATTTTTTACATTCTTTTAGTAGTAAGAGAAAAAAACATAATGCTATCCAAATATGAATTTATGCAAGAACAAAAATTATAAGTCGTTGTAGTGGTTTCTTAAAAAAAAGCTTTTATGTAGAAACTTTTTTAAAGCTTATTAAGAAAAAATTTTGGTACGCCAATTTAAAGTTTTTATTATTGTTCAAATAAAAATAAAATTTACAAAACAAAAATATTGAGCCGTTTCTGAGATATCGAATTTTCAAAAAAAAGAAAAAAATAGATTTTTTTTTTTTTTCAAAAATTCAAAAAATATTTATTTTAAAGTTTTGAAATGCAATGTGTTTTAGACTTTTTAGAAGCTTATCTATAAAAATATTCATTAAGATCCGTTATGTGGATAATGAGAAGTTCAAAATTCGAAAAAATGGTTCTATGGTAGGTACAAGCTGTAATATCTTAATTTCAAATTTTTATTTATTAAATTAAAGATGGTAACAATTAATTGAAAGAAAAAAAATTTTATCAAAATTCTAGGCGCCGTTTTCGAGAAAAATACGATTTTTGAAAACCATTTTTTTTAATTTTTTAGCATTTGTATGGTAGGTACCATTATTTTTAGGTAAAATAAAATTTGTATCTCAGATCTTGTAGATTATATTGAGAAACTTCTATTTATCAAGTTTAAAAAAAATCTAGCAAGGGGTTTTCGAAATACATATTGAGTTTTAAAAAAAAAAAATTTGAATTTTTTTTAAAAATCCAAAAAAAAATTTTTTTTAAAATTTGAGTACACAATTCTATTCAGGTTTTTGGGGAGCCTTAGCAAAAAAAAAATGATCAAAATCGGCTGTACCGTTTTTGATAAAATCAAAAACAAAAAAAATGGTTCCATGGGGGGTACCCTCAATAACCATTTTTCTGAAATTTTTTTTCAACAAATACCTAAGTGAATTTTTTTTGTATTTTTATTTTTTAAAATCTGTTGAACAGTGTTCAACATAATTATAAATTATAAAATTTCGAAAAAAATTCGTATGGCAGGTACCGTTATTTTTGGTCTTAAAAAATCAAATCAAAAAACATCCGGGGGGAAAAAATAAAAACCCATATCTACCAAGTTTGAAGAAAATCGGCCGAGCCGTTTAGCTGCAATCGAACGGACAGACAGACGGACAGACAGACAGACAGAATTGCGAGACCCACTTTTTTAGTCTTCGCTATAATCGTAATGTCAACTTTGATCAAAATCTCGAGTTCGATTTTTTTTCTTGCCCTTTAGTATCTACCTATAAGTCGCAAGTAAAAATTAGTACGAGGGGAAGATTAGGTCTGTTTTCGAAAACGTCAAATCAACGTTAATTTTATCGATATTGCTATGGTTAAATATGCAGTCATCCTACTTGCACAAAATCTGTTTAATCAACGTCAGTCAATTTTCTTGCAAAAACATTTGACGTTTACGAACATGCCCTCTGACTTATCAATATTTTTGCTGTCAACTCGATTATCTTACTGCAAAGTTGCGCCGCAAATGATGTTATCGAACATCAAAGAATGACTTTAACAAACTGCGTTATCGAAACTAAGCCCTTTGTATACAAAATTCGTTTTGGGTTTTCAAACAGTGGACTTTTGCAATTTGCGATTAATAACATCTGTCAATTGCATTTTTGACTCAAATAATGATGTTTTCAAAAACGCCCTAGTTCTTTTCGATGCCGTTTCTAGTTTATTAGAGAAAAGTCAATTGGTAGTGGTGGTGTAAGATGACCTTAAAAATCTAGTACTGAACTTTTAGACATCAAGGATATCTTGAATTACCAATCCACCAAATCTGAGGTGAAATTCTTCAAAATATATATCAATATTTTGCTGATCTTTTAAGTTTTGCCCCTTCTATGTACATAGATCCGTATAAATTAGAGCGATGGCTTCTGTTATTTTCACCTTAAGGGCAGCGGTCTATTGTGGTTTATTCGCATAGACCTTTGACTTCAGGAAACCTAACAAGCACAGTCTAGCGGGGTCCAATTCACAAAGAAAGTCCATTATGGCGTCAGCTGTATGGCCACATGTTGTCTAGCTCAATATGATTCAATTTAGGCCATAAAAACTCGCTTATCATCATTCTTTAGCGCTAGCCATTGCCGGTGACTGCCTCAATAACGTCTTTTTTCGAAAAAGCACGGACCAATGATGACGCCCGCCCAAAATCCGCACTGAACTGTTTCTTTTTGAGAATGCATTGTCACCTAGTGAACCTCGTGTGGGTTAATGTCGTCCCATATACAGCAATTTTGCTTTGCCCCTTATTACTAAAGATGAAGATTTTGCCGAAATTGGAGTCCTCTCCGAAGACCAGTCGGCAAACAAACGGCATTGTCTATGGCCATGAACTTTGAGCTCCTGGGTCAGTTAGATATTGTATGCGTGTTGGCCCAAAATTCGCCAAGTTGAAGTCTGAGTGAGTCCAAGTTCTAATGCACGGTGAGGATTCGACTGCCTCGAGTTCTGCTGTATACTTTCACTGAAAGAGGCCGTTTTCTCGGCACCAACCTTGCGTTCCTTTGACGTACTAATGTTGGCTGAATGATCACCGAAATGATGGTTACAAATTTGGCCACCAAGCGTTGAAGTGTCGACTGTGAAAAGCCACCATCATCATCATCCGCTCGACAACCGGGTTCCGGTCCTGGCCTCTTTCAACAAGTCTCTCCACCTATCCCGGTCTCTAGCCGGCGCCATCCAGTTGCGCTCCCCAAGGCTTCGGGCGTCCTGGTCTACGCCATCTCTCCAGCGCAAGCATGGTCTACCACGCTGTCGTCTACCATAGAATGTACCACAAAGAACTTTCCGAGCAGGTTCCTCTTCGCTCATGCCAGCTAGGTGCCCTGCCCACCGGAGTCTACCGAGCTTAATTTTCGTCACGATATCTGCTTCAAGGTAGATTGCGTACAGTTCGTGATTGTACCGTCTCCGGAATCGTCCTTTCTCACATATGGGGCCAACAATTCTCCTTAAGACTTTTCTCTCTAACGCAGCTAAGAGGTCGGAGTGCCTTTTGCTAAGCACCCAAGTCTCGGATCCATATGTGAGTACTGGCAAGACCATGGTCCTGTACATCAGCAGTTTTTAAGTTATGGTGAGATTTCTGGATTTGAAAAGCCACCATGTCCACCGTAAATTGGGCGCAACGTTTCACTAACTCATGTTTATAATAAAGCTTCATAATTTGGACGGTCTGTTCAATCGTGTAACACATTTGACAGATGTCGAAAAAACAGCATGGCCGCCAAAAAATCTACCCACACTTATTGAAAATCCCTTCACCAATTTCACTAATAAAATTACATCAAAAAGCTGCCTTCTGGAAGTCCTAAAATGGCTGATTTAGTTTGTTGAAAATTTGTATAGGTACGCAATAAATATAGCGGATAATAATTTTTTAGAAGACCTATTATACATTTTTTTATCGAAGTCTTTTTTCGATGCTAAGAAGAAGCTATAAAATCCAATCCATAGTTAAAATAATTGCAACCATCAAAGTTGTAAAAATGCTGCAAAGCAATAAATTAACTAAATGCTTTGGTCAACAATGATTTTAAACATCAGCTATCGAAGAGATAATTATGCACTATTTTTCACACTAGCATATGAGAATTTTCAAAAGTTAAGTAGTAAAAATATTCCACTTAGCTAAAAGTGCTGTGAAAGCTTCCATAAATAGGCCCTCCATTAATTGTACGACCGCATCACTGATTTTGCTTTCCATTACCGGCTATAAGGAGTAATTTAACCTCGTTCATGTTGATTCGCTGATTCTTTTACAAATATACGCGCATTAAGAGCTTTTCCTTGTTTCTTTCCATATTGTTTTTAAAATCCTACCCCAGATTGTAATTCTTTTGTGCAACAATTCGCAGCGTTCGCTAAAGTTGTTAATCTTTTTTATATCCTTTCTCAAAAAATTACCATTCAGCAAAAACTGATGATATTGACTCAGCCATTTACTATCCTTTTATTATTTATTTGAGTGTATAAATTATTTATTAATGCCATTTTCTCATATTTTGTTCGTTTTGCTCAACACCACCACCGCACCGCCACAATCAGCCGAACATGTCTTATCTGTAAATTCCAGAATTTTTATCTTGACAACTACAGCCCACGGATAATTTTGAAAACCGTTAACAATGACCAACAACAAAAAAAAATTATATTAAATAAAATCTTGTTTCCACGCTTATTAATTGTCGAGCATTTAAAATAATTGAATGAAATTAATTTCGCCTGAATAATTTAATAAAATTAACCTTGTTGTTTCATTTTCAGTGTTTTCAACTTTTGCAAAGAATAAATCTCTGAACAGCAGCGGCCCAGTTGCCGGTGGTAGCCCAGGATCCTTCAGTCACAGGACACCAACGGACAGCCAGCTTTATCCAAATTTGCCGTCATACTACGGTAAATATATTTAATGCTCTACGTAATTAACGTAGGTAATCAGTGTTGTTAACGTTGTACATTTAAAAGTGTCTGCCTCCTTTTAATTTTCTTATGTCCTTTTGTTCGCCCCTTTTTGTATGGGTTGTTTTTCGTTATTTTATATCATTTTTATGTTATCATTTATTATATTTGTCAGGTGAATCCCGAAGTAGTGGCGGCAATCATGGTTTATCACCTGGAAATGAATCACCCGTCTATGGAGGTACGACTTTGATATCACCGCAAAAACGAATAAATCGTCGTTACATATAACATCAATAACCACATGGACTGTTCTACGACTTAAAGAGGACATCTCAATAATCATAAATATGCTCCGGATGATGGGGATGGGCTTGGGTGGAAGTTTTTTTTTTGTTGCCAAGTCAGAGGCTTAAAAAGAGAGAAAAAATGCCCAATCCTTTTTAGATTGAGCATATTTGTATGTAAATAAGACTAGTTTTTCCTTAATTTAATTTCTTAAATTAATACTCTTTTGTATTCTCATTTCTACATTTGTTTTTGTTTTTTTTTTTTTTTTTTTCTTGACAAACTGTTCATAAATGCATTGTAGATTGAATAGTTTTAAGTTATTATTAGGTACTTTCATTTTATGTCTCTTAAGTTAAGTAGTGACTTTTGTGTTTAGTTTATAAAATATGAATAAATAATAAAACTTAAATTAAATCGAACCATTTATTAAAATGTGATATATTATAAAATTTTGAAAATAGTTATAAAACAGAATCCATTCACATTAATTTTCTTTATTGAAATTAATTCGTTTACAATTGAATTTTTACTACGTCACCGAATATTGTCGTACTTAAATCCATTAAATCATTAAATTTATATAAATATAAATTATGGTTTTTCCTCTATTAATTGTGCTGATGGACAGCGTTGCCGCGAAGGAAAAAATAGAGAGGGCCATTTCGAAATTTTTTGAGGGCCATTTGACAAAAGTCGGGGCCAAATATTTTACTCACAAATCCGACTTTAAAACATTATACTACAATTTATTAATATTTTTATGTATTCTTATTTATTTATTTAATGCAGAAGCAGATCTTTACTCTGTCGTCTGATCTGATTTCTTGGGAATTACCTTAAAATATCTTAAAAAATATATATCATACCAGTAGTATTATTTAAATATTTATATTACTTTTCCATATTTTAATTCAATATGTGAATGGACAACGAACGAACAAACAACAAGCGGTGAAGCAATATGTGTTTCTTAAAAGATTCTCGACTTTGTTGAGAAAAAAAATCAACATGATTACAAATAATTTTGTTGGCTTCTCTAAAGCATCGAGTTTAAGGTCCATTAAGATTATAGTTTACCCGGTGATGAGGTTCATTAAAAAGGAAACGGGATCGCAGATGCCTTGACGAAGATACACATTTACAAGAGGCAAAAGAAAAGCGCAAACATATAATTGCAAAATTTTTACGACGAACGCCAAGGGCCAAGAAGTTGACACCGAGTTTTATAAGTTGTTTGTATGTTTTTAATCCTATTAGAGTGAACTTGAAAACTGATACCGAGATCTTTCTTTTCGATACTAATTGAGAGTTCCTTACCTCCTATAGAAAACTGATTGACACTTTGATACGTTCAAGAAAAGTTGATTAGCTAAACACCATTCAGACAAGCGATGAAGATCACATTGGAGTAAATGACAATAACTAATTGATGTAACACGACGGAATATTTTAATGTAATCCGCAAACATCAAACAAGAAACATTTTTTAAGAAATCAGTGATATCATTAATCAGCAGCAAGAATAGAAGAGGGCCCAGGTGACTTCCTTGTGGTACTCCTGATTTGACCTCAATTACATCCGCTAGTACGTCATTAATACGCACAAATTGTTTTCTGCCGTTTAGGTAGGATTCAAACCACTTTAAAATATTTGAGTGGAAGAGAATGGATTTCAATTTTTGTATTAGTATATGGTGGTTTACTCTATCGAACGCCTTAGCAAAGTCGTTATATGCATATGACATCTGTTTGGAAACCATTTTCAAAATTACTAATTATCTGATTACTAAATAATGCGAAGTTGGCTGTTGTTGACGTTCCAGCAACAATAATAATTTCTTTAAGAACAAAAGTAAGCTTATCAGAGACAATTTTTATCAAATTTGTTGGTATCGTTGATAATTTGCTAATGGGCCATAGTTAGAAACATCTTGCTTAGATCCTGATTTATGAATAGGAATAACGTACGAGATTTTCCAATCATCAAGAAAATAACCCTATTCCAGAGAACTATTAAACAATAAAGTTAATGGTGCCGATAGAGCAGCTGCCCAGTTTTTCAAAATTATTGGAGGAGTACCATCGGGTCCTGGTTGTTCATCATCATTTAGTCCAATTAAGGCTAATTCAACTTCTTTTTTACTTAAGTTTAAGTGACCGATATTGATGATTGAATTTAAAGATGAAATTGCAGAAATGTTAGAGGGACATCATAAACGGAGTGAAAAAAAGTCTGCAAAAAAGTTTCAAATTGTTGAAATGTTAGTAGATGTGTTTCCAGAATATTGCATGCAATTGGGGATAACATTTATCATTGATAAATGATAAAAAAAACTTACTCTTAAGTTTTAGGCTCGATTCAGTTCGAATTAATAGTCCTTATATTAAAATTTATTTTAAAAATCAAATTCAAACGCAAATATTTTATCAGAAGATCTTCATTATTGGGAAATTTACGATATAATTTGTAAGATTTAGTTTTTTGTTATTTAAGTTTGATAAACGCTTTGGTAGATGACGAGAGTAAATGATATGAAAAAAGTCAACACGCTGGACGAAATTGACGTGAAAAAAGTCAAATCATTAAACGAGATAAATGAATGAATTCAGTTCCATTTTAAGTATGGTTACTTGTATGTAGTGGAAACACATGGTAGTGGCGATGCTTTTTAATTATTACTAAGCACGATATGATGTGATGTTAAATCTTCTAAAATTTAGATTTGGGGCCATTTCTAATTGGCCCGGGCAAAGGGCCAAAATGCAAAACAGGGGGCCAAATGGCCCGATCGGGCACTTTGTGGCAACGCTGCTGATGGAAATATTCGTTATATAGTATGGTTCGAGTTCTTCAGGCACAATTTCTATTTTTCACTTAAATGCCTAAAGCTTTAACCCTAAGTTAAGCTACATATGTACATATATAGTGAACCAAAAAATGCTGTACAGTTGATTTCCTAATATTCATTGTCAAGATTATCTCTTGAACTAATGTCATTTTCCATTGGACGTTCAGAAGTCTTGTCAAGCTATTCCATTGGTAAAAAATACTCTTCTGACGGTTCTGAGTAGAGAATCGCTTCTCGATTTCAAGTCAGAATTCACTCAAGAACACACATACTCAAATGTCAAAAGTAAAATCCGGCAGCAGTGTTCTGATAAGGCGGCGAAAATAAGGTTTGGTATTACTGCTTTTGCTTTCGCCTCTTTCCCTTTTTTCGAAATCGAAAGCGATTGTAAAATGAAATTCTCATTTTTACCGCATGAATTGGTGTATCGGCTGGCGAAAGGGATATTTTGTTGTTTTCTTTGAAATACATTTTCAGTCTTATTGTGAGTTTCGCCCGGAAAACATTTCCCCCGAAAAATGTTTGTTCCCGCGAAATTTTAAAAACTATTATGAGTTTCGCCCGAATAAAAATTTCACTTCAAATCAGGAGTGACAGTTCGAAAAATAGGCACGTTCAGAAAAATTAGGCCCGCAATAAATTCTCACTCCACTGTGATGGAAACGGAGAATGAAATGCAACCTCCAAATTCTCTGTTAACTAAAATAGTAATATAATTGAATTTGGGGCATCAGTTATTTGTCGAAATTACTTGCAATAGAGATAAAATTGTGGCTAGGCTAGTAGTGCCACCCATCGTGGCTCCCAATTTTTAATTGGATTATCTGAAACGAATAATTTGCACACCTATTTTTAAACAGCGGACTTATCGCGTTCGGAAAATGAACAGACCCTCTTGTGAGTTTGAACAAACATATGTTTGTTTTGACAATTGTTAAATAAGAATTTCAGGATATAAAATTAAATTGTTATTTTATAATAAAGAAAAGATAATTATCAAAGGGCACTACACCCTTTTTACAGGAACAAACTCAGGCGACTTTTGACCCCTCCCTATCTTCAGTACCAATGAAGTCAGAAACTTGAAATTCCGAATATTTGCTAAACTAGTCAAGCACAGGCGCCTCAGTTTTCTATTATAAGCGGTTCCTGAGATATAAGGCCTCAAAAATCACAAAAACCGTAACTGACTGACTCACTCACTCACTCACTGACAGATCATCAAAATTATGGAGCACTTCCCGAAATCGTTGAATCTTGTAATTTTACACAACAGTAGGTCTTGTCATGCAAGTAGAGGAAAAAATCGAAAATTTGAGGTTTTCCATTCAGGGGGCGTGGTATCCGCCCACTTTCTCCGAATTGATGTTGGTTGAATGGAGCACTTCCGACTGCTGTAAAACGATGAAATTTGGTAAAGTGGTAGGACTTAAATTGCATACAAAGAAAAAATATAAAATTTGAAGTTTACCATTCAGGGGCGTGGTATCCGCCCACTTCCTCAGAACTGATGTAAATTATACATGGTGCACTTCCGATTGCAGTAAAACAATGAAATTTGGTAGAACGGTAGGGCTCAAATTGCATATAAAAAACCAAGAACAAAAATCGAGGTTTTCCATTCAGGGGGCGTGGTATCCGCCCACTTTAGCGTAATTCGCTGCCACTGATTCTTCTGCAAACCGTCTCGGACAGCACTAATATTTTCGGCAGATCTTGTGTTTCGTTGACGTAAGGGTATTGGCCGTTTGTTAACTGAACTGGTCGACTCGAATTCATCCACCAAGTTGCGAATAGGCCTCTCGGAAGGGCTATTATGACGGGCGTAAAATGGGCGCAGCGCTCAAAGTGTTAGGTATACTCGAACAGAAAACAATAAACAATTTAATCATTTTCATAAGTTCTAACTATAAATTTGTTCGTTCAACTTTACCCAGGGTTCACACAGGTTTTCTTGACAACCCTGAGAGTTGTCAAAAAAACTAGGGTTTTCGGTTTTCAAAAAACACGCAAGAACTGTCAATTGTTTTGTTGACACGCAAAAGCAAAAAACAAATTATTCTGTCTACTGATAAAACTTTAACAGCCGTATTAATAAAAACATACAATTTGCTCGTTAACACACGTTTTTTCCAACACACGGATAATGAAATTATCCCTTTGATAAATTAAAATATTAATAAAACTATCGTTTCTTTATTTTATCTATTCATTGAATAACAAGGAAAAATTGGCAGCACTTTCCTTCAATTCTACTAAATATTCTAGTACTTTTTTCATTATTGAAAGCCGGCATGTCATCTCAGACATACAAAATAATTTTTGTTGTCAAACAAATTCCAAACGGTTATTTAATTTTTGTGTGAAAGTTCAAATTAATTTGTAAAAAAATAGATATGCGAGAAAAGCAAAAAATTATTGAAAATTAGAGTTCTGGCGACAAGGTTAGTTAACAAAATAACGTTTGGCAGACATTACTTGGATACTTAGTGGAATTTGTATTATTAAATAAAATATTTCTGTGAAATTTGACGAGCAAGTTGAAGATATCCGCTCGTTAATCACCAAAATCGGTGAGATAAAATATCCTCTCATTGTCAAACGTCATTTAAGACTAACACACATTTATTATTAAGAAATATAAGTTAAAATACGTGTTAAAGTTGTTTCGCCTGTATTTTGTGCTTATTAATAGGGCTGTAAATGTGTTATAAATTAGTTTTAAAAATGAACAAAAACAATTTTTCATTGTTACTGAATATTTCATCTGATGAGGATGACGAGTACAACAAACATTTAATTTCAAAAAATAAACAATAAAATGCAACATGCGAATCGACAAACAACAGCAAAAGAAATAGACAAGAAATCTCATGTGACTTTTGACAGTTTGGTCGTTACCTAACTTGCCACCGAAAAACCCCTAGATATACTTCAGGGCGACTCACATTGCGGCCGAAAGCCGCTTTGTGCGGCCAAAAGTCGAAAAACGTAGAGAATGATCCACAAATTGGTATATAGGGGTTTTTGAGGTCGTTGATTACGAATCTGTTATCAGAATCAGCAAATTCAAAATGGCCGACCTAATATGGCGTCATGTCATACAAGAAAACTTATCAAAAATCAAATAAATTTGATAGTTGGTTAAAAAATTTTTTTTTGATATTATTTTTATATTATTAAAAATGAACAAATTCAAAATCGTGGAATGCTATATGGCAATATTATAACGGGTGATTTTTTTGAGGTTAGGATTTTCATGCATTAGTATTTGACAGATCACGCGGGATTTCAGACATGGTGTCAAAGAGAAAGATGCTCAGTATGCTTTGACATTTCATCATGAATAGACTTACTAACGAGCAACGCTTGCAAATCATTGAATTTTATTACCAAAATCAGTGTTCGGTTCGAAATGTGTTTCGCGCTTTACGTCCGATTTATGGTCTACATAATCGACCAAGTGAGCAAACAATTAATGCGATTGTGACCAAGTTTCGCACTCAGTTTACTTTATTGGACATTAAACCAACCACACGAATGCGTACAGTGCGTACAGAAGAGAATATTGCGTCTGTTTCTGAGAGTGTTGCTGAAGACCGTGAAATGTCGATTCGTCGCCGTTCGCAGCAATTGGGTTTGTGTTATTCGACCACATGGAAGATTTTACGCAAAGATCTTGGTGTAAAACCGTATAAAATACAGCTCGTGCAAGAACTGAAGCCGAACGATCTGCCACAACGTCGAATTTTCAGTGAATGGGCCCTAGAAAAGTTGGCAGAAAATCCGCTTTTTTATCGACAAATTTTGTTCAGCGATGAGGCTCATTTCTGGTTGAATGGCTACGTAAATAAGCAAAATTGCCACATTTGGAGTGAAGAGCAACCAGAAGCCGTTCAAGAACTGCCCATGCATCCCGAAAAATGCACTGTTTGGTGTGGTTTGTACGCTGGTGGAATCATTGGACCGTATTTTTTCAAAGATGCTGTTGGACGCAACGTTACGGTGAATGGCGATCGCTATCGTTCAATGCTAACAAACTTTTTGTTGCCAAAAATGGAAGAACTGAACTTGGTTGAAATGTGGTTTCAACAAGATGGCGCTACATGCCACACAGCTCGCGATTCTATGGCCATTTTGAGGGAAAACTTCGGAGAACAATTCATCTCAAGGAATGGACCGGTAAGTTGGCCACCAAGATCATGCGATTTGACGCCTTTAGACTATTTTTTGTGGGGCTACGTCAAGTCTAAAGTCTACACAAATAAGCCAGCAACTATTCCAGCTTTGGAAGACAACATTTCCGAAGAAATTCGGGCTATTCCGGCCGAAATGCTCGAAAAAGTTACCCAAAATTGGACTTTCCGAATGGACCACCTAAGACGCAGCCGCGGTCAACATTTAAATGAAATTATCTTCAAAAAGTAAATGTCATGGACCAATCTAATAAAGAATCGATGAGATTTTGCAAATTTTATGCGTTTTTTTTTTAAAAAAAAGTTCTCAAGCTCTTAAAAAATCACCCGTTATAACAAAAAAAAATAAAAAAAAATTATTTGTACATTTTTATTGAAATCGGACACAGTAATTTATAAATCATAAATCTAGAAATACAAAATGCAATATGAGCAAACAATATACCAGTTAATCTGATATTTAGATGAAAAAGTTTTAATTGCCCATCTCGTAACAGTCACAATCATCTACTACTGTATATGTTTCAGAAGCGGAAGAGCTGTCAAAAGATTGTTGTTCATCTTCTGTTTAATTATTTACAGGTGGAGGTGCTAACAAATTGATACAGTCTTTAGACAAAGATTTAAGTGGTTTTAGAGGTAATTTCCGACAACTAGATATTAGTGGATCGGATGCGATTAGGAATCTTTTAAAAACATCCTCCATTGTCTTTTGACAATAATGGTTTCTTGCGAAATTAGCTTGATAGATTTAAAAAAAAATATTACATGCTTCTTGTGCATCTTCCGACATTTGACAGATTTTATTATTTCGCGGCCATGAATTAAAAGTTTGTGAACTAACGTGAGCATACTATAACAAGGATATTTTTGTAAATTAAAGTACTAGTACGGTCTAGAACGCCAAAAAACGCACGATTTTTGGGAATGTTTTTTCTCGGAAACTTTATAAGATAATAACATAATTTTTTTTTAAATAATGAATACATGCGTCAAGAGTACAAGAACATTTTTGTTTGTCTTAATTTTCTAATTTTGGCCGAATGATAGAGGGCGCCAACGTTGACTCTTCAAAAAACACATTGTCCCATTGCGGACAGTTAATCTAAGGATCTACTGAACCGATTTTCAAAAAACTTATTGCAACTTGATTGCTTTTATGTTTTCTAAGACAATTTACCACAATTTGACCAAAAAGTTATGAACAAAAAAAAATGGCCAAACAAATTTCCAAAAATTTTTAATTTTAATTTTTCAAAGCTTGACATTTTTTGTTTTTTTTTTTTTTTTTACTTTTAAAACAAATTGTGGTAAATTGTCTCGTAAGAAACCTTCCTTAAAATAACCCACTTTGTTTTTTTTTTTTGTTTCAGTCCAGCCAATCCTGAGATTAACTGTCCGCAATGTATTTTTTGATGATTCGACGTTTGCGCCCTCTATAATTCGGCCAAAATTCAAAAATTAAAAAAAAAAATTATTCTTGACGCATGTATTCATTATTTAAAAAAAAAATGATGTTATTATATAATAAAGTTTCCGAGAAAAAAATTCTCAAAAATCGTGCGTTTTTTGGCGTTCTAGAACGTACTAGTATACCTTAATGCACAAAAAAAACTCAACGGGCAGCTACGGGCAGCTGAATTTTATTTTATTTGGTACACAATACTTTTATTAACAATCGTAAATATCTTTGAAAACAAGAAATAGCAAGAAAAAAAAGTTTTCACTCAAACAAATTTTGTTTTTTATTTATTTTTTTTAAGTAAATAAATAGTGTTGACATATCTCTGTCTAACAATGTAATGTACTGTTTAGGAATTTTTATTCAGAAATTCTTTAACTTATTTTACGCACCTGTAGCTGTTGAATCCATTTTATTGCAGATTGCAGTACATTTGCTTGGAAATAAAAACTTTTACACGTGTTTCGATGGAAGTGTCCATTAGCCTATTTTAACGACGCGTGATTACGTAAACTTAGCAGCAACATTCAGACTAAGATTATGGGGGGGATTTGGGGCAAGAGACTCTACTACGAACATTTTTCGTCTCCTAGGGGTCTCCTTTAGACAACCTGATGACAAAAAACCCCTAACTCAAAACTTTTATTTTGGACTTTTGGCCGCAAAAAAATGCCTTCGGCCGCACTGTGCGACTCCAGGTCTAAAAAAACACAGAACTTATTCACCAGGGTGGCTTCAGGTTTTCAAAAAAAAACGAATAAGGACGACTTCAGGGCTCAACGAACAAACCTTACGCCATACCTCCATTAGCAATATATATTTCTGACATTATATCAGACACTATATCTGAAGTTTATATTTCTTTAACTCTGTGGGCAAATTATGTCGTGATTATTCATTCCTCGCCATAATCTCACCAGGTAAGTCACGTCATTTGATTTTAGCGATAAACGCAGTGGAAAAACTGGAAGAATACAAAAGGATCTTGAAGAACATTTGCTCCAAGACATAATTGAGTAGTCCCACAAGCATGAAAAGTCTCTGAATGCCCTAACTAATTTAAAAAAAAAAAATTAATCAAAATACTTACTATCTTCAATGTTTAATTCTTTTAATGTTAATTTTGGCCTGGAAACAAACAAACAACATTATTATTACTTCAACAGACAGTAACGGTAGAAAAATTACATCTTGGCTTCACAGGACATAATTTCTATACGAAGTAAAAACATAACATGACTTTGTCAATGAAATGAAGGAATGTTAAATGAAAATGTGGGAATTGGTGTCAAGACGTCTTGTGAGAAATTTGTGTCTAGTGAAGTCACAAGTCATGAAACGTCAAAATTTATATCTGCATTTATTTCTTCTACAAAGATCAAAAATAAATAGAAAAAGTTATGTCTAAAAATAACAAAAAACGAGACATAAGGGGGCTCCACAAGAAATATTGGCTACATGACACATTTACTGCAATCATTTATTTCAAGTGGAGGCTCAGTGTTATGTTTATTTGACAAAACATTATAAATGACAGCCAATTTGACAGATAAAGATTCAACAAAATGACTGCAATCATCTGTCAAAGTTTGGAAATGCCTATTGGAAAACCCTTTATTTCTGTCTTTTTTGTAGTCAAAATCTTAGCTATATGTATCTACTTTTAGCACAAAAAGAATTCAATAATTTAAGCATTTAAATTAATTTCGCTATCGTCTATGTATCTACATAATGTATCATATTTTTAATTTGAAATGAAAAGTAAATATACATTCGTAAAGTTTAAGTTAAGTCTTTAACATAAATAGAAACACAAACAATTAAATAAAACTACTCGTTCTCTACTCTCGTATGTAAGAGAAATAAAATGATGCTTTTGTCTAGCCCCTGGTATTTGTTGTTAATTCCTACAACAGCAACAAACAAAAAAAGGAATAACAAAACCAAACGAGTAAGTAACTTCATTCTTTTGAGAGCAAAGGTTCATAGAATAAATACAAATCGCTCGACTGGAAAGATAATTTAACGCTTGCGAACAGAAAATGTACATTTTCATTAATTCCAATACTCTGCACTCGGAAGAGTGTTCTCGACTCAACTCGACTCGACTCGAGTTAAGTTAATTTTTACTTGCGACTTATAGGTACTATAAGGCAAGTTATGCATTCGTAAAAAAAATCGAACTCGAGATTTTGATCAAAGTTGACATTACGATGATAGCGAAGACTAAAAAAGTGGGTCTCGCAATTCTGTCTGTCTGTCTGTCTGTCTGTCTGTCTGTCTGTCTGTCTGTCTGTCTGTCTGTCGGTTCGACTACAGCCTAAACGGCTCGGCCGATTTTCTTCAAATTTGGTAGATATGGGTTTTAATTTTTTACCCCCGGACGTTTTTTTTTTTTTTTTTTAAGACCAAAAATAACGGTACCTGCCATACGATTTTTTTTCGAAATTTTATAAATATTTTTTTTTCTCAAAAACTGTCCCACAGAATTTTTTAAAAAAAATTTGAAAAATTTCATTTGGTTAAAACTAGCTAATGGTTAAAAAAAATTTTACAAAAAATTGTTATTTTTGGTAGACCCCCTGGGTCCATTTTTTTTGTTTTTGATTTTCTCGAAAACGGTACAGCCGATTTAAATAATTTTTTTTATGCCAAAGCTCCTCCAAAGTTTGAATATTATTGCATATTCAAATTTTCAATTTTTATTTTTTTGGATTTTAAAAAAAAAAATCAAAATTTTTTTTTGGAAACTCAATATTTCGAAAACCACATGCTCGATTTTCTTCAAACTTGACAAAAATAAGTTTTTTAACATAATCTACAAGATTTGAGAAAAAAAATTTTGTTTCATCTAAAACTAACGGTACCTTCCATACAAATTTTAAAAAATGGTTTTCGAAAATCGTATTTTTCTCGAAAACGGTTCCGAGAATTTTGCTAAAATTTTTTTTCTTTTGATTAATCTTTACGATCTATAATTTAATAAAAAAAAATTTTAAATCTAGATATTACTGACTGTACCTACCATAGAACGATTTTTTCGAATTTTGAATTTCTCATCATCGACATAACGGATTTTAATGAAATTTTTTATAAAAAGCTCCAAAAAAGTTTAAAAAACAATGCATTTAAAAACTCAAGAAAAAATATTTTTTCAATTTTTAGAAAAAAAAAGTCGTTTTTTTTTTTTTTTTAAATTCGATATCTCAAGAACGGCTTATTATTTTTTTTGGAAATTAGACTTTTAATTCGTACAATAATAAAAGCTTAAGGTTGGCGTACCAAAATTTTTTCTTAAACATGTTTTAAAAATTTTGTACATAAAAGCTTATTTTTTTAAGGAACCACTACAACGACTTATAATTTTTGTTCTTGAATAAATTCATAATTGCATAGCATTCTGTTTTTATATCTTACTACTAAAAGAATTAAAAAAATTAATTTTATCCTTATGAACAGTTTTCTCTAATAACATTCGTTTTTAAAATTCCTAGTCTATTACATAGGAGCAAGTTCGTGCGACCCAGTCGTGCATTTTATTTGCTTCTCTTTCGAAATATTATTTATGACATCAAGTCAAGAACAAGAGTGTTCGAAACAGTAATTTTCTAGACTGAGTGTGGTGGGAGGTTTATGGAGCCCTGAACTAGATTTTGCTGGTTTAAATTTTTGATTTATTGCAATTAAAACTCAATCAGTAGATTTTTGTTTCGTTTGTTATTATTTATTTTAGAATAATAGACAAACTGATTAGTATTCATTTATCTCTCCGCTCGGCATTGGTCGGATTATGGAATGGACGATGAGCAGTCATTTCGAATGATGCCAATTACAACGGTCAATGGTTTTTTCTTTCTCTCAAAAAAATTCTAGGGTCCTTCCATCTTCTTCTGCTTATTCTTCTTGAGATTTTCTTGTTTTGCTCTTTCATAATAATAAAAATATATATAATTGCGTAGGTATACAGTTTTCGCAGTAATTGTTAGATTTTATGTGTCACTTGAGAGAATTACAGTGATTGGGATAAATTATTCGGGCGAAAACTGGAATCGGATGAATCTATTGCTCAAAAAACTCATCCAGTGGAAAATAATCGCATTGTTATGTGAGTTATTTATGTTTTTAGGGATTACCAGGACGAATGAAATGAAATGAAAATAAAGAAGAGTGCCAGAGCTCAGGATTTTACTGTACCTTCACCTACATATGTATGTATGTATACTATAATATTTAGTCCTGATATTGCTGGTTGTGTGGGTGTGTGTAAGTGTATTATATATTATAAAAATAAATTTTCTGAATCTAATCGGACAAGTCGACTGAAACGGGATCATATCCATTGATGGGAACAGGATGTGAAAAGTATTTTTAATTAAGTCAATCCTGACGTAGACTTTGCTTATATAAAGGGAATATTGTTGGTACTTGAAGAGCTCCTTAAGTGGGGCTTTGTTAATTCAAATAGTTGGTGTCTCGTTCTCGTCTATAATTTTCTTTATTTTTTTTTTTGTCAAAGCAATAATCGTGGGAGAGTGTATTGCGTGTTCTAGAGAAATCTTGAAGATTTTTGTGTTGTTATTCAAAGTTAATTGGGCTGTTTGGAGGCATGGCGGAGTCAAAACATGAGAATAGAGATGAAGGTAAGTTTGTTTAAAAATGTAATTAAATGTTTTTGAAGTTCGCAATTGAACATTTGTCAATCAATAGAAGAGTAAAATGTTATTTAAATTTTGGTGGTGCGATAGCCCTTGGACAACGAGGGGCTATTCACTTACAATTTTGTTACAATGTGTTGTAGACAGGAATGGGGGGGACCTACAATTATCTGTTGTGGGAGTTCAAATAGCTAAGTACTAGTAGTAAGTAGTAGTAGTAAAATTGTTTATTTCGTTTATTTCATCATTCATTTTGAAAAAAGGGTGGGCCATGTAGTGGTTTCTTTTTAAATAATAGGTTATTTTACTGACAACTGTTTCCTGCTCGAGTACCTTCGCGCAATGAAATGAGTCACTTTAAGCTTGAGCAACGTTGGGAAATATTGAAAACTTATTTCCAAAGTGAGTGCTGTGCAGCCTAAACAGTGCGTTTTTTTTTTTTTGAAAAGAAGTTTTGATCGAAATCATTCATTCACAGCGCCTGCTGTACGCAAGTTTGTGCAAACAGTTCGTGAGACTTGTATGCTAGTGGACAACACTCATGGTTGTGGCTGCTATAGCCAAGAATGTGAGACTCAATTCACGAACATCAACCTGAGATCAATCGAAAGAGCCCCACATTTTACGCACTAACCTGAGGAGAATTCTGCACAAAGATCGCTCGAAGTGACAGACTGCGCTACTGCGAAGCCAACCGACGACGTTGTAATTGTGATCCATAATTAATAGGAATGTTTGCTCTAATAAAGCTATAATTCATTGAAAAAATTAAGTTTTGTTCATTTTATTGCATTTTTAAAAAGAAAGTTGTATTTGGCCCACCCTTAAGACTAGTGCTGCCGGTTTTTTTCTTATTTTTTTTTTTTGATTTTAACAATTTTTTTTTTGAAAGTCAGTTTTCCCGCAAACGATGTGAAAGAGATCCTTCATCGACACGATTTGTTTCTTATTTATTTATTTTGAACTTAACATTACGTTGACAGAGAAGTCTTAAAAAGTGGCTTTCGAAGGCTATCTAAATCTCGAATTCGATTTTTATACGAATGCATGACTTGACATATGGCGCAAAAAAAAATCACCCTATCGGAAGATTTTATAATTTTTGCAAATGGCGTCGCACGTCAATTGTATTTGACATTTTTGAACAAGACAGCTGCAGTATGTAAACAAACGCGCTTAACTACTCGACTCGAACAGACTGGAACCACAGGAGACCATCCAGGGCGTCACCGCCACCGGACTCGTCGTTTGGCCGATAATATCGCGGCTGTGGCTGAAGATGTCGCTGAAAACGAAAAACATCAACAAAATGCAAACTTTACCTCCGTTAATGCCTGCTAACTGTCCGTTGCTTATGTGAATTACAGCCAAGCCATCATCAATCTCAACAACGACTTTGGGTCGAAAATGATCACGAGTGACGAGGCGCATTTTCACTTAGCGGTTACGAGAATAAATCAAATCTTCATTTTTGGGAGACTGAAAGCACGATGGTGAAGCACGAAGTTCCATTACATCCACTCAGCACCAATGTGTGGTGCGGTGTTCATGCGCGAGGAGGGATTGGGCCGTATTTTTTTGAAGGCGCCATCGGTTATATTGTCACTGTTACTTGCGGATCCTCCAAGGGCCATGCTAAATGACTTCTTGTTATCGGAATTGGATGAGCGGGACTTGGTGAATATGTGGCTTCAACGAGACGGTTCACCACACACACAGCACGAGCCTTAATGGATATTGTAAAGAAAGCGTTTCCACTTCGCATAATCTCCCGTTTTTGCGATTTTGCATGGCCAGCAAGATCGCCCGATTTAACCATCCCAGACTTCTTTCCTTGGGCTACTTGAAGTCGCGGAATTATGCTACGCCAACAAGCCTTAGATAATCGCAGACCTTAAGGAGAATATTCGACGGGAAAGCGCACAGCTATGACCGGAAATCCTGGAATCTTCAAAATGCCATAAAACGGGCACAAATATGAATCAACACTCGCAACAGCCACTTGACAGATTATCATCTTTTCCACTTAGCAGAAAAAAAGTAAAGGTCTAATTGAAGATTTCCACCAATCAAAATCATTTTTTTTTATTTAGTAAAAAATTAATTCAAAATAAAGGAAACTTTTATATCTGCCCCATGTCGCATAGTACAGCTTTACGTAAATCTGGAACAAATTTATTGTTGTATAATTTTTATATGATTTTTCGTGTCACATCAGCTTATCTATCGAGAAAATATAAATCCAATTAAATTTTAGAGCTCCTTCTCATACCTGCATTAAATAAAGCTCCAAATACTCAACGAATCGTTCATATCCAGCTAGCAAAAAATCGGTTTCAATTACGAGTAGGTATGATAATATTTCGTTTATCAACATAAACGGGCAGCATAATCATTCTCCAGTTGTTTCCGCTTAACAAGTTCCGAGAGCAATCCCGCATCGCATCACATTAAATAAAATCATGATAATTTTTATTTCCAGCACATTTATTTATCTGTCCATATTCGTGAGACGGACACATTGAACCGGAACCAGAAACAGTAATACAATGAACACACACAAAACAGACAATTCTGTCGACACAGAGTTACAATTCCTGCTGCCAAAGGTCAGAAACACTGTTTACGAGTGCTCACTTGTCAACCATTTCAACAGCACATCGACCTGAATACGCAATTAAATGTCAAATCAGCACAATGATTGCGCTTTCCTGCCAATAGACGTCGATTATGTCTGCCGTCCATAGAGAATCTTGAATAAATGAATATAACGGACAACAACAGAATACCTGTTGTGTCGTCGTGTCGTGTCAAAGCCTCAGCATGTCAGCAGTATCTATATGGGAATAACGAAACCCGCCAGTCTCGGTTTATTATTTTGAAATTTCTCTGTTCGCTCCTAAACAAATTAAAATGTGAATTATATCAATAAATTCAATTTGTTGGCATTAACACAATCCACGCCCACCTCCTCACCTCCAACCCTCAGCCACCACGCAATCCTAAAATCCGCAGGGAGTTGACCCAATGTGTCCCAAACAAATTCCAATACAGAAACGTTATAGCTAAAACGGAGTATCCTATGGATAACCAGTGGCCTGAAACTGGGTTGAAGTTTAGAATATTTCGACCATAAAGAGCTGGAAAATTGAAATTATACACATGGTTTCACGAGATCCATTGTCTTTTCCCTTTTAATGTATGTTTATGTGTGTTTGTGTGCCATAGTTGTTATAATTGTTAAAGGATGTTCTCGATTAAAGCATAAATATTATAGGTATGCATGTTCATATACATATTTGGGACATTTTTCGGGAATGTTTGGGGACGAAATTCCAGCGCAATCCGTTAGCAGATGCTGCCGAGGCGAATTATTCTCAAACGATTAATTATTATGTGCTGACCAAGGGTTGAATTCATGAACTGAAGCTGCATTGTATTTCTGAACAATTTGACTTGAATTTATGTGATTTTTAGTTTCCATAATAGGTG
Source organism: Chrysotoxum bicinctum (assembly GCA_911387755.1). Lineage (NCBI taxonomy): Eukaryota > Metazoa > Arthropoda > Insecta > Diptera > Syrphidae > Chrysotoxum > Chrysotoxum bicinctum. Next base: position 221,051,030 of record OU426987.1, read on the forward strand.
GAACCGAAGAGGGGTTTGTTAATAACTTAAGGTTTTCTACTTTCCAGATCAAATATTTCAAACATATTGAAAGCTTCAAATGTATATTGTTGTACATATGTGTATGTAAGTGCATACACATGTACATATGTATACCTAGAATGACTTGGAATTTAAAATTTGATAACAATCTAAATTTTAGTTGCAGTTTAAGTTCCATTTGCAGTTGAACTTGGAGATGCTGTTGCACATGCAGTTACAGTTGCAGTTGCAATCGTTGTTGCAGTTGCAGTCGTTGTTGCAGTTGCAGTCGTTGTTGCAATCGCGACTAAAGTTGGAGTTGCTGTTGCACTTGGAGTTGCACATGCAGTTGCAGTTGCAGTTCAGTTCCAGTTCAGTTGCAGTCGCAGTTGCATCAGTTGTAGTTGCAGTTACTGCTGCAGTTGAGTTGCAGTTGCAGTTCAAGTTGCTTTTGCGGTAAGATTTGCAGTTGCAATTGGAGTTGTATTGCGGTTGCACAAAAATAACATTGAAACATTGAGTAAAATAATATTAAAGTTGTAGTTGCATTTTCATTTACAGTTGCACTTGGAGTGGTTGTTGCAGCTGCAGTTGCATTTGGGGTTTCAGTTATAATATTGAAAAATTGGAAAAAAAAATATTAAAGTTGTAGTTCTAGTTGCAATTGGGGTTGGAGTTATAAAAGGAAATCCAGTTGGAGTTACAGTTGTGCTTGGAGTTGCACATGCACTTGCAGTTGCAGTCGCAGTTGCATTTGCAGTTGCAGTTTCATTTGTTGTTGCAGTTGAAGTTTTAGTTTCAGTTGCAGTTGCAGTTGCACTTGCAGTTGAGTTGCAGCTGCAGTTGCAGTTGCAGTTGAGTTGCAGTTGCAGTTGTAGTTGCAGTTGCAGTTGCAGTTTCAGTTGCAGTTGCAGTTGCGGTTGCAGTTGCATTTGAAGTTGCAGTTGCAGTTGCAGTTGCATTTGAAGTTGCAGTTGCAGTTGCAGTTGCAGTTGCAGTTGCAGTTGCAGTTGCAGTTTCAGTTGCAGTTGCAGTTGCAGTTGCAGTTCCAGTTCCAGTTCCAGTTATATTTGCAGTTGCACTTGCAATTGCCGTTGTAATATTGAAAAATTGAAGAAAATAATATGAAAGGTGTAGTTGCAATTGTAATTGGCGTTGGAGTTTCAGTTTATTAAAGCTTAATAAGCATTTTAAATGTTAACAGAAAGTAAAATGTGAAAATAGAGAGTATTTAAATTTAGATTTAGTGAGTAACTGCAAATTAATTAGGTATCATAAATTGAAAATTTGAAAGAATTCATAACATTTAAAAAAAAATTATTGCTGCGCAGTTACATGATACTTTTTTTTAAATTTTTAATAAGCCTTTTTAAAGAGACTGGCAAGATATTCCACACCTTTATTTATAGCACGAATTAAAAATAAACTGGACGAGATTAATGGTCAGATTTAGGCAAAAGAGGGCTTCGAGATGGTTACGATTGCAAAAAAAATTAAATTGAAAATGCAACAAAATCAACAAAATATAACTTCTTCCATATTGTATGGCTTTATTAATAAGAGCAAACATCCCCATTATGGAACACAAAGTCGGCGTCGTTCAAGTGGCTAGTCGTGCGCCTTCAACTGCTGAGCCAATTGGACCTTGTAAGCTAATAATCCGAGTTCTTTGTTCAGAATTTTTCTCAGGCTAGTTCGTGAAATGCTGAGCTGTTGAGATTAATTTCGAGTTGATGTTCGTGAATTGAGTCTCACACTCTCGTCTACAGCAGCCACATTCCATCTGTGCGCACCGTACTACAACGAGGACCATGACCCAGTAGGAAATTTGCTCCTCAAGGAAAAATAAAGTTGAATTCCTCGTAGAAATCACGAGGCACTTTCATTGAGTAGAAGGTCTGCATTGGTTTCATTCACCGAAAGTCATGCAATGAGTCAGTAGTTTGCAATCCCAGTTGCATCTTGTGCTTTGTTCTCGAAACAAGGTACAGAAAACATGAAACAAAGCAATATCCTTCTTACACATCCTTAATGTTAATGAATACAATGCTGAGCACGTTGTAATTATTCCTGCATCTTTTCAGTGGTTATTGTAATCCACAATTGAGTGTTTAATGCCTGTACGAAAGTACAAGTAGAAACATTAACAAATTTACGGAGAGAGGACAATTCAACACATGAAGGAAACAAACCTAATTACATATTTCAAATACAGTCCACAAATGAGCTACAAAAATTATATGTCAAATAATTAATGAAATGATTGTACAATACGACTATACACCAAGTCATATGACTAAAAATTACATTTACAAGATTATTCGAACAAAGTGGTTGCGTTTTTATTTCTTTATCTTTCTTTTTTTTTTGGCTATTTTTTTTATAATAAAAAACTTAGACTTGAACATTTGGTCCTTTTCGAACCGTTTTTATGAACATTAAAACAATTATTTGAACAATAAACATTACAAAAGTGTGTGCAGTGAGTGCTATTTAACTTTTACGGACAAAAATTAATTTTAAGATCCAATCAACGATTGATCAAAATTAGTCACGTGACTTAAATTAACATTTTAAATAATCAATTCAATTAAGTGATTTTAAACGTTTTATTAGATAATTAATTTAGTTTAACTTAATTAATTTAAAAACTAAACTAAAACTACTTTCATCTTGAAGACATCAGCGAAGGCTCGAAAATCCAGCATTTCATCTTAACTACATCAGCAGCAACACACAAAGCAGTAAGTTTGCCTTTTTTGGTGTCGTAAACCTGTCTCGATTTAACAACTGTTGTTTTCTGTTGAATTAAAAGAAAAATATATAATTAAAATGGCTGAAACAAAGAACTATAAATATGGTGAGCTGCAAAAGGGTATCTTAAATAAGATTATTAAGGATCTTACGAACTTTAAAAAGGCTCCGAAAGAACGTAGGGTTAAAGCTTATGCGACAGGTCGTCTTAGTAAGTTGGAAGACGATTTGGTGACGTCAAAATCCTACCACGAAGCCATCATTGGGGCAGGTATGCTGGAAGATAATTTGAAAGTAGAAGAGTTAATGGTAGTATATGAACAAATTAATGATATGTACCTAGAATATCGTGCAGAGTTGGTGGACGCAATAGAGAAATCGTCCCCAATCATTGCAGCTGCGTCAGATACGGGTGCTCCGCCCATTTCTACAGCTGGATCATCAGCGCATTCAGGGATCCGACTTCCTCGAATAGATCTACCGAAATTCGACGGTTCATATACTACCTGGCGTGCTTTTCAAGACAGGTTTCAGGCTCTCGTCCACAGTAACAAGAGCATAGACGACATTGACAAAATGCATTTTTTGCAATCATGTTTAGTTGGTGATGCAAATCGTTTTTTGCAAAATTTGTCTGTGGAGGCAGCGAATTACAATAAGGCTTGGGACCTTTTGAAGGAGAGGTATGACCATAAGCGCATTCTGGTCCACATCCAAATGCAGAAGCTTTTTGGTCAATCCTCCTTGCCTCGTGAAACTGCTTCTGGTCTTCAAGATCTCCTCTACACAACGAGAGAATGTTGTCTCGCGTTGGAAAATATGGACGTTCCGGTTTCTGAGTGGGATACTGTACTCATTTGGTTTCTTAACCAAAAGCTTCCTGCAACAAGTCAAAAACTATGGGAAGAGAAGTTAGGAAATAGAAAGGACTTACCATGTTTTACCGAATTTACTAACTTTTTGGAGACTCGTTTCCGTACACTTGAAGTTGTTGGTCAACATGAAATTGGAGCAGCAGGCAGGAACAAAGATGAGCCACCCGTCAACACAAGGCCTCGTTTCCAGCCAGCCAAACCAAAGGTTTTACATGCTAAGCAAGTGGTTAAGCATCCGATCAAACCGACAGCAAAGACAATCCCTGTTGAGCAGCTGTCATGCGGATTGTGCAACCAAGGCAAGCACACGCTGAGAAGATGCCAACAATTCCTCAACATGGACATCATGGGACGAAAGGAGATAGTTCGCAGATTAAAAGTATGCGAAAACTGTCTGTCTTATGGGCACATCGTTCAAAACTGTCTAAGTTTAAGCAGTTGTTACTTCTGCCAACAAAGGCATCATTCGCTGTTGCATGTACAACAACTACAACAACAACACCGACAACAACATCAACAACAACAACATCAACAACCAGCAGCAGCAAATACAGCTGCTCAGGCGAGAAACATACGGACAAACAATCTTCAGGCGTCCGTGAACCCGCACGCGCCTGAATTCCAGCCAATAGCGGGACAACAACAACTCCAGTCAAATGGACATATTTTTAATTACCACACGTCGCATGGTGATCGTCAACATTCACACCAGGTGCTTCTGGCGACAGCAGTTGTAAAGGCGCGAGCAGCAGATGGGAAGCTACGCCTCTTACGTGCTCTGGTCGACACAGGATCCGAAACGTCCTTCATCACAGAAGCTGCCGCACAACTGCTGAAGCTAGAAAAGCGACGTACCATTGCCGAGGTATCTGGGTTAGGGTTGGTCAGCAGCGGCACTACGCAACACTCCGTCGAAGTACGTTTTGCGTCCCGACACTCGACGTTTGAGACTGCCGTACAGGCTTTGGTATTCAAGTCGCTGACTGGGCATCTCCCGACCCAACGAGTGATACTCGGCAATTGGGACCACCTCAAAGGACTCTCTTTGGCAGATCCTCATCTCTGTGAACCTGCACCGATCGATCTATTACTTGGAAGTGACATTTGTGCCCAGATACTCCTTCCAGAAATGAGACGCCCAAAAGATGGAATTGGACCGGTGGCACAGAAAACTGAATTGGGGTGGATCGTTTTTGGACAAGCTTCATCCGAATCTGCTCGACAAGTTCGCAGCTTTGTCCAAGTTACGGACTTAAGCACGCAACTAGAAAGATTTTGGGAAATCGAAGAAACGCCGTTTCAGCCACATGAGACTGAAGATAACATTGCCTGTGACAACCATTTTTTGAAGCATACAACACGCTTACCTGACGGGCGTTACGAGGTCAAGCTGCCGTTCAAAGGTGAAGACTATCCAGCGATGGGATCCAGTCGACAAAGCGCTTATCGACGATTTCTCCACCTTGAGAAAAAGCTTGAAGCCAACCCGAAACTTTGTGCAGACTACACAAAATGTATACAAGAGTATCAGGAACTCCATCACATGGAAGAAATAGATGTAAATGATGCAGTTTTACAAACTCCATTTCATTATTTTTTGCCGCATCATGCAGTTTTTAAGGAAGCAAGCTCCACTACAAAGCTGAGAGTAGTATTTGATGCAGCAGCGAAAGCTTCGGATGGGAAATCCCTCAACGACCGTCTACTTGTGGGTCCAAAATTGCAGTCGAGCATCATAGATCTCGTTCTAAAATGGCGGACTCACCGAGTCACATTTACGGCCGACATCGAAAAAATGTATAGGCAAATTTTGGTTAGTTTCCCAGACCGATACTATCAACTTATTATGTGGAGAGAGCAGAAGACATCACCTATAAGAATCTTCAAAATGAATACGGTCACTTTTGGCACAGCAAGTGCACCTTATCTTGCCATTAAGATCCTTAGAAGGGTAGCCGATGACGAAGAAGTTACTTTTCCGGAGGGGGCGAAGGTTGTCCGTGAGGACATGTATGTCGACGATCTTATAAGTGGAGCAGATTCTATCAAAGAGGCACGAACAAAACGCGATGAAGCAAGGAATCTTTTGGAATCTGCGGGGCTTAAATTGCGAAAGTGGACTAGTAACACGAAGGAACTCATCGAAGACATACCAGTTCAAGATAGAGAGCTTGACTTTGAACTTCCGTTCAATTTGTCAAACCACGTTAAGACTCTCGGTATCAAATGGTTTCCGGTCGACGACTACTTTTCGTACCAGAATCTTCAAAATAATACTGATGCTACCACCAAAAGATCGATGCTGTCTACTATAGCCAAACTTTTTGACCCTCTTGGTTGGATTTCACCGTGCATCATAACTGCAAAAATCATGATGCAACGATTGTGGGAGCTTGGATGTGATTGGGACGAACCGATTCCACCCGCCTTGAAGAAAGATTGGGATGCTTTTCTACGAGAACTACCAATCATCGAGCGGCTTCGCATTCCACGGTGGACCCAGATGAGCAAGACCAATAAGGCGATCGAGTTACATGGGTTTTGCGATGCTTCGATGAAGGCTTACGGTGCAGCAGTTTACCTCCGTGTTCTGGATAGCGATGACAACATCCACGTAAATTTGCTTTTGTCAAAGACGAAAGTAGCACCAAGTCAAAGAACGATTACTCTTCCACGTCTTGAGCTGTGTGGTGCCGTAGTCTTAGCGCAGTTGTTGCACTACACGAAGGAAGTTTTAGGCATTTCACATGTGAAAGTATGTGCTTGGACGGACTCTACTATCGCACTTGCCTGGATACGAGCCACTCCCACCAAATGGACCACATTCGTTTCCAACCGTGTGTCGGAAATCCAGCGATTAGTGGGGATCGATTGCTGGGGACACGTCGCAACGCTTCATAACCCAGCCGATCTAGCTTCCAGAGGTGTGTTTCCATCAGAACTGGAATCATTAAGAGCTTGGTGGATCGGTCCGGAGTTCTTACATCTACAATGGGATTTCGATGTTCCGAATCAACCCATCGAAATCGATACTGAAGAAGAGAAGCGCACGGTAAACGTACTTACCATACACGTGGACAACAACGACTGTCTCTTGCAGGCTATTTTAAACTGTTCGAGTCTACTAAAAGTTTTACGAGTCGTCGCTTACTGTTGCCGCTTTATCATTAAGTGTCGACGGAAGTTGGAGCCTGTCACTTCACTTAGCTCCAAGGAATTAGAAGCAGCGCTATTGATCGTCGTCAAAGCAGCACAAAGGGATATGTTCAAGAATGAGATTCAACAAATTTTAGAAAACAAGATTCCTAAAAATCTCCGCTCGTTAAATGCATTCATCGATGAAAACGGAATCTTACGTGTAGGCGGACGTTTGGAGAACTCTCTCCTTTCATACGATGCTCAACATCCGATTTTGTTGCAAAACAATCATCATTTTACAAAATTAGTTGTCAGAGATGCTCACAAAAACACTCTTCATGGTGGGATTCAACAAATGATAACCTACATTCGTCAAAAATATTGGATTGGCCAGATAAGAAGAAGTGTAAAATATCAGTTGCATCGATGTTCTTCTTGCTTCCGGCAAAGGGCCTCTGAAATGCAACAACTTATGGCGAATTTACCGGCTGCAAGAGTAAAGATGTCTCGACCGTTCAGCCATACGGGCGTTGACTATGCCGGACCAATCGAAATAAAATCTTGGAAGGCGCGCGGTGCAAAAATCCTTAAGGGTTATTTTGCAGTATTTATCTGTTTGGCTACGAAGGCCATACATTTGGAAGTTGTATCAGATCTGACAACCCAAGCCTTTTTAGCAGCATTCAAACGCTTCACTTCTAGAAGAGGAAGCTGCAATAAAATATATAGTGATTGCGGAACTAATTTCGTTGGCGCGAATAATGAATTAGCCAAGATGCTAAAGGAAGCAAGCCATGACTGGAAGGAAATCGCGGAAAACTTAGCAAATCATGGTACCGATTGGCATTTTATTCCTCCTGCTTCTCCACACTTTGGTGGATTATGGGAAGCAGGTGTGAAATCGGTCAAGTACCATTTGAAAAGAGTAGTTGGAACTGAAAGGCTAACCTTTGAGGAGCTCGCGACGCTTCTAGCACAGATAGAAGCGTGTCTGAATTCGAGGCCCCTATGTCCTCTTTCCGACAGCCTCGACGATTTAAATGCGCTCACCCCTGCGCACTTCCTAGTTGGCGAGTCATTATATGCAGTACCTCAAGGTGAAACGAATGAAAATGTAACGCACATAGACCGTTGGAAGCGTGTTCAAGCGCTGGCGGAGGGATTCTGGCGAAAATGGAATTCTGAATACCTTGCTAGGCTTCAGCAGCGTCCAAAATGGACAAAAATCCAAGCAATGCCAAAAATCGGAGATTTAGTTCTGCTAAAAGACGAACGACTTCCACCAACTTACTGGAATCTAGCTCGCATAGAAGGTATTCACGCAGGATCGGACGGACTAGTGCGTGTAGTCACGATCAAGACACGAACTGGACAAATGAAACGGCCGATCGCGAAAATTTGTCTTTTGCCGTCGAATGAATCTCCAGAACAATCCGCCATCGTTTAAAACTTGTTTGAAAATAGAATAAATAATAATATCTGTATTATAAAAACCAAAACACATAACCATTTTTCAATTATTTTATTCAAATTCACAAATTTTAAAAACAATTTCATCGATTCAGATAATTCTACGAAAGAAATGAAACGCATTTATTTTATACATAATTTATTTATAAAACCAATATATTCACATATATCAAAATCTTAAATTTTCATTTAACTTGAAATGCTTCACTGCCAGCAAGAAAACTTCGAATTTTGATTAACATAATTTCATTTATTTATGAAAATAATTATAAACCAATTCTTAATATGATTTATTTTAAAAATATTTATAGCCTCTGACTGAGCTAAAACACAGTCCACAAAATGTCAAAATATACTTCGAGATGAAATCAAAATAAATAATAACAAAGCACATTCAAATGTCAAACCCGTCGGCAAAATCAAATTTCCGAACAAAATATTAATACGCCAATAATAATGTAATATAAAGCACAAATCAACGATTTAAAAATTAATCAAATTTCAACAAAATCAAAATTAATTCAAATCACTTCAAACAAATTAAAGTCAAATAAAACGCCAACAACCACTATTGATCAAAATTAAGAGAAATAATTCGCCGAAAACAGTTCCCGAATTTAAAAAAAAAAAAAAAATACTCAATTATTACACCGCACCGGTTTAATTGAAACTATTTATTGCAACACAAAATTCACAATAACAATAAATATATTATTCCACATCGCGACGATCTAATCGATCAATAATTCTTTCATACAAATATATTTTTCATCACAAATTGAAATATTACAAACCCACTGAAGTACACTTTGAATTATTAAACTTAAAAATACTCGAATAATTCTTGTTTTGAGTATTATTGTCACTTTTACTTTTACTCAAATTAAGGTAAACAAACTTCCCGACAAGTTCCTATTGGAAGTCGAAAATCTTCCAACTGGAAACATAATACATAAGGTTATGTATATAGACGCTAAGGGATTAAAATCACGCCAGAAACATCCTATGATATATATATACACCTTTTGAAAATTTTATTAATATTAAAGGGAATTGAAGGCCGATATAAAAACAAAAAAAAAATGTAAATATAAATTAATATTAATTAAACGATATACAATACACGATAGCACTCACACAATTCATGCACACCGCGATCGCGAAAATAAATTATCGAATGCGCGCGCGCTCACTCCGTAAATGCGATTATACACAATTCTTCATCCTTACACAACATTCAACAATGACTTACCTGGATTAATTCACCGAATTTATTTAATTAATTAATTAAAACTAAATCGCACAACCGAAATAAATAAAAATATCACCACCGAACACGAACCTACGACAACAAAACTAATGAATTATCTAGCAACATGCACACTAATTCAATCAGTATAGCTATAGACTATTCGTACTTACTATAGTTTTACTATAATTTGTTCATTGACACAAGTAGCGGGAACGAGAGAGACATAAAAATATGATTATGAGAAATTCAACCACACTCTCATATTGCTCTTATAATTTATGTTGACTTGACTGTTTATGTTTGTCTTATATGTCAAATAACATTTAATAATAGTTTGTCTCTTTTCATGTACTTTGTGAATTAGATAAGAAGAAGGATGACCATATAAACAGATAACGAGCCATTAGCCGATCATGCCGGTAATGCAGTATACAGTGATGCCAAGCTGCGTTTTTTCGTATCGTCGTGTGTAAACCTGCGAAGTCAACTTTATGATGAATTTAGCATTCTGAGGCGGGAGAATGTACGAAAGTACAAGTAGAAACATTAACAAATTTACGGAGAGAGGACAATTCAACACATGAAGGAAACAAACCTAATTACATATTTCAAATACAGTCCACAAATGAGCTACAAAAATTATATGTCAAATAATTAATGAAATGATTGTACAATACGACTATACACCAAGTCATATGACTAAAAATTACATTTACAAGATTATTCGAACAAAGTGGTTGCGTTTTTATTTCTTTATCTTTCTTTTTTTTTTGGCTATTTTTTTTATAATGTGAAAGAGAAAACAACCCTTTCTTTTCTTTGGAATTGAAAAGCAGTAAACAACCTTTCAATAGAGCAATACTATGGTGATCAGGTGATATCGCTAGGGAAAAGGAATGTATTTTTTCATGAACTTCGTTTACTGGGCAAAATAGTCTGCGAGCTGAGAGGAAAAAGAGAGAGAGAAATTTTGACCTGCAATAAACAATCTCTTTTTTTTTTGGTTTTTCCCGCGATGGGTCCGCGACGCTCAATAGGTGTTTTTTTGTCATGAGTTATTTCTTTTGTTTTGGAATGATTTAGTGTCAATTTTGTGATCAAAGAAAACGGTTGTGCGGGGTTTTGTGTTTTCAATCAATTTATTCAAGATTAAATAACAATTATCGAGAAGGAAAACAATTCACCAACGGTAAATTCCCCATATTCTTTTGAATGATTTGCAAAAAGTAATTACATATTCGTCTTTTTCTTAGATCTCAAATGAACAGGACAATGAAGATGATTAATCCCCAAATGCTACCAAGAGTCAAAGGAGAGTTTTTCGACCAGCTGTTTATGTTACGTCTTACAACAAGACAAGACAATGTAAGACACATATATCTACTAACTTCTTTAAAATGTACTATAATCGTTAATAAAATAAATACGTACATAACACAAATTTAATCTGTTTTTTTCATTCAAGCTTAAAGTTTGCCTACCTATACATTTCAAGCGCTTCTTCTATTGATGAAATAAGAAAAGAAATGGATAATGATTTCATTCATATTCCTTCTCTTAATAAAACATCGCCTAAATGCATTCCTTTTTTCAAAACTGAAAAAACGAGCTTCAAATATGTACACAATTCTGTAGTGAATAATTAGTATTTTCAATGATTCTTTCCCTGAGGCAATTGATTAAATGTTGACTCACTTTTCATTAATTTATTTCCATTGAGGAAAGCATCACATCAATAGAACCAGTTTTTTCATACACAAAAATTACCCATGAAATCGAAGATGCCGTGAGCATAGTGATTTCACAACAAAATATGCATCGAGAAAGTGTGTACCTCCTTCCAATGACAAGCCTGTGTTAAATTCCTCATAGGATTCCGTAGGAAATTCATGGGTGCAGCTCCTTTTCCATGATGAAACACCTACTTCTTCATTAGTGAATTTTTGGAAATTTCCTACTGGGGAGTGTTGTCCACTAGCATACCAGTCATAAATGTGTTTCAAAAACTAGCCGCGGTTGGTGCTTCATTTCGGCCAAATCTTCTTTTCATAAAAATGCACTGTTTCGGCTGCACAGTACTCACATTTCTCAACGTTACTCAAGCGAAAAGCGACTCATCTCGTTCCGCGATTGAATGATACTGACTTTCTGTCAAGATTTCAAGCGGGAAATAGCTGTAAGTGGCAAAATAACCTATGATTCAATAAGAAACCACAAGATGGCCTATCCTGTATAGGCACGAAGGTGATCTGGTTCGGAATGGGGAACAGTTTATTGCCCTTAAATAATTTTCAAACAAACATCCTGTAGAAAACTGATATGTGATCATATCTTCTAATTCCATACACATAGCGGGCTGCAAGTCAAGATTACTATAGATAACTTCGGCATAGGTTATTATAGGTAAAATTAGAGTTATAAACTAATCGTTTATGAGTTTCCAAAGGAGTGAAACTCCATTATTTTTCCAATGACGGAAATTATATGACTGTTACATAATCAACCAGAGAAAGTTTGTGGTTGAATAGCCATACATACATCTTCTAAAATGTTTTTATCGAATAGCTTGTAGGAAGTTGCAAATATTATTTTCAGGTCGTCATTCAAAAAGGAGTGCGAGGAAGTCAGCTCAAGAGGTAGTGCAATATGAAGTTGTACGTCATCCGCATAAATATCAACTGCAGCAAATTGACATTCAGCGGGAAGGTTATTAATACAAACGGAAAATAGTATTGGACCTAACGTTGGACCCTGTGATATATCTTGGGAGAGATATTTTTTGACTTTTCTTTAAAAACGAATCTTTGAGACCTTTTATCTAAATAACTCTTGCTCTACTATTTGCGAAATTAAAGAAATTCTTAAATTTCCAGCAAAGAATCTTGTGGTTAACTTTATCAAATGCTTTAGAAAAGTCTAGTAAGTAGAGACGTGATAAATTACCTTCGTCGTTGTTTTGTCAAGATTCTTCAAAAACATTTATAACATGGCAGAAGAGCAACTTTGCCTAGGCCTCAAGCTTAGTCGCAACTAATTACCGCATCTTGAATGACTTGTCGCATCGCTTCTCGTATCGCATCGCTTTGTATTTGTAGCACCACTGTACGCGCAGCCTAAGGCTACTATTCAGTTCTACACCAAAAAAAAAACACAATTTCCCTGGAAATGTAATACGTTTTCGTAAATTACGAACGTTAATGCTGCTCTGTAGTTAACCTCCCAATTAACACAAATCGTTAATGCATCTTCCGGGAAAACTTTGTTGTCATTGGAATTTGTTTTCTGATGAAATGTTTTTCAATAGCAGACAATTGTTCATGATAATTTAAATTTTCTGAGGAACAGTGAAAGATTCCTCTTTAAAATTCGAATAGGGTCTAATAACTGAGTGTGATGCAAATCACAAAATAACGTTTCAGTACTGGGAAACTCTTTTCTGTCATTGCAAAAGTACTCAAAAGAAACCCAGAACTCACTTCAGAAGCTTTCAAGTTTCAAGAAATATTCTGTACTGGAGTAATCTGTGATCTTACCTTCTGGCAACATTTCAGGCGAATTTTTTTTTAGCTTCAAAAAAAGAGTTTAGTACTTAGATACATATATATTTTGTAGCTTCCTTTGCAAATCACCCTGTGTAAATATTTTCTTTGGAACATATATGTATGTTGAGATGATAATAATGGTGCTTACTTATTGATGATTCCTGCGAAAAACACCCATGCCATTCCCTCTAAAATGGAAAACAAAATTGGAGAGTTTGTTTGCTTAGTAAACTAAACAAAGAAGAAAAGCAAGGAGTTCTTTACAAATTAGGTTATCTATATTAAGGAGATGGATGTCGCACATCAGTAGATGGATTTTCGAAGTAAACTTTTTTTTTTGTTCAAGTCTAACTTTTGTTTCAAAAGTTGATAATACATTATTGCAGCTTAACTTGGTGAAAATAATCACCGAAGAAAAAAGTGACCTTGTTACTCATACTCATTTTTTGTTTGGTTGAACTTTATTTGTATATGCATTTAATATGGATGGACGTACATATATTAAGAAGTCTTAGAAGCTTAAAACAATTATGTACTTCTTTTTAACGGAAATTAAATGGTAGGTATAATGTACTTCTACAGGTAATTTCGTTACTTATTTTTGGAATTAGTTCCCAAATGTTTCTCTAGTTCCAGTAAGACCGAATAACTCTGACATACTAAGCGTTGAGGCTAATAACAATTTTCAGTATTAGCCAAACAGCTGAGAGATGTTGTCTTAAGGTAAATCAAATTCCCAGTTCCTGCTGTGTTTTGAGGGTTGTGTCTTCAGGTTAAATCCCTACCACCTCGTAAAAAGGATACAGTTATGAACTTTAACCCTTACATTTTTTGTTATAATTACCACGCGCTGAAATTTTTATTTAGACCCTTACGTCAACCTTAATGTCAAATAAAGCATGGGTTTTGGGGAAATTAATACCGATGTTTCCAAATTGAAATAGCAAGGAAAAACCGTGCCTGATAAATTATTCCATATTCGAGTCGTGCGACCAAAAACCGAATCTCTGTATTTGATGGTATGCCCAAAATAAGGCTCGATGATGAACTGATGAGCATTCCTAACGAAACGCTTATCACGAGTAAACTTATTGAGATGAGGAATGCGAATGGCTATTTTGAGTGAGCATTGCTTGTAGAAGAAGCGATAAAACAAGGAAAGCCAAGAAAGATTCCGACGTTGTTCGAGAGATGGGAATGATTTCATGATTCTTATCAGTTTAAACTATCTGTTTTGGATTATATCCAGAAAATGAAGAGAAGTTTAGGATTAAGCTGTTCAAAGATGTGATGTGATGTGATAGCTAGATCAACCCTAAGCGTTTACATATATACGTTTTTGGCGGTCTCGAAAATGTGGTCGGAGTATCGAGACTTTTTTGGCTTCTTTGATGCAAGAGCCATTCAACGCTAGTAAAACAGAGGGTACATTTTGATTCGACGGCAATGGGATATAGATCTGATTTTAATGAGCTTTTCACACGGTATCATTACAATTCCACTTCCGAAAGAGATGGATGTGAATTTGAGAACAAGTCGTCGCTAAAACAATGAAGTGGAATAGAAGTTTCAGATAAGAAATCAATTATACAAATAAGAAAGAGAGTGGAAGACAAATCACAGCCCTGGGGAACACCAGCATTTATTTTGTGAAGACCAGACTTGAAACTGTCAAATGGAACATGTATTGAACGATCCAGAAGGTAGCTTCTAGTCAAAAAAAAAAAAAAATAAGACTTTCATTGATATTGGAAGGCATTTTCATCAAGGGAACTTGCTGCTAAACTATCAAATGTCTTAGAAATATCAAGCGCAATAATCTTTTTTTCTCCAAAAAAATGTTAACATCTGTTTCACTCTTCGGTGAGATATACCAACAAATGGAACAATTGCTGGTCAATTAGAATTATTCGGTCTTCAAGATATTTCTTAAGGTAATGCTTGTTCAGCAATTGTGATTCCATGATCTTGCAAAGAAGAAATGTAAGTGTAACTATTCGGAAGGAGGCTGGGGAAGTCGAGGTAGGGTCACTTTTTTTAGAAACAGATTGAACAAATGATATTTTGTATCTTGAATAGAAGATTCTGAATAAAAGGAGCGATGGGAAAGCCTTTGCAATGCTTTTTCCAGCAAGGAGCAACACCTTTTCAGAAAATTGAGGGGTATGCCATCTGGACCAGCAGATTTTAATTAAACCGAGATCTCGAAGGGCTATTGCAACTGTACGAGTGCAAATCGATCGCTAAACTGCGATGAAGTTGAAGAATCTATCAAGGAGGCAGTTTCATTGCCTCCTGGGTGGAGCCTCATGGGAGAACTAGGTAAAGGTTATATTCGGGGAATTCAATACCAAAGGCGGAAAGGAACTCTTTCACACACGACCACCCGCTTTGATATCGCTTTGCAGTGTGGGCCTTAGAGCAGCTTAAATTGGACAACGATTTTGGGCGAAAAATCGTCTTTTCTGAAGAGGCGCATTTTCATCTCGGCCGCAACGTTAAAAAGACGAATTTATCGCATCTCGGAAAACCCGCATGCTATTTTCCAGAAGCCAATGTATCCACAGAGAGTGACAGTTTGTTGCGGATTGTGGAGTGGTCGCATTTGGGAACGACATTTCGGCCAACAGTCAACCGACTTTTTTTTTTACTGAAATTAAAGACATGGATCTGGGCGACCTCTGGTTAATGCAGAATGGCGCGATATACCACATAGCTCATGTCACAATCGATCTTTTGCGCACCAAATTCCCAAATCGTTTTATCAGCCGTCTTGGTGATGTCACATGGCCGCCTCAGAGCTGTGATTTGACCCCTTTGGACTTTTTTTTTGTGAGGAAACGTGAAGGACCGATATTATGCCAACAATCCGGAAACGATTCAAGCACTTAAGGTCAATTTTATCCAAGCAAGTCTTGAGCTATAGTCCGAAATCATCAACAAGGTCTTGGAAAATTGGAGTGACTACTCCGAAGCCAGCCGAGGCAGCCACTTGAACGACGAACGAACGTTGTATTCCGTAATTAATGGGAATGTTTGCTCTTACTAATAAATAAAGTCATAATACATGGAAACATTTTTATTTTGTTGATTTTGTTGCATTTTTAAAAAGAAACTTGTATTCGGTCCACCCATTACACTAGAAAAGACCAACGAATTCAAAGTCGAGACTCATCATTTTTTTATAAACCTCAAAGTCGGATATGATAACATATATGCATGGGTATGACACTATTCAGGAGCCCGAGAATTTTGATCTGACTGTGTTGTACGTGGCCCACATCGTCAGCAATTTCCAACGTATTGTAATAAATTGATTGAAGAATAGGACAAGATTATGTAAATTCTATTGCCAAACAAACATCTGTCCACTGAGACTTTCTGTCACTTTTGATACCAAGAATTTCCAAGTAATTAAAGAGATCATTTACATACCTCTACGAACCTAAAAAGTCCCTGGTACTTCGATTTGGCGATAAATATGGGTCCGAATTCCACGCAAAAAAAAAATGTTTACATGTTGGCCCCAATGTCGCTTTCCGACGTATATCTGTAGGAGGCGTTTCTCTGGTCCCCAGAATTGAGCTGCTGGACCAACTGGATCTTGAGAGCGTAAATGTGCAGATAATTTCTCAAAATCCAGTGAATTGTGCTTTGTGCTTAGCAGTATGCCTAACTATGTTGAACGTCGTCGTCGTTTCGATGTTTCAGTATCGGTTGCAACACTTTTCCTAGCCACCTGGATGTTTTCGATCGATCGTCCAAAACGAGGCCTGCCCTTGCGCTTCATATCTCCAACGTTCCCATATTGCTCAAATTGGCCCCACAGCACGAAAAGTGGAACATTTCGAACTCTATCAAACTATTGAGTTACAAATTGTTGACTGTCTGTTTTCGAAAAATTATTTAAGAATTATTGTTCGCTGTGCGATCGTGTCGTGCTCCGTGTTAAATATCCCAGGCCTTATTTCTGAAAGTAAAAAAAAAATTCTCAAAAATCTCTTTAAATAAAAGAGCTTTTCAATTTTTTACATAGACTATTGGTCCACCCTATACAACTTATAGTTTTTCGTCGTATAACGCAAACGCCTTACTTTCTGATTAATTTGTGCTTAAATAAATAAATACTCGTATTGTGGTGCAACAGCTCGAAGAAAACCAGGACCTAGTGACTTACAACTCTCAACCATTCCTTTGTCCGTGTTACCAGGAATGGAGGGGACCTACAATTTTCTACCAATTCCGAACGGCTAATGAGCAGCGCTTTTCATGGCAAGAGATACTCCTAGAGGGTGTGTCAATTCCTCAAAAGAGGCAGTACACCCCTGAAAAAAAAACTTATTTGCAGCCGCTGAGAATCGAACCCAAACCTTCTGCATGACAGTCCAACGCACTAACCATTATGCCAAGGGGTACTACTTTTCGTGTTTAAACCATGATAATCGTAGGGTCTACGTCCCAGGATCTTAGGACACCAATTGGTTATTTAATCTCTCCTAACCTTGAGACATGATCATATTATGATTTTCGGGAGAGAATGAGGCGATTCCAAGCTCATTACTGCCGAATTTCAACCGTGCATCATCCTGTTGGTACCTCAATCTATTGTCCTCCTGTACCAACTTGTACTTTCGTAAGTACTACTTGTTAAGAGTATTTGCCTATTGATCTATTTGTGGAACACTGCAATGGCCAATAAACAATTGAACTTTAAGAGCAGGTACACATGTGGACTTATCTTCTATCTTCAAAATAGCCGCTCAAAGAAGAAGAAATGCCCAGGATATTTGTTCGCCAAAGTTCATTAACAATGCTCAAGGCCAACTACTTGTGGAAGACAACGAAATTCTTCACAGGTGGCGACAGTATTGTGACGGACTTCTAAACGAACAATTTCCAAGGCTATACTTTCCAATAGCTTCACCTAACTTAAGCGAAGTATCCGACGTCACAGTCGAAGAAGTTAGTGAGGCGGTAAAATACTCCAAAAAGGGAAAAGCTGTTGGCCCAGACGAAATACCCTCAGAGTTTTGGAAAAAGATGGGAGACATCGGGTTTAGATGGCTCATGATTCTTGTCTCCAAACTTATACGAGGTGATCGCATGCCTAATCAATGGAGGGAAAGTTACCTTCTTCCAATTTATAAAGGAAAGGGTGATACTCGAAGCTGTGATAATTACCGTTCGATTAAGCTGATGTCACACACCATGAAGATCGTTGAGCGAGTCTTGGGTAGCCGACTGCGAAAAATAATTAGGCTATCTGATGACCAGTGCGGGTTTGTCGGGGGTAAGTCAACCACGGATGCAATCCAGAGTATAAGAATAATTATGGAAAAACATCGGGATTCTTTGGAGGATTTGCATGTCGTATTGGTTGATTTTGAAAAAGCATTCGATCGGCAACCACGAGATCTAATATGGGTGGCCCTCAGGCAACGAGGAGTTCCAGAAACCTATGTGCGGATAATTATGGACATGTATGATGGAGCAGTTACTAAAGTAAGACGCGCAGCTGGAGTCACCGAAGAATTCGAAATCACAGTAGGTGTACACCAGGGAAGTGTCTTGAGTCCCCTGCTCTTTATTACAGTTCTTGATTACCTGCTTGAAGGCAAAGTGACGGATCCAAAAGTACATCAGTTATTCTTTGCTGACGATGGAGCCATCATAAGTGAGGACCCGATATCCCTACAACGAGCCCTTGACGTATGGGTGGATGTTCTAGAAGGAAGTGGGTACCGCATAAGCGCGAAAAAGACAGAATACCTATGCTGCCCATTTTCTGATCCACACAGGCCTATTCCAGACATTTATTTGAATGGAGTAGTGCTTCCCAAGTGTGAAAAGTTTAAATATCTGGGGTCTATGATTAATAACGAAGCTACTTATGATGACGATATCAATCATCGCGTAAGCGTAGGGTGGATGAAGTGGCGGGAAAATTCTGCTATCTTCTGTGACCGAAAAATACCCCCTAAGCTGAAAGGAAAGCTCTACACTTCAGTTGTGTGTCCAGCACTCACATACGGTTCACAATGTTGGACAAAGTACAAAAAGTATGAGAGTAAGCTAACGGCAGCTGAGATGAAGATGCTTCGTATGACAGCAGGAGTTACAAAGCTTGATCGAATTAGAAGTACGAAGATCCGAGGAAGCCTTCATGTTAAGAATACCATTTCCCAAAAAATTGAACACGACCGACTCAGTTGGTATTGCCATGTTCAAAGGAGAGATCCTGAGAACCCCGTCAAAAAGGCAATATCATACAACGTTCCAATTCGAAATAAAAAGAAAGGTAGGCCTAAACACTCCTGGTACAAACAAATGCAAAAACACCAGCATTCAGTTGGCCTCAGAAATGGAACAATACAAAACCGGGAGGCTTGCCGCCGATTTCTGAGGTCAACCCGGCGAACCCCACAGGCGGATCACTAGTGTGAAGCAGATACGTGGGAGAGTTATGATCCCCTCGACATCGAGATCATAACAGCGCCGAAGAAAAGGAAGAAGAAGAAGACACATGTGGACTTAAATTTCCCGCTACACAAAGCGAAACATTCCTTTTGAGCACTCAAACAAAAGGTGAAGGTTCGTGCCTTTTGAATAAGTTAAATTTTAAACATAATAATTCACAGCTTGAAGAAAACTTTAATTAAAACATAGGTATATTATGCAAAATTAAAACCATCGAATCGTGAATTGTTGGAATCGTTGCTTTTTAACTGCCTACAAAAACAACAGATTCATTTATTGCTTTCAGCTTGATATCATTTTATTCAAAAAAAGAAAAAAAACAATGCGGAATTTATCTGCACCCTTTATATGGTGCAAATGATTATTTAAAGCTGTGTGCTCAATTAAAGAGCTCAGCATAAATTTAATTGTTATCAATTCAATATAATGTAACGTTCGCCCAAACCTCTTATCCATTTGAATAAGCCTTTTTATAACTCAGCGTCAGCGGAAATTTACATTATTCATTGTTAAAAAATGCAGAAAGCTCGTGCTATGAATTTTGCTTTAGACCATCGACCTGCAACGCGCAACGGTGCAACAAACAACCAACCTTTGCGCGCCCTCAGCAAGAGGGTTTGAGGATATTAATTAATTTTCAATGTTTTCCCTTTATTATAATGGCTTAAATGTTTAATTGCTGTGGAAGCTATTTTAACGCTTGTTGTGTGCAGTTGCCTTATAATTATTATTTTCTGCTGGCATATGCGTGCAGGTCATTTGAAGAAATTTTGCTAAATCAGGTAATAAAAATAAAATTACATAAAAAAAAACAAAATACGCCTTATCTATATGTAATATATTGTAATGTAATGTAATATGTAATATTCTGTAATAAAAAAAATATTTAAGGACAAAATTCCTTCTTTTTTTTTTAAATAAGCTTCGGTTTTTTGTCTTTCCTAAACGTTAATTTACCTTCAAGTAAAAAAGTGTCTTTTACACTTCAAGGTTAACGCAAGCATTATAGTCGGGTCCAAATAAAAATGTTGATCAGAATTTGAAGTTTTGCACCTGCATTCGTACATAATGCGAGATGCTTATCAGAATTATTAACAGTAAATCTTGATGTACTATATCGACGTGAAGTCAAAACGTCAAAAAATATCCAAAATCCTTAAAATGATGGATTGCCCAATAGTTATTAAAGCTTCCATTATATATTTCTCGCATGATAGTTTATTCGCATGATAGTTTATTCGCATGATAGTGTTCTCGCATTAAAATCTTCTTGAAGTATAGTGTTCTCGAATATAAGTTTTCTCGCACGATATATTTCCCGCATGATAGTCAGCTCGCATGATAGTTTTTTCGCATGATAGTCTTCTTATATAATAGATTTCTTGCATGATAGTTACTCTCCTCTCATTTTCGTGGTATTTATTTTCACTTTTAAATGTTTTCAACTCCCTCTATTAACCTTATTAAATCCAAGCCCAAAGCAATCATATTAAATACCCTAAATCATTCTTTCAGTTTGTCAACTTTACACGAAGATCCGATGGTTACCCTTGCTCTCTTTCTTTCAGTAACGAAAATTTGAAATGAACCACAAACAGTAGCCAACGTTTTTGCTAGTTTTTTTTTTTTTTGTAAACAATCTCTTACCGACTGTTACCGACTTTATACCTGATTGTTATTATTTCAATTATTTATCGAATTTCTACCTCAGTCGATTACTACAAAAAATAAGCTACATCAACTCGAAGATGAGTATATTCCCGGCACAGAAGGTATTCCGGTCATATTTCTCAAAAACTGCTCTTCTACACTCTCTCTTCCCTTCCCAAAAATTTTTGGTTTATCGCTATCTCAGGGAGACTTCCCTCAGTCATGATTTCATGAAACATCTCTTTCATAACGCCAATACATAGAAAGTGCCCAAAGTGTGAAGTTACAAAGTATCGTCCCGTTGCTTAGCTTTCACATATTCCCAAAATCTTTGAAAGTATTTTCGTCATTTCTTATTTTCCCTAGTAACCACGGCTTTTGTCAAAGGTATATAGGTCCACAACAACTAACCTAGTTGTATACCTATCCTTTAGCCTCTCAGCCTAAGAGAATGGAAAAGAAGTCAACCGTCGCTCAACTGATTTCAATAAGGGCTTTGACAAAATCTCACCTAAGCTTATTTTATTCAAACTGTCTACGTTTGCGCTTGAACAAAATTAGAATCAGATCTATCTTCTCTAATGATTTCTGAGCTATTTTTGGGATCCCACAAGGCAGTCACTTAGGACCTCTCCTTTTTACTCTTACTGTTAGTAATATTAAAATACCAAGTTTTTCAAGACCATTTCTCCGACATATGATTATACTCTTCTTTGAATTTATCTCGACAGTTTCTTTATCTGGTGCCTGATAATAGCTTAGCACCAAATAAAATATATATTTCCAAATCCATTCTCCTTCCTGCCGTCTCTACCTTCTGCATTATCAACCTGTAACCACAGCAGAGTCAATTCGCGACCTTGGTGTTTTATGTAATAGAGAGATGAGTTCTTTCACACATATTCACGAGACTATTTTTAAATTAAACTCAGCACCAGGCTTTGTGAAATAATGGCCAAAAGAATTCTCTGATACCTACGAGACACGATCTGCGTACATAACTTCTTTTCGTCCCTTCTTGTATGTCCTGTCAAGTATGGTCCCATATCAATAAATTTATATACCCAGAATTGGGATCATTTGACGTCGTTTCCTACGTTTCGCCCTTCGTGGTCTGTCATGCAATAAACCTTTGTGTCTACCTCCGTATCGAGACCGACTTCTATTAATTATGAAACTTGAATTCGCTGGAAGAACGAAGGGCAATAACCGATATTCTCTGCATTCATTGAATACTTTCAGGATCCGTTAACTGCACAACTCTCTACAATTCGATCTCTTTCACCACTAATTACAGTAGTCTGAGAAATGATTCTCTTCTCTCTGCCTTCACCCTCTGCCTTCATCTGTCTCTTCACTGCCACCGTTCCTCTTATGGCTCCAACGAAACTATTAGGCTAGGAACGCACTTGCGATTTCGATCGCGCGGTTTTTTAGTCGCAAAAATAGAACACATGAGTTTAAATGAAAACGAACGCACTTGATACCAACAAATCGTGATGATTTAAAGGTCGAAATTTGTTTCATTTTTCATGCGATGCGATTGTCGTAAGTTAAAAAGAAACAAACGCATTCAAATGGATGTGCTCACATTTGCGATTTAAATTACTACGACTTAAAAATCGTAGTCACAACAAGAAATTGTTATGCACGCACTTGCGATTTTTAATCCACGATTTCTTAGTCGCAAGGAATGCACGCACATGCGACTTAAAAATCGTAGCGATTATAAAAATGAAACAAGTTCCATTTTTTGAAGCGATTTTTCTGTCGCTACTTATAGCTATCTTATAATGTGTTAAATTTTCGTATGTTCGAAGCTCTACTCCACCATCGAGTAATCTTATACAAGTTAAATAAATTGAATTTATTGGACAAACAGAAACTCAATTTTAATATATTCTGCATTTATTGACTTCTGAATATACATACATAAACAATTCTTTTGATTTCCGAATGAACATCGGCATGAGAATTTTATTATAAATGCCAATTATTATCGCTTTGAAAGCGTTTTCTCCTTATTTTGTGTACAAACAAAATCAATTTATAGCTTTTGATGATTTACCAATTCCGACCAATTCCTCTTAAGCATTATTGCAATTTCAATTGAATTGCTATTTTGTATATATTTGTATACGATTATATAAAAATCTTCCAGGAATAATAATTCACAAAAACACATAAACTCCCCTTGAAGAAAAGCTGAGGTGACCATATATTTAGGAAAAAATAAATAAATTTACTAACGAAACAAATACGAAATTTCACGTAAAAACTTGGTTTGTCCTTTTTAAGTTCTGCAGAGGTGTTCTTCAAAGCTGGTAAGACCATATTGTGTAAACTTTTTCATCTGGCATTCACTTCAGATATCCTTCTTTGCTACCCTCCTATTTGATAGAGTTTAGAACGAAGTTCTTACATTACATTACATATTCCACTACTCCGTAGATAAATCTACGAAGTAGAGACACTGAAAGCACTGGTAACTCAGACCATCGGCTTATACAATACAACAGAGAGAGACAGACAGAAAGAAAGAACAACAGAAAACACATGTCAACAGCTCACGGTTGGTATTTGAACGGTCCCCCATCCAAGTACTAACCGCGCGCAACGATGCTTGATTTCGCTGATCGATGGGAAGCGATGCTTTCATCAGAGCCAAGGCCGTTGACAGAACGAAGTTCTTTTATCGAAAGTACGTGCGTTTGGTATCATGAATCCCTGTTTCTTTGGATTAGAAATACCTCTCTAAATGTTCAATTCGAATTCTACTTGGGGGTTTTAAGTCCAATATTCATGATGACGGGGTGTGCCCCAAGACATTACTTAGTCTCTGATAGCCTTTCTTCACTAATGATCTTTGTTTTGTAATCCACTTCAATGTTTCGCTGAAAGCCTCAACTGTACTTTTCGTATTTGTTTCAAAATTCACAATCCAATTTTGTATTTGTGGGACTGAAACTTTATTGTATGCTTTCTCCTTAGATTCCGATCCCGACAGAACTATACAATAAGATATTAACAGCCGCATGGAATTTAATTTTCGAAAACACAAAGCTGTCACCCATGCTATTTTCCGTGAATGGTTTCAACGTCAAATAAAACGAAAAACTTTTCATAGTTGGAATGTGCGTTAATGACCATCTCTTATGTATATTTAACGCAGCGAAATGTTTACGTATTTCTTAAAAAATGCAAGACATTTATCTCTATTTTATTCTGGTTATCATCTATAAGACATATATCCACTCAAAACTTGAGCATAACTCCTACATCTGGACGGTGCTCTGATTGCTCATATAAATCTCTTGGATAAAATTGAGAATAGAGCCCTAAAAACAATAGGAGATATAGGGTAAACTGCCCAATTGTTGGCACCCCCCCAATGATTGGCACTGACAGTTTAAATTACTCGTATTAATAACATTTAAAAGTTTTCTAATAAAATCTTTTTAAAAATATTAGCCTTAGTCTATTTCTGATGATTTGGCATCATTTCTTTTGGCATCTGAAGTTAGTAGCAATTTAAAAAATGCTGTTAAAAATTTAGAATCAAGTTCGCGCCAAATTTAATGTGAAACTTGTGAAAACCGTAAGGAAAGTGGTGACATTGTAGTGTAATTTAATAATAAATTTAAGAGGAAAACCATTTTCAAGTGCAGTTATTATAAAAGAATTAACTATAACAAAGAGGTTAGTTCTTTTTATTTTAATATTTTATTAAAAATATAGTTTTTATAAGGGGTGTCAACTATAGGAATGTAAATCCATCAAATTTCCATTTATTGGCACATGCCAATCATTGGATGAGGTGCCAATCACTGGGTTGGTTGGAACTATACCAATCTTTGGATGCCATGCCAATCATTAGAAAAAGTGCCAATCATTGGCTATTGGCACTGTGCCAATCATTGGTAAATGAAAAAGTTATAGATTTTCATAATTTTGTATCAATTTGCCTTAGGTTGATAATAGACTTTTTTATCAATCAATAAAAATCTTATCTAATCTCGGCCTTAATTTAAACATAATGTAACTGAAAAGACTTAAATATAATTATAAAAATAAATTACCTTTTATTTATTAAATTATATAATTGAGTTATACTATTTGTTTATTTTGTTTTTATTGGTTTTAATAAACTTTAAAAATTAAACAAAATCAATGTGCCAATCATTGGTTTGTTCAGTGCCAATGATTGGAAAATGGTGCCAATCATTGGTAAAAGGACATTGTTTTACTTTTTATTAATTATTTATTAATTTTAACAAAAAATAATGTATTTAATGTTTTTCACTAAACAAAAATATAATCAAAAATAAAAAAAAAATAAAAAAACTGTCGTTTCTTAATTCCCATAAGTTATATAAGCCGAATAAGTGGTGAGTAACCTTAAGGTGCCAATGATTGGTCGGTTTACCCTATCCATTCCAGAAACTTTTTTTCTCTTGAAAACTATCGTAACTTCTCCGTTCTTTCATTGTTTTATTAAAATTGCTCTCAGTCCCAATCCCTCCTTAAGTTTATTCTAGCTATCAAGGCACATGGGTTTGACTTTAAGGCACGTAATTTTAATTATAGAGGTTGTTTCTCTAGCCGCTCATCTTGAATGTGGAATACTTCGTCTTTTTCTATTATTCAATTTAATTGTTTTTAAGACCAATGTGCATCGACATCGGCTATGGGATCGTGGCACCCCATATATGGGATATTCGTAAAAAAAGTATGCCATACAATTGGTCAAAAAAGGTCAACTAGAAATTGGTAAGCCAACGAAAATTTGTAATCAAGGTTTAAACTTTAGCGAGGTCAAGCGCGATTTTTGACATCCCATTTGTGGCATATTAGCAAAAAATTATGTACCATCAGAAAGATCACTAGATCCTAATTAAAGGTCAACTATTTTCAGTAATTGGTCAGCCATACATTTTTTGGCAAAAAAAGTATGCCATTTGAAAATGGTCGGCAATTGATCAAAAAAGGTGAGCTAGTTTCAATAATTGGTTAGTAATAGAATTTTTTTTTTCACTCTTTTTTCGTACAGATTTAATTCATCGGACTATTAACTGTGCATTAAAAAATGACATTTTAGCTATATTATTTTTTTTTGGGTTTTTCCTTCACTTTTTCTGTGAACTTTTTTAAAGTTATTTTTGTTTATATTTATTTTAAACAGGCACTTTCTCACAGGGTATGAACTTTTGGACACGTGCTTTGTCGAAAACTTCTTAGGCCGAAAGGCATTAGATTTAAGATATAGTTTAACTTAGAGTGCCCGCATGGGGCCAGTAGGTTAGTTGTAAGTTATTGATAAGTAGGCTAGTTTTATGAAGTTCTGTCTAGCATTAATATAGTTATAAGATTGAATTAAATAAAAATGAATTAAAAAAAAAAAAAAAAAAAAAAAAACTTCTATTATTTGAGTTAAAGACAACAGAACATTTTTAAATTAATTACTAGTTAACTCATCTATACTTTTATAAATTAGCTGATTAATACAAACCAACAAATTAATTTGATTTTATTGATAGGATTTCGAAATTAACTCATTGAATATAGATAATACATATTTTATTTGTTTTTATTAATAATATCGTAAAAGTTTAAAGTTTAAATTTTAAATTGTATATGAGATATGATTTTTTTTGTTAAATATTAGCTTAAAAAGTATAGTGACAACGGATGGTCACCTTATAAGTTTGGAAAGCGATCTCTTCTCCGAGTGGTGACACAGCTCTTTAGCTGTTTTCACGATTTCATATTGTGAAAGTTAAAATTTCATCATAAAAGTAGTAGCTTTGACCATTTCTACATAAATATTTCTGTGAACAAATTTATTTATTTTATTTAAATAATTTCGTGTGCCTCCCTTGTGTTGAGTAAGATTTTAGTTTATGAAGCTTTAATAGAAATTCAGCATTGAAAGTTAAAATTTTGAGTTTTAAGAAATTAAGAACACAAAATCAATGATTCCAGAATGAAGCTTATTTGTTAATTATAATTTCTACTCAAAAATATTTCATTTTTCAAAAACGTAAAATAACTTTTTAGTTGCGACTTATAGGCACTATGAGGCAAGTTATGCATTCGGAAAAAGAAATCGAACTCGAAATTTTGATCAAAGTTTACATTACGATGATAGCGAAGACTAAAAAAGTGGGTCTCGCAATTCTGTCTGTCTGTTCGACTACATCCTAATTTTAATATTTTTCTTTAAACTTAGTAGATGTCACTTTAAATTTCCCCCCTCACACATTTTTTTTCTTTTTTTTTAAGACCAAAAGTAAGGGTACCTGTCATACGATTCTTTTTTCGAAATTTTATAAATATTTTTTTTCTCAAAAACTGTTTAAACTGTAATAATTTTAAGATTTAAAAAATAAAAATACGAAAAAATTTCATTTAGTTAAAGCTAGGTAATGGTTGAAAAAAATTTCCGAAAAATGGTTATTGAGGGTCCCTCATGGAACTATTTTTTTTTTGTTTTTTGATTTTCTAAAAAACGGTACCACCGATTTCGATCATTTGTTTTTGTTAAAGCTCCTCAAAAACTTCAATAGAATTGTGTATCTATTCAAATTTAAAAACAAAAAAGTTTGGATTTAAAAGAAAAAACTTCAATTTTTTTTTCAAAACTCAATGTTTGGAAAACCCCATGCTAGATTTCTTTTTAAGCTTGATAAATTAAAGTTTGTCAATATAATCTACAAGATGTGAGAACAAAAAATGTTAAAAAATGGTTTTCAAAAATCGTATTTTTCTCGAAAACGGCCGGCGCCTAGGATTTTGATAAAATTTTTTCTCTTTCAATTAATTTTTACGATCTTTAATTTAATAAAAAAAATTGAAATTAAGATATTACAGCTCGTAACTACCATAGAACCATTTTGTCTAATTTTGAATTTCTCACTATCGGCATAATGGATTTTAATGAATTTTTTTCTAGAGATGCTTCTAAAAACTTTTAAAAAATTGCATTTCAAAGCTTAAGAAAAAAAAATAGTTTTTGAATTTTTGGAAAAAAGTTTTTTTTTTCGGAAAATTCGATATCTCAAAAACGGCTCAATATTTTTTTTGGAAATTTAATTTTCATTCGCACAATAATAAAAATTTAAGGTTGGCGTACCAAATTTTTTTCTTAAAAATGTTTTAAAAATTGTGTATATAAAAGCTTATGTTCTTAAAAAAACCACTGCAACGACTTACAATTTTTGTTCTTGCATAAATTCATATTTGCATAGCATTCTGCATTATGTTTTTATCCCTTACTACTTAAAGAATTAAAAAAAAATAATTTTATCCTTATGAACATTCGTTTTTAATATTCCTAGTCTATTACATAGGAGCAAGTTCGTGCGACCCAGTCGTGCATTTTATTTAACTCGTATTTAAAAAATGAAACTACTTTATCAATTTTCATCGCAATATTAATTGTCATTTGATGTGGAAGGTTATGCCAAAGTTATTGATTTTTTGCCTAAGGAACAATAATTCAGTCATACATAAGCTTTATTGTTTTGTCATCAAAATAATCATTGATTTGGCATTAAAAAATAACAATAAATAATTTCAATGTTTGAATGATGAAAACTATAAATGGCATTCAAGTGTCAAATCAATCAATGATAGTGCAGTTCATCCGACGAATGGCAGAATGGAAAGGCAGATTGAAACGAAACGAAATCGATTGGGTGAATCGATTATTCGATTCTATATTCTGTTCAATTTATATTTGCAGTACAGGCTTTATGGGAGATCGGACATTGCCACTGAAATAAGAAACAGAATCAATGAGTTACATTGAAATTGTTTTTGTTATCTTCTTTCAGTTCACGTACATCCCAAGATGACCTATCTGCTCGCCGGGTGAAAGGAGGCAGAGAAAGGAAACTGATCGCCAATTTGCAACCAACCCTTATTGACATTGTTATTACTGAAAAAAAACACTGTGAATCAGAGTTACCATTATGGAAATTCATATGGCATTTTCTTCGGTTTTTGCTATGTAACTTTCAGGATTTAAGCTTTTTAGAGCTTTTGATAGCAAATATTACTGCTTTAGAGAAAAAGGTGTTGACGTTTTCACTACGGCAATTCTGTAAGAGCTTTAAATTAAAGATTACTTATTGAAATCATAAATGGTTAGACTGAAAGGCAAATATCCTATCTTCCCTGTACTGCAAATATAAATTGAACAGAGTATAGATCATAGCAATCTATAGGTAGGTACTATTCTTATGACAAGTTATGCTCCTCTACAAGATGGCCATTACGATGGCCCACTACTATGTGCCATCGTGTAGATGGGTTAATGGCGTTGGATTGATTATGGCGTGATGCGATGGTCTGGAATGGCGTTGATGTGGTACACATTGTGTATAGAGGGGTCATAATATTGACAGTGAACACGAAAAAGAGGGTCTCACAATTCCATCTCTATTTCTGTCTGACTGACGCAAAATAGAATCGACTGCCTCGGGTTCTTCTGTACACTTTTACGTTTGTTTGACATACGAATATTGTAAGGTTGATTACAGAACCGGTCATCAAACGTTGAAGAATTGGCTGTGAAGGTCCACCACGTTTACCGCAAAAATGGACGCAACTTTTACAGTGAAGAAAAATCATTTCGATAATAAGGAAACTTTACCATTTGAACGTGCTGTTCGTCTTCGTGCAAATTTTAATTATGGAATACAACGTCGCTCAAGTGGTTGCCTCGGCTGGTCGTGCGCCTTCAATTGCTGAGCCAATTGAACCTTTTTAACGAACAATCCGAAATCTTTGTGCAGAATTCTCCTCAGGATATTGGGTGAAATGTTGAGTTATTGAAATTGATGGCGAGTTGATGTTCGTGAATTGAGTCTCACACTTTCGGCTACACATTCTCGTCTGTTTGCACCGTACTCACTGCGAAAAAAACGCACTGTTTGGGCCATACAGCATTCACTTTGGAAATAATTTTTCAATATTTTCCAACGTTGTTGTACTGATTTAAATGAAACCACTAGATGACCCATGATTTAAAATGAAACGACTAGATGTCCCACCTTGTACTTTGTACATACCTTGTACTCCCTCTACCGATGGTGGAAGTCCGCAGGTGATCCAGATGGACGGTATCGAAAGGCAGCTCGTTATGGGCAATGAAGTTTCCCTCTAGATAATCCACTTTTCTTCTTCGCATATTCGCAGTGCATGCAAGACTTAACATAAGGTCCAGTGAAGCCCTTTATTTCAGGAAATCGGGACACATTGCTAAATCGCAACAACGCGAGCGTTTAATTATTTGCAAGATGTCCCATATCATCATAGTGATACCCTCCTCCTGACCGCTTTCGGAACTAACCATTTTTCGTCACCATCTACCAAGTCAAACAAACATTAACGCTCTATCCTCTATTACTTTTTCAGCATCTTCTTGGTCGATGTTATTTCTGATCCTTTGAGTGATGATGATATTATGTAGATGTCAAGTTATACAGGTAAAAAGAATTTCAGGACGCACAGTTTTCGTCTTTTCTACAATTGCCATGTCATATTTTTTATCAAAATCTTGAGTTGGAATTTTTTACGTAAACATATCAGAAGATATGCTCGAAGGGTTTTTGCCTTCGGGAGAATTCAAGTTTCAATTTTATTTGAAACACCCTGTAAACGCATTGAATAAATCTATTGAAATTAGAATAATACAAAATGACTTCACTTTATTTTAATACTTCCAAGACAGTTTCAAAGTTAACACAGCATTAAAAAGTAACATTTTTTATTTAATTTCTTTAACACTTATTTAAAAAAAAAAACGGTTTAAGCTTATCACTAGAAAAATACAACTAAATAATGCATAAATATTATTTGGTAACACTAGATATTTTTATAGCAATTTTCGAATGCACACCCATAGGTACTTCGTGTCGTCGGGTGACTTTCGAAAATTATGTTATTTCTCAATCCTTAACATACACAGTCTTTTTGCAAGTTTCCGTCGCTCATCCGTTGTCCTTAAACAAGCATCAGTAAACCTCTCGAACGTGCAGCATGTAGTGTCCTTTATAGCATCCCCATTCGCTCACTCACACACGTTCAATTTGAATTGTGCTATGCTGAATGTGATATTTGTCGTGCGCCATTGAGGTAGCCTCCGTCAGGATAGCATCACTATCTGCCAGGATATCTGAAATGATACATTAAGTGAAATGGAAATAGGTTAACAAAACTACGGCCATCAGCAGGAGCTCCATCACCACCCCTTCTGTGTTCACTGCCCTCATCATTGTATTAACATACCAACAACCAAATGGACCATCATTACTCTGTGATTGACCGTGTGATTCCACACATTGAGATGGTGAACGGATCTGTGTCGAATGAATAATTACAATCATTATTTTTGTAGTAGTTGTGTGTGTGTGTGTATGAACGTGAACGGAAGGGCATTCACTTCCGGAAATAGAGAGGACGCAAATCGAGAAACTTACTTAACTCCACTTATGCTGGACAAATCACTTTGCAGCTTCAACAGAGGCAATAGCTTTGGTACCGAGTCCAGCAGAACACAAACGGACTCCTTGAATAAATTGACTGTCGTGAAAATGACAATCACCGAGAACAGAAGCGTACATAACGGATCAGCAAGTTTTGCACTGGGCTGTGGGCGATAACGGAAGGATATAAATTAAAATTTGATAGTTTAAAGATTGCACAGGAAGATAATTTGCCCGATGCTAATCGGTAAGTGGTATCTAAGTTACTCTTTGATGTTTTCATTTTATTGATAGGCAAACAGGTTAACTGAAAATTATATACAAAGGGTTAGGTTTTGGCAAAATTTGCTCAACTACCCGTTGGCGTTGGTTGGAAAACCACGTACATACATTATTTTAATGAAATTTCGTGATTGTTTGATATTCGTACCTGTAGTCAAGGAAACATTTGAATTCACACTAGGGGGTTCGGTATTAGGAAAATATCGCAAAACAGGTGGGGTGTATACAAGCAGAAAGGATACCTCAACGAGCTTACTTTATGAAAGGCTAGGGTAGACAGCAGCGGCGATCACAGGTTGGCAAAGTGAGCTCGAGTTCCATAATTTTGAAAAATACTTTTTTTCTTCATTTAAATTGCAAATACTAAAATTGAAGTATAAGGACGGCTAGATTTTGACAGTTGATGGCAGCCATGTTGTTTTATTTGTTGTTAATTTTCCTGATTCAAATTTTTCGGACTATAAATTCCTATGCAACAATACCGTGTGTTAACTGACAAGGGTCCGAAGCAGATGGAAGCGGAACTCGATTTCAGGGGAAAAATCATTCTCTCAGCCAACAGGCACATTTTTGGATGAACAGATACACGTTAACAAGCCAAATTGCCGGATTTGGGACTATGCCAATCCACATTAGGCCCAACAAGTGGCAATGCAACCATTAAAAGGCAGTGTTTGGTGTGAATTGCTGGCTGGTGGCATCATTGGTAAATCTTCGAAAACGACCATCGAATTGCATCATCATCAATATTACCCGTGCCAACTCTGAAATTCAATCTGATTCATCTAAAATTGGACCTTTCAAATGCGCTTTATGCAGGAAAATCGAGGTAGACATTTCAAGATTGTCATATTTTACACATACGAGTAATATTATTGTAATCTTTTCTGTCATCTCTGATAAGTCGCTGGGAAGTTGGTGGTAAACGAGCTATTAATATTCCTAGAAATGGAGAGCTACTGAGTGATTCCCTATGTGGAAGATAATGGTGCTATAGAAGTATCTGGAAAGCACCCTTGAACTTACTCCTACAAAACGCACTTCACAAGTAATTGCACTGGCAGATCTGTGTGGGCTCGGTATAAGCCCTCATGAAATTGATCTTGTTATCTTCTCTAGGATATATAAAATTTAACACAAAGATCCCCTTCTATTAGGGGTATATAACAATTACATTCTCAGAATAAAAAAATATCTAGGGGTCTTATTTTGAATAAAAAGTTGATCAGGAAACCATTATACATATATAAATCAGCTCAAAGAGATCACAGTGGCTTTTTTATCCTGCCTGTGTACAAACAGATGCTCTTTTCAATCCACTGCACTGAACAGCGTTCATATGATAACGATCGACATATTTGGCAAGCAAACGGCCGTTAGCACAGCCTTTCGTTTTAAGACCTCTTCGCAGTAGATAAACAAGGCGCAATCCGTAATTCTGAATTAATTCAGATAATTTTCAAGTAACATTGATTAAACTATTACCCAACTAAACTTTCTAGATCTAATTCGAAGGATTAGACTTGAGACATTCTTGAAAGATGAATCCGTTCATTTCATACTGCTGAATCAAAAAATGATGGGATTTTGGAAGGCGGGTACTTAGACAGACTATCGTCCCTCATTTCGTCTTCCGAATCACTTTCGCGTGTTCCAAGCGGAACTTTAAGCGTTAAAAAAAATTCTATTTTGGCTTAAAAAAAAAACCAACACCAACAACAGATGGTATTGCTTCTACTTTCAGTTCTATTTTAAACTCCCAAGCTATATGTATATGTAGCACACTATAGGTCTATAGGCTGCTGGATAAAGAACAGCTCTCTGTATTTACGTATATGGCTAGAGAGCCGCAGTCAATAATAACTCAAATGTTTCAAAAGACTTAACTTTATTATTCAAACTTATTCCATCAGCATCTTTTCACATAGTTAAGCTACTAATTAATCGTTGTAATCTGTCTCTATAAAATCTATAATAGCCGTAAGCTGGCGATCATATCTGGTTTAGATGATTCAGCAGTTGAACATAGGGACATTCCATCAAGCTGTTAGGCTGATAAAATCGATAAAAGTGAAATAATAATACCTTGGATTGTATAGATAGGACAGATATTGGGATACCCGATGCTTCAAATAATCTTATACCCTACTCGTAAAAGATGATGTAAGGACTACAAACCTTAGGTCGAATAACATCAGTAGGTACTTTCTTGGCAACAAAACAGATCTTTCCTAAGTTAAATATAAAGAACTTGAATTATTTGATATCTTTAAATAAGTGTCATAATCGGGCACTGTTTAATGCACCCGTTCATGCTGGAATACTTTATGTCATTATTTTAGACGAAATGAGTTATTTTCGCGAGCAACAAGCAAAGTTTCATTTAAAATTTTTATATTTTTGTTTGACAAGCCACAACATTTTGAATTTTATTTTTTGGTAAATAAAATATGTTGTTTGTTTTCGCTTCCTACTTTTCATGCAATGAGTTTTTAAAATTTCTGAAGTTTCTTTTTTCAAAATCGATTGAATTGGGTGCGTTCAATAATTTCGCCTAAATATTTTATTTCTTTGTGAAAATATCGTGAAAATTATCTTATTTAGAAATAATACTTTCGTAACTCTCTTAAAATTCGAAAAAAATAATAGAAAACTGTTCCACAGATTTAACAAAAAATTTCATTTAGTAAAAATGAACCATTTTTTCGGTTTTTGATTTTCTCAACAATGGTACAACCGATTTTGATAATTTTTTCTTTAACTAAAATATTATTGTGTATTCAAATTTTTAAACATTTTTTGTTTTGATTTAAAAAAAAAATTAAAATTTTATTTTTAAGACTCAATATTTCGAAAACCCCATGCACGATTTTTTTTTTAATTTATAAATAAAAGTTTTTTAATATAATCCACAAGATGTGAGAAAAAAATTATTTTTTACCTTAACATACCAGTACCCACCATACAAATGTTAATTAAAAAATGGTTTTCAAAAATCGCATTTTTTTCAAAAATGACACCTAGAATTTTGATACAATTTTTTTTTTCGATTAATTTTTACGATATATAGTTCAATAAAAAAAAATTTGATATTGATTAAAATATTACTGACTGCCTACCTACTCATTATCGGCATAACGAATTTTAATGAAATTTCTTATTAAGAAGCTTCTAAAAGGTTTCAAAAACACTGCATTGCAAAACTTAAAAAAACAATTTTTGAATTTTCGAATAAACAAAACCAATTTTTTGGAAAATCTTATATCTTGAAATCAGCTCAATATTTTTTTTTGAAATCTAATACCTATTTATTCATACAATAATAAGAACTTAACCATTTTTTTTTTCTTAAAAATTCTTTAAAAATTTTGTATATAAGATCTTATTTTTTTTAAGAAACCACTACAAAAAAACATACTTACTTGTAGTTACCATATAACTACATTTTTTGAGATTACACCTTATCTTTATGAACATAACGGATTTAAATAGAATCGCTTATGCAGAACGTTAGGTTCTAAACAGGTTAAAAGAAAATAATAATAAATATTTTATGGATTTTTAACTAAAAAATAAACTTTTTTATTAAATTCAATGACGCAAAATTTTAAACAGCCTATTGTTAAGGTATTAGTATCGTATTAGTTAACAGGTTGCCAAATTTTAAGTAGTTTACTAACTCGCTATTAATTTCAAACATTTTCTAAATAGTATCGTACTATATCAATTTTCTTAAAAAATTACCTCTGAACACACTTAAAACAATCACAGTTCGTGCAAAAGTAAACAGAACTTTTTGACGTTTGCAAATGTCAAACAGTCGAAAGTAGTTAACACGATACTAAAAATATAAAATAGCTATTTGATGATTTCAAATTTAATAAAATTCTAGAGAAAGTATGATGCTAGACTCGATTAAAATTTAAAAAATTGTCGTTTTAATCAAGTATCATACTAAAACAATTTTAACATCGTACTCATTCGACTGAAATTTTGCGCCAATTTAAAACAAAATTGCCTCGGAAATGTTTTAAAATTTCTTAAATATTTTTATGTTTCAAATATTTATTTATAAATGGCTCCCTAACTATGTGAATAAAGCACTAGCGTTTTATTCGTCGATTTTAAAAAAAGAAGTGCTATATCTTCGACCGAACTATTATTTTTGAAAAAGTATCCTTTTTCGCTTGGTGGTTGGATGCTGTAGGAACTGGGGGCTTCGAGCTGTATCTTTTCCTACACATCAAGTGCTTACAATACCTCCTCGTTGGTAACCGCCGGATACTGGTCTTGGCTTTATGTCATGACTTGCTAAACATGTAAGTGCGAGTGTTGACCAAGGAAGCAATTGCAACACTAAACCCATGGCCCTACAGATTGGAGGTTAGTGCGTCGGGCTAACGACCCGGCCACAGTAAAAAACACCAATTGTTATGAGAGAGACGCGAGAAGCCTCGGATAACGACCCCCCTCAAATGGCAACCAGACCCGGAACGAAAATGGACTACGATTTACGAGTATGCACCTGGAATGTAAGGACACTCTACACACCAGGTGCTACTCAAAAACTTGAATCTGTCCTCTCGCAGTACAAGGCAGACATTACCGCGATCCAGGAGATACGATGGATAGGATCAGGAATAGCGAAAAGAAAAGATTGCGACATTTATTACAGCTGTCATCAAAGAATGCACATGTTAGGATGCGGATTCGTCGTGGGAAATCGACTCAGATCAAAAGTCATCGATTTTAAGCCGATTAGTGATCGCCTGGCTGTGATCCGCATCAAAGCTACTTTTCAAAACATCAGCCTAATATGTGCACACGCCCCTACCGATGAAGCTGAGGAATCTAACAAGGAGGAGTTTTACGACCTCATGGACGGAGCCTACGGAGCCTGTCCGGAGTACGATATCAAAGTCGTGCTCGGAGATTTCAATGCTAAAGTCGGGAAGGAAAATATCTTTGGCGGATTAGTTGGAAAGCACAGCCTCCACGAAATGACAACAGATAACGGCTTCCGACTAATCGACTTTGCTGCAGCTCGGAATACGGTGATAAATAGCACTAGGTTCCCCAGGCGAAGGATACACACAGCAACCTGGCGATCTCCAGATGGTCGAACCGCCAACCAAATCGACCACGTGCTAATTGGCGCAAGGCACGCGTCGAACATCTTGGACGTGCGAACTTTCCGAGGTGCAAACGTGGACTCTGACCACTTTCCTGTTGTGACAAAGTTCAGAGCCCGACTGTCCAACGAAAAGAAAATGAGGATCGCCCAAAGGAAGAAATTCAATATTGCATGCCTTAGCACACCTGAAAAAGCCATCACAGACTACAGTGAGCAATTGACCGGGCATTATTTAGACGAAAACACAGGGGAGCAAAAAAGCATAAGACCAGTCAATGAAGATCCAGTCCCACTACCCAGTACTGAAGAGGTTAAGAAAGCCATACAAAAGCTTAAGAATAACAAATCCGCAGGCTCCTGATAGGGTGCATGCATCAGCTCATCAACCAAGTGTGTGGTCAAATAGCTCCATATGCCCA
The DNA here is from genome assembly GCA_911387755.1 of Chrysotoxum bicinctum. Classification (NCBI taxonomy): domain Eukaryota; kingdom Metazoa; phylum Arthropoda; class Insecta; order Diptera; family Syrphidae; genus Chrysotoxum; species Chrysotoxum bicinctum. The sequence continues at coordinate 221,088,513 of OU426987.1, forward strand.
ATCTACAAAAAAGGCGATCCTATGTCCTGCAAAAACTACAGGGGCATATCCCTGCTTAATGTTGCCTACAAGATCCTATCCACCGTACTATGTGAGCGTCTAAAACCTTTCTGCAACACTATAATCACCAGCGTGGCTTCAGGCCAGGCAAATCCTGGAAAAGACCAACGAATTTCAAGTCGAGACCCACCATCTTTTCATCGACTTTAAAGCCGCATATGATAGCATAAGTCGCCAAGAGCTTCTATTGGCAATGTCGGAACTCGGGATCCCGAAAAAACTGATCCAGCTATGCCGCATGACGTTACAAAATACGCGGTGCAACGTGCAAATGGGTAACAGCTCATCCGAGCTATTCCAGACGTGCACAGGGTTCAGACAAGGAGATGCGCTATCATGTGATTTCTTCAACCTAGTCCTGGAGCAGATAGTGCGCAAGAGTGGTGGTAACCTGGAAGGCACTATTTTCAACAGGTCTTCCCAACTGCTTGGATATGCGGACGACATCGATATCATCGGCCGCTCCAAGCGAGCTGTGCTAGAAGCGTTCACAGCTATTGATGAACAGGCGAAACGCGTTGGTCTTGAAGTTAATGAGGACAAAACAAAGTATATGCTATCAACAAACAAAGCCGCATCTGTCCATCGCCTAGGACAAAACGTCACTGTTGGTAGCAGTAATTTCGAGGTAGTCAAGGAGTTCACCTACCTCGGAACGAACATCAATCCCACGAATGACACCTTAGTGGAAATTCGACGAAGAATTACCCTAGCAAACCGCTGCTACTTTGGTTTGGCCAAACAAATGGGTTCAAAACTCCTTTCTCGAAAGACAAAGTGCACGCTATAGATAATATATATATAATATAATATAATATAATTTTACCAGTTCTATTCTACGGCGCCGAGTGCTGGACGATAAGTAAATAAAATGCACGACTGGATCGCACGAACTTGCTCTTATGTAAAAGTACTTTGGAATTTAAGATACATTTTATAAATATAAAACATGGATTTAATGAGATAATAATGTTCAAATGCATAAAATTGCCGTCTGGTTTCCGGAAAAGTATGAATTTATGCAAATAAACCTTAAAAATCGTTTTATAATAAATACATTTTTTATATAAGAAATTTCTCTAAAATTTTTCAAGAAAAAAATGTGGCATGCGAATTTTAAGTATTTAATAATATTGGTTTTAGGAAATAATTTCAAAAAATAATCGTTCATAGGTTTTGAAGATATTGATTTAAAAATTTTTTTTTTTTTTTTTAAAAAATCCAATAAATATTTTTTCGAATATTTTTATATACAATATTATTTTAAACTTAAGGGGACTCCTGCTAAAAATGTTGGGTTAAAATCCTTAGAGCCGTTAATGAGAAAGTCGAAAATCAAAAAAACGGGTCTATGGCAGGTACCCCTAATAACATTTTGCCCCAAAATTTTTTTTGACCAAAATGTAGTCCATGTCCATAATATCACACTTAATTTTTTTTATCAAAATCGTTAGAGCCGTTTTCGAGATAAATAAGATTTTGCATTACGGGTGTATGGGGGGTACCCTTAGTTTTGGAGCTAAAAAAAAAATTTCAATTTCTCCTCTAGGGAATCACCGAAAACCCTTAACTACCGAGTTTGAAAGAAATAGGTCCAAGGGTTTAGGCTGTAGTGAGAGGTACAGACATACAGACACACTGAAACATGTTTTTTGTGTACTAAATTTTCCTTAAAATTTTTATAAAAAAAATTGATATGCAAATTGTTAGTATTTAATAAAATACATTTTAAAACGTAATTTAAAAATTTAATCGTGTATCGGTTTTCAAGATATTGAATTTTCAAAAAAAAAATTGTATTATTTTTTTAAAAATCAAAAAACTATTTTTTCGAAAAATTTTTTAGTTTATATTTTTTCAAATGCAAAGCAGCTCCTGCATAAAAATTTTGGTTAAAATCGTTAGAGCCGTTGGTGAGAAATTCGAAAATCAAAAAAACCGTTCTATTACAGGTACCCCTAATAACATTTCCCCCCAAATTTTTTTTTCACCAAAATATAGTCCATGTCCATAATAGCACACTTAATTTTTTTTATCAAAATCGTTAGAGCCGTTTTCGAGATAAATAAGATTTTGCATTACGGGTGTATGGGGGGTACCCTTAGTTTTGGAGCTAAAAAAAAAATTTCAATTTTTCCTCTAGGGAATCACCGAAGACCCTTAACTACCGAGATTGAAAGAAATAGGTCTAAGGGTTTAGGCTGTAGTTCGAGGTACAGACATACAGACACACTGAAACATGTTTTTTGTGTACTAAATTTTCCTTAAAATTTTTATAAAAAAAATTGATATGCAAATTGTTAGTATTTAATTAAATACATTTTAAAACGTAATTTAAAAATTTAATCTTGTATCGGTTTTCAAGATATTGAATTTTCAAAAAAAAAATTGTATTATTTTTTTAAAAATCCAAAAACTATTTTTTTTGAAAAAATTTTTAGTTTATATTTTTTAAAATGCAAAGCAGCTCCTGCACAAAAATTTTTGTTAAAATCGTTAGAGCCGTTGGTGAGAAATTCGAAAATCAAAAAAACCGTTCTATGACAGGTACCCCTAATAACATTTCCCCCCAAATTTTTTTTTCACCAAAATATAGTCTATGTCCATAATATCACACCTAATTTTTTTTATCAAAATCGTTAGAGCCGTTTTCGAGATAAATAAGATTTTGCATTACGGGTGTATGGGGGGTACCCTTAGTTTTGGAGCTAAAAAAAAAATTTCAATTTTTCCTCTAGGGAATCACCGAAGCACCTTAACTACCGAGTTTGAAGAAAATACGTCCGGTAGTTTAGGCTGTAGTTCGAGGTACAGACATACAGACATACAGACATACAGACATACAGACAGACAGACGGAATTGTCAGACCCACTTTTTTCGTCTTCGCTATCATCGTAATGTCAACTTTGATCAAAATCTCGAGTTCGATTTTTTTTCCAAATGCAGAACTTGTCCTATAGTACCTATATCGCAAGTAAAAAGGGGAATTGATACTGGGCACTTTCGAGAGAAAAATTCTTCGGCGGATATTTGGTCCTCTATGCGAAGAGGGCGAATGGAGAAGAAGATTCAATCGTGAATTATACGAGCTGTATCAAGATGTGGATGTAGTCCAAAAAGCCAAAACACGTCGACTACACTGGCTCGGTCACATCGAGCGAATGGACAACAACGCTCCAGCCAAGAAAATCTTCGAATCCCAGCCCCCAGGTTCGAGACGACGAGGAAGACCGAACCTCCGCTACAGGGACCAGGCGGTTATAGACGCAAGAGCGCTTGGTCCCGACGACTGGAGGGAGCTCACGACGGATCGCAACCGATGGAAGACCGCAGTAACTCAAGCAGAGACCCTCCATGGATCGGCAGCCGGTTAAGTAAGTAAGTATCCTTTTTCGCTTATTGAGTTAAATAAATTCGCCATCTCAGATCCAACGCAAAACAATTATACTTTTTTCATTGACTCGGCTGCACTTCCAATGATATTTTTAAAATAATCCTTTTTTTCAAACAAAAATGATTAAATATACATATGCACGCATGTAGGTCTACATCTGTATTGGTATACTCACATAAAATTTAATAATAATTGAGGCAACGAAAACGCCTACACTCTGTACCAGATCGCCAAATACATGAATGACTGCGGCTCGCACATTCAGATTTTCTTCCTGACCGCATGCTGGCATTGCGTTCTTTCTGCAAATATAAAACAGTTTTTGTTTACGTCCATCAAAATACAAACAAAAAAAAAAAAAACAGAAACACATCAAATAAAATTTAACGAAAAAAAAGGACTTTTTTGGTCATGAAATTAATGAGTTTTTGGATCGGAACCACATCCTTGATACCTCACATGTTGTTGTTTGACAATATCCGCAGATGCGGAAACTGAGACGTCTGCTGGCAATGGATTCCCAACACCACCGTCACTATCCGGCAAATGACTATGATGGCCATGAGTTGATGCAGCATCACTCCTAGCAGCTGAATGAGAATGCGAGTGCGAATGATGGTGTCCTCCACCGCCACCGTGTCCATGGGAGTGGCCATGAGAGCCGGGGAAAAGCGACGAACCATGCAAAATGAATGCCATACTGCAAGGATGTTCCCAGAAAAAAAAACAAACAGAAAGAAGGAAAATCAAAACTTCATAAAATTCGGATGTACAATGTGCTGGAGGAAGACACAATCATCCACCCCTCTGGGCTCTATATCTACAAAGAAGTCCTTACGCAATGTTAATTAAAATCCCAATTCCAGCGATTATCATCATGGTATCCGGATTCAAGTCGAAGTCATCTGAAAATAATCTCTGGCATGCCACAACTGCTAGGACGGCTGTAAGGATCCAGATGCCCAGTATCGATACCAGTGCTCCGATGACCTCTAAATGGGAAATACAAAGTCATATCTAAATTTGATTTCAAATATTTATTCGTTGGTTTTTGTACAAGGACTTGGATTTTTGGGGGATGGGGGGCTTTGATTGGGACTGGGAATGCGTCTCATTTATTTACCGATGCGTTTGTATCCGAATGACATGTTTTGATCAGGCGCCCAACTGGATATCCAAATCGCCAAGAGACCAATCACAAAGCTAACGCAATCAGATGCCAAATGGGCAGCATCTGTCATTATCGCCAGGCTTCCGGCCATGTATCCTCCAAGGAATTCTATAATCTGAATGAATATAAATACAGTTATTAAAGGCTTTTCCATACAAATAATTGAGGTTAGAGAGGGAGAGACGTTTTCAATTTTGTATTCCAAAATAGATTTGCTTTCTAATTCCACAAGGACTCGTTTGTTTAACTATGTTGACAAGGATTTAGATATTTCAATTGTACACCAGGGGGAGTCCGTGTTTGTTTCAGTTACACACACAGACCTTTATTATAATAAAACAATGATTTTCTATTTCGGGTTCTGGTTCTTGAAGTGCGGGTTGTTAATGGTCCTTCGTATGAAGGTAGTCATAGGAAACTGAACTGGATAGGTTTTAAGAAAATGAATGACAAGCTTTATGCTCAAGGGTCTGGACCTCTGTATTGACAACTTATCGACGACCCAAATCACTTACGTCTAAGCCAGGTACAAATAGAAGGCCGGAAATTGAATAAACACAATAAAAGGAGCAACAGTTTTGCGGTTAAGGTGTTTAAATGAGTAGTGATTGTTGATTGGGATAGACTTGTCCTTGGCATTATTGAGAGGAAAAATAATTTAAATGTGTATTATTTTCGAGTCTTTTGAATGTTTAGAATGTAATAATATTAGGTTAGACACGGTGTGGTCTCGAGCAAACTCATTTGACACAATAACCTCCAGTGATCTACGGGCATTATCGAACTGAGTGGAGTAGAGGTGAATAATCCTGGACACTAGAATGCTTTATTGGGCAGGTCATATACGCCTCAAAAGTTGTCAACACTGTACACTGTAAGATTAGAAGCTTTTCGACAAGTTAAGAGATGGATACGACACGATCTACAATGCAAATGCGGAATCACTCAGCTATGTGTTCAGATGAGCATCAACCTACTCATTTTGACAGTGTCTCTGACTCGTGAAGAACCAAGGCTTAGGGAATTATAAAAATGGAAAATTGAATCGTTTTGCAGCCTCCGAACTGATAAGCCTGAAGGCACTTTCTCATGAAATTGGGTGATAATTGAAGCTTCAACTAAAAAACACTCTCATTAAGCTAGGACTTTTAAAGGAAAACCTCGGAAAATAAATAAAATCGAGGTTAACGGCTCATAGAGAGCCTAATCCAAGTGACTAACAACTCTCAGCCATTTTTGCGTGTGTTTGTTGTCGACAGAAATTTAGAGGACCTACTTCTTTCGAGCGGCCAGAATAAGAAACACTTTTCTTGACAAGAGATACTCTTGGAGGGTTTTTCCCTTCCCCAAAATGCCAGTTTCCTTGAAAAACGCTTGTTTTAAAACTGAAGCGACTAGCAAGGGAACCCGGAACCCAAGGGGCTTAACAAAAATCCCCACACGTTTAATTAATCGACTTTCACAAAACTACATAGATCTCATAATTTTGGCAATAAGTTATTGCAAACTGCAATTCTAATAAAAGACCCCTACATTTTCTAAAAACAAATTAGTTCCACGTCTTCAACCAAAAACTAAAGGATTTTGTAATAGATGAGGGTAGACTTTCACAGTAACGTTTTAACTGTTACTTACGATCCTGTTTTAATTTTCAAAAGGTGCAAATGATACAAATTAATAAAAATAATCTTCAGCGACAGGGCCTATTTTTGGATGAACAGGTACAAGAAGGACTTCGGACGAATTCAATAGAAACGACGTCTTAAATGGCATTGCATTCGCAGCACGATATAGTTTGGTGAGGATTTTGTGTCGGCAGAATTATCGATTCGCACATTCAAAATGAAAGCACTGGCATCACAATCAATGGTGAGCACTTCCGATCGATTATTAGAATGTTCTTTGTCCCAATTAGATCATATGAATGTCAACGACTTGTGGTTCCAACAGGACATGGACAAGGACACGTGCCACATAGCTTATTCCAAAATAGAAATACGAGAAGATTCATTTAAAAACATGGTTATCTCACCAAGAACAACGTGAACTGGTTTCAGATCTTTGAATAAGCTATACGGCACGTATCCACGTGCTGTTGGAACCAAAAGTCGTTCACATCCATATGATCTAATTGGAATCCAAATAACATGTTTATAACCGATCGATAGTGTACTCCATTGATGGTGATGGGAGTGCTATCATAGTTTTCGAAGAAGTGTAAATCGATAGTTCTGGCGACCCTCAATCCTGACCAAACTCTAACGTGCTGCGAATTCAATGCCATCTTAGAATCTTACCGTGTAAAATTTTTCCTTGTGGGGCCTACTTCAAAATTAGTGTAAGCCCTGTCTTCTCTTAAACGCAGCCAGATCTATATCATAGAGTATTATCGAAATCTAGACCTCTCGTATGCGTGCCACCCCAGCGAAGCCTTTACGTTGGCCATGTCATGGCGGGTAACTGGAAATTGCAACAGGACTGTGATAGGTGCAACACAGCTGATTCTAAAATGGACATTCTATACCGACCGATTTAAGAAAAAATCTAAATCTTAGGATTCAACTGCGTTAGACTTTTTCTTGTGCGGTTTCCTTAAATAACGTTCGTACCAATAAGGTCCAGACAACCGGTGCCTCAAAGGCAACATAAACCATGTCTTCTCTCAAACGCAGTCAGATTTATATCCTAGAGTCATCGAAAACTATACCTCTCGGATGATGCGTGCCAGCCAACGAAGCCTTTATCTTGGCCATGTCATATAGGGTAATTGCGGTAGAGATGCCGAGCTTTTTCAAAAATCAATTTAATTTTGTATTAAAGTAAAATAAACCTTATTTTTGGAACAATCTTTATTTTAATCTTCTAAAATAAAAAAAATACTTAAAATGAATATATAACAGATTTAATAAAAATAAAATACATAGGTATTGACTTGATGTACGAATTTGGTGGAAGCACCTATATCTATTAAGACGCGGCATCTTTCCCCGAAATTTTTTTTTTTTTTTTTTTTTTTTTACAATATCAGAATTGGTCGAAGAGAGCTTATAACAGGCTCCGTCTTTCGACCAATGGTTTGCCAACACAGAGAACTGTGTTATACCACCGGCTCATCATTTAGTGCAGTGTTAGTTGTTAGTAGGCAAACTCTATAACAATTAACACTGACACAAGAAAACATGAAAAATAAACAAATAATATTACGTATGAACAAAACAATAACATAACATGAAACAAAGAAACATTTAGGAGCGTGGACCACTGGTTTTGAGAAGGTTTTTTAATTTACATTTATTTATATTAAAATCAAAAATATTTGAATTCCAATTTACAAGTCTACCCATACGTGTCAAGGGCTCATGAATGCCATAGTTGGTCCTATGTGTTGGGACCTTAATCATATCGAGGCCTCGAAGATTATAACCTCCTCCCCGATAATTAAAATAAACCGAACATAAAAGATCTGGTGCATCTGTGATGCCTGTTATTAATTGGTGGAAAAATACCAAATCATTGTTTGTTCTTCTTTGTTCCAAAGTTTGCATCTGAAGAATAGATAATCGTTGGTCATAAGAGATGACATACGAAGGATCACTCCATTGAAGTCCTTTCAAGGCAAAACGAGTAAAGTTTCTTTGCACAGATTCTAATCTCTCAATATGAATATCATAAAGAGGAGTCCAAACCTGTGATGTATACTCAAGATGGGTCCAAGGTCCCTTACAGTCATAACACAAGTTAAAATGTGCCGTGAGATAACATATTCATGAGAGTAAGGAGAACGTTTTTTAGAAAAAGTCATAGTTTGACATTTTGTCGGGTTGAGGTTCAGACTGTTCTTTTCACACCACAAGGCAAAATGGTTAATATCATCTTGCAGTAAGGCCCGATCATTTGAAGATACTATATTTTTATAAATCTTCATATCATCTGCAAAGATTAGAATTTCGCTATTGCGAACACACAGAGGAGCATCATTAATAGCCAATATAAAGAGTAGTGGTCCCAAATGGCTTCCCTGCGGAACACCTGATTTGGCAATAAACTCTCTTGAGTATGAATTTCTGAATTTGACTTGATATAACCTATCTTCAAGATATGAAGATATCCACTTGATGAAAAGTGGTGGAAATCCGTATGAGTGAAGTTTAAACTTGATAATCTCATGAGACAGTTGATCAAAAGCTTTCGAGAAGTCAGTGTATACACAATCAACTTCTTGACAACTTTCTAGAGAGTTTAAACATTTATTCAAAAAGACAACAAGATTAGTAACCGTAGAACGTTTTTGCATAAAACCATGTTGCTGGTTGCAGATAATAGTTTTACATATAAATGTCAAACTGTCACATACAACTTGTTCGAACAACTTCGGAATGCAAGAAAGTTTGGAAATTGGTCGTCAAAAATTTGCGTTAAAAATGCTTTCTTCCAAACTGCAGGGAATTTACCTAATTTCAGGGATAAAACAAAAATATTACGCAGAGGAAGAGCTAAAACAGACTTACATTTCTTCAATAAAGCGGGTGGTATTCCAGCGGGTCCAATAGAATAGTCGTCTTTTAAATGTGACAGAAAGTCCAAAATTTTGTCATGATCTATTGTAATATTATTGAATGATACCTGAGGACAATTTCGTAAGAATTGAAAATAGTTATCGTCAACAACAACAGGGGAATCAATGAAGGATTGGCTAAAATTATTTGCAAATCCCTCACAAATTTCTGTAGTAGTACTCAAGATTACGTCATTATAAACGAGATTAACAGGATAACCGTCGCTTTTCTTTTTGGAATTTATAAATTTCCAGAAGTTTTTCGGGTCTAATTTCAGGGAAAGCCCCATGGTTTGAAGATAATCATTATAACATTCATAAGAGAGTTTTTTGAATTCTTCTAAAAGGGAAATGTAAACTACTTGATTCTCTACTGTCATGAACCTTATATATTTTTTCCAAGCCTTATTTCTTTTATTTCGAAGGCATTTGAGTTCTTTTGTGAACCAAGGATGACAAGAAGAATTAGAGGGAATAGATCTTTTTTTAGGGACAGTTTCGTTTATGCATCTCATCAAAATAGAATAGAAGCTTGAGACAGTTTTGTCAAGATCATTAGAAATCGGTAAACGTTCTATACCGGAAATAATTAAACTATCTAAAAGCTGTTGAAAATCACCTCTCCGAAAGTCAAAATTATAAGAACAGTCGTGGGGATTACTATTTTCTAGTAAATGACCACTCAAGTCAAGAAAAATGTCAAGAGGCGGGTGATATTGATCTATGTTAGATAAAGCAGAGATAGATTCTACCACTACTGATGTACTAACGGCGTCAGATGAGAATACAAGGTCAAGTTGTCTATTCATATTATTTCGTATACAGCTTATTTGCTGTAAATCTGTAGAGATAATATTATCCAACATTTGGAGCTCTTGTTGGGGTGAACTTGTGGAAGCTTCAAAATAGGATTCGTCATCAGAGGGAACCCATTCGATATGGGGAAGATTAAAATCCCCTAATAAAAGAATTTTACTGTCAAGGCTAGCTAAACTGAAAATAAATTCGAGTGCTAAAGAAAGTTCAGTGTATACGGAACCAGGACTTTTAGGTGGAATGTAAACATTTAAAACAAATAAGACTAAAGATTCCTTAGTTATTTTGACGCATAACAGGTCAATTGTCAGACTGAATGGGAAGACTATTTGTGTTGAGCAGAAATTACTTCTAACAGCAATAAGTACTCCCCCGCCAACTGAATTTGTAACGTCAACGTGACGGTCCTTTGGGAAAACTAAGAACTCATTATCAAAAAGTTCAGTGTCTAATATTGTTGCGTTAAGCCAAGTTTCTGTAAGGGCAAAAAGATCGTATGGCAAAACTAGGGAATTTTTGAAAGTCTTAGAAGTTTTACTTCGAAGACCTCTCACATTTTGGTAGTAGATGCAGAACCTGGGCAGTTTTTTGAATTTATACTAGCAGACGAATTTAAATTTGATTTCCTTCTCAAGGGCGCTGTAAATTCTTTTACCAATGTGTTAGGAGGCCAAGAAGTACTACATATGGGTTCGAAGAGAGAATTGGGAGCTATTATTTTGAAGGAGGCTACGAAGCTGTTTGGTTTGCTTATTTTGGAGCATTTGACACATGATGAATTGATAATAGCCTTAGTAGCAATCAAATGATCCACAACATCTTCAGGCATCGTTTCGGGTTGGAGACGAGATATAAATATGGCCCTGGGCTTCGGAACTGAAATTAAAGTTTTTGGACCAGTAACGACGGATTTCTGTGTTGGAGTCAAGTCAAGATTTTCGGTGACAGGTTGAGGTGGAATGGGTTCAGTGGGTTCAGAGGAGGTTTCGGTAACATTAGTATTCGATTCATTAATATGGAGTGATTCGATAACCGGGTCGGATAAAGTTATTGAATTTTTAACGACTTCACTACCAATAAGGGACGTTTTTTTAGGTGCCGCGCCGGGCCTACGTTGGCTGACAAGGTGGTCATGTCCCTTCTTCTCTTTTTACTTTTCTTAGAAGTAGAAGGATTTGATGAGAGAATATCATCCGTTGAAGAGGAATTGTCCGCTACTAGCACCGGAGAAGGGATACTATCAACCGTTGTCACAATACTTGCAAAGTTCAAACTTAACTCTTCAAATCCCTTGGAGATTTTCGTTAGCTCATCTTTTAAGGAGGAAAGCTTAAAACAGAAATGAGCTAGCGAAATCTTTCTACAGTTAGGACAATACCAAAAAGCAATACTTGAAGAATTAATTCTGTCCATTAACGAGTTATTTGTACCGACACATTTGGCATGGAATAGATTTCCACAAGGTCCGTAACACTTGAAAAGAGGGGCTACACAAATACCCTACACATAACGTCACTGATAGAGTTTTCATATAAAACAACAACAAATATCTCTCACAGAATAAGATTAGCTAGAATTTTTTTATTTAACATTTAATTAAATTTAAACAATTAACTATTAATAAATTTAATAATCAACTAAACCTTTACAACTATTTTTAAACTACAAAATAAATGCATGCATATTAATTTTAAAATATTTACCAATTTACCATGAACAAGCAGCATAAAGCGATAGCAAGGATTATTTTGATTTTTGCATCACGTTCACTTTTGGTTTTCAAATTAACTGCGAAACCGGGTTGATAGCATTTGCAGTTGTTGTAAAATAACTCATGCTCCTCCTGAAATAAAAGAAAATATTTAAGAATGCTGAATAAACTATAACATTATCCCCAAAAATAATAGTAAATATATTACCGAAACCACAAATAAGAATTAATTCCAAAATTTAAAGATTGTTGTCGATGTAGAATTTGACTATGTACAACATATCACAAGTCCCCCGGTATCCCCTAATTGCATTTTGCCAAATTGACGTTGGCAACAAAAGGAAGTGGGAAGAGGAGTTGGTTGTATGTAAGTTTATCAAACTGAATTTTATAATTTGGTACAATTTAATAATATAACACATGGTTTTAGGGTATTTTTGAATGCTTAAAAGCCTTAGCAATAGCCTTAGGAAAAATGTTTAATTCGTTTTTACAAATTCCTTCCCCACTCCCACTCCCACTCCAATCCTTCTATGCAGGCTGGGCCAAAAATTTTCCGTAGAATTTTTCTCACAAAGTATTTGAAGGGTTCTCAATAACCTTTGAAATGATTCGTGCCTTTGCACCATGTGTGAAGAGGAATGATTAATGTGTCATACATGAACACTTTAGTTGCTCGAGAAAGGACATTGCTATGCTCAATTGCCTTCTTAGCCAAAAGAAACAGCGATTGTCAAGACTTATCCTTCGTTTGAGTCCAGTATTCGTATCGTTGTTTGAGTTTATATCGCAAACTAGGTAGTCAAAGACTTGAAGTACCTCCAGGTTATAGTTGTCTATAGTTTCTATGAGAAACGTTGGTATTGGATGTCCATTTTTGATGACAGCATATACTTGCTCTTGCTGTCATTGACCGTTAAACCTATCTTCTTCGCTTCCTTCGCCATACTCACGAAAACACCACTGACATCACTCTTCGTTCTTCGTTTTAATATCAATTTATTTGGCATATGTGAGTAACTGGACGGAATGTTGAAAGACTGTACCTTAAGTGTTGGTATGAGAGTTCGCACTATTACTATTTCAGGAACAATATTTAGTAAGAAGCAATGAGAATTCATTGGATTGTTTAAGAACTTTACTACTATTAAAGGTATTAGTGGGGTCTTTCCCGACTTTGATGGAAACGGGTGTATCATGTATCCTCCCACTCAAATGAACGAGTTGTCATGATGGATGCCAAATATAGCCATTGCTCTACATACATTGTCTCTATAGATGCTTTCATATGCCGCCGATAAATTCATTAAAAGTTGATAAGGTCTCAATTTAAAGTTGTTTTCCAAGCCTTGCTCCTATGTGAATATTTGGTCGATGAAGATGTACTTTTCATGACAAGATATGTAAACTCATCGAGGATTTGTACCTTTCTCATAAAAGGCAGTCCCTCTGACAAGACATTTTATCGATATTTCGATATATAGGAGGAGGTTTTATATGGGAAGTTATGCATTTCTAAATTCCTAATTTCAACCCGAGATTTTGATTAGAGTAATGTATACTCTGATCAAAATCTCGAGTTCGCTTTGATGGAAGACGAAACAAGTTGGTCTTTCAAATAAGTCTCTCTGTTTGACTATAGCGTAAGCGACTTGATATTTTAAAGCTTTGTAGATAGTATTTTTTAATTTTCCGATATTTTATTTTTCTTTTTTTAAGAGCAAAATAATGGTACTTGCCGTACGATTTGTGTTTTTTTTTTTTTTTTTTTTTAATTTTAAGAAATATTATGTTTTTTCAAAAACTGTTCCATAGATTAAAAAATTTCATTTAGTAAAAGCGTAAAAGATGCTTGAAAAAAATTTCAGCAAAATGGTTATTTTTGGTACGTTTTTTTGTTCTAAGGCAAAGCTTCTTCAAATTTTCAAAAAAAAAAAATGTTTTGGATGTTTAACAAAAAAATTTTTTTTGGATGTAGACAAAATTTTTCTTTAATCTAAAAGTATTCATTAAATAAAATAACAGTATTCATCATACAAATTAAAAAAAAAAGCTTTTCGAAAATCTTATTTTCTTGAAAACGATACCTAGATTTTACGATCTATAATTCAATAGAAATAAAATGTACAACTAGATCGAACTTACTTGCTCTTATTTAAAAGTACTATGAGATTTAAAAATTGTATACTTCTGAAAAACATTAATTAGAGAAAAATGCCCAAATGCATAAATCAAATTGTTTAAATTTCTAAAACAATAACTAAGATTTTGAGTTCAATAATAAAAATTTGGATTTAAAAAAAAATATTTGTAATGCCAATTTATAGTAGGTATTTAAAGATATACATTTAAGGAAATGATTTAAAAAAAAAAAATCGTTCACATGTTTTCAATATATTGACTTAAAAATTGTTTTTTTTTTTTTTTTTTTTTTTTTTAAATCCAATAAATTTTTTTAGAAAGTTTGTATATACAATATCATTTTAAATTTGAAGACTATAAGATAATAGCTTTGATAGAAATCGGTAGAGCTATTAATGAGAAAATCGTAAATAAAAAAAAAACGGGTTGACGACAGATATCGTTAGTATCATTTTTCCTTTAGGTATATGGTCGACTGTTTGATCAAAAATGAAAACACATAATTCTTTTTACCAATATCGTTACAGCCTCTTTCGAGATAAATAAGATTTTTCATAACTAATGTATGGCAGGTCCTGTTAGTTTTGGAGCCAAAGAAAAAGTCCACTTCTCCTCTAGGGAATCACCGAAAACCCTTTACCGCCGAGTTTTAAGAAAATATCTTTAGCACTTAATATTATAGATCGAGGTACAGATTATGTACAGAAAGACAGACGGAATTGTGGACCCCACTTTGTCGGGTTCTCTATGATCAAAATGTAAATTTTGATCAAAATCTCGAGTTCTGTTTTGTTTCCAAATGCAAAACTTGCTATATATAAAATGAATGACTGGGAAGCACGAAATTTCTCTTATGTTTGTTGTGTATTTATATTGTACATAAGTGTACTAAACTTAAAATCAATATAGTCACTGAATTGTAAATGTTGGTAGAACTGAATTATTATATCAATATATATATTTCCTACTAAGATCCATTTTGGAATCAATGCAACCTTCTTCTTTCAATAACCTTTCTAAGAGTAAGACGTATGTTATAAGTATAATACATTATCAATAAATTTACTATAAGTTGAAAGCTTGAGTTTCATTCCTCAACACAAAAATATAAAAGTGGCGACGAGGATTAAAACAAAACGAAAAAAAAAAAGCACATCTTGTCATAATATTTGAGTTAAATGGTCAAGCCACACGTGTAAAATGGCATCTCAGTCTGTGGGAAAATTGGAGGAATATGAACCAGGCGAAGACTTCGAATCGTATGAAGATCGATTAAGAATATATTTTCAACTAAACGATATGAAAGAGGAAAGAAAGTCACTGATTCTCTTAAGTCTAATAGGAAAAAATACGTACGCAATACTCAAGAATTTAGTCCAACCAAAAAAACCAAATGAGATTTCATTTGAAAATTTGGTAAGTGCATTGAGAGACCACTTTGCACCAAGGGTCAACATACGAGCTGAGCGCTACAAGTTTAACAAAGCGTTTCAACATGAGGGGGAGAGCATCACAGAATTCATCATTCGTTTAAAATCTCTGGCCTCGACATGTGGTTTTGGAAAATTCTTGGAAGCCTTGCCATTAGTTGTCACAACAAAATGCTGTGAAAAATTTAAGGAGCCTGATGTCATCTCTCCAGTTCAACTTAAGTCAAAAGCCTTGGATGACGCACTCACAGATCGTTTTATTGCTGGAATCAGGTCAGAAGAAATACAGCGGGAACTATTAAATAATTCAAAGTTAGATTTTGAACAGTGTTGTGAATTGGGTCTCAACATGGAAATGTCAAGAAAAGAAGCACATGCTATTCGTCCAAATATGACATCAGAAGAATGCCATAGAGTCTCTTATCAGTCATTAGGCACTAACAAAAAAGAGAAGCACATAGATAATCAGTCAAAGTATAGCAATAGAAGAGGAAATTGTCATCGTTGTGGACGGCAGCATAATCCAAGCACTTGCCCTGCAAACAATTGGAAATGTTTTGCTTGTAATCGGATGGGACACACGTCAACTGTATGCAGAAACAAAACAACAAAAACAATGAAGTCTAAGGTCAATGTAGTCTATCAGATCAATTCAGTGAAACCAGCTGATCGTGCTGTGTGTTGGCTCAAGGTAGACAACCAGCCGCTTTGTATGGAGGTGGATACGGGAGCTTGTTCATCATTAATTGGATTAGGAGAGTATAATAAATTATTTTCAAAAATTAAAATAGAGCCATGTATTTTAGATTTATGTTCAGTTACAGGTCAGAAATTAGCATGCAAAGGAAAAATCAAAGTCCAGGTGGAGTCTTGTAATAAAAAGTGCGGGTTGGAGTTGATTGTGATTGAAACTAGTAGAGAATTTAAGCCTCTATTAGGCAGAAGTTGGTTGGATGTTTTGGTGCCCGACTGGAGAACAAAGCTTTTTGGAATTCTGGATAACAGTGAGTTAAATCTAGTCAAAAAAGTTTCAAGCGATGAATATCTAGAAATAATTAGAAGAGATTTTAAAAACATAATTGAGCCTCAGCAGAATCAATCAATCAAAGGGTTTGAGATGGATATTATTTTAAAGGAAAATGTAGTTCCAGTATTTCACAAGCCGTATGAGGTTCCTTTTCGCATCAAAGATAAAGTCAGGGAAGAGTTAAATCGATTAGTCAGTATTGGAGCACTAGTACCAGTAAAATATAGTTCATGGGCTAGTCCAATCGTTTGTGTTCCAAAGCAATCTGGAGAGGTTAGAATATGTGTTGATTTTAGGACCACTTTAAACAAAAACATAGTTACACAACACTATCCTCTTCCAAGAATTGAAGATATATTTGCATCGTTGTCTGAATGCAGAATTTTTTGCATAATAGATCTTTCTGGAGCATACCAACAATTAATAGTGTCAGATGCATGTGTAGAATTGCTTACAATAAATACATTTATGGGTTTACTGAGATTTTTACGCTGCCCAGCGGGTCTAAAGAATGCTCCATCAGCATTCCAATCAGTCATGGATCAAATTTTGAAAGGTTTACAAAATGTTTTCTGTTTTGTGGATGACATTTTAGTTGGAGGTGTAGATCAGCAAGATTGTAAAGAAAATTTGTTAAAAGTTTTGCATAAACTTAGTGAGCATAATGTTCAAATTAATCCAAAAAAGTGTAAATTTTTTGTTGAAACAGTGGAGTATTTAGGTCACAGTCTCTCAAATGGAACAATTTCTCCAAATAATGAAAAAGTCAAAGCAGTTGTTAATGCTCCAGCACCAAAGAATGTACAACAGCTGCAGTCATATCTTGGCATGTTAAACTATTATAATAGGTTTATACCAAACTTATCCGATAATTTGAAAGATCTGTATGGGTTATTAAAGAAAGGAAGTGAATTTATTTGGTCCCCAGCTTGTGAGGAAGCTTTTGAGAAGTCAAAGTATCTTTTGTCAAAGAGCAAACATTTAGAGCTTTATGATCCCAAGAAACCTATAGTGGTAGCTACAGATGCAAGTCCTTATGGAGTAGGTGCAGTAATGTCGCATATATGTGATGGAGTTGAAAAGCCAGTCATGTTTATTTCAAGTACCTTGTCATTCTCGGAAAAAAACTACTCGCAACTCCACAAGGAAGCATTGGCAATAGTATTTGCTGTCAAAAAATTTCATAAGTATCTGTACGGTAAGGAATTTTTAATTGTTACGGATCATCAGGCTTTAAGGGAAATTTTCAACCCTAAGAAGGGAATGTCAGGTGTGGCTGCTGCAAGGTTACAAAGGTGGGCAATTACACTTTCCATGTATGATTACAAAGTAGAATACAGGAAAGGTTCCTTGATGGCCAATGCCGATGCATGCTCAAGACTTCCATTAGAAGATACAACGGGGATAGAGGAAGTTAATTTGGTAGATAGGATAGACAATTGCACAGAAGGATTAGAAATAAATAGCAAGGAAGTAGCAAAGAAAACACAAGCAGATATAATTCTTAAAAAAGTTTTTAAGTATGTTTTTCATAATGAATGGCCAAAAATTATAAGTAATGATATTGCACCATATTTTCGAAAGCGTAATAGTTTATCGACAGAAGACTTAAGTTTATTTTATGGCAACAGAGTAGTTATACCTTCAGAGCTTCAAAAATCGGTCCTTGACATGATTCATGGAATGAACCATGCAGGTGTAGTAAAAATGAAGTGTATAGCTAGGGGTTATGTGTAGTGGCATATGATAGATGCAGACATTGCAAAAGTAGTCCAGCAATGTCCACAATGTCAGTCAACTGCAAATGTTCCAAATGTAAGTTTTAGTCAGTGGCCAAAATCAGAATATCCATTTCAAAGGATTCATATTGATTTCTTTCAGTTTTTAAAATTTAAATTTTTGATTGTGGTTGACTCATTTTCAAGATTTGTTGATGTGATTCTAATGAAAAATACTAATGCAGCAAGTGTAATCGATAAGTTGGAAAACTTTTTTGCAGTTTTTGGATTACCTAGTGAAATTGTGTCAGATAATGGGCCTCCTTTTGGAGCATATGAGTTTATAAAATTTTGTAAAGCAAATGATATTAAGGTTACAAAATCTCCACCTTATCACCCTCAGAGTAATGGTTCTGCTGAGAGAAATGTCCAAACAGTAAAGAAAGCTTTAAAAAAATTTTACTTAGAAAATGAAAAACTAGATGTATCCTTGATGATTTCCAAATTTTTGTTCAACCAAAGAAACACACCTACGTCACCAACAAACAAAACTCCATCGGAATTGATTTTTTCTTATAAAACTAAAACTAAATTAGATATTTTGAATAGTAAAAAACAAATGAATTTTATTGATAGCACATATAAGTTAAAAAATAGTGGTTGCAAAAGAAACGAATTAAGAACAGTTGTTAAAAATGGAAAGCAAAGTTCTAATAAAATGTATGAAATAGGAGATCACATTTTATATCTGAATCATTTCCGTTCCAATTTCATTAAATGGATTCCTGGAATTATAATGAAAATGTTAAGTAAGAAAACAATGTTAATTAAAGTAAATAATGTAATTAAGCTTGTTCATATAAATCAAATAAGAAAATCAAATTTGAGCGACAGGCATCACCCAAGGGTGGATCCATTGCCAAGTGTTGTTGACCCCTTAAGCAAAGAAGAAAATAATTGTAATAATAATAATAAAACAGATGTAAAAAGTTCTCTCCCAACAAATTACCAAAAACGAGACCGTACTAGATGGACTTGGCCAACAAAAATAAGAAGATGTGAGAGATTAAAATGCATCTATAAGTAAATGTAATTTTTTGGGAGAAAGCTTTTATTAAAGAAGGGAAACATTGTTGTGTATTTATATTGTACATAAGTGTACTAAACTTAAAATCAATATAGTCACTGAATTGTAAATGTTGGTAGAACTGAATTATTATATCAATATATATATTTCCTACTAAGATCCATTTTGGAATCAATGCAACCTTCTTCTTTCAATAACCTTTCTAAGAGTAAGACGTATGTTATAAGTATAATAATGTTAAGAACTAAAAATTTAAGAAAATTATTTCTTGAGAGATTTTTTAGTACATTAGCTTAAAATTAATTTCTTTAAACACTTTTAGTAGTAATAGATAGGAAAAGAATATCATGTGATTGCTTAAGTAAATGTGAATTTATGCAAAAACAAAAAGAAAATAAGCTTTTATTTACAATTTTTTTTAAATATTTGTAAAAAAGTTTTCGTACGCCAACTTTAAGTTTTTATCTTTGTAAAAATTACAATTCAATTTCCAAAAAAAAAAATATTGCTCCGTTTTTGAGATATCGAATTTCACTATTTTTACTTCGTGCTCGAAATGTTATGTTTTTCGAACATTTTAGAAGCTTCTCTATAAAAATTTTCATTAATATTGTCTTTGTCGATAATGAGAAATTCAAAACTTGAAAAAATGGTTCTATGGTAGATACAGTTAGTACTATCATAATTTAAAATTTCTTTTATTGAATTATACATTGTAAAAATTTATCGAAAGAAGAAAAATTTCATAAGAATTCTTGGTACCTTTTTAGAGAAAAATACGTTTTTCGAAAATCATTTTTTAAAATGTGTATAGTAGGTACAGTTGCTTTTAGATAAAATAATATTTTTTAACACATCTTTTAGATTGTCTTAAAACAACTTTAGCTGTCAAGTTTTAAGAAAATCAGGGCATGAAGTTTTCGAAATAAAAAAAATATTTTTTTGAATCCAAAATAAACTTTTTTCAAAATTTTGAACACATAATACTATTCAAATCAAAGCATACAAAAATTGATCAAAATTCTTAATGGTACCCCCCGTTAATAACCATTTTTCTGTATTTTTCACTTGCGGCTTATGGGTACTATGACAAGTTATGCATTCAGAAAAAAAAATCGATCTCGAGATTTTGATCAAAGTTGACATTACGATGATAGCGAATACTAAAAATGTGGGTCTCGCAATTCTGTCTGTCTGTTCGACTACAGCCTAAAAGGCTCGGCCCATATTCTTTAAACTTGGTAGATATCATTTTTAATTTTTCCGCCCACAGGTTTTTTCTTTTTTTCTTAAGACCGAAAATAACGGTACCTGTCATAAGAATTTTTTTTCGAAATTTTATAAATATTTTTTTCTCAAAAACTGTTCGACAGATTTAAAAAATAAAAATGCAAAAATATTTCATTTAGTTAGCCTAGGTAATGGTTGACAAAATTTCCGGAAAAATAGTTATTGAAGGTACCCCCCTTGGAACCATTTCTTTTTGCTTTTGATTTTCTCAAAAATGGTACAACCGATTTTGATCATTTTTTTTTGCTATGGCTTCCCAAAAATTTAAATAGTATTGTGTATTCAAATTTTCAAAAATTTTTTTTTTGGATTTAAGAAAAAATCATTTTTTTTTTAAACTCAATATTTTGAAATATCGAAAACTCCTAGCTAGATTTTCTTAAGCTTGTTAAATAAAATTTTCTCAATATAATATATATATAAGATGTGAGAAAAAAAATTTATTTTACCTAAGACTAAAGGTACCCACCATACAAATGTTAAAAAATAGTTTTCAAAACTCGTATTTTTCTCGAAAACGGAGCCTGGAATTTTGATAAATTTTTTTTTTAATTAATTTTTATGATCCTTAATTTGATAAATAAAATCTGAAATTAATATATTACAGCTTGTACCTACCATAGAACAATTCTTTATAATTTTGAAAATTTGGTATAAAAAAGCTTATTTCTTTAAAGAAACCACTACAACGACTTATAATTTTTATTCTTGCATAAATTCATATTCGCTAGGCATTCTGTTTTTTATCTCTTACTACTAAAAGAATTTAAAAAATTAATTTTATCCTTATGAATAGGTTTCTCTGATAACATTCGTTTTTAAAATTCCTAGTCTAGAACATAGGAGTAAGTTCATGCGGCCCAGTCGTGCCTTTTAATTTTTAAATATTGTTTGGTTTTAACTTGATGAATTTTTTAGTTAAAAAAAACCTGTGGAAAAGTTTTTGGGAAATAAAATATTTTATAAAAATTCGAAAAATAATGTAATGTCAAATGTGATCAAAATATCCAGTTCGATTTCTCAAACGAATTCATAACTCTAACGATTTTGATGTAAAAAATTGGGTGTTCTTTTATAAATTTAAAGAAAATATGTTACGAGTATTAACCGTAGTTTTTTTTTTCGATTTTATCATTAACGACTCAAGCGAATTCGACCAACATGTTTACAGGAGTTCATTTGAATTTAAAATAATATTGCGTATACAAATTTTCCTAAAAATATTTTTTGGATTTTGAAAAAAAAAAATGAAAATTTTTTGCTTACAATCTTGAAAACGAGTCAACGATTAGAATGTTTTCCTAAAATGTATATTATTTAATCAGCCCGATTCCCCCCCTTGTGAGGAGTCACAAGTCACAAGCTCTTGTGACTATTCCTTGTGAGGATTGTTGTGATTCGATAACATTTTGGTATTCTCCCCCTAATCGTCACAAGAAAACTCACAACAAAACTCACCACAGCATGGTGAGATTTTTAAGTGTCATTATTTGAACAGCTGATTATTCAAAACGAAGAAATTACAAAATGCAAGGTAACATAATTTTTAAACAATAAAATGATTAAAAAATAAATATACATAACATTTTCAGAAGAAAACAATCGTGGCGACTGCATAAAGTTTTCGGAAGGTGAAAAAACTTTATAAATGTATTGTTTTGGAGAGCGAATGGATCATTTGTATCTCTCAATGTTCTTAAAGCTGTCGACGCTGTAAACTTCTTGACACGATTAGTTTCTTAAAGAAATTTTGTTTAGGTGATAATATTACTTTTCTTTTTTGTGGGAAAGATCAGCAAAAATATTCACTTGAACAAAGTCCACTTCCATTTTTGTGTACTCACAATTATTCACAAATCTAGAAAATTTTCTTACTGAATGTCAACCCAAGAAACTTTAAAAATTTATGAGTTGTGAGTTGTGACCTGCTGTGAAGGAGATCACAGTTTTGATTGTTTTTGTGACTCTCACAAGTTGTGACTGAGCGGCAGAATTCGAAAAAGTCACAAAATCATTTTCACCTCTTCTTGTGACTTGTGAGGCATCACTGACTTCGGGGAGAATCGGGCTGAATATCTACTTAAAATTGAGATCTCAATTTATTTACGAAAAAAATTTAAGAAATTTTGTACGTGTAATCCAGTCGCGCATTTTATTTCATAAAATAGAGTTCCAATAATCGGAGTTGACTGTATATAGTTAGTTCATATGAATAAGGTAATTTCCTTCTACATATCTAGTGAATTTTGTATTCATTTATTCCACCCTTTTAACACAGAAAAGTTTACTTTAACGATAATTACTCCTATTTATTCTAAACAAACAAACTTATAGAATTTCCGAAACATTATGTAAAGTGTAAATCTTTTCCAAAGAGAAAACCTGACTTGGAATCTATTTTTGTAGGAATGCCATTGCTTTTGCTATTGAGAAACAGTGCCCCATTTAACTATACACATGTAGAATGGAGAACCAAATTTTGAAATGAATTTTGTATTCTTATCTATCAATTGATATTCGGTCCTAAATATAGTAGATTTTTCTTAATTTAGAATTTTATGAATATGAAATTTCGTGCGAACGCATGTTCGATTGGCACTCAAATATTAACACACGGATACAGTAATAATTGTCAAAGCGAATGTAATTCGTTTTAATTAAGAATTATTGTTTATGATTTTTTTGAAATTATATTTATAGATACATTTAATGCAAACACCAATTATTCGATTAAATTGACCATAATAATTATATCTACAATAACAATTATTATTGTTCATTGAATTATTTCGTGTCTGTGAGTAATCGACAAAGTAGGTGTTACTGAATATCTAAGCCGAAAGATATAATAAATTCAATTCAATACACTGAAAACAAATTCCTAGGTGATAAAAATAAGTTTTTTGTTGACCTTCAACAAAACAATTTCATCGTTTTGACTAAATTTTATCAACACGAAAGAATTATTTGTTGATTTCACAAAATTGTTACAATTTTACATAATTTTGTGTCAGTTTAATAAAATATGCACTACAAATAATATTGTCAGTTTAACAAACCAAGTGTTTTTAATAAAACAAAATAAAACAGAGATTTTAGTCACATCCACAACTTTTTTTGTGATGTAAACAAAATGTTTGTTGTACCTAAAAAGAATCTATTTTGAAAACGTTTTTCAATGTCACAAGGTTCTAATTAATTTTTTTCTCAATTTAACAGATAGTCAAAACATTTTTGTTATAATGAAAAATATTCTATTTTTGAGGTTGAGTTATTTTGTAATATTGATAAAATAAAATTGTCAGATAGATAAAACTATTTTGAAAGGGATTTAATTCTACGAATATTTTTTTGATCATGACAAAACTTTTCAACAAGACCAGTAGGTACATCGAATGAAAGGTCTATTTAATTCTGTACACATCCAAACGAAAAGCTTCTGAGTGGTCTGGTTATCGAAATATGCCCGTCCAAAGTGATTGTATGGATTTTCGAGTCCCAACTACCTAATAATGCCTTTGGTTGGCGCTATTTCCGAAACCAAGCCTTGTAAGACGCTCCGGTTTTGAACAACCCTCGTTAAATTTCCAACAGCTATCCATAGATGAAAACCGGAAGCTTCTGAGTGGTCTGGTTATCGGAATATGCCCGTCCAAAGCGATTGTATGGATTTTCGAGCCCCAACTATCTAATAATGTCGTTGGTTGGTATTTCCGAAACCAAGCCTTGTAAGAGGCTCCGGTTTTGGACGTCCCTCGTTAAATTTTCTAAAGCTATCCACAGGTGAAAATCGGAAGCTTCTGAGTGGTCTGGTTATCGGAATATGCCCGTCCAAAGTGATTGTATAGATTTTCGAGCCCAAATACCTAATAATGTCTTTGGTTGGCGCTATTTCAGAAACCAAGCCTTGTAAGACGCGGTTTCTGCTTCTCGAAATAATTATTTCAAAGCAAACTGATTTTACTGAATTTTTGAGAATTTTAAAAAAATCATGGACTAACCACTGGTCTAAAAAAATCACCAAATTTTCAAAATAGAACTTTCCAAAAGATTTGAGCCATACATACCGATTACTGACAGCTTTTCGAATTCTTCGATGAAAGTGCCATTCAGAGACAGTCGCATAGGGAGTACATTTTGCTTCAACGACATTAATCGGCATTAAGTTTTTGAAGTATTAAACTCCTCAAGATTTTTCATACCTCTTTGAGCAATACTGTACAGATCGTAGTTTAATGAGTTTAACATACTGTACCGGTGCAATTTTGCTTCCAAAGGAGATGGACTTGAATTTGAGAACGGGAGTGGATTATTTTTGTCAGCCAAGAGATCATTTATTTTAGCAAACCCTCAGTTAACTATCTTTTACTTATTGAAAACCTAAATGAATTTGGATTTCGCTCTGCAATATTGAACTGGATGTCTTACTTTATCATTGGTAGAAGCCAAAGAGTAATAATCGATTATTTGCAGGAGTACCTCAAGGCAGCCATCTTGAACCATTGCTATTTTATCATCTTCATCAATGACATCGTATCTGCCTTGAAGTTTTGTTTTTGTCTGATATTTGCTGATGATCTCAAGCACTTTTTGATAGTTAAATCCACGGACAATTGCCTACTTATTCAACACGACAAAAATCAACCGCCATATTAGTGTTTAAGTAACTGTTTGAATTAAGATTTAGCTAAATGAAATGTAGTTACTTTTTTTAAATTCATCTTATGTGCATCATGTAAACTTTTAGGAAGACAAAAGAAGACAAAAAAAGTCCTGCTCTTTTGCTTAAAGGTATAGTTTCTTTTCCAGCACTTATATAACAAATTACGACCTTTTGACCCTAATTTCCAATATCGAGGGCTATTTCAACGTATGGACTTATATCAGTCAAGAAATAAATAAATTCATAAAAATGAGGAAAATTGTAGGAAACAAAACGGATCCCTGTGGAACACCAGCATTTGTTTTTGATATAATTAAAAAAAACGAATTTCACTTAATTTTACCTCCCAACAGAATTTATCTAAGGTTCAAATTTAGGGTACTTTTTAAGAAATGCGTATGATATGCAAATGAAGCTCTCCATTAAAATTTAGGTTTGTTGGAATTTTTTCTAAGTGAAAGTCTAATTTTCCTAGGCTATTAACCTGACGTGTATTTTCTTTTGTAAAATTGACCTAATTTAGTTTTACGAGTATTATAATTTCTGAAAAAAGTTAATTCCACTAGGCATGAAAGCTTCTAAACAATGGATCGATAATAAAATTGGCCATTGATCATTCTGAACTCATTCGGATCACTTCAAAGTCACATTGATTATGCTATGCCAAAAGTACACATCGGGGAAAAAATTCCAAATCACAATTTCTTCAAGATCTTTCTGTGAAGTTATGAGTTTCTTGGAAGATGATTCTATCCATTTTTATACCGATGGATCGAAAACTGACAATAGGGTTTTTACTCACGTAGACTGAAATTCTGTTTCTCTTTCCGTCTTCCTATTGATTGTAGCCTATTTCAGGCGGAACTTAGACCGATTAACGAAGCCCTGTCTTGGTTCAAAGAATACATGTTATCAACTACTGATATCCGCATCTTCTTGGATAGTCAAGCGGCTATTAAATCTCTGAATTCGATCTCTACAAACTCTATAACAGACCTTAATTGTCATTCGTCTGTTGTAGAGATGGCGCAGTAGCTAAAAATTCACCTCTGTTGAGTGCTAGAACATAGGGACATTCCAGGGAACTGTAAGGTTGACGATAAGGCTAATATATGTACATAGGTACACCTTTCGTTACATTTAAACTTATGCTGAAACAAGAAGTTTTAAAAAGAAACCTAAGATGGAATAAGTAATTAAAACTAAAACAGATCTGGCCAATTCTTGCTCTGAAATGCTCTAAGTGTTTCATATCTCTTAAGTAGATTACACATCAGCTCAGTAATTGGTATCACAACCAGACATTGTCTTATATGCATTTATTCAATAGATTTTTGCAAAAGCTCTTTGACGAGGAAGAGGTAGAATCAGCTCCTCATTTTCTACATATACTCGTATGGCATGTTCTATATTCCATAGACGTAGAAAGATTTTCTTTGATGAGCCTAGTGATATAATTAATATAGACATTTTCTATCTAAGGAGCTCCAAATGGTTCAATAATTAGGGAGAAAATCTCTAGATTCATGTCATAGATTCAACCTTCCCAACGTAAAATTCCTAGGCGGTCGAAAAGAAATATTTCGACTCCTTGTGAAAGATTAAAAAAAACATGCATCTTCACAGTTTCATTTTTCTGGAAATTCCATCTGGAACATTTCCAGCAGAAGAGGAAAAATTCTGTTTTCTAGGAGTCATAAGCTTAAAGAGCTTATAAGCTTATTAAGAGGATTTTCGAAGAGTTTTCTCTTTTGCTTTACCGACACGAGGCATGGGACCACATCATATACGCATAAACAATTAGTATTTAACTTTTTGCTTCCTTATACGTCGGCTGCAGTTCTACCCTAATCTTCATATGTTTGAATATTTTAAACGATTCCGAAAGAAGTTTAGTGACAAAACAAATACAAAACATTCTGAATAATTAATTAAAAAAGTATCTGCAATAAACACATTGTTAATTTAAATGCATTAAGGTTAACCTAAATTAATAAAATATTAATTATCTTGGTTTTTGTTGTTTTTGAGCTCATTAATAATTGTACCAGCAAGCTAGAAGCCGATAAGGCACAACAGAATTTGTTTGTGTTGTCTACAAAAAGGTTTGTCTTCTAATTAATGCAAGGTAAAGCAACGTTATCAATTTTTGAGTTAATAAGGGTGTTTAAATACGCAAAACATAAAATCATAGGAAGAAAGAAATAAACCACAAATTTACAACGCAATTTACTTCTACGCCATGGCTTGTTAATTAAAGAATGTCAATACTCTACTTTTCATAGAACTAATATTGTAGTTTTGGGTAGTAAAATACTGGCAAGATAAGAAAAATAAGAAGAAACCAAAGTTCGCCCTTCAAACTTTAGTTATTATCAAAGTGGAATTGACAGTAAAATTTAAGGTCACCGAACATTTTGTTGGTGAAAAGATAAAATTTTAAAATCATAATTTTGAAAGAAAATACAATACAACCAACGACCAACGAATAAAAAAACAAATGAGATTTAAAATATGTATAAGCCTTAATAAATTCTTCACAAAAACTTTACAAAAGGGTAGAAATCCAATTTATATGTAATTAAATGTTAATATATTAAAATTTGCGTTGTAATTGCTAAGATGAGAGAAATTTGAGAAAATAAATTGGTCGTCGCGAATTGCAATATGATTGCTACGAACTGTCAAACACTATTCGCGTTCCACATACCATCCACACTGCAACGAATGAATTGTTCGCGCGCGGATAACCCCAAAATCAAAAAGTAACTAAGATATTTGTCTAAATAAACGCCATTGGTGATGATTAAAAAAAATGCATGTGAACGAAATGTCAAAATGGACGAATGTTCGTTCATTCGTCGGTCGTTGGTCGCTCTAATATGAATAGTCCTTAA
Source organism: Chrysotoxum bicinctum (assembly GCA_911387755.1). NCBI lineage: Eukaryota > Metazoa > Arthropoda > Insecta > Diptera > Syrphidae > Chrysotoxum > Chrysotoxum bicinctum. The sequence goes on from OU426987.1 coordinate 221,116,475, forward strand.
GTGTTTTTAATTGTGTTGCTTCAAACGAGACGATTTTCTAATCACATAAACTAACCGTTTACATACATATATGTGTGTAAAGTACAGGTTTTTTTAATAGGGATTTCTGAAATTTGACAGGTGATTGCGGCGACACTTATAAAGCTACATCTGTCATTTGACTTGAGCTGTCATTTGACTTGTCTAACTTGGGGAGTTATAGAGTTATAGCTAGATCTGCCGAAAACATTGCCGTTGTCCGTGAGAGTTCGCTAGCGAATTTGAGACAATCAATTTTGCGCTTTGCATGAGAACTCGGCCATTCGCAGACCACAACTTGGCTAATTTTGCGCCATGATCTAGGCGTTTTGGATGCGCGACACTCGACAGAAAGGAAAATTCACCCCTGAAAATGTTCTTTGAGTAACTGACCTACAATCAGAATCAGAGTTTAGCGCGTAGAACTGTCAGGGCGAAGGTCTGAGAATCAATTTCCAGTCTCTGCCACCTATGAAAAAAGAATATTTTTTTTAAGGGATTCTGCCCCTTGCGTGGAAGTTAGAAATATAGAAGTGATACGCATTCAAGCTTATTGCACTTGGCAGAAAATTGTAGGTCTCCCTCATTCTATACGCACTCAGGAATAGTTGAGCGTTAGCGTTGTAGGTAAATAGGTAGGTAGAAATGACGGTCATTGATACCATTTGCTCGTTTGACCTGTGCACTTAATGAGTTATGATGAGGAATTCATGAGCTCCACTTTACTTGAAGTGCACTAGCTCCCAGTGTCAAGTATCGAGACTAGTGAACAATGTATGTTGCAACTACCGTGGCTAGGCTATGCCTTGCTTGGGTCTGTATATTAGGTAAATTCTTCATCGCGATAATCGGACCGATTTGAACATACGGAATGACAGTGTGGTGGACAGCTCTAGACAAAACCATATATTTTCTAATGTTTTATACTAAGACGGTCAGCATGGGCGGAGCACTTTGCTTTGAACATTCTGTTCTTTCTAATATCCCTTGATATATTCGGCCATCAAACGGTTGCGCTAACACAGCCATTCGTTTAAAAGCCTCCTCGCAGTGCAACAATAATGAAATTGGCCACTCCATCACTCTGAACTCATTCGGTTCACTTTCAAGTAGCATCGGGAGAACAATTACCCAGATTAAACTTGATACATATTTTCAGGCAACCATCCCTTCAAGAGAAATTCCTGGAAGAAGATTCAATCCATTTTTAGACCGATGAATCAAAGCCTAATGACAAGCTTGGTGAAAGTACTCAGACAGGCTAAATTTAAGTCTCTCTTTTCGTGTTCGCAATCAGTGTTGCGTCTTCCAGGCGGAACTTTTGGCGATTAAAAAAGTCCTGTCATGCATTAAAGAAAACGTATTATCATTCAATCTCGGACTGCCAAGCAGACATTAAATCATTTAATTTTGTCTCTACCAGGTCAATCTACTGGGACATTTCAGGAAATCGTAAAACTACGTGCTAACATAGGCTAAAGCAAGATGCTATACTGAGAATAAACCTTAATTGGAACTATATCACCACCTGCTTGGCGACAAAAAACACATAAGGTCAATCCTGCGTCTGAAGCCTTCCAAGGGATTAATATATCTATATCGATCATTCACCAGTCATGTTGACAGTAAGTGAAAAGCTAATCAAAAAGGAAAGAGCTCCATTTTGATGTATCAACAGAACTAACTGGGATAATTGCAGAGAACATTGCGAAGACAATATTGCGCTTAATATATCTTTGAAAACGCCTTTAGAGCTAGAAGATGAAGTCGATATATTTATTAAAGTCCACACAACTTTAGAGATCTAATTAGAAGCTTCACGAAGAAAGAACTGTTCGGAAAAGATGGCATCAATCCCGAGCACCTCAGGACAAAACCATCTTAAACCGCCTCTAGAATGAAGTCAAATATGCTATCCGCGACTAAAAAAATCGGAAGATTTCTACCTATCGTGAAGGTCTGACTGCAGATAAAAATACGAACTATTCATTGTGGGTGGAAAGCTATAAAAGATGTTAAAAAGCCGCAAATATATTCAGCACCAATCAGACAAAATAATGGTGGATGGGCTAAATCCGATAGAGGAAAAGCCGATTTAGGGAAACTTTTAAGCCTTTTGACGGTCAGGCGTTGATAAATGAATATGGTGATATCCATCAATGGCCATCTAAAAACTTTCTTATTCGGAATATCACGTTATCAGAACTTTATCAAGCTATTAAAAATCTTGAAAATAATAAAGCACCTGGGTACGACCTAATAAAGAGCTACCCAAAAAAGCAGCAATTAAACTTCAGCACCTTATGAATGCAGCGTTAAGGCGTACGTTCCACGCCAATGGAAAGTCGCAGAAGTTTTAATGGTTCCAAAACCAGGAAAGACTCCGAACGAAAAGAAATCGTATAGACCGATTTCCTTCTTGCCACTGATCTCCAAAGTATTTGAGAAAATCTTATTAAATCGACTGCTTCCTACTATCGAAAAAAAGCGGCTTATTCCTGACCATCAATTTGGTTTCCGGAAAGGCCACTCAACAATTGATCAGGTGTACAGAATAACTAATGAGAAATCACTAGAGGGAACAAATCGTCGTCGTTCTATGAAAACTCCCTAAGTCCATTTAAAAAAAAATGTGATTCAATTCTTATTTAATTCATTTCGGATAAACCATTTGCAAAAAAATTTATTGCACAATGGCTACGCCAAACCCATTCTACAATTGAAGCCTGAGATCGTGCTATTCTTATAATTTTTGGATTTTTTTATATTAATTTCCAAGTTTAAATGCAAATATCTCAAAAAACAAAAAATGGACTTAGGGAGTTTTCATAGAACGACGACGAAATAATGTTTAAGCGCATTTCTAGACGTCTCTCAAGCCTTAAGTTTAAACTGCAACAGGTCTTTCCAGATCAAATATATTACTTCCTTGAATCCTACGCAAGGGGAAGAATATTCGGATTTTAAGAAAATCAGTGCTTGTGTTCCCCAGGGAAGTGTTCTCGGTCCGATTCTGTTCGTACTATACACTAGCGATATTCCTCAAGAAGAAGATGCCATAATATGTATGTACTTTTGCAGACGATACGGCTGTACTTGCAATATCCGATTCAGTTGAATCTGCAACAGACGAGCTCCAACGAGCTCTAGATAAAATTTCGGTATGGTTTAAGAAATGGAGAATTATTCTCAATGATATGCTAATGAAGCAAAGTACCCAGGTGATTTACACAGAGACTTACTATTACCAACTGTTGAAGATGAAATAGCAGTTTTCGCTGGGAAGCTACGAACTCACTTAAATGACCATAGTAATAGAATTATTCGACAAACAATTGATGAGACAAACATTGTGCGCCGAATTCAAGGAACGAGACTGTTCGACCTAGCGCCATAAGGAGTATCCTTCTTCAAATGCGGTATCCGCAGGTCTCTCAGTCTCTCAGTGGGGAGCTACCTGCCAAACGTGATTATATTATGAAATTAAAACTACTTGATAATGTAACTTAGTTGTAGTCGCACGAACAAAAGGGAGGTGTTTTTTATTTAGTGAGTAAGAATCTCACACTAGTATGTACTACTATTACCGGGCTCATAGTGTATATGAAGATTCTTCACCTACCCACGAAAAAAAAATCTCTAAGCAGAGTGCGCGTAGGCTCCGTAATAGGTTTTATAAGAGCAAACTGTTTGATAGACAAGCACGCACGGCGCCATTTCTGCAAAAGCTGCATAGACGAAGAAGAGGAGGAATCGATCACTCAGCTTCTCTGTACATGTCTTGCTTTATCTCCAAAACGTAGACTACATCTGTGATATTTCGACTACAATAATCTTAGTGATCTGGCAAATATAGATACATATAGTTAATCTCGCTCGCATCATAAGGAGCTTCCATTGGCTCAACGATTAGATTCAATGCGGTATCACAATGGTCTAAGTGCGTTGGTTCTTCTGCTGACAACTACGTCGACCTCACCTAACCTAACACCAAGACGAATTTTAACTCTTTCCGAAAGTGAGCTATGCAAAGATGATCCTTGCCTGGCTATCTCCACTGTGAACTGTAACCCAGTGACATTAATGTTGATATTCAGGCTCGGATGTTCATCCCGGTATTGCTGGACCAATTTAAAGAATGAAAAAGCCAAATCAATGGCTTTAATCCTCCGCCTGGCAGTATTCCGGTTATGATTTGGATGTCGCTTAAGTATTTTGCATGCTTCCCTTGTTGTCAGTAATTCATCTTGAAAGCCACTGGCAAAATCAGGAAGCCGCAAAGATCTAGAGACATTTAAAAAGACTCGAAGAAAATTCCCAAGCCGACATCACACTCCATCTTTGACTCATCATAAAAGATGGTTGTGTTGAAGTCTCTCATAGCTTCTTTGAGCCTCAACACATTGCAAGATATTAGATATTTAATATGCAAATCGAGGGTTAAAAGGTGAAGCAAAATGGTTAAAGCAACCGTCGGACAAGATTTGAGATATGTAGGGGCCATGGTTATCAATGGGTCGTTCGCACCACCAAGTTTGTTAATTTTATTTGTAATCAGGTATTTGTGCGTAACTAATGCTAATGGTATGACTTATTGCCGGTGATATCTATAAATCATCGTCCGTCGCTTAAAATTCGATGTCAAAATATTTTTGTATCTTTCTTTAGAAAATTGATAAGAGCTTTGTTTTATGAGACTTAAGAAAAATTTTATCAGTTTGAAAAGTCATAAAAAGTTGCTGATTGGAAGAACAATACTTTTTTCTGAAAGAATGTGTACGTACTCGTTTAAAGATTGTTTTTTTTTTTTTTGAATCTGACTAAATAAGTTGAAATTTTTTTTATTTTTTTTCATTAAATTATAGACAGTATAAATTAATCGAAAGAAAAAAAAATGTTATTGTGGCAACACTTCCAAAAGAAAGAATAAAGAAAAACAAATTAATGTTCAGAAAGAAGATATAATGATTGTATTTAATAGAAAGAGACTACCGGTTAGGTAGAAGAATACACTGAGAGAATAAAGATATGATCATGATCAGTTGTTGTGGATCTGTTAAAGAGGAAAGACCTTTTATTTATTTAACCGAATATTATTTTAGTTTTGTAATTAAGTAAAATTTTAACTGCTTATAATTCTCGGAGCCGTTTGCAGAAAAATACGATTTTCAAATAATCTTATAGACCGTATTAAGTAACTTTTATTTATCAAGTTTAAAAAAAATCGAACATGCGGTTTTCGAATATGTATTGAGATTTGAAAAAAACTTTTGAGGAGCTTTAGAATAAAATAAAATGATCAAAATCAGTGGTACCGTTTTTGATAAAAACAAAATAAAAAAATGGTTCCAGGGGGGGTAAAAAGAAAGAAAAGGAAAAAGCGTGTGGGGGGCCGAGCCGAGCCGTCTAGCCTGTAGGCGAACAGACAGACAGGCAGACAGAAAGAGAGACAGACAGAATTGTTAGGCCCACTTTTTTCGTCTTCGCTATCATCGTAAAGTCAATTTTGATAAAAATCTCGAGTTCGATTTTTTTACGAATCCAAAACTTGCCTTATAGTACCTACATACATTATGTGTAGTGTATGTATATGTTGCAAGTAAAAATCTAAACACTTTCCTTCATTTTCCCGTTCCTAAAGCTAAGCGTTACCTCATTTGGTTTTGCAGGAATTGTGCCTTGATAATGGATGTTTTTATTTTAGGGGCGGAGAACTTTAAATTGGCAGCACTGTTTTCTGTGACAGCGGATTTGAAATTCTCTGTTATTTTGAAGATAGTTTGGTGTAACAATTCATCACGAATGGACTCATGATCGAACAAATTTCAAATTTATTTTGAAAAATCTGATTCAATTCGAGAAACACATCGGGGATAAGTGCATTTTATGGTGCTCATAATCATCCAGCTATGGATCGATATCGCAAACACCGCCACGTTTTTGCGATTTGTGGCCATTATATTACTTTCTTTGATGATATGTAAGGTCGCATGTACAAGCCGATAAACCAGAAACAACTGAGCACTTGGAAGCCAACATTATTTGCGTTATTGACGAAATATAGCCTGATTTACTGCGAAGAGTGTGTGAAAATTGAGCCTTCAGATTACGCAATGTACGCGCTAGCCGAGGCAGCCACATGGCTGAAATCATATTCAAACATTTATGACGAAAAATTATTATCTACCCTTAAAATAAGAAACAATTTTATGCATATTAAAAACAATTTTCTCTGTTTTATTTCAAATTAAAATCATCAGCCTCCACAAAAAAAGATTCTTTTTTGTTTAAAAATCATTTTGTTTGTGCTCTTAAAATTGGCAGAAGTTTCATTATAGTTAAGACTTTGTTTTCTGTCCTCCCGAGGTCACGGGACTCGCGACTGTTTTCTTCATATTTAATTTGTCTAATAATCTTTATGCTCTTGATCTTGAGTATTTATCCAGACTTCGGCCAAGGTTACTCAAGCATTTTATTTTGTTTATTTTTGTTTAAAATTCCTAAATGAAACTTTTTTTTGTTTTTTTTTTTGATGATCAACTTTCAGACTAAGTTTCGTAAGTTAAACTGCCATAAAAGTTTCTACCTTCTTTGTGAGTACGACACTGTCAATATTTATTTTCACTACTGGGATATTCCACCGGTCACGGGTTGGACAAATTAAAGTCATGAATCCCAAACCAGGTATGTTTTTACAGAAACTCTGTGAATTTATTTTACATTTTTATTTATGACCTTTGGCTTCTTACACAAAACTGTTAATGTCACGGGTGGGACTACGTTTGTCACGGATGGAACACGAGCGAATTTTCTTTCCAGACAAGTCGAATTCAAAATAAAATAAACAAGATTTAATATTTCTAAATTAACACCTCATATACCTACCATAAATTAAGGAAGCCCAAATGCGAATTTTCGTTTTTGTAAACAGAACGCGAAATTTATTTAACACCAACAATATTATTTCGTATAGAGCACACTAAAAACTATGCAGTGTTACCAACATTGAAATCAAAATTGCGTTCGAAATATGTAGTAATCACTGTATATAAACTTCGACGTTAACATGGGTCAAGGTATACAACAAAATTAGCCTTTTTTAAAATCGTCAAAAAATGATGTCAAAGTTGAAAATCAGACTTTACTGTAGAACAATTTTTTTCTAAGAATATGACCAAGAATCACATCCCAAAGTATGGCACACGAATAACCGGACACCCTGTATACATAGGTAGATAATATAGGGCAAGTTTTGCTTTTAGAACAAAAAAATCTAACTCGAAATTTGATCAAAGTTGACATTGACATGATCGAAAAAACTATAAAAGTGGGTCCAGCGATATTTTCAAAACTCGGCAGTAAGGGATCTTAGGCGATTCCCTAGAGGAGAAGTAGTAATTTTTTGTTAGCTCTAAAAGCTTCTAAGGAGGAAAAAAAAGAGAGAGCATGCGAAGCGGGCGGTCGAGTCTATTGAGGACTGTACCGGCAGAGGGGATGTTCGAAAGTTTTACCAAAGGGTGAGGCTATCCACCCAGGGCTACAAACACAAAGCTAGAACAGATGCCTGTCGGGATGAGAGTGGGAATATGGTAGTGGACACACAGTCCGTGCTGAGGATCTGGAAACAACACTTTCCCAGACTGCTGAACGGCGGCGAGGAAGGCCAAAATTCCGCAGCTAGGCGGAACATTCCATTCAACCTGGACAAAAGCCAAGCTGAAAGTGTAAAAAGCTGCTGGCGCGGATGGCTTGCCAGCTGAGCTATTTGAAGCAGGTGGGATGACTTGGGGGGTGGGATGACTTAGGGAACATGCACCAACTCATCTCAAAAATTTGGTCGGATTAAAGTATGCCCAATGAATGGAACCTCGGCATAGTGTGCCCCATCCACAAGAAAGGAGATGCTCTGACGTGTGCCAATTACAGAGGTATAAGTCTCCTCAACGTCGCATACAAAATCCTGTCGTCTGTACTTTGTGAACGCCTAAAACCGTTTGTCAACGAGCTGATCGGCCCCTATCAGTGTGGTTTTAGGCCCGGCAAATCTACCCTGGATCAGATGTTCACACTTCGATAGATTTTTGAAAAAACCCAGGAGTTCCAAATCGATACACACCACCTTTTTATCGATTTCAAAGTCGCGTATGATAGCGTGGACAGAGAACAACTATATAATAGAGCCATGTCTCATCTCGGAATCCCTGCCAAGTTTGTCCGCTTGTGCAGGATGACGATGGAGAAATCTCGCTGCTCCGTCAAGGTCGGTAAGAACACCATCGAACCCTTTGATTTCGAGAAAGGTCTGAGGCAAGGCGACGCGCTATCATGCAACCTATTTAACATCGCTCTTGAAGCAATTGTACGAAACTCAAACGTCAACAATAGAGGTACAATTTTTCAAAAGTCAGTTCAACTGCTTGCTTATGCGGATGATATTGATATCATTGGGAGGACGAAGCGAGCTGTTACCGGTGCGTTTGCAAGTATTGAACTGGAGGCGGCGAAAATGGGTTTGGCTGTTAATGAGGACAAGACGAAGTATATGCTATCATCGAGAAAGGAATCCCAACATCGTCGACTCGGGCAAAACGTCACGATGGATAGGTATAACTTCGAAGTCGTCAAAGACTTTGTCTACCTGGGCTCCACTATAACATCGCCAAACGACATCAGTGCAGAGATCAAGCGAAGAATTACTCTTGCCAACCGCTGTTTCTTCGGGCTAAGAAGGCATTTGAGTAATAAAACCCTATCTCAAAGAACCAAGGAGACCTTGTATAAGACCCTCATCATCCCGGTACTGCTGTTTGGGGTAGAAGCATGGACACTGTCTAAAACGGATGAAAATCTGCTTGGGTGCTTTGAAAGAAAAGTTCTTCGTTTGATCTTCGGTCCAGTCTGTATCGATGGAGTATGGGGGAGAACGTTCAACAACGAGCTGTACGGGCCTTACAGCGACGTTGACCTAGCCAAGAAGCTGAAAATACAACGGCTGAGATGGCTGGGACACGTGGAACGTATAGACATTGACGCACCAGCCCGTCGAATCTTCGAATCCACCCCTGATGGTCTGCGCAGCAGAGAAAGACTCCACCTTAGGTGTCGCGCACAAGTGGAGAGCGACCTCAACCAACTTGGAGTGCGTAACTGGAGGCAGCTAGCTAGGGACCGAGCTAGCTGGAGGGGCTTGTTGGTTGTAGTCCACCCTGGACTGTGAGCGCCATCTAAAGTAAGTAAATAAAAGGTAAAGGTAACGGTACATACCATACAGTCGTTATAGAAAATCTTATTTATCTTGAAAACGGCTTTAACGATTTTGACCAATACTTTTATGGATGAGCTCATTTTGTAAATATTGTAAATAAAATTTTTCATAAAAATAACTTCTGGATTAAAAAAATAAAAAAAACAATTTCCCTTTTTTTTGAAAAATCAATGTCTTTAAAATTAGTGAATGAATAGTTTTTGGAATTATTTCTGAAAATCTATAGTAATAAATACTTAAAATTGACATCCCAAATATTTTTCTAGAAAAATTTTGACGAAATTTCTTATATAAAAAAATAATTTCATATAATCGATTTTTAACCTCTATTTGCCATAATTAATACTTTTCTAGAAATCAATTTCTAAATTTGAACAGTCTTATTTGAATTCATTTATATCTATAGGATTTTTAAATTCCAAAGTAGTTTTACGAAAGAACAACTAAGTAGTGTATTTTATTTTTTAAATGTTTTTGAGAAAAAAATATTATAGCAGGTACCGTTATTTTTGATCTTAAAAAAATGTATCGGAAAAAATTGTAAAATTTTATTTAACAAGTTTAGGCTGTAGTCGAAAAGACATAATTGCGAGAACCAGCTTTTCGTCTTCTTCGCAATGTCAAGTTTGATCAAAATCTCGAGTTCGATTTTTTTTAAGAAAGATAACTTGCCATAAAGTACCTACATATATCGCAAGGAAAATTATTTTTGCCTTTGCAGTTTGTCTAAATACTTAAGTTTTTATAGTGAACAACCTGCGTTCTTCGCAATGGTGCTACTTGCTACGACTTTTGCGAAACTTAATAAAAACACGAAAATCGTACTTTAGCGATGCGCTCTATAATAGTCTGACTTATAATGAAGACGAAAAGAAGTTCACTTGATTAAATTTACTATGTAGCTTTCATTCGCAATTCGAGTGGCAAAATCTGACCATTTCCACTATTAGAAGATTGCTTAAGAATTTTGAAAAGGAATTTCAAACTGACATTCTTCTAATATGAAAGTTTTTGGCCGCTTTTATTTTTTTTTTTTGAAATGAATAAAGCTTCAAAATAATAGCTTAATTAAAAGGCCCTAATCTTGAAGATCAAAAAATTAAAACCGATAACATATATCGATTCAAATTTGAGGTTTAAATAAAATAATAGCATCGTCCCACTAAAAGTGAAATATAGTAGAAGATTGACCTTAAGATTGTGACGCTTGTGTAGTAATAAATGAGGTATCAAAATCATCATCATTTCTTTGACTTGTGAATTAAGGGAATTGAACAAATACCGTAGTAAGTTGGAAGTTAAAATTTTCCACCAAAAATCCAATTATGTAATTTACCTATCTCTTAAAAGCATATAAATTTTGTATAATCTGTCAATGTCAAAACGTCAATCAAGGTTCACATTTTCACTAAAATGACGTTCACAGACCAGCAACGTTTTGTAAATTACCGAAGATCCGAATCAATTTTATGTCGCAACTTGAAGAGCGCTTGCTTCATTTTTATGTCGTAATAATTATTGTCCCTTTGGATAGTTTCTCTGTACTTTTGTAGATTAATTCAAGTCAACATTAAAAATATTAAATATTCTCGTGGAATTGAGATAACGCATCTGTCGAAGTGTCGAAAATATTGTAGTCGTAAGGGATCCAGTTCAAAATGAGTCATTTACAGAAAATCTTTCAGTTTACAGAGTGGCAAATATTGAGTACGGATCTTGACATACACCCTTATGGCCTCTCTACACGATGGGCCATTGATGGTAGTATATCAGATGGATGTCCAATGGTTGTGCGCCGCATCTATACGATGACTGGAGAAAATAGATGCTGCAATATATCTTACGGGCCCATTATTGTTTAACATACGGATGAAAAACTGACATCAACACCATACCCAGCCATCGCACTAAGCCATGCGAGCGACAGACGCCATTAACCCAACTATGTGATCAAGAGCGTATTTACCCTAGGGCTAAAAGGGCTACAGCCCGGGCGGCAAGGCTGCTAGGGGCGGCGCAAGCCTCCCTAGCAATTGGCCAATTTATGATATTCTTTGGAAGCGGTTGAATTTTCAAATATACAAGCAAAAGAGCGCAAGCCGCCCCTAGCAATTGGGGAATTTATAATATGTTTTTGAAACGATTGAATTTTCAAAACATTTAAGCAAGTCGTCCCTAGCAATTGGCCAATTAATAATATTTTTTTGTAGCGATTGTACTTTAAAATAATACACGCAAAAGAGGGCAAACCACCCTTACAATTGTCTAATTTACAATATTTTTGAAGGATAAACAAAAAATACAAAAGATTTAAAAAAATGCGATTTTTTGAGTTTTTCAAGCATAACAATTTTTTCAGTGCTGTGAGTGTGCGGCTGTGAGAGAGTTAACTGTAACATGTCACTCACTTCACCAATTTTTACTATTCTTATTTTTTATAAACGATTTTTTATAATAAAAATTCATAGTAAAAATATTTACAGCCGTGTACCTATTCTTTGGAAAAAATTCCAATGAATCGAAAACATTATCAAAAAAAAAAAAAAAAAAAAAAATACTTGTTGCTACGTAGCTCTAAAAAATTGGGCCAGAAAAACTTTGGCTACGGAGGTCGTAGCTGTCAAATCCTTGCCAACCCGTGGTCTTTCTTTTCGTGGCAAGATAGATCAATTGGGATCTATACATAACGGGAATTTCATGATGATCTTAGAAGCAATATCGGAATTTGATCCATTACTTTCATAACATATACAAAGTTTTGGCAATCCAGGAAAAGGAAACACATCATATTTGTCTTTTGCCACATATGAAAAGATTATAAAAATAATGTCAGCTAGAGTCACAAAACCGATTATGGAACAGCTTCAAAGGTATCAATACTTCTCGTTGAGCGTTGATTCGACTCCTGTCATAAGCAATGTAGACCAGCTTTTGTTAATTTTAAGGTAGGTATGTTCAAGAGAACGCAGAACCCTTTGAACGATTTCACTGCTTTCTGACAAATACAGACCATAAATAGAAGACATGTTACAAGCAATTATGAATAATTTTAAGTCATTAAACATTGACATGGAAAATTACAGAAGTCAATGAACTGCATCAACAGATTGAGCAAATCTTCTTAATTAATTTTTTAATGGTTCCGAAAATGTGACATTAAAAAATTTGTCACTTACCCGTTGGTCAGCGCGAGACAATGCCTGTAGGAGCTTAAACAGAGATTGGGACCAAATAATATCGACTCTCAATGCTATTAAAAATGATTCCCACCAGAAAGCTTTAGTGAAAACTGAACTAGCGGTTTATTGTCCCAATTGAAGTCCCTTGAGACGGCAATATTGTCAATTTTGAGGTTCTATACTCAAGCAATTCAATATTGTATCAACAAAAATTCAAGGTGTTGATACAGACGTTGAAACTGTTTTGAAGAGATGGGAAAAATCAAAACCTGTGAAAATTACAAAATGGACCAAAAAAGAATGGTCAAGAGGAAAAAACGAGATGATGAGTGTCGCGAAGGGGAGGTACTTTTTTGTGATCGTGAAAATTTCAAAATAAATATGTACGTTCATTCCTATTTGCGATCAATTTACTGAGTGCGCTGAAGTGAAGAAATTCCTCCTATGAAGCAATAACAAATGGTTTTATTTTTTTATCTAAGCTTGATCACATGAGTGAAGAAGCAATTCGAAAAAATACAAACACTCTTCAGAAATTATACCCGGTTGATCTTTGGTAAGATTTTCAAGAAGAGTGTATCTTACTTAAACATTTTCTAGAGCAAAACAACACTGAAAATATGAGTTTAAGGCAGCTTAACCTTCTTATGAGAGAAAAAGAATTGAGGGAAGCATTTCCATTATGTTGAAGTTGCTTTAGGCCGCACCTCCATTAGCAATATTTATTTCTGACATTATATCAGACACTATATCTGAAGTTTATATTTCTTTAACTCTGTGGGCAAATTATGTCGTGATTATTCATTCCTCGCCATAATCCCACCAGGTTAGTCACGTCGTTTGATTTTAGCGATAAACGCAGTGGAAAAACTGGAAGAGGCAAAACGGGAAGAATAAAAAAGGAAGCACAGGTTTTGGGTCAATCCATTTTTGAGCAAAAGATATTTGCACGATCTTGAAGAACATTTGCTCCAAGACATAATTGAGTAGTCCCACAAGCATGAAAAGTCTCTGAATGCCCAAACTAATTTTAAAAAAATTAATCAAAATACTTACTATCTTCAATGTTTAATTCTTTTAATGTTAATTTTGGCCTGCAAACAACCAAACAACATTATGTACTCGTATGTACTTCAACAGTCAGTAAATGGTAGAAAAATTACATCTTGACTTAACAAGACATAATTTCTATTCGAAGTGAAAACATAACATGAGTTTGTCAATGAAACGAAGGAATGTTACATGAAAATGTGGGAATTGGTGTCAAGACTCGACGTCACAAGAAATATTGGCTACATGACACATTTCTTGCAATCATTTATTTCAAGTGGAGGCTCAGTGTTAAGAATATACTTGTGCACTAGAGTGACAAAAATTGTAGTGCAGAAAGATCGTTTTCCGTATTGAAACGAATAAAAACCTATTTAAGGTCTCGCATTAGCGACGAACGCCTTAATAGTTTAGCTTCATTTAATATAGAAGCTGAATTGACAAAAAAATTAGGTAACGAATCTATTGTTAATGAATTTTGTAATCAATATTCACACAGAAAAAAAAATTGAAAACATCGAATATTATGCATTTTGTGTGTTTTTATTATTATTTTGTATTACTTTATTTTTATTGTTCTAAAGGGCGGCAAAATTTATCAGCCCGGGGCGTCAAATCTTCAAATACGCCTCTGTATGTGATAGATCATCATAGGAGGGCATCGGGATGGCCCTTCGTGTAGATTAATCTATCTGAAAGGATTCTGCAAATTTTTGAGAAAAATCCCGAATTTCATTGCTGTCGCCTTTTTGAAAGGCCCCTAACCACAAAAATTCAAATGACCAATTAATTACCAAAATTTTCAACAAATTTGAATTTTTTTCCACAACTTAAAACAACGATTGAGATACCAAGACGTCTTTAAATTAAGCTCACAAAAATGCTACGTACCAATAACATCAAAACAAAATCGCATCAAAAATTAATAACTAGCCAATTTGAAACCCTGTTGTACTCAGTTAATCCACCAATATCGGTTGGTCGAAATATTGATGAACCACGTTTATACAGCAGGGGCTCAAAGATTATTAGACTCAATTCTAAATGTCTGCCCCATTAAACATTTATCTATTACTTTCATATCACAAAGTATAGATAAGTAATTAGGCACGTATAGAAAAGCCTCTTTAGACGATAAGCCTTTGTTTGTTCAAATGTCTTATCACAAATGGAGTGTCACTAGTCTTATTTGTTCCAGCTGAAAATTCATCAATAGAACTAAAGTTTCGATATTTTCTAAACAAAAAATACTAAATAGAAATCCCCCGTTGGTTATTAATTAAAGTAATTTTCATTAAAAATTTTCCCCACACATTTTCTATCAATTAAAACTTAAATTCGAATCTAACTAAATGTCAATTATACTTGCCAAAGTAATTGGTTATATCAATTGAATTTCTTAAATTGCACCTAGTGTCCTCCTTTTGAAAGCTGTTTCATTTTTCATTTTTTATTATTTATTATTTTTTTTTTTCTAAATAAATAAATCGCACTAGAGACCTGAAATAAACCTGAAAAGCGAAACCAAAACAGAAACCGATACCGACAACGACAACGACACTCAGAATGAACGACCTGAACAACTTGTTGAAGAAAAGATACTTGCAGTATTGTCATCAAGAAGTGGAATCTCCATAGTGCTGTCCTCCGTGCCCCCAACTCCTTCATCATCAATGCAATAGTGGTGGCTGTTGTTGTTGTTGTTATTGTTGGTGATGCCATTCGTCATCGTAGTGATAGTTTTGCTTTTTACAGTTGCAGGGACAACATTAACGGCCGCCGAGAGCGACAAGAGATCTTCATCATCTGAAGCGTAACTCTGGTTGTTGAGATAGTATTCGGACATGATGGGTTTTTGTATATTCCCAGCAAGCACTCCCACGCACGCACTGTTTGTGAATAATAAAATTATAGATAGCTATGACGAGCGATGATCTCTCACGGCATAATCACTCTTCCGATGAAAACGAACCCCGATACCTAACCGAAACGGCTCTACGCGTGTAACTGCTACCGTAATTGTGGAGGCAAAGTCGAGTGTCCACAAAGTATTCGCAACGACCGAAACAGCTGTCATGTCATTGTTGCGATAGCTATCCCAAACTCACAAGCCACAAAGCCTTTTTGCTGCTTATCAGTAATGGCGGTTTTATTCGAGACTGATAAGAGCGAACGTGCAATCGACACAGTACTCGCGATCGGTTCACCAAAGTGGTCTTGATATTTTTGACCGAATGGCTTTGACAAGTGAAAATAAAAAAAAAGCTGTCAAAATTTTATCGAAATATTTATGATATTCACAATGGAAAGGGGGGAAATCGTTACACGCTGTGCGGCTTTAGTGAGCGTGTTTAACGTCGAGATGATTACAATCCACTGGCATTGCTATGGCGTAGCGAAACGATCGTGTTTACGCCCGGAGGTCGTTTGGATCTTTTATGGGGATGGGAGAGCCGAGAGTCGTTGGCATATACTTGGGTGTGATGATTTTCTTGCTGTTAGCTGCTGCAACATGCGCATTGAGGGGGTTCCACATTCAAAAAGCTCCACACAAATTGTAGAAGATGGTTTATTGCAAAATAGGAAAATTCACCGACAACAAAAAAAAAAACTTGGTCGTGACGCTGATTGTTGACTTCCTAGCGCCGCGTCGCGACGCCATGGAGACTGATAAATTTAAAAAATTAAGTGAAACAAGAATTACCTACTTAAGCACCATGTATTTACCTTGTTGTGCGTGTACAAATTAAGTACTTCACTAAAGCTTCCTCAATGGTTGTACTATTTGGCTTATGAAAAAGTCATATTGGATGATAAACTGTGCAAATATAATTAGATATAAAAAGTTTTATCAAAATCGTAGAATCCGTTTTCGAGAACAAAGGTTGTCCTTAATTTTTTGTAGTACAATATATGTACATATAATCGTGATTTTTGTATAAAATTATGACTACGTTTCTAAAATGTTTGAATTTGAAAAAGAAGCGATAAAACAAAGATTCCGACAGTCTTAAGCAGATGGGAATAATTTCATCTAAGTTCTGTTTCCTCTCAATTTTAATACTCGGTTCTGAAGTGTAACCAATAAAAGAAGAGAGGTTTTAGCAATACCTGTCCAAAGATATAAGTTGTACTGGAGTTTTGGATGTATAAGCGCCTTGTACATTGTTTAAAGATCAGAGGGAATAATAGATTTCTTACACCGATAAAGAAATCCTAAGCATTTAGCAGCGTTTTTGATAGCCTCAAGAATGCGGTAATTCCAAAAAAGATAGTGTTGACACATATAGTGAGTACTGAGAACTTTTCGGATTCTTCGATGCCATTGCGGGTCAATTACATTAAGGGTTGAATTTTGCTTTAACGACAATAGACGACAATAGACAGCATTGAGTTTTCGAAGTTTGTGGTGTTCAAGGTTTCTTATACCCCATTTCAAAAATCTGTAAAGATCGGAGTTTAATGAGCTCATCAATGGGTTGCTTGCTTACTCATTACATGTTGTTTAGGCATAACACTAACAACAAGTGATTGAGTTAGACTAGTATGCCCAACAAGGATGAAAAACGAATAAAATAATGCGAATTATAAGTGACATATAAATAAGACATGGCAATTCTCCGCTTTAGTTCAGCCGCCATCCCTGGAGATAAAAAAATCTGAGACAACCACCTTCAGTCTCAGAACATCGTGCCACACATCTTTCCTATCCTTCTTTTTCTTCCGTAACTCCACGACCGCGCTGTGTTAAAACATTTAAAGGGTAATCATATTCCCTTGAGCGTGAGTTGATTATAAAAAAAAAAATAAAATAAAATGCACGACTGGGTCGCACGAACTTGCTCCTATGTAATAGACTAAGAATTTCAAAAATGAATGTTATTAGAAAAAAACTGTTCATAAGCATAAAAATTATTTTTTTAAACCACTAAAACAACTTCTTTAGTAGTTGGAGGTAAAAATAGAATGTCATGCGATTCAGGCAAATATAGGTTCATGCAAGAACAAAAATTATAAGTCTTTGTAGTGGTTTCTTAAAAAATAAACTTTTATATACAAAATTTTTAAAACATTTTTAAGAAACAATTTTGGTACACCAATTTAAAGTTTTTATTATTGTTTGAATAAAAATTAAATTTACAAAAAAAATATCGTGCCGTTTTCGAGATATTGAATTTTCAAAACAAAAACGATTTTTTTTTTTCAAAATTCAAAAAAATATTTTTCTTAAAGTTTTGAAATGCAATATTTTTTAAACTTTTTAGAAGCTTCTCTCTAAAAAATGTCATTAAAATCCGTTATGCCGATAATGAGAAATTCAAAATTTAAAAAAATCGCTCTATGGTAGGTACAGTCAGTAATATCTTGTTTTCAAATTTTTTTTATTAAATTATAGATCTTAAAAATTAATTAAATGAAAAAAAATTTAAGTAAAATTCTCGGAACCGTTTTCGAGAAAAATACGATTTTCGAAAACCATATAACTTTTAAGGTTTTCGCGGTTGTTAACAATAGACATTTTAAACTTTTCGGATTAGCCGCGTTATAAATATTTAATATTTAGCGAGTTCAATACAGTACTCACCCCGAACGTTTCGCTGCGAATTGCATCGAGCGTGGTCCCGGTGACCTTGTGACTTATAGGTACTATAAGGCAAGTTATGCATTCGGAAAAAAAATCGAGCTCGAGATTTTGATCAAAGTTGACATTAAGATGATACAGACCAAAAAAGTGGGTCTCGCAATTCTGTCTGTCTGTCTGTTCGACTACAGCCTAAACGGCTCGTCCGATTTTCGTTAAACTTGGTAGATGTCGTTTTGAATTATTCCCCCACACGTTGTTTTTTTTCTTTTTTTTAAAGACAAAAAATAACTATACCTGCCATACGATTTTTTTCTCAAAATTTTATAAATATTTTTTTTTTCAAAAACTGTCCCACAAAATTAAAAAAAAAGATCAAAAACTTTCATTTAGTTAAAGCTACTCGCACAGTCGTACCTAACAGTTGAAAAATATTTCAAAAAAATTGTACCAAAAAATTGGAAGGTACCCCCCTTGGAACCATTTTTTTTTTTGGTTTTTGACTTTCTCAAAAACGGTACAACGGATTTTTAAAATTTTTTGAATATTAATTTTCAAAACATATTTTTTTGGATTTTTAAAAAAAATTTCAAGTTTTTTTTTGAAAACTCAATATTTCGATGACCCCATGCTCGATTCTTTTAAAACTTGCTAAATAAAAGTTTCTTAATATCATCTACAAGAAATGAGAAAAAAAAATTTATTTTACCTAAAAATAACGCTACCCTCCATACAAAAGTTAAAAAATGGTTTTCGAAAATCTTATTTTTCTCGAAAACGGTTCCGAGAATTTAGCAAAAATTTTGTTTCTTTTGATTAATTCTTATGATCTACAATTTCATTAAATCAAAATATCTATTATTGACTGTATCTACCATAGAACGATTTTATCGAATTTTGAATTTCGCATTATCGGCATAACGGATTTTAATGAAATTTCTTATAGACAAGCTTCTAAGAAGTTTAAAAATCATTGCATTCCAAAACTTTGAACGAATTTTTTTTTAGAATTTTGGAAAAAAAATCTAGTTTTTCTTGGAAAATTCGATATCTCAAAAAACGAATCAATATTTTTTTTGTAAATTTAATTTGTATTCGTACATTAATAAACTCTTTAAATTGGCGGTCCAAATTTTTTTCTGAAAAATGTTTTAAACATTTTTTATCTAAAAGCTTATTTTTTTAAGAAACCACTAGGTACAACGAATTATAAACTAATTTTTGCTTAAAACACATGGCATACTGTTCTTAGCTCCAACTGCTAATGGAGTTGTTTTAAAACAGTTTTCTCTAATAACATTCATTTTTTAAAATCTTAGTCGTTTACATAGGATCAAGTTCGTGCGACCCAGTCGTGCATTTTATTTCATAATGAATAGAGGAATATTGATCGTGCCTCCCACAGGTAAATGTTGACGATCTTAATCCAACATTTTTTTAAATATAGGCGCAATATTTTGAACATCTTAGTATTATAGTATTAGTTTGATACTATTTAACAATTTGCTAACTTTAAAGTAGTTTTCTAACACATTCTTAACAGTTCGTGCAAGACTTAGTACTTTGTAAACAGACCTTTTGTGGCGTTTGTAAATAGCACGATACATAAAAAAATAAAATATGTAGGTATTCGATGATTTTAACTTTAATAAAAGGGTAAGGATAGTATGATGCTAATGCTATATTCAATTAAGATTTGCAAAATTGTTGTTTTCAGCAAGTATCATATCAACATCGTACTAATTCGACTCAAATTTCGCACCATTTTTTTTTCAAAGGCTTACAAAAATTTTGGAGTATTTGTTCTTGAAAATGCAATATTATAAAACTGAGTTGATGATGTTTTTCAAAATTTAGTTTATATTTGTGCATTATATATAATAATAATATAATAATAAAATAAACTATGTTATATAACATAAAATGACGACTGGGTCGCACGAACTTGCTCATATGTAAAATACTAAGAATTTCAATAATATAGAGAAAAACTGTTCATAAGCATAAAATTCATTTTTTATATGACTAAAAGAACTCCTTTATCGAATTTAAAAACAAATAATAGATTATTTTTTTTTTTAATTCGGAAAATATTTTTTTTAAGTCTTGAAATGCAATGTTTTTTAAATTTCTTAGAAGCTTCTCTATAATATTTCATTAAAATCCGTTATGCCGATAATGAGAAATTCAAAAATTCGAAAAAATCGTTCTATAGTAGGTATACAGTCAGTAATATCTTAATTTCAAAATTTTTTTTATTAAATTATAGATCGCAAAAATTAATTGCAAGAAAAAAAAAGCTTAGCAAAATTCTCGGAACAGTTTTCGAGAAATATACGATTTTCGGAAACCATTCTTGAACATATTTATAAAAATTCGAAAACAATTCGTATGGTAGGTACCGTTATTTTTGGTCTTAAAAAAAAGAAAAAAACGTATGGGGGAAACATTAAAAAACGAAATCTACCAAGTTTCACGAAAATCGGCCGAGCCGTTTAGGCTGTAGTCGAACAGACAGACACACAGATCGAATTTCGAGACCCACTTTTTTTGTCTTCGATATCATCGTAATGTCAACTATGATCAAAATCTCGAGTTCGATTTTTTTTTACGAATACCTTATGGTACCTGTAAGTCGCAAGTAAAAAGGTTCACACTCTTAGAGAACTCATTACGAAATATGAAAAACCTAATCTCATCTTGCTAAAAAAAATCATGTCTAACCTATTGTAATCCTTTCTTTTCTCTTCAAAAACTTATTATTTTGCTGTCCTCATTCTCTTAACACTACCTCATTTAATTAAGGCTTTCTCGGAAATGTATGTTCAATATTTGAAAAGTGTAAAGTCGATTTTTATCTTGTTCGCTTTTACTCTGATCCGTTTCTGATCAATATGTTGTCCATATTAATTAATTAATGTAAGCTCTACATTTTTGAAATGTATATCGAAAATGCCATTTCCTATTTTTGTATGAAATAAATAAGGCTACGTTACATCTTTTAAATACTATGCCTGCTTTACACAAATTTACCTACTTTGAAAACATTTATGATTGTTGAGAATGACATCTTTAAAATAGACACACACATAAAACAGAAAGTCGTAAAGTGGCACTTGGATAATAGCTTCTCTAGCAGATCCCAAGATATATTCCGCTATCAACTACAGACCATATTACCATTTTTCTTAACCCAATAGCTCCATAGGAAATTCGCCTAAATGTCTGTCTGGATTCTAGAAACCATTATTTGTGTCTACGTATGCACATTGAGATCCAAAAGTATTTATTAATGTTCTTGAAAGTAAAGACAAATATTCTCGTAGCAGAAATTTCATAATTTATAATTCCTAATGGGTTTGTTTTTTTTTCCAGATCCCAAGGAGAAAAATAATCTGTACCGATGTGGACCCAAGACAGCTCAACGTTCAATCAAATAATTAAAACAATAATTGAGTCATCTTTAATTTATTATTATATTGTTCTCTATCAATTATAATTGATGATACATCATCATCAATACATAGATATTTTTGAACTTAGTTTTGCAGAAGACATTAGTTTTATTACAGTTTGTGTTGTCGCAACGTTATTAATTCTTCATGATACGAGTAAGCTTCCTCCCTATTCTTACTCTATATCCTTCCAAACGGTTTAGCTTTCGATGTTGTACGGGTATTTCAAAATAAACAAACCAAAAAACGAGTAAAAGAAAATTCCATCTTCTTCACAAATAAAATGCATCGATGTGAAAAAATCGAAATCAACGAAGGAAAACAAGATTTTTGTAATGAAGTTTCAATAATCATTTGCTGAACTTCGAACTTACACTGAACACAAAATGCCGGGAGAGGGGTGGGGGGTAGCGATGATGTGGCGCCCCTCTAGGCATTCCCAGCTCAATAAAACAAATTATGGAGTAGGTTTCTATGGGTATTTGTGTATGAATAGACAAAATCCTATTTCGCATCCTGACAGCAAATATATATAGCTTCATCGTTCGTAGGTATTCGTCTTTCAAAAGGGCTCTAGGTATTATTCGCGTATAGTTACTTTTACTTTGTCTTCGTCTCCGAATATTTTCCATTGACAACTTACTTCGTTTTTACTTTGGATATATATATATATATGTACATACGTTCTGCAGGGTAAGTTTTGGATCATTGAAAAAAAATCGATCTCGAAATTTTAATCAAACTTGACATTACGATGGAAGTGCACACGATGAAAGTGGCACATTTTAGACAATTCTCTAGAAGAGAAAATCGAGTTTTTAAGATTTGAAAAGATTTATTTATCTCGAAAACGGGTCTTGATGAATTAAATTCGTTGTGTCTTGGTAGTCTACATTTGTATAAAACCAAATTTAAAAAAAAAAAAACTGTTAGTAACGATCCCTGCTACAGAATCAATTATTGATTTTTGATTTCATCATTATCCAGTCATCCCCGATTTTGGTCAAAATAATTTATTGATCGAAAGAATAAGAATGCATACCGAGATTTTTTTAAAATTTTAATATTATAAAAACTGACTAGGAAATTTTTTTAAATAGGCTTCTTATGAAAATTATTATTATTTATTATTATTATTTATTAAAATTACATAAATGTACATATTAATAATAAATCAGCTGGAGCGCCTTAGGCTTTCTGACTGAGATTTCATAAAATTATTTGGATATTTAAATTAAATTTAACTTATGTTTATGTATACAAAAGGTAACTAATACAATAGTAGATATAGTATTATTTTAATTCTAAATGTTTGTTAATTGATTTCGTTAAAAATTAGAGGATAAATAAAGTATTATGCACAGAAAAGAAAAAATTATTTGATAAAATTAATTGAACCGCTGAGAAGAAAAAGGAAAACATTCCACAAAAATGGGAAATTGAAGTAATGATGCAAAAGCGTAGCTATTTTTATAGCGCACATTATAAGCCTAAAAACGAAAAAATTCTATGTAAACCTATTTTTAAATGCGATTATAAAATATCATTGAGTGGAAAAAGGAAAAGATTCCAGGAATATTTTCCTTTTTCCTTTCCTTTTTGGGGTAAAATGTTATTAACGGTACCTGTCATAGAACCGTTTTTTGATTTGTTGCCTTTCTCATCAACGGCTTTAACGATTTTAACCAAAAATTTTCAGCAGGAGGCCCCTTAAGTTTAAAATAATATTGTATATAAAAATATTCGAAAAAATTTGTTTTGGAATTAAAAAAAAAAAATTCCAAGTTTTTTTTTTCAAAAACCAATATCTTTAAAACGTCTGAACGATTATTTTTTGAAACTATTTCTAAAATCTATACCTCTAAATACTTAAAATTTGGCATCCCAAATTTTGTTCTCGAAAAATTTTAAGGAAATTTGTTATATAAAAAATTACTTAATTATTAAAAGGATTAATCAGATGGCAATTCCATACATTTGAACATTTTTATCTCATTAAATCCATGTTTTATATTTATAAAATGTATTTTAAATTCCAAAGTACTTTAACATAAAAGCGAGTTCGTGCGATCCAGTCGTGCATTTTATTTCTGTTTATTTTTATTCCCTTGAATTATTATTAAAATATTGTTTTAGTTTTCATTTTGCAGAATTATTTAATATTAAAGAAATAAAATGTTTTGAACCCATTATTTATATTATTTGAATAAAAAAACTTAATTTAAAATAATTTATTTGATTTTTTTTTTCAATTAGTGGAAAAAGGAAAACATTCCACTCACTTTAACAGGAATTATTAAGCCATAGCTTAAAGTTTTTAATATCAATTGTTTGGTATGTTACTCTTCTTTACTAGCTTTACATTTGTCCTTCAGAATGTTTTGAAGAATAACTTTCAGTTTCAGAAATAAACAGTTTTTTTCGATTTCCCAAAAACTATGATTAGTGGAATGTTTTCCTTTTTCTTCTCAGCGGTTCAATTAAGGTAATCAAGGGGGACGGGGGGTGATTGGGGATACATAGCAAAGGTTCACACCTTCCCATGCATCCCAAACCACCCCCCCCCCCCCCCCATGGAAAATATATTTTAAATCTTATTCTCTAGTTCCAGTATTTTCAGCAATTTGAAAACGTTTTGTATATTTGGTTCAGAAGGAACCAAAAGTAAGTCTAATAGCTTATGGTTAAATAAGGATAAAGAAATACTATTGATTCTACTGCAGCCTGAAGTTAAGTGATAGATTGACAGTGTTTCGTTTGTTTGGCAAAAATGGCATATCGGAGGTGATTCTTTACTCATTAACTGCCGTGTGTTAGTCTTGAGTGTCCAAGTCGAAGTCTTAGAAAACATCTGTTCATCTTAGTGTTTGTGGTAGTTGGGTATACAGCTTGAACACCGTCTGGATTAATTGATGAATAATAGTGGGTATATTCATTCCATGATTCTGCTTTTTTCTTTTTCCAGTGTGACCTTATGAGCTTTTTTAAATCATTATTGCTAGGTTGATATTGTATGATCTCTACATTAGAGTTGGAAGTTATTGCTTTAGCTTCGCGGTCAGCTTCTTCATTTCCTTTTATTCCAATATGGGATGGAACATGGAACCCAAGCCAGCAGTAATTTATTCTTAAGGGAGATTATGTTGTCCCGGATGTTATTGATAACGGGGCCACGGTGTTTGATGTTGCTTATAGCTTTGAGTGATGAGAGGCTGTCAGTGCATATTAATTTTTTTTTCTTGGAGTTAACCGCAATCTGCGTAGCTTTGAATATGGCCAGGGATTCAATTGAGAAGATGGACAAAATTGGTGAAACCTTTTCAGCGCATAAAAGATCGCCGTTATTGTTGACAATAGCCATGCCTGCGCTATCGTCGTTTTTGGAGCCATCAGTATATAAAATATTCCACTTGTTTATAGGGAAGGAACTTAACAGCTCTTGGAAGTTTTGAATAAAGACTTCTTTCGAAGTTGTATTCTTTGGGTATTTGGAAAGGCTGATGTTAACAGCTTCAGGAGGGAGCAGCCAAGGAGGGTATTTTTCGATTGTTGAACTCTTGACAATTGAACAAAGTTCCATACTGTTGGCAAAAGATATTGCATTGTACAAAGTGGATGGATTTTTTGGAATTTTCTTCCTTTTCAGTATTTTAAGAGCGTCCTTATGGATGGGTGAAGAAAATGATCCGCAGATTTTGGGAATAAGTAGAGATGTTAAGGCGTCTCTTCGTTCTTCGATTGTTGGGAAGCCACCTTCAGTCATCAGATTTTTTATTGGTGTTGTTTTGAAAGCTCTTAAAGATGATCTTACAGCTGCGTTGTATGTAGGTTTGAGTAGTTTTAAGTTAGATTTTGCGCATTTTCCAAATATTGCCAATCCGTAGTCAATCTTTGATAATAATATTAGCTTAGTTATATGGATAAGAGTATTCGTATGTACATAACTATATTTAGATGACAAATATCTTATTATGTTTAGTCTAGATACAATATTTTTTTTTAGTTCTAGGCAATGATTTTTAAAAGTATATTTATTATCAAAAGATACTCCTAGGATATTTAAATTTGTTACATTATGAATATTGAAGTTATTGGTACTTATACTGAAACTAGAGCAGTTTATTTTTCTGCAAATATGCAGATGTCTGTTTTTACTTGAAGATAATAAAGCACCTGATTGGATACTCCAGTTATTTATCTCATTCAAGGCTAGATTAAATTGATTTTGGGTTCGGTTTAAATCTTTACATTTAGATAGTAAATACAATTCGTCCGCGTAGAGAGAATGGTCAATATTTTTGAATCTGGTGATGATTTCGCTTAAATCATCATAAGCAATAATAAAAAGGATGACCGAAAGTGGCGATCCTTGAGGTATTCCGTTGTTTAAGTTATGAATTTTTGAAAATGAATGATTTACTTTGGATCTGAATTTTCTGTTAGTTAGAAAAGATTTAACGAAATTGTATATTTTTGGACCAATGTTCCATTTGTATAATTTGTTCAAAATAACGTGAATACCTATCCGTTCAAAAGCTTTTTTCAAAGTCTAAAGATATTATAGGCGGTCAGCCATCAGACGAATAGGGGGAACAACATGTAGCATACGAAAACATGCACGTGCCGTAACTATTCGGGACTGGTGGAAGTGTGATCATAGCCTCTCCGCGGCGGCCGCTAGAAACAAGCCTTTTAAAAAAGGTTTGGCTAATATGATCAGGCTGGTTCCTCAGGTTGGCGACAGGTTAATTCCCTGTCCCGTAAAACTAAAAGAATTACGAGACCGACAACAAGCCTCGGAAACGGACTGATCTCACGACGACAACCCACGCAAAGAAAAAGGAAAAACGATTTACGAATTTTCTTATGGAACGTACGATCGCTCTATAGAGCTCGAGCTGCTCAGCAGCTAGCCGATGCCCTGTCAAAGTATAAAGCTGACATAACAGCTCTTCAAGAAATCAGATGGACAGGGAATGGTGTTTTACAGAAGAAAGAATATGACATATACTACAGCTGTCATACAAAACACCATGTGCTCGGGGTAGGCTTCCTAGTCAGCGAAAAAATGAAGTCTACTATCATCGGCTTTAACGCTATAAGCGAAAGGCTATGCACCCTTCGCGTGCGAGGCAAATTTACGAACATCAGCCTCATTAACGTTCACGGACCTACGGAGGAGTCCTCAGA
The DNA here is from genome assembly GCA_911387755.1 of Chrysotoxum bicinctum. Lineage (NCBI taxonomy): Eukaryota > Metazoa > Arthropoda > Insecta > Diptera > Syrphidae > Chrysotoxum > Chrysotoxum bicinctum. The sequence goes on from OU426987.1 coordinate 221,143,214, forward strand.
CGAAGAAAAAGAGACTTACTACGAACAAGTCGAGAGGGCCCTCAATGCCTGTCCAAGGTATGATGTTAAAATCATCCTTGGGGATTTGAACGCAAAAATAGGTCGGGAGCCGGTATTCAGGCATTACGCAGGCACCCATAGTTTGCATGAGAACACTAATGACAATGGACTTCGAGTCTTAGAATTGGCAGCATCGAAAAACATGGTCGTTGCGAGTACCAGGTTCCCGCGTAAAGATATCTACAAAGCCACCTGGGTATCACCTGATGGAGTCACTCGTAACCAAATAGACCACGTGTTGATAGACCGTCGCCACTACTCGAACTTGATGACGGTACGAACGTACCGAGGTGCCAATATCGACTCGGATCACTATCTTGTTGGTATGGTTTTCCGAGGGCGGATTGCCTTGCGAAGACGCATTGCATCCGCCGATCAGGTTCGAATTAACACGGCTGCCCTGCGCAATGAAAACACCAGTAACACCTTTGGTAATGCGTTAGGACTCGCCCTAGAAACACCTGACTTAGGGAGAGTAAGTCCTGGAGCCAGTATGCTGGACGTAAATGAAAAGTGGACACGTCTTAAAAATACTGTCATTAGTACTGCCAACTCCATCTTAGGCAGCAGTCGTAAAAATCGGAACGACTGGTTTGATGATGAATGCAAGCTAGCGACTGAACGTAAGAATGTTGCGTACCGAGCAATGCAACAATCTCATAGAACGCGGGCACGCGAAGAGGAATATAAAGAGCTCAGAAGAACAGAAAAACGGCTTCACAGACAAAAGAAATCAGCCTGGGAGAAGAACCTAATCTGTGAAATAGAAAACAGCCGAGAGCGAGGTCCGCACCAGGCGCGGAAGTTCTACCAATCCGTCCGAAACATGACGCAGTACACACCACGCTGCACATACTGCAAGGACGGAGAGGGAAATCTGATCACCGATCCTGAAAGCATACTGGAGCGATGGGAAGTGTACTTCAATGAATTGCTAAATGGTCAGCTCACTGCAGAAGTGGAGGCTCCACTACTTCAAGAAGAATACCCTATGTTGCCGCCACCAAGCATAGAAGAGGTTGAGAAGGCTATAGGCCGGCTTAAACAGAACAAATCCCCGGGAGCCGATGGCATACCAGCCGAATTATTTCATCACGGCGGGCCAGCCTTACGTCAAGCAATTCATGATATTATAGTGCACGTATGGGAGCAAGAAGAAATGCCAGAAGACTGGCGAAAAGGCATAATATGCCCCATACATAAGAAGGGAGATGTCACAACGTGCAGCAATTATAGAGGTATCACGTTGTTGAGTACTGCCTATAAGATACTCTCCTCTATCCTACAAGACCGGATAACCCCATACGCTAAAACCGTCATCGGACAATATCAGTGTGGTTTCATTCCAGGCAAATCAACAACTGATCAGATTTTTACCCTTAGGCAGGGGATGGAAAAATGTCTAGAATTTAACATCCAAACATACCATCTGTTTATAGACTTTAAGGCCGCCTATGATAGCATAGCCAGGGTAGAACTTTACAAAGCCATGAGAGAATTCGGCATCCCAAATAAATTGACACGACTATGTAGGTTGACCATGACCAACGTAACAAGCCAAGTAAAAATAGCCGGATTGCTATCCAGACCAATCAAAATCTTTAATGGACTCCGACAAGGGGACGGTTTGGCCTGCCTCCTCTTCAACCTGGCGTTGGAGAAAGTAATCCGTGACTCTGGCACGGCAACAAGAGGGACCATCGTCAACAGGTCCAGCCAGTTACTAGCTTACGCAGACGACATTGACATCATCGGAAGATCCGAACAAGCTGTACACGATTCCTTCATCCAGATCGAGCAGGCGGCACAAAATCTGGGGCTGCACATTAGTGAAGGTAAAACAAAGTACATGGTGGCGTCGAATGCGAGAGGAACAGTTGGTCAAACAATCAAGGTAGCGGAGCACGAATTTGAAGTGGTGCAATCCTTTAAATACCTTGGGTCAATAGTAGCAGCCGATAACAATATAGAAGAAGAAATACGCGGGCGGCTTCTCAAATCCAACAGAGCCTACTATAGTCTGTCAAAGCTTTTCAAATCCAGAAATCTCACCATAACTTCAAAACTGCTGCTGTACAGGACAATGGTCCTGCCAGTACTCACATATGGATCCGAGACTTGGGTGCTTAGCAAAAGGCACTCCGATCTCTTAGCTGCGTTCGAGAGAAAAGTCTTAAGGAGAATTGTTGGCCCCATATGTGAGGAAGGACGATTCCGGAGACGGTACAATCATGAATTGTACGCAATCTACTTAGAAGCAGATGTCGTGACAAAAATTAAGCTCGGTAGACTCCGGTGGGCAGGGCACCTAGCTCGCATGAGCGAAGAGGAACCTGCTCGGAAAGTTCTTTGTGGTACATTCTATGGTAGACGGCAGCGTGGTAGACCATGCTTGCGCTGGAGAGATGGCGTAGACCAGGACGCCCGAAGCCTTGGGGTGCGCAACTGGATGGCGTCGGCTAGAGACCGGGATAGGTGGAGAGACTTGTTGAAAGAGGCCAGGACCGGAACCCGGTTGTCGAGCCGATGATGATGATGAAAGATATTATAGAAACGTGATTTTTACAACCAAGTGCTGATGTTATAAATTCATCGATGTGAAGTAAAGAGTCCATGGTGCTACGGCCATGTTTGAATGCAACTTGATTTAAATCGATCAATTTTTCTCTTTCAATATACCAAAGTAGTCTTTTGGAAATTATTTTTTCCAAGAGTTTACTGATACAGGGTAATAAAGAGATAGGTCGGTACCCGTTGATATCTGTCAACTGTTTCTTTGGTTTAGGAATGGGGACTGTAGTGGCGATTTTCCATGTTTGGGGTATTGTGCCCTGATCAAAAATGTTATTAAATAGAGAAAGTACACGTTTTTTTACTTGAAAAGGTGCATTTTTAAGTAACGGATATGAAATGCGATCATAGCCAGGGCTTTTCCCTTTGACTGAGATTAAGGAATTTTCAAATTCGACAATGCTGATGGGTAATTCAATTAGTTTTGCAGATTTTGATGGTTGGAAAAAGTTGTTATTACTATGTAAACAGAAGTATTTAGAGTTACAGAAAGAAACAGAGAAGTTGGAATCACTTGAGTAGGCTGACCAACGTTCAGCAAAATATTCGGCAATTTTATTTGGGTCTGTTAGACTTTCGGACCCTGTATTCATTGCTTTAATCAAGGGTGATGAGTAGTTACCTGTCAGAGTCTTAATATCGGACCATATTTTTTTGCATGTTGTGTTGGGATTCAGATTAGCGGTGAAAGTTTGAAAGCTTTCTTTTTTGGCTTCTTTAGCTTTCCTACGGAATTATGCATTGGCCCTACGGTAATTAATGAGATTTTTATCATTTGGGTATTTTTTAAATACTCTCCACAAAAGTTGTTTATTGTTACGAAGTGCTGCAATTTCCGGATTCCACCAAGGGACAATTGTTTTTAACGGAGTGAGTTTTGTTTGTGGGATGGATTTATTTGCGGCATATCTTAAACCCTTGATAATTTTTGCTGCTTCTTGGTTAATGTTAGTGGATTGAGGGTGTTTATTGAAGTACTCAAGTGAACTGGATTGAAATCGAGTCCAATCTGCGCGATCTGTTAGGAATTTTGGAGTTGGTGTAGATGAATTGTTATGTTTTCCAAGATAGATAATTGTGATTATGGGAAAATGATCACTTCCGTGAAGGAAATCATTTCTATTCCATGTTGTAAGAGGGATTAGTTGAGAAGAGACAAAAGTAAGGTCTACATGGGTTAACGTGTTATGTGTGGACAAATGAGTCGGACTGCCATCGTTTAATAGACAAAGATCGGTGTTGGTTAAGAAAGTTTCAATTTCCTTTCCTCTGGCGTTTAATGTGGGAGAGCCCCAAAGGGGGCTCCATGAGTTGAAATCCCCAGTAAGGATTACAGGAGAACTAGCTGTTCTTAATAAGTTTTCTAAATCTGACGAAGAGAAGTGTTGGGTAGGGTAGATGTAAACAGACAAGATTGTAATTTTAAAATCAAGAAGGATTTCAATTGCGGTAACAGAGATATTGGAGTTAATATGAAGAACCTTGTGTGGGATTGATTTGTTAACCAAAATGCTCGTCCCTTCTTTTGCCGTAGTTATTGTGTCAAAGTTATGGAAGTATGATTCATATTGTTTGGGGGCTTTAACCTGTGTGTTGGTTGGAACATGAGTTTCCTGAAGGCAAATAATTGCCGGCTTATGTTCACTTATCAAAAGTTCAAGTTCAAGATAATTGTTTAAGTATCCATTAAGATTCCATTGAAGAACCTTAAGGATTGAGTTTTGATAGGTAGAAGATTTATGTGCAGTATAGTCAGTACTATACTGTAAAAAATCTGAAGATGTTGAGTTTGTTGGTTGAATAGGTATAAGACTCCGTCTCCCCGACGTTGAAGCATCCAAGCTCCATGTGGAGCCTGGATGACTCAACATCGAAACGACGACGGAGTCGTTATGTTGGGTTCCGATTTCGTGATTAGATGTCTCCATCGTAATTGTCGGACATTTTTTCGTAGTTTGCATTTAATTGTTCATCAGTTGCCATTGCAGTGGCACTAATAGAAGGAACTAGTACCTTTGTACTTGTTTTTCTGAATTGGTTGTTGTTGTTATATTGTTTATTAAGGTTGAGAGAAGAATTTTGAGAGGTTGAGTTTGAGTGGATAACGTTTTGAGTAGGAGAGGAAAATGTGTTTGATGTGGTTGATATGTTTGAGGTAGAAGGTATATTTTTTACATTTTCTGTCACATTTATGTTCGTTGGCTTTATATTATTATCGCCTGAAAAAGACGAGTTCTGTGGAAGAATTGAGTTAGAGAGTGATACATTAGGTTTTGAAAGGCGGCGGGGAATCGTAGGGGGATCGTAGTTTAATGATTGTGTATTTTGGGGTGTTTCGTTTGTATTTATTGGAGATGATGAGCTTAGTTCGTTTGAAGATGAAAGTTTAAGTGGAAAAGTTTCTTTAGAAGGTTGGAGTGAGGGAGGTTGAGTTGCTTTCTTGGCTATAGAAGAATAAGAGAACTGAGGGGTTAAGAGAGTAGGTGATTGCTCACTGTATAATTTTTTTGCCTCAGCCATGCTGCACTTATTGATGGTTTTAATCTTAAGCGTTTCCTTGGCTTGAATATAGCGTTTGCATTGCTTTGATGAGGCAAGGTGTTCCTCAGCACAGTTTGCACATGAAGTACGAGTACAATTTTCAGAGGGATGAGGTGGAAGATTGCAGTTAAAGCACGTTTCAACTCCAGAGCATCTTTTTAACGTATGGCCAAGAATCTAGCATTTTTTGCAACACGCATAGGGTTTGGGTAATATTCTTGTACTTTGAAGTTGTACCAACCTACGTTAACAGATGTGGGGGGACGGAAGAGGTCAAAAGTAAAGAGAATGAGACCAGTGGGTCTTTCAATTTTGTTCTCTGTTTTTGTAAATTTATAGACATGAGTAACCCCCTGATCTTTCATCTCTTTAATAATTTCGTCCTCTGGAATATTCACTAAGCATGGTGCGTATAGATACCGTGCCTTTAGATGAATTTAGCTGGTTATGGAGGGAAACAGTTATTGGGCAGATGTTTGAAAGGGAATTTTTGGATAGGAATAGGTGTGCTACACGCACAGATTTCACTAGGATTGATAATTTTCCGTCGCGGAGTTGAGTAATGGATTCGTAGGAGGTGCTAATGCCATCAATTGGTTTTTTTAAAAGGAAGACACTGTAGCTGGAGAGCTTTATATTTGGATCGGGATGAGATAGCACTATAAATTTGGGATTGGATGAGTTTAATTGGGAGGGAATATCTAGGTTAGATTCGATGGGGGAATAAGAGTTTTTTTTCTTTTTTTTATTGGGGGGGGGGGTCGAATTGATGATTAAATATATCAAAACGATTGCCGGAAAGCACACGTGGCACAGAGGCCATGTTAAAAAAAAAAGTTTTACACCAACTGTTTTTTTTTTCACTAACCAGCGCGAAAAATAGAAAGAAGGGGAAAAGAGAGGGAGGAAAGGTAGGTTGAAATTAAGAGAAACGGTTTGCCGACTGAGTGGAGACCAAATCGAAAAAAACGATGTTAATGGCTCGGAGCTTAGTCGACGACTGATACTTATGAAAATTATATCAGTAAGTAAACTTAAAACAAATCTTATTTATCCAAAAAACAAGTTTAAAAAAGATTTCTGGAACAATTTTTGAAAACTATTTTAGGTTCAATGTAAAATTTTAAAATTTTTCTCTTAGCAATTTTAAAAATTTCTAGCCATTTTTTAAATTCTCCTTAAATAAATAAATTAGAAGGGTAACAGATTTAAGCGAACTTCAACCTAATCTTCACATTTTCTGAGTCCATATACAAGTCGGCCAAGTTCTGACGACTAAGTTAAGACCACTTTTCATGAATAGGTTTTTCAACTGGCGCGGGTAGATTTTTCCGGCCTGTAGCGGCCATATTGTTTTGACATCTGTCAAATCAGTGGTTTATATACTGATGCCAAATCTCCCTGGCAAGTAACTTGATTGAAAAGGGCTTCTAATTGCTCGGTAATGCAAACTTTGTCGTCCATTTTGCGGTAGACGTGGTGGCCCTTCACAATCGACTCTTCAACGTTTGGTGTACAAATTTGAAGCAAATGGTACAAATTATACAGCAGAATATTGGCGAATTTTGCATTGGCTCCCAGGAGCTTAAGCGTCATGACCATAGACAACGCCAATTTTTTTACCGACGATGCGTGTTTTTCGATGAATGGCGATATTAGCAAGCAAAACTGCCATACATGGGACGACGTCAATCCACACTTAAATCTACACCAGGAGACAATGCAACCTCAAAAGTTACCCTTTGGTGTTGATTATGGGCCGGTGGTGGCGTCATTGGCTCATACTTTTTCGAAAATGACGTCTGTAAAGTAGTCACCGTCAATGGCGAGCACTACAAAACGATGATACTGTGGCAACACTTCCAAAAGAAAGAATAAAGAAAACCAAATTAATGTTCAGAAAGAAGATGTAACGAAATATAGATATTGTAATATTTTTACTAGGTTCGTTAAATAAAACTTATTACTGTTTTTAGTATTTCTTCTTTATTTACACTTTCCAAATCGAAACAATAAATCTCCATTTATAATAAACTCAAATATTTTTATTCAAATTTAAATCACACTTGTTTAATAAGACTTTCCACAATCCAATAAGTAAAGCTTTTGCACACTTTAATAATCAAAAATCAACTGTCCTGTACTCACAGTGAACACTCCCTTATATACTCAAGTTGGTTGTTCTCGAAACTAATTCGCGAAAGTTTTCGTCTTGGAATGTTCTAGATGGTTGGAATAAGGGGAAATAGATTTGACATTGGAAAAGAGGTTTTTGTTCCTTCTTTAAAGTAGATATGCTATTTTCCAAAAGATGGCGCAATAGGAGTATAAAGCTCGTTGTCGGTGTTGTGTATGTGCGTAACAATATAATGATTGTATATAACAGAAAGAGACTACCGGTTAGGTAGAAAAATATACTGAGACAACAAAGATACGACTATGATCACGATCAGTTGTTGTGGATCTGTTGATGAGGAAAGACCTTTTATTTGTTTAACCAAATATTGTTTTAGTTTTGTATTAAGCAACAGTTTAAACTGCTTACAATACCCAATTTTTATGGCCGCTATTCAACCATATGGACCTAGACGAAATTTGGTTTCAGTAGGACAGCGCTACATGCCACAAGGCAGACGCCACGATTGACATTCTGCAGGAATTGGTATTTGAGGGTAAGGTTATCTCTTGCAAAGATGACTTGAACTGGCCACAAAGATCATGCGATTTGACTGCGCTTGACTTTTTTTTGTGGGATTTCCTGAAAGCGCAAGACTATGCGAACAAACCACAATTGACCATTGCCTTTAAGGTGAACATAACAAATACTATGGCTTAAATTTAGCCTGATCTATACGGAAGAGACATCACAAATTGGGCCACTCGGACCTGTGCCGCTATTTAAAGCCGAGGCAGGCATTTGAACGACTTCATATTAAATATATAATGGCCTTTCAAATAAAAAGAATTTTTCTTATACCTCATATAGCTTGTTTTACTTAATTTCAAGATCTTCCTCTTCCCGCCCTTATTGAAAAATTTTTTATAACAAAATAAAATTCAATCAATATGATCAAAAATCCAAATGAACCAGAGATTAAGTAAGCACAATCCCAAATGAACTTTAGCGAAATAATCAAAAATGATATAAGCCTAAAACAAGATAATATAGTAAGCGAAATGAGATTTGATTAGTTAGAAAAAAAATAAAAGTCTTAATAATAAAAACTAAGCGACTTCGTCTTCGCAATTGAGTAATACCTAGTTTGTATTCCAATTTAAAATATCAAAATGGAAATAGCAAATGTATAGTTTTGCTTCTACTATAAGACACTGAAGCTTATGTAATAAAAAATTCTTTTGGCTCCAATATGTGGCATCCCGAAAACTGTTTTTGTGGTCCAAACTTTCAGTTTGAAAATGATGAATTGAGTTTTAAAAGAAATGGAAAATGTTTCTACCCCTTTTTAAAAGTGGAAAGTGTGGCATTTAAATCACTATACATAAAAAAGCGATACAAATTTCGTCTTGGACCTCGATATTTGCAATCAGGGCGCTAAGCTCTACATTTTGAAGTTATGGCAAAGTTGTTATCACAATTATTTTGACTTTGGAAAAAACTGCATATTTGCACTATTGCTCCCACTAGAGCATGCAAGACGTTCACATTTGTAAATAACTACTAAAGGCCTATCTAATTATGCTTATATTTTTTGTTATCAATTACACCCAAAAATTCCTGTGCGCTCTTGGTCTAAGAGATTGTAACAATATACTCGTAATATACCAAATTGGGCTTAGCAAATTTATTTTTTCTATGAATTCCTTATCATTTCAGAAGACGACCTTAATGAACTTTTTGAAATGAAAACAAAGAACATGATTTTTACTTTCGAATTATAGGCAAGTTATGTATTCGTAAAAAAATCTAACGCGAGAATTTGTTCAAAGTTGACATTACCATGATTTCGAAGACCAAAAAAATGGGTCTCCAAATTCTGTCTGTCTGTTCGACTGCAGCTTAAACGGCTCAGCCAATTTTATTTAAACTTGGTAGATACCGTATTTCATTTTTCAATTTTTCCCCAACACGTTTTTTTCTTAAGACCAAAAATAACTGTATCTACCTGCCGAAATCTTATAAAATATTTTTTTTCCTCAAAAACTGTCCGACAGATTTAAGAAAACTCAAAAATTTTCATTTCTATGGTGCCCCTATGCTAAAGCTCCCAAATAGTTTGTATACTCGTACTATTGTGTATTCAAATTTTCGAAAAAAAAATTTGTTTGTATTAAAAAAATATTCCAAATTTTCTTGAAACCTCAGTATTTTGAAAACGCCATGTTTTTTTTTTATAACTTGACGGCTCAAATTTTTTTTTAATACAATCTACAAGATGTGTGAAACAAAAAATTATTTTATCTAAAAATACGGGACCCACCATTTTCTTAAAAGTGTTTTAAAATTTTGTATTTAAAAGCTTATTTTTTTTAAGAAATCACTACAACGAATTACAATTTTCGTTCTTGCATAAACTAATATTTGCTTACATCACATGGCATCCTGTTTTTGGCTCCAATTAATAAAGGAGTTGTTTTAGTCATTTATAAAATGAATTTTATGGTTATGAACATTTTTCTCTAGTAACATTCTTTTTTGAGATCTTTAGTATTTTACAAAGTTCATGCGACCCAGTGCCGCATTTTTGACTAAATGGGTTTAAACTATCTCAGATACCAAGCGTGATCTTTTTCTCAGTTAAACCGGATTGGGGACAACCCCACTGGTATTTAAGCTGGATTACAAGATGCATTCTCGTCAGACGATCAGGCAAGTAGATTGGAGGAAAACTCACACAAATTTCTATTCAGTGCGACTGATAAGAATAAGATACGACTTAGAATATTCAAAACTTATCAAAATTCAAGCCTTGTACGACAGGGTAATGTCTTAGGACCAGCCTTGTATTTGTTTTGTAATAGAGAAGTTTAAATTTTAAGAGTTCTTGTGGGCAAAATTGTTTTAAATTTGTGCTTTTAAGAAAAATGTCAAATATATTTTTTTTAAATTAATTAATTATAAATCTTTAGTTTGTATAAATTCATATTTTTTTAAAAACAAAATATTGACCCGTTTTTGAGGTATCGAATTTAAAGAAAAAATAATTTTTATTTTGCAAAATTCAAAAAACATTTTTTTGAAGTTTTGAAATGCAATGTTTCTTATACTTTTTAGAAAAAATGTCATTAAAATCCGTTATGGAGATAATGAGCAAATCAAAATTTGAAAAAATGGTTCTATATTAAGCATACAGTCAGATACATATATCTTAATTTTCTTTTATTATTATCGTAAAAATTATATCGTAAAAATTAATCGAAAGAAAAAAAAAACTTTATCAACATTCTGAGCAGTTTTCGAAAAAGATAGATTTTCGAAAACCAGTTTTTTCAATTTGTATGGTGTTTACCGTTATTTTTAGATAAAATATGTTTTTTTTCACATTTTGTAGATTTTATTAAAAAAAACTTCTAACTGTCAAGTTTAAAAAAAATCGAGCATGGGGTTTCCTAAAAATATTGAGTTTACAAAAAACAAATTTTGAAATTTTTCTTAAAAATCCAAAAAAAAATTGTAAAAATTTGAATACACAATAATGTTCAAACTATTGGAGAGCTTTAGCATAAAAAAATGATAAAAATCGGTTGTATCGTTTTAGAGAAAACCAAAAACAAAAAAAATGATTCCAAGAGGGGTACAATTAATAACCATTTTTCGGAAATTTGTTTTTTAAATAATATTTACCTTTAATTTAAAAAAAAAAAAAAACATTTGTGGAACAGTTCTTGAAAAAACAAAAGTTTATAAAATTTCGAAGAAAATTCGTATGGCAGGTACCGTTATTTTTGGTCTTAAAAAAATTCAGAAGAAAACGTGTGGGGGGAAACATTTAAAAACGATATCTACCAAGTTCATCGAAAATCGGCTGAGCCGTTTAGGCTATAATCGAACAGACATACAGACAGAATTGCGAGACACACTTTTTTTGTCTTCGATATCATCGTAATTTTAACTTTGATCAAAACCTTGAGTAAGATTTTTTTTACGAATGCATAACTTGGAGTGAAATCTTGATGAATTTGCAATTAAAATATTTATACAGATACACACAAAAATAATAGTCCTTAATCTACCTATTTCATGGGCTGGTTAATGCCGAGATTTCAAATTTACAAAAATCATAAACTTACTGCTCGTAGATAGCCTATCATAAGGCTTTTTTAGTTTTTAACTCTGAGCAGAGCTTGAGCACATCGAATACGCTCTGAGCAGAGTTTGATCAGAGCTATCCGATTTATTTATGAAACACAGTGGAGTCCTGAACTATCAAGGGCGTCGATCTCAATTTTTGTTTGTTTGCTTGATTTTTTTCGCAGTCTGTCTCTGTCATATCACACGAAAAAATAATTAAGTTAGCCGCGCTCATATTTTTGCTCCATTTGCTCGGTGATTTTATTCTGAGCTCATAGATGGCACTCCGAGCTAGCTCTGATTAAAAAAAGAAATAGTACCTGAGCGCTCTGATGTGTTTGAGCTTAAAAAAAGAAATACAGATCTTTTTTGACAGCTCTGTCCCCTACTCTGAGCTTAGAAAGAAAAACGCCAATAGTGAAAAAAACAACCCTTCTTGTGCGTCAATTAGCTGAAATGGGGGGACCAACAATTTTTTGCGAATACGAACGGCTAAGATGAGCAGCACTCTTTAACGCGGGATTTTTCATTCCTCGCAAGAGGCTGAACACTCCTGAAAAACTTTTTTGCATTGCCAGTGACTAGGGATCAAATCCAGTTCTTCTACATAACCAATGGTTTAACCATTATGCGAAGGGGAACTATAAAGCTGGGATGCTTTTGTCTGAATTGTTAATCTGAGATTGAGATTGTTAATCTTGTAGATTTCTCTGACAAACATTTTCAACCTTCGCATTCCGATGACTATCTATCTTTCTCCAGAGATCATGAAAACATTTTTGTCAACTTTCTCCCTTTTTCTGTGAGAGGTATATTTGCTATGAATTATTGCCCTTAAGTTCCTTCCAATGTTTCCAGATACTTTGATTTAAGTTTCTTACACCGAAAAAAGGGGTAAACACTAGTCTCACTTAAAAAAAAATATATCATAACTGAAAACAACTTCATTGACAACCCCATAAGTATGTTATCTTCAAACTACAAATTCGCTGCTCTGTAGAATGATGTTAATGATTCTTTCTGGAGATATATTGCCGCTGTCATCGTCGTCATCTTCTATGCCAATGGAATATTTCATCTCCCCATGTCTACACCCGAAATGGGGCAATTTAATTTAATAGAAAATGTGAGAAGGGCGTCGACTGAGACTTAGTCGCGCCGATATAATACTTCAACTTCAACTTCAAGTTCCAACCCCCACCCACATCTAAATAATGCGCATATTTTGCAAAGGCGAAGTTAGTTTGCCTTTTTTTCCTGCCCCAGTACAGCACCGCGCTCTGTGGCCGCCTGAAAGTTTAAGAGAACAAACCACCCTCGTGTTCGTGTACATAATAGTGCGACTTTTTAACCATCTCTGCATCCGGTGGCACTGGAGGCGGGTGTGATTCGAGTACACACGATGAGCTATCCTTAATTGAAAATTGAGTACTCAACTTTGATTTGGTTAGGTTGCAGCTGTCGTTGCGGCACCAAAGGCGCGTGTAAGTGCCACCTCCGGCTTAAGCCCCCCCGATCATATATTATCGAGCGAGGGCAAAGTATGCAAACTTAACCCCACTTTTTTCCATACAAGTGTTCGCGTGTTGATACGCTTTTTCCCGCTAGCTAATATGCCAACAGCCCTAACTCTAATCGGCGAAGGGCTGGCTAAATCACTGCATTCACTCGCTGGCACGTTTTTATTTCGCCATTTGCACCCCGCAGCCCGCACTTGTGAGCACAGTCGTTAGTCTTTCTGTGTATAAGTTTTTTTTTTTGTCTATCAGGATTTCAGGACTCTACTCATCGTGAAGGCTGTATGAAGAGGGGCGGTCGGCGTGGTGGCGTCACTGGGATAATGAGAAAGCGATTATAAACTTAGATGAAGGAAATTTTTTTTTTTTCGTTCGTCCTTCTTGTTATTTTGTTGTTGTTGTTGTTTTTGTTGTTGAAATTCTGGATCTTTTGGCGAACTACAAAGTTGGCAAATAAATTTTTAAATCTGTGGAAATCAATTTATTTCTTCTTTCTGTGTTTTGGTTAAGAGATGTCGTCGTCTTGGGCTTCCTGGTTGTTTTTTTTCTTAACTTGACTGGAAGAGGAAATGGTGTTTCTTTGGGTAACCGTCAACAAATATCAATTTGTTGCGCTAGCTGGAATGGGGCTACTTCAGAAAATAACTTAGCTTTTTTTTAGCTCCTCGTCGCGGTGCGAATGATGCGCGGTGTGGCACAATGGTGCTCCATTCCTTAGGTTATTTGTTGACTTGAATATTAAGTTTAATCCAAAGGAGACCCTTCCACCTGAGAGGTGTTGTTGAAAGGTGTGTTATGTTGCCAAGGAGACTTTTGGTTCTCTGCTAAATTGCTGGGGATATTGGTTGAGATGGTGATTCGGTTGTATCGAATGATCATTCTAATGGAAAACGAAAAGGATTTGAATTAATTAAACAATTTATGTACCTAAGCAGCTTAAAGGCAATTTTATTAATTTTTTTTTTCTTCAGGAAATGATTTTTTTGGTAATTTTTTTTTTGGCTTAATATTGAAGGAGAAATTGAGTCCTTGATTTTAGGAAACTTAATGAATTAGATTTGTAGGGGCTTACAGAAAATTTATTTCATTTAATTTGTCAATGGTAAGAGGAATGATGGATTTGTAGGGAAATGTCAAGATTCGGTCATCATCAAACGATGTTTTTTTTTATGATTTGAGAAAATTCCATCAAACAAAGATATTTTGTTTTATTTGTGAAGAAACTTTTTTACACTTAATGAGTTTCAGAAGGGACTAAGGGAAATTAAAATTTTGCAAGGGATATTAAATAAGAAATGAACAAAACTGTTATCGGTTTCTTATTCAGTCTTAATTGACTAAATGGGAACATAATTTCAGCTTTTTTTTTTGCTCGAAGTGTACTTACAGTTCCTCAACTACCATTTAATTTTCATATTTCTATGTAAGATGTTTGTGAACGTAGGCTTAGCCAGTCGGATATTTTTCCAAAAAAAAAAATTTACGAAGCTGCTAAGACTGACTATTTCATCCATGGGGTAGGATTTGACTCTAACGGAGACTACGACGATGAAATCTAGAGCAGAATTCGTTTGTACACAAGGGACTCGCAAGGTAGACAAGTCGAAGTAGAACTTGTCTGAGTTTAACGTGGATCCCTAGCTATTAAGCCTTTACCCCTTGGGTGGCCTACCACCATCGGAGTCAGATTGAGTCCTGACCATTAACCCCAAGACAGCCGAAGCCATCTTAGTAGCAAAGTTGTAACATGTTGTAGGCATGAAACACCTCTTGCTTAGAGTCGAGGTCTATCTACACCTCTTGAATCCAGGCACGCCTGGAAACCATACGTCTCCGCTATGGAATAAACCACAGCCACCACGATACACCCACTAGGGGGCCTACCTCATAGATAGCTTGAAGTAAGCGAACACGCACGCGACAGCTGCACCTCACCATCCGAAGACAGAATAGGAGAGCCCGAAGACGATACGCTATTGTTCACAAACTTCATGGATCGCTCGCTTTGTATGCGACGACTGCACTTCTCTATCGGAGATAGAATAAGAGAGTCCAAAGACATACTGCTCACTTTCCTTGGGCAACTATCTCCCGTGGCACCAGAATATAGCATTTGGTAAGCTTCGCAACCTCGTGGGACACACTTGTAGATAGGTACTTCCATACAAAAGCCCCAAGACCTACCAGTCTTATTAGATATACGTTTTTCCAGACCTGATCGAAGTAGAAATCACGTCCAGATATGCGTACTCCTCAGGTGAGTTGTAACACACTCCTTAGCGGATTCCTACTTTTAATGGATACCGTCCCGTTTTTGTTCCCATCTAGTCGGTTCAGTTACTCTCGTAACCTTTCCACAGACACCACGAGGAGGTCGACAGGAACGTGGAAAGACAAGCTAAAGGTAAGGTGCTATTCCGACTCGCTGGTAATTCAGCTGAGCAGGCCCCAAAGAACATCAACTAAAGTTGACCTCCACAGCACCCAGGCGCAAAGGCCTGTCTGTGCAATTGGGAGGAAAACAATAGAGAGTTCAGTGAAGCCCTGGACATGCCATACCACTCAAACCCGCCGTACAATCCCGCCCGCCAAGTCGAAGTAGAGTAGGATATCACTACCACAATAGTCCAAACTTGCTTTGGTATTCCCGAAAAAAACCTTGGCAAAACAATTCTTTAAGTATAATCAGCGGGGGTCTAACTACTTGGTGATCGCAATATTTCGAGCCAAGGTCATTAAGAATCTTCGGAATATTACCCAGATACCTCATACCTCTGGAGTCTGGAGTAACAGGAGCCTACAGAGACCACCTGAACGAGAAAATTCGTGCGGTACCAGTACTCCGATATAATCGCAAAGGCAGACAAAGCCTACCAGCCCTGAGCCCTGAACCCGTGGAATATTGATGAATGCGTTCAACTAAAGAAATTTGCAGAAGATGCCCATTCGAATATGTTGCGCCACAAAATAAGAGTATTTAGAAAAGGATATCACATATCAAACAAAGAGAATAGAGGAGAAGATTTTCCATAGAATTAAAAAGGCGTACGCAGCCTCCCAGCTCAAGAAGATCGAATAGTCTCCGGATCTAAACGAAACGCAAAGTTTCCAAAAAAAATAAAGAGCTGGCTCCTGGTTTTAAGACGAGAACGAAGGTACAAGTATGCAAGTGGTAAAGAAAAAAAGCATAGATTTAATATTTTGACATCAAATCGTCAAACAAGTTTGGATGGAAGGAAGCATTATTATCAGTTCCATGTGCCCGATCTTCAAAACAGGCGACGTTTTGTGATACAAGAATACCGAGGCATACATATCTTTTGATATTAAAAACAAAGAGCATTTTTAAAAAAAAATCAATAGATGTTTATTTCATTATAAAGAAGATATGTTATTAACAATTGGAAATGATATCAGCCAAATGGTCACCACGATTACGGTTGTAGCAACATATTCTTTTCATGAAATTTTTCATAACTAATTCGCACTGTATGTCCTCAATAACTTCACGAATTCCATCTTTAAGGTCTTGAATCGATTATGGAGTAAGTGGTCCCAAAGAAAAAAGTCTAAAGGTGTTAAATTATAAGATCTCGGTGACCAATTATGATCACCTCTTCGAGAAATAACACGGCCAGGAAATTTTTCTTGCAAAATTGCGACTGTTTCGTTGCTTGAGTGGCACGTAGTGCCGTCTTGTTGAAAATACACGTCATCCATATCAATATCATTGAATTTCGGCCATAAAAAATTATTAATCACAGCTCGGCAGCGCCATCCATTAACCGTAATAATTGCACCAGCCTCATTTTCGAATAAGCAAGGTCCATTCATACCGCCAGCCCAAAAACTTCACCAAACAGCGAAACGTTGAGGATGGAGAGGCTTTTTAACAATCATTCTTGGATTTTCCGAGCCCCAAATGCAAAAATTCTGCTAATTAAGATAGCCTCGTAGGTGAAAATGGGCCTCATCACTGAAAAGACGATTTTTCGATGAAAATCTGGATCATTTTTATGCATTTCAAGGACCCAGTCAGCGAAGATACGACGTTGCTGGTTCCAGCTTGAGTTCTTGTGTTAACTGAACTTTAAAAGCCTTAAGACCTTAGTCTTAAGTCTAAGTCTAAATGCCTCAAATTTGCCGACTAGCTTTACTATTGCCGGTCGAGGAGGTGCTTCACAACGACCCAAAAGTGTTTTAGTTTTGAGAATTGTGACTGCAAAATGTTTACCATATTTGTAGTGAATTTTAACAAATTCAAAGCGTTGTTGAAGCGTGTATTGTTCCCGTTTTAGTAGTGGCGCAGTTTTTACTTGTTAAATATTAAAATGCCAGCTTTTCAAAATGAAACGTCGTATTGGAAAACGCTTTATATACAACAAGATCCTTTCCAACTAAACATTTAACAGCTTTTTTTGGCGGTCTCAATAATGTGGTAAACCCAACAAAGATCGCCGTTGTTCAATTCAATTCAATTTTGTTTTATTGAACATACTGTTTACAATTTGGCTTACAACTAATAAGATACTACATTTTTGTATGAAAATTTTCATTTGTTGGCTCATAGGAGGCCTAACTATGTACCGTGACTTAAGTTTGATAATTTTTATATAAAATTTACATGACGAAAAAAATTTTATTTAAAAGGTCGGTTTACTGTATTGTCCTCACGGTGTTCATAGCCGGTTGTCTGTGAGGATTTTTGTGGGTTGTGGGCAGGGATGGCGTTTATTATCCGCGGTGGTAGGCTGACCCAATGTTAGCGTAGAACGAGACTACTTCTTTGTTGTCCATGATTACTTTGTTATCCAGAGTTTCCATCACACTGACGTACCTCGGTTCGGGATATCGTTGTTCTGTGGTCATCCTTCTCATAAGCTGATTCGGGTGGTCGATGATGTTCGTTGAATGAAGAATTTGACCACGCATTAAAAACAATATACACGAGATCAATTCAGAAACAAAAAACAAGAAAGCGGAATGATACAAATTTATAGGTGGACCTCGAAATTCGACAGATATGCAAACAAAGAGATATTCTATATAAACTATGGAAAAACAATAAACGATGCATCAAATACGAAACCGAATACAAAAATTACAGAAACTTCGTCAACAAAAAAAGTAAAAAAACCAAAATGACATTTTACCGAGAAAAATTTTCAGAGTATCACCTTGATCCGAAAAAACCTTGGAGTTTAATAAATGATATACTTGGAAGGAAGAGAATGAACTTAGATGGAGTGATCGAAAGAAATTTTGGTAGAGAAGTCAGTTCAGAAGAACTTGCGAACACGTTCGCTTCAAGCTTTATAAACGAAGTTGAAACTGTTGTGCACACTTGCAATATAAAATCGTACCACACTGAGATATCAAGCTCGAGAAAATCAATCTACGTATCACCAACCACAATAGAAGAAATCGAAAGAGCTTTAATAAAATTAAATATAAACAAGTCTCCAGGTTCAGATGGATTTAGAGCAAAAGATATACAATTGAATGCTCACACATTGACGCCAATAGTAGAACGTATAGTCAACTTGAGATTTGAAGAGGCCTATGTTCCAGATGAACTTAAGGTTGCTATAGTACGACCTATATATAAAGCAGATGTAAAAACCGATATATTGAACTATAGACCCATTTCTATTCTACCTATAATAGATAAAGTATTAGAACAGATAATGGCGCATCGACTACAGAACTATATCGAAAAATACAACATAATAATTAAAAATCAATATGGATTTACCAAAAACAAAAATACAAGCAAGCTTCTAGCAGAATTCGCTAATGTAATAAACAACAATCTGAACAAAAACTATCACAATCTAATCTAGTGATTTTCATAGATTTTAAAAAGGCTTTTGATACGCTGAGACATGAAAAACTTCTGGTAATGCTGGAAAAAAATTGGTATTCGAGATGTTAACTTGAACTGGTTTAAAAGTTATATGTCAAATAGAAAAATGCGAGTGAAAATTGGCGATTCACTAAGTGAAGAAAAAGGTCTTCAATTCGGAGTTCCACAGGGTTCCATTTTAGGTCCTCTCCTATACATAATATATGCGAACCAACTATTTAATGTCTTGAAGAATAGTATAGGTTTTGCATACGCTGATGACACAGCAATAATAGTTAGTCACAGACACCTGGAAACAGCAACAAACATAATGCAAGACGAATTTAACTCAGTAATAAGATGGTGCCATGACTTTGAACTAATAATAAATGTAAAAAAAAAAAACAAACTTATATATATCAGAAACTCACACATATTAAAAACACGAATAAATATAAAGATCCATGATACAGAGTGTATTCATCAAAACGCACACCAAGAAAGTCTTGATTCAGGTGATAATTGTAACAATTTCATTGAAAACGTGACACATTTTAAATATCTGGGTGAAGATCTTGACTCTTACTTTAAATGGGATGTACATATAGCACAACTTGGTAAAAAACTTAGAAAAGCAGTATATGCAATCTATCACTTGAGTATGCATATAAATAATTATAATGTATTGAAGCAAGTTTACTATTCACTGGTGGAATCCTCTTTGAGATACGGAATACTAGTGTGGGAAAACACTACCAAAAGTTACTTTATTGAACTACAGCGCCTACAAAATCGAATCGTAAAAATTTTAATAAACAGCAAAAATAAAACAAACAGAGTACAAGATACGAATACACAAAATGCATACAAAACACTTTGACTATTGAACATAAACCAATTATTTGAACTCAATATTCTAGAAGAGTATTACAACGACCAGCAATACAAGCAACCTATCGATCACCAATACAACACCAGGAAAAGAGCTCACGGATTTCTACAAACAACACGTTTTAAAAACTCGTATGGAAAACAACAATTATCAGTGATCATTCCACATATTTTCAACAAGATGCCAAGAGAACTACTTAATATAAATTATAAAAGACTAAGGAAGAAACGTCTTAGAGAACATCTATTAAACAACTTGTAAATTTAACATATTAAAAAAAAAAAAAAAAAATTATTTCAAAGCATGTTAAATATTAACTTATTGAAATTGCAAAAATTATTGTACTTTTTTTTTTTTTTTTTTTTTATAATCTACCCGCGCTCAAGGGATTAGATTACTTAAATAACTATGTAAGTAACCTTCTGCAGAAAAGCCCTTATAGGCTTCGCAGATACTTTTTTGTAATCAACCAAATGTGATTCTTCAGAATAAAGATTGAATTGAATTGAATTGAATTGAATTAGAATTCAATAAATCTTCATTCATATAATAGCTGACTCAAAAAAAAAACTATATATTTGTCCAGTGGGATTAAATTTGCTTCTGTGTAGAGATGCTCGTTCCTATAGTGTTTCTTTCGTTGACGGTCGAAGTAGAGTCCAGTGCAGATCCTCAGTACCTTCCTTTCGAATAGTTGAAGTTCCTTCATAGCTGTCTTCGAGATAGAAAACCATACTGGGAAGGAATAGCTGATCACTGGTCGTAGGAACTGCTTGTAGATTAATATCTTTGTCGGGAAGCTAAGACCTGATCTTCTTTTCAGCAATGAGTGCAAACGGCTAAAGGACGAGCTGGCATTTTTCAGAACATTTCTTGAGTGCAGGTTAAACCTTAGCAACTCGTGCATTCCTATCAGGTACTTGACATTTTGCTTTGCCACTATGGAGGATCCGTCAGGGAGTCTCGGGAGCAGATTTCTGCAAATTGTTGCGGTGCAAAGGCCTCTACCAGTTGATGGTCTCCTGAAGCAGACAAGTGTCGATTTGGAAGTGTTAATTCAAAGAATAAGGGTTTCATTGATTCGAAACGCACGCATTTTCGATAAGAGATACAGTCGCCGAACTCTATCAAATGCCTTAGAAATATCAATCTTATTTTCTCCAAAGCAGTGTAGAGATCTGTTCCAATCTGCGCTAAGATATGCTATCAGATCACCAGAGCGATGGCTGCGTATTGCCGGCCAATAATAAGTTTTCGGTGGTAAAGAGGTGTCGAAAGAAGGAATACAAAGGCACTTTCTTAAAAACAGGCTGTTTTCGATCTTTTAGAGAATATTCCAAAACAGTAGGAGATATAGAAAATAAATAACGCAATGGTTTTTGCAGCGAAGAAGAACACCTCTTCAGAAGAATAGGAGGTATACCATCAGGACCACCGGATTGCCTTATATAAAGATCTCGACGGGGTCTTGCAAGTGTACAAGTGCGGAAATATACCTATCTCATTGTAAAACTTAGGTTCGCAAGTACAAGAGGGACTGTCTAGCAACGTAAAGCTAGCTGCAAAATGAGATAAGAGTACATTTGGAAGAACTATGATATAAATCAGGTTTTCGTTGTAGATAAGAACTGGCACTGAAGTTTTGATTGAGGATAGGTCTGTTGAGATTTAGAATGAAGTTTATGATAAAATGGGTAATCATCCATTTTCCAACCAATTTTGCAAATATTATTATATGTAATCCTAACCAGTCACCAGTAGTTTTGGTGTATGAGACATTTTTACTTGCGACTTATAGGTACTATAAGGCAAGTTATGCATTCGTAAAAAAATCGAACTCAAGATTTAGATCAAAGTTGACATTACGATGATAGCGAAGACTAAGAAAGTGGGTCTCGCAATTCTGTCTGTCTGTTCTATACAGCTCGGCCGATTTTCGTCAAACTTGGTAGATATCACTTTTAATTTTTTCCCCCAACACGTTTTTTTCTTTTTTTTTTTAAACCAAAAATAACGGTACCTGCCATACGATTTTTTTTCGAAATTTTATGAATATTTTTTTTTTCTCAAAAACTGTTCGACGGATTTTTAAAATAAAAACACAAAAAAAATTTAATTTAGTTAAAAATTTCCGAAAAATATTTATTGAGGGTACCCCTCATGGAACCAGTTTTTTTGTTTTTGATTTATTCAAAAACGGTACAACCGATTTCGATCATTTTTTTTTGCTAAAGCTCCCCAAAAACATAAATAGAATTGTGTACTCAAAATTTTCAAAAAAAAAATTTCTTTTCGATTTTTAAAAAAAACTTCAATTTTTTTTTTTTTCAAAACTCAATGTTTTGAAAACCCCATGCTAGATTTTTTTTAAACTTGATAAATAAAAGTTTCTTAATATTATCTACAAGAAAAAAATTTTGAAATTAAGATATTACAGCTTGTACCTACCATAGAACCATTTTTTCGAATTTTGAATTTTTCATTATCCACACAAAGGATCTTAATGAAATTTTTATAAGCACATTGAATGTAAAAACTTTAAAACAAATATTTTTTGAATTTTTGAAAAAAAAATCTATTTTTTCTTTTTTTGAAAATTTGATACCTCCGAAACGGCTCCATTTTTTTTATAAATTGAATTTTTATTCGAACAATAATAAAAACTTTAAATTGGCTTACCAAAATTTTTTCTTAAAAACCTTTGAAAAAGTTTGTACATAAAAGCTTTTTTTTTAAGAAACCATTACAATGACTTATAATTTTTTTCCTTGCATAAAGCATAAATTCATGTTTGCATAGCATTCTGTTTTTGTCTCTTACTACTTAAAGAATTTAAAAAATTAATTATATCTTTATGAGCAGTTTTCTCTAATAACATTCGTTTTTAAAACTCCTAGTCTATTACATAGGAGCAAGTCGGTGCGACCCAGTCGTGCATTTTATTTATTTTAGTTTAAGTTAATATTATTATTAAAAATATTAGGTCAATTTCGTCGTTCAGATTAGTTGTTTTGAAAACTTGTTCATTAGATAACCGAAAACTCTTACCCTCATTCTCTTTTTTTTCGTACTAATATCCCCTTAACTACTTACGTGATCTAGAGAATCGGAAAGAGAAAATAAAACCGATTTATCTAAAATAAATAACATTTAAAAACATAAATTAATTTATCTCTGCTTATCATCTCAATTAATATAACCACGTTAATTTTCATGCAAATGTTCATTAATAAAATTTTAAACTCCACCAATAACGAAAAAAAATGTTCCACATACGCCGTGTATGCCGGAAGCGAATTAAAGTGTATTTTTTCAATTACTGACAATCTCAAATAGTAATTAATATAGAGTAGATAAAAGAGATATTGCGATAAAGTGCACACATTGCCTGTTCTTCTGTCAGTGTGCGTATATGTGTGTATGTGTAGGTGAGTGTCAGTGTGGAAGTTATCATAATCAATCCTAGAGCCAAATAATAATTATAATTATTTCCATTTGCAAGTAGCGCATTGCCTTTAATTTTGAAATATGAATCTGAATTAAGCTGCCAACGCAAGTGTGATCAACAGCACGTCCTGACAAGGACGTCATACCAGTGCGTACATATTTCCTACACAGTTACAACATCAATTTAATATTTATACTTTGAATTCCCTGACCCAAAATCCCTCTCGTGGGCTAGGGTTTGGACAGAAAAAGCACAGCCACAAAAATGCCCCTGAACCTTTAATCATCAATTTAAACATTCTATAAAACATACAACATATCCACTGGAATATTCCTTTTCGACTGTGACAAGCTGGTAAAAGTGCATATAAGTGGTGTCCGTTTTGCAGTGGCACATTCATTATCATCCATCGAAAAGGATGAATAAGTATCAGAGGGCTGATTCAAGGCCTTACATTGAAGGTCCTTCGCTTTTGCTTTTAACGTGGGAAATGGTGATGAGAATGAGCAGCCGGCCTTACCACTGACCCATCGTCAGCGCTGTCTTTCTCCTGGTTTATGGTTCATTGCGGGTTTTTCACAAATGGAAATCGTGTTATATTAAAAGTTTGAGTGGCAATCGAAACGAAAGGCGATTCTGGTGATGTTGGTGGCAACGGTTACCGACGACCAACGACCGACGATGCACGCCAGCAATACAGTGGTAATGGCAGCTACCAAGCTTCCAGAATGTGGTTAACCGAGGTTTTAAAAAGCATCGAATACCATTCAGAAGGCACACCATAACTTCACGAATCTTTGCCCTGAATTTTTTTTTGTAGTCTTGCATTACAGTTTGGTTGATGCTGATGATGATGATGATGATGGTGGTCCAGAAATAAAAAGTCTAGGACTATAGAGAATTATTATTCTGCGGGCAGACACCACTCTGAAAGAACGAGTTATTCATTAATTAATTTATTCTTTTTGTAATGGGAAAGGAGGAGCAGGAATAATTTACACAGCCAACCGCTATGGTATCAGAAGCCGGTCGAATTTCAGGGAATTTTGTAGTTATAGGTACATGCACTTATTCCACAATTTACAACACACAAAATAAAGTACAGAACAATTATTTGGAACCGGAGAAAAGCGTTCCAGACTGATGGAGTTTTTCATTAATATTTTATCAGTTTCATTGTTGGTTGTTTAAATACATTTTGAATCCCATTTAGATTAAGAGTGGTAGAGAAAATGTAGCTACGTATATGTGGAAAGGGTACTCATGTAATTTTTTCTCCAGTATCCTACGAATCCTGACAATAAGGCTTTAGCTTTTCTGCATGATACGAGTACCTTAAAAGTTCTCACGATTGCAAAGATGAAAATATTTTTAACTATTTCCTAAAACTTTTCACCTGAATATAGAAAATTACGAAAAAGTTCCATGAAATTAACTCTTATTTTATTTAGTCCTTGTAATAAACAATAAAATCAACAACTGGGGCACACAAACTTGGTCTTATGAATTAGAATGGCTAAAACAATTACAATTGCAGCTAAAACTAGGATGCCATCTGATTTCTCCAGCAAATATAAATTTATGCCAGAACGAAAATTGTAAGTCGTTGAAGCGTTTTTTATTTAAATAAGTTTTATTACATCAAATCCTTAAAATATTTGTTTTTTTTTTTTAATATTGGTAACTTAATATTATAACGCAAACAAAAATTTACTTAAAGAAAAATACTGACCCATTTTTGAGATGTCGAATTTAAAAAAATTGATTTTGTTTGAAAACTCCAAGATAATATACATATATTTTTGTTTTTCTGATGTTTTGGTATGCAATATTTTGAAACTGTGTCAGAAGTTACTATAAGATATTTGAAAATGAAAAAGTTGATATTCGAAAAAATGGTTCTTTGATAAAATTAAGCGATATGATAAAATTTGTAACAATATTCTCTTTGACATTTTCAAGAAAATACCATTTTCGAAAACCATATTTTAAAATTTGTATGGTGGGTGCGTTATGTTTGAATAAAATAATATTTTGCTTCTATAACATTTTGTAGTTAATACAATACTAACAGTTTATTTTCAAGATTAAAAAAAAACGAACATTTCGTTTTCGAAGTATTGAATTTTAAAAGAAAAATAAGTTTATCTAGTCAAAAACAAAAGTTTTTGAAAATTAAATAACACAACATAATTCAAACTTTTAAGGAGCTATATAATAAGGGAATTGATCAAAATCAGTTGTACCGTTTTTGAGAAAATCGAAAATAATGAAATTGGTTCTAACACGAAAAAAGGAGATCTGGTAATTGCGTCTGTCTGTCTGTATACCTCAATCTGCAGTCTAGACTACTGCAGGTATTTACTTAAAACTCGGTACTTAAGGGTCTTCGGTGATTCCCTATAGGACGAATTGAAATTTTTTTTAGCTCCTAAACTAACGGTACAGGAAAAAGTGTTATTAACGGTACCTATCATAGAACCTTATTTTTGACTGTAGACTTTTTCACTAACACCTCTAACGATTTTAAACAAAATTGTATATTAAAATATTCCAAAAAGTATTTTATGGGTCTTAAAAAAAATTCTTTTTTTTTTTTGAAAAATCAATATATTCAAAACGCGCATAATTTTTAACAGCCTATTATTAAGGTATTATCATGATACTACTCAACAATTTGCTAACTTTAAAGTAGTTTACTAACTCATTCTTAATTTTTAATATTTTCTAACTAGTATCGTACTAAAGCAATTTTTTTAATAAAATGCTCCTAAACACACTTAAAGTAATGGCCAATTAAACGGAACTGTTTCGATGTTTGTAAATGTCAAAGAGTCATATGAAGTTAGTACGATACTTAAAAAAATAAAAAAGGTATTCGATGATTTTAACTTTGATATAAGAGTAGAGAAAGTAAGATGCTATATTTGACTAAAATTTGCAAAATCGTCGTTTTAACCTATTTTAATACTAAAATTTTACGCTTTGATTACTAAATACTTACAATTGGCATTCCAAATTTTTTTTCGAAAAATTTCAAAGAAATTTCTTATATAAAAAATTAATTTAATAATAAAATTATTTTTAAACTTTGTTTGCATTAATTCATACTCTTCTAGAAATCAGCCGGTAATTTTATACATTTGAACATTCTTATATCTCATAATTGGAAGTACGTGCGATTCAGTCTTGCATTTTATTTCTTGTAACAGCCATACGATTTTCATTCGAAATTTTATAAAATATTTTTTTTTTTTTTAAACTGTTCCACAGATTAAAACAAAATCAAAATTGCTATTAATGGTGCATCCTAAGAACATTTTTTTTTTTGTTTTTGATTTCTCAAAAACAGTACAACCGATTTTGCTCATTTTTTTATACTCAAACTCCCAAAAAGTTTGAATAGTATTATGTATTAAAATTTTCTAAATTTTAGAATTTTGAAAAAAAAAAATCGTTTGTTTTTGGAAAATTCGATATCTCATATCTTTTCTTAAAAATGTTTTGAAAATTTTGTATATAAAAACTATAGCCGCTACAATTTATAATTTTTGTTCTTCCATAAGCTAATGTTTGAGATATCACATGGCATCCTGTTTTGAGCTTCAACCACTAAAGGAGTTAAGTCTTGTTTAGTCTTTTACATAAGAGCAAGTTCGTGCCAATTCTGTTGTGCCATTTATTAATTTTTTTTTTAATGATAGATTTCGAGAAATTTTCAAAAAACTGAATTTATACCCCAGAAAACTTCAGCTCCCGGCGATATTTAGAGTACTTTTTAAGAAATTTCTAGTTGTAACGGGTGATTTTTTTGAGGTTAGGATTTTCATGCATTAGTATTTGACAGATCGCGCGGGATTTCAGACATGGTGTCAAAGAGAAAGATGCTCAGTATGCTTTGACATTTCATCATGAATAGACTTACTAACGAGCAACGCTTGCAAATCATTGAATTTTATTACCAAAATCAGTGTTCGGTTCGAAATGTGTTTCGCGCTTTACGTCCGATTTATAGTCTACATAATCGACCAAGTGAGCAAACAATTAATGCGATTGTGACCAAGTTTCGCACTCAGTTTACTTTATTGGACATTAAACCAACCACACGAATGCGTACAGTGCGTACAGAAGAGAATATTGCGTCTGTTTCTGAGAGTGTTGCTGAAGACCGTGAAATGTCGATTCGTC
Organism: Chrysotoxum bicinctum; assembly: GCA_911387755.1. NCBI lineage: Eukaryota > Metazoa > Arthropoda > Insecta > Diptera > Syrphidae > Chrysotoxum > Chrysotoxum bicinctum. Next base: position 221,170,526 of record OU426987.1, read on the forward strand.
GCCGTTCGCAGCAATTGGGTTTGTGTTATTCGACCACATGGAAGATTTTACGCAAAGATCTTGGTGTAAAACCGTATAAAATACAGCTCGTGCAAGAACTGAAGCCGAACGATCTGCCACAACGTCGAATTTTCAGTGAATGGGCCCTAGAAAAGTTGGCAGAAAATCCGCTTTTTTATCGACAAATTTTGTTCAGCGATGAGGCTCATTTCTGGTTGAATGGCTACGTAAATGAGCAAAATTGCCGCATTTGGAGTGAAGAGCAACCAGAAGCCGTTCAAGAACTACCCATGCATCCCGAAAAATGCACTGTTTGGTGTGGTTTGTACGCTGGTGGAATCATTGGACCGTATTTTTTCAAAGATGCTGTTGGACGCAACGTTACGGTGAATGGCGATCGCTATCGTTCAATGCTAACAAACTTTTTGTTGCCAAAAATGGAAGAACTGAACTTGGTTGACATGTGGTTTCAACAAGATGGCGCTACATGCTACACAGCTCGCGATTCTATGGCCATTTTGAGGGAAAACTTCGGAGATCAATTCATCTCAAGGAATGGACCGGTAAGTTGGCCACCAAGATCATGCGATTTGACGCCTTTAGACTATTTTTTGTGGGGCTACGTCAAGTCTAAAGTCTACACAAATAAGCCAGCAACTATTCCAGCTTTGGAAGACAACATTTCCGAAGAAATTCGGGCTATTCCGGCCGAAATGCTCGAAAAAGTTACCCAAAATTGGACTTTCCGAATGGACCACCTAAGACGCAGCCGCGGTCAACATTTAAATGAAATTATCTTCAAAAAGTAAATGTCATGGACCAATCTAACGTTTCAAATAAAGAATCGATGAGATTTTGCAAATTTTACGCGTTTTTTTTTTAAAAAAAGTTCTCAAGCTCTTAAAAAATCACCCGTTATTAGAATTTTTTCGAAGCGAAAATCCATTTTTCCAGGACTACACTGAAAAGTTGCACAATATGTTTTCGAAAGGCAAAAGACGCTTTTTTATATTCGAAAATGATAGTGACAACTATCTATCCTAGTACAAGATCTATAAAGGTGTGACTTGATGGACTCGCTCCAATTAAAATAGCTCAACGAACTAATTCAACTTACCTTCGTTCAATTCTGTGGAAGTCAAACAACTACAAAAAAAAGTTTACACGAGCAAAGCTCCAGTTCTACAGGACCCACTCCAAGCATTTCAAAATCCTTAAAGATGAGGAAAAATTGAACTTGAAGCGTAAAGTGGAGACTTAAGGAATCAATTAACAAAATTTTTTTAAAAAACTTTTCAAATTTTTTTGTTTAGAAACTCAATATTTCGAAAACCCCATGCTCGATTTTTTAAAAACTTGATAAAAAAGGTTTTTAATATAAATTATAAGATAAAAGAAAAAAAAATTATTTTACCATACAAATATTAAAAATGGTTTCCGACAATCGTATTTTTTTCGAAATCGGTTCCGAGAGTCTTGCCAATTTTTTTTTCTTTTGATTAATTTTTACGATACATAATCAAATAAAAATAAAATTCACGACTGGGTCGCACGAACTTGCTCCTTTATAATAGACTAGGAATTTTAAAAACGAATGTTATTAGAGAAAACTGTTCATAAGGATAAAATTAATTTTTTAAATTCTTTAAGAGACAAAAACAGAATGCTATGCAAATATGAATTTATGCAAGAACAAAAATTATAAGTTCTTGTAGTGGTTTCTTAAAAAAAGGTTTCATATACAAAATTTTGGTATGCTTACTTTAAGTTTTTATTACTGTACGAATGAAAATTAAATTTCAAAAAAAAATATTGCACCGTTTTTGAAATATCGAATTTTTTTTTTTTCAAAAATTCGAAAAATCTTTTTTTTTAAGTTTTGAAATGCAATGGGTTTTAGACTTTTTAGAAACATCTCTACAAAAAATTTCATTAAAATCCGTCATGTCGATAATGAGTAATTCAAAATTTAAAAAAATAGTTCTATGGTAGGTACAAGCTGTAATATCTTAATTTCAAATTTTTTTTATTAAATTAAAGATCGTTAAAATTAGTTGAAATAAAAAAAAATTATCAAAATTCCAGGCTCCGTTTTCGAGAAAAATACGATTTTTGAAAGTCATTTTTTGACATTTGTATGGTGGGTACCTTTATATCTATGTAAAGTAAAACTTTTTTTCATACATCTTGTAGACTATGTTGATAAACTTTTATTTATCAAGTTTGAAAAAAATCTAATATAAGATTTTCGAAATATTGAGTTTTGAAAAAAAAAATTTGAATTTTTTTTTAGAAATCCAAAACAAATTTTTTTTGAAAATTTGAATCCATAATTCTATTTAAATTTTTGGAGAGCTTAAGCACAAAAAAATGATCAAAATCTGTTGTACCGTTTTTGAGAAAATCAAAAACTAAAAAATAGTTCTTTGGGGGTACCCTCAATATCCTAGCTTTAACTAAATAGAATTTTTTTGTATCTTTTTTTTTCAAATCTGTCGTGCAGTTTTTGAGAAAAAAAAATATTTACAAAATTTCGTAAAAAAATTCGTATGGCAGGTACCGTTATTTTTGGTCTTAAAAAAAAAAAGAAAAAAACGTGTGGGGGGAAAAAATTAGAAATAATATCTACCAAGTTTGAAGAAAATCGGCCGAGCCGCTTAGGCTGTAGTCGAACCGACAGACAGACAGACCGACAGACAGACAGACAGAATTGCGAGACCCACTTTTTTAGTCTTCGCTATCATCGTAATGTCAACTTTGATCAAAATCTCGAGTTCGATTTTTTTTACGAATGCATAACTTGCCTTATAGTACCTATAAGTCGCAAGTCAATATTTGAAATCAAGATATTACTGACTGGACTTTCCATAGAACCATTTTTTCGAATTTAGAATTTCTCATTATTGACAAAACGGATTTTAATGACATTTTTTATAGAGAAGCTTTAAAAAACATTGCATTTCAAAACTTAAAACAAATTTTTGAGTTTTAAAAAAAAAAAAAAAAAATATTTTTTTTTGGAAAATTCGATATCTCAGAAATGGCTCAATATTTTTGTTTGTAAATTTAATTTTCATTTGAAAAATAATAAAAACCTTAAAATGGCGTACCAAAATTTTTTCTTATAAACGTTTTAAAAATTTTGTATATAAAAGCTTTTTTTTTTTAAGAAACCAGTACAGACTTATAAATTTTTGTTCTTGCATAAGCTAATATTTGCTTGAATCACATGGCATCCTGTTTTTAGCTCCTACTCTTAAAGGAGTTGCTTTATAGTCTATTAAAAATGAATTTTTTGCTTATGAACAGTTTTTCTCTAATAACATTAATTTTTGAAATTCTTAGTCGCTTACATAAGAGCAAGTTCGTGCGACCCAGTCTTTCCTCAGAAGATATTGAATTTCTCCATTTTGTATATTTGTACACAATTCTGGGTCCAAGTCCAACAAGTTGCTGCAGTTCCTTGAAGCATTCAATACTCATTATATATTTAAACTATTGTGGATATTATGAAACTGACCCTTAAGAAACCTGCCACTTATAATCGGATGCACCCAATACTTTTAATTACGTTTTTTGAGTAGACTTTAGACATTACAAAAGAGCTACTATACACAACACTTGTTAATGAAACCCATTTTAATACTGACAAGAATTTTCTTAAAAAGTCGCAAGAGCGTGAAGGATTATTTAAATCCATTGAATCTAGTTATTTAATTTTGCGACAAAAAAAACCCTTAAAAAAATAGAACATGTTTCATTTTTATAATCCCTACGATTTTTAAATCACATGTGCCCGCATTCACATTTGACGCCGTGTGTCTTATTTCTTGAGGGTAAAAAATTCTGCGATTAAAAATCACATGTAAGTGCATGCCAATTTCTTATTGCCACTAAAAAAGTCGTAGTAATTTTGAGTGCATTTTTTTTTATTTTAACTTACAACAGTCGCATCGCCAGAAAAATGAAACAAATTGCGACCATAAAATCATCACGATTTGTTTGATACCAAGTGCGTTCATTCTCATTTAAATACATGTGTTCTATTTTTGCGACTAAAAACCCACGCAATTGAAATGGCAAGTGCTTTGTTAGCTTTATATGTAGGTTCGGTGTATGAACTCTCCTTTTGGAAAATTTATCAAAAAATCGATTCATCATTAAAATTTATTACTCCAAAGTTGCAGTTGCCTAGAAATGGAAATTGCAATATGGAGACATGTATGATTATAGACTGTGCAATGCAAGTTTAATCGGGCTACACCGAAACAGTTCAACATCAGCTGATGAGAAATTAATTTGGCTATTCTTTGCTATTACTCAAGGCAGCAATCCATGTCCTCCTTTTTTTTATTTCTACTTTTAATTTCCAAACCAAGTCATACAAAAACGTATGCCAAAGTGGAGTCACAAAACCAGGAACAAAGTACAAATATACCAGACCCAGTTTCCCAAGTGTTTTCTTTGATTCTTGCCAGACTTGAAGAGCAAAGCAGGACGAATAAACTTATATTTGAAAAATTAAGCATGCTTGAGCCTAAGGCTCATACATCCCAGAATAAATTATGAAAATGGATGAGCTGTTTAAAATTTTTACATGGAATGCGAATGGATTATTATCAAAAATAGACGAACTAGAAATACTTCTACAAAATGAAAAAATTGACATATGCTTGATTACCGAAACGCATTTAAAAAAAGACTGCGATGTAAAAATTAAAGGATTCTGTGCTTATCATGCATTTCATCCATCTGACAGAGCAAGAGGCGGATCCTCTCTATTTATTAAGGATACTATCGAACATTCAATTAGAACTATAATTGAGATCGATATAATGCAAATAAGTTCAGTAACTGTTAAATTTAGAAGTTCATACTATAATGTTGCGTCAATCTACTGTCCTCCTAAAAGTAAAATTGTGCAAAACGACTTTGTAGATCTATTTGAAGTTCTCGGGCCGAAATTTATAATTGGTGGCGACTTCAATTCGAAACACACTTTCTGGGGATCGAGGTGCATCTCAACTAAAGGTAGGCAGCTTTTCAAAGCTTGTATGGCATCTTGTGTTGATTTTTTCTCGACCGGTAAACCAACATACTGGCCAACTGATAGAGCGAAAATGCCAGACCTTGTAGACTTCTTTATCGCAAAAGGACTAGATAAAAATTACACTAAAATCGAGGAAAACTTTGACCTTTCCACCGATCATTCACCAGTCATATTGACAGTAAGTGGAAAGCTAGTCAAAAAGGAAAGAGCTCCATTTTTATGTAACAACAAAACTAACTGGGATAAATTCAGAGAACATTGCGAAAACAATATTGCGCTTAATATATCTTTGAAAACGCCTTTAGAGCTAGAAGATGAAGTCGATATATTTATTGAAGTCATACAAGACGCTGCATGGAAAAACACTCCACACAACCTAAGAGATCCAATTAGAAGCCCAGATACAATTCCACCGGAAATAAAAGATCTGCTTCGCGAAAAAAGAACTGTTCGGAAAAGATGGCATCAATCACGAGCACCTCAGGACAAAATGATCTTAAACCGCCTCTCGAATGAGCTCAAGTATGCTATCCGCGAATCAAAAAATCGGAAGATTTCTACCTATCTTGAAGGTCTGACCGCAGATAAAAATACGAATTATTCATTGTGGAAAGCTATAAAAGATGTTAAAAAGCCGCAAATACATTCAGCACCAATCAGACAAAATAATGGTGAATGGGCTAAGTCCGATAGAGAAAAAGCCGATTTATTTGCTGAACATCTTGAGGAAACCTTTAAACCTTTTGATGGTCAGGCGTTGATAAATGAACATGGTGATATCCAATGGCCCTCTGAAAACTTTCTTATTCGGAATATCACGTTATCAGAACTTTATCAAGCTATTAAAAATCTTAAAAATAATAAAGCTCCTGGGTACGACCTAATAAATGCTCGCGTGCTTAAAGAGCTACCCAGAAAAGCAGCAATTAAACTTCAGCACCTTATGAATGCGGCATTAAGGCTTTCATATGTTCCACGCCAATGGAAAGTCGCAGAAGTTTTAATGGTTCCAAAACCGGGAAAGTCTCCGAATGAAAAGAAATCTTATAGACCAATTTCCCTCTTGCCACTGATCTCGAAGGTATTTGAGAAAATCTTATTAAAGCGACTGCTTCCTATTATCGAAGAAAAGCGGCTTATTCCTGACCATCAATTTGGTTTCCGGAAAAGCCACTCAACAATTGATCAGGTGTACAGGATAACCAATGAAATTGAGAAATCATTAGAGGAAAAAAATGTATGTTCAAGCGCATTTCTAGACGTCTCTCAAGCCTTCGACAAGGTCTGGCACGATGGCCTAAAGTTTAAACTAAAACAGGTCTTTCCGGATCAATTATATTACATTCTTGAGTCGTACCTCGAAGATAGGCTATTTCGAGTTAAGCAAGGGAGGGAATATTCGGATTTTAAGGAAATCAATGCTGGTGTTCCCCAGGGAAGTGTTCTCGGTCCGATTCTGTTCGTACTATACACTAGCGATATTCCTCAAAAAGAAGATACCATAATAGGTACTTTTGCAGACGATACGGCTATACTTGCAATATCCGATTCAGTCGAATCTGCAACCGAGAAGCTCCAACGAGCTCTAGATAAAATTTCGGTATGGACTAAGAAATGGCGAATTGTTCTTAATGAGTCCAAATCAACACATGTTAATTTTACTTACAAAAAAATTACCAATCTGCCCACCTACATTAATTCGGTGCAAATTCCATATGCTAATGAAGCAAAGTACCTAGGAATGACACTAGACGCTAAGCTTAAATGGAAAACTCACGTTAAAAAGAAACGAGATCAACTTGTAAATAAATTACGTGAAATGAATTGGCTTATTGGAAGATATTCCAAACTCAGCATCTACAATAAATTGCTTATCTATAAACAAGTGATAAAACCAGTATGGACGTACGGTATACAACTTTGGGGTTGTACTAAACCAAGCAATAGACAAATACTACAATCTTTTCAGAGCAAAGTTCTCAGAGAAATCGTTAATGCTCCGTGGTACATTAGAAACAGTGATTTACACAGAGACTTACGATTGCCAACTGTTGAAGATGAAATAGCAGTTTTCGCTGGAAAGCTACGAACTCACTTAAATAATGATAGCAATAGAATTATTCGACAAACAATTGATGAGACAAACCTTGTGCGCCGACTTCAAAGAACGAGACCGTTCGACCTAGCGCCATAAGGATTATCCGCTTTCAAATGTGGTATCCGCAGGTCCTCTCAGTGGGGAGCTTCCTGCCAAACGTGATCATATTATAATGAAATTAAAACTACTTGATAAGGTAACTTAGTTGTAGTCGGAAGAACAAAAGGGAGGTGTTTTTTAGTGAGTAAAAATCTCACACTACTATGAGTACCGGGCTCATAGTGTCTATGAAGATTCTTCACCTACCCACGAAAAAAAAAAAAAAAAAAAAAAAAAAACAGAGAATTATATTTTCCTATTTTTCAATATTTTTCTCAGTTCAAAACCGAGTAATACAGAGAATATCTAATAATAAAATACAGAACTTCAAGGCTGTCTCACATTATCATAATCAAAGTAATAGAAATAATTAAAATACAATTAAAGCTTGACAGTCCTTTTTCACACATATAATGTTTAATTGCATAATCAAATCTTATCTAAAGCCATTACTTGTGGCTTTGAAGCAATAAACCAAAAGAAACAAGAGTATAAAAAAGGACGAGTCTCTAACTTATATGCAAAGCTATCCACAAGATATCCGACCGAGGAAATAATTATTAAAATGCCTTCAGGAAACTAAATCAATTAGGGTGAATTGTAACGAGAACGACAAGGATGTAAACATGAAAGAGTGTTGAGCACGCACACATGAAGCCCAAATCAAACAACAACAAAAACAACCTACACATATACCTATAAGTAGGGTTAGAATTATTCCCCTCAGACATTCACTCCTGAAATAACACAACGAAATTGTTTTGGGCCATTTTATCCTGCTGGCATTCTTTTTGCCTCACATAATTATATCTGTTGGAGAATAAACAAAAATGGCAGGCAACCAGAATGCAAACAGAAGAAGCTTCCCAGAAACAGAAACAAACGTGAATTCCAGAAAACCAGGAAAAAATTATTCCTTCCTGTGTTAGACTTGTAATTGAGTAAATAAAATGAACCGTCAATTAGGGCCAAATGGGAAGATGAAATGGGGGGATATTTATGTTCCGTGCCTTTGGACAAACCTCAAAGGTTTTTTAAGATATAGCGTTGGAGTTGGCTCATTTCTCGGGCCACTGAATTGGAAATTTCGTCTTCAAAAAACTTTTCTTTGAACTTTCTCAAGGCTCTGCTTGATTTTTGGTGGTGTTAAAGCTTTTTATAGAGCAATAAAATCGTTACCTATGCATAGTCTCCCTTATTTCAAAAACGTTGGTTCTTTTACTGAGTTTATTTAGGAGTTTTTATTAACAACAAATATTGGTTAATAGAAACTTATTCTTATCTGAGCTAGAAATTAAGAAGCTACAAAGTTGCTCACAAAACTTCTTGAAGGCGGTCTTAAAAGTAACGTATAATCAAAGGATTGTTCAAAGACACACCACGAATGAGTTAGGGTAAATAAGGTTAGTGTAGCTGTCAGCGTGAATGCTTGGTACATTAAGACTTTTAGATCTTTTAGATGGAGCAGAACATGTACAGCGAAGTTGAGGAAGCTATTCTTCCTCTTCTTCGTCCATAAGAATTTCGTCTCAAAGGATTTCTCCAGAATATACTCCTCGTTTCATATAACCTATTAACCAGTGTCCGGTTATGACACATATTACGGAGCCAATTATGTAATCTGCTTAGCGATAATGAACACTTTGATGACTTAAGATCCAGCTGTTCCCAGATTTATTTTATCGGCAGACATGTGATGTTGTTCCGTCTAAGGTTTATTTTAGCAATAGCATCTTGTTTCAGCATAAATTTTCCAGCAGAGAGGGGTATACCTATATTTTCGATATATGGCCAAATGAGGAGTGGTGTTCCACTTTTGGCGAGTTTATCAGTTTTACAATTACCTGGAATGTATCTATAGCTCAGCACACAACATAAGTGAATGTTGTAGTTGCCCTGCCATCCCCTTGAGGGCTGATTGGCAGTTAAGGGTTGTTATATAGTTTATAGAGGAAGAGTCCAGAGATTTAATAGTGGCTTGGCTATATGTCGATATCACTATTTATTATCACGTTTTATTTGAGCCAAGACAAGACTCCTTTTATGGCCAAAAGTTCCGTCTGGAACACGCTACAGTGATTATAAAGACGAAAGGATATACCTTAGCTTAGTTTATCTGAATACACACCTGCATCCAATCGATTCCACGATGGTCAGTAGCTCCTCTAGAAGGGGAGATAGAACACAGCTTCCGACGTACATACCGCCACTGACACATCTTTTTGCGGAAAAGCCGCCTAGTTTTGAATTAATAATCCGGCTGGTCAGTATTTGAATAATCAATTCACTAAGCGAAATATCTGCATTCAGAAATGAAAGTGCAGATGTGATGGCTGATGTATCGATGTTATTAAAAGCGCCTTCTATATCTTGGTAGCCAACCAAAGTGTATTCTTACTGATGAAGGGAGTATTCGATGATTCGCACAAATGTATCAAAGCTGTGGGATTCCACTTACAGGGCGTGTTGAGTCCCAGGATAAATAAATCTCGTATGATGTTTGTTCTTAAATGAATATCAATGAATGTTTCCAAGGTTTTGAAGAGGAATGGACTGTTAGGTCTGAAATGCTTAGGGTTTTCATGGGATATACATAAAATCAACTTTTACTTCTCTCCGAGTAAGTTATGTGATATTAACTCAAACAAATACGAGTATCCACGAGTATCCCCAAGATTGGTTGAATGATTTCGATAGTCCTTTGGAGCTCAGATGGTATTATGCCGCGGACTTGCATGGTATGCAGCTGTTGATTGCCAATTTCAGTTTATTCCCTATAATCAGATTTTGTAAATAAATTAACTTATTTGTAAACCGTATGGTCACTGTAACTTAAAAATTGGGAGCTTCCTGGATAGTGGGTATCTAATAACAGGTTGATCGATTTTTTGAGCTATGAGTATTTTTCTAAAAGCTGAGGTTAACTGTATTTGTTGAGAGGATCTCAAAAAACAGTTTTTGAAAATCAAAAGAACAGGACCCAGCTGCCTGCCTTGAGGAACGCTGCAGGTGGAATTAACTGAAGAAGATGGATTTGCCATGAATATGATAGTACTAGTTTGCCATTAATAAGAAAATTTTTATCTGAAAAGCTTTGAACCTAAGCTGAAGTTTAAAGAAAAGTCTACGGGAAATGTTGTTAAATGCCGAGAAATGTGACTTAATTTCGCACCAAATTTACATTGTTGGACATTAAACCAGCAACACGTTTATGTCGAATTCGAACTGAGGAAAATATCGCAACTGTATCGGCCAGTGTTAGTGATGACCGTGAATTATCGATTCGGCGCCATTCGCAGCAATTGGGCCTCTGTTACTCCACTATGTGGAAAATTTTGCGGGAGGATTTAGTTATGAAGCCTTTCAAAACACAGCTGGTGCCAGAATTGAAGTCGAACGACCTACCACAACGCCGAATTTTTGGTTTTATGGTTTTAGGTAAGGTATTTGCCTCAAGCTCAGATATGTATGTACTACATCGACAAAAAAAGGCAAGATAAGCTACCAACGGATGTAAAATTCTATAGACCTATATAGCTTTTCGACAAACGACTCTTGAAAAGGCTTAGCAAAATAATGAAGAAAGAAGACTTATCTCGAACTATCAGTTTGGATTTAGGAATAAATATTTCACGATGGACCAAGTTTATTAAATTACGGATGATGTAGACATCGCACTGGAGGAAAACCGAATATGTTCAGGTGTATTCTAAGATCTTGTTTAAGC